>CM053275.1:19777847-20449483 GCA_028583415.1 Protea cynaroides
GCTTTTTGGCAGTCTGATGTAGATCAAAGGGTTGGGTTCATCATAATCGCATTGGGATTCCTTTAAAACGTGATTAATTCTACCTTTAATGGCATCCGGTAACTGACACAGTTAACTAACCAACTATAAGTGGGTAAGTTACTGCTTGTCTTAATGTGGTGATTTAGGGCACATTTGTAATGGCTTGAAGGTGCAGAGACGTGCCTCATATGATGTTTTGAGATCTTGACACCTGTCCATTGAGGTGTTTGATCCTTTTGAAGACACGTGTTTCTTCTTGATTGGTTAGCTTTTGCATGGTCGTAACACCAACTTTTATTGCTCAAAGACCAAGCTGTGGAATACATCCTTCCTCACTTACTTCTCGACGACCGGAACTCTGTTAACGGCTCTCATCATTTTCCAATCACCATGAGAGACCATGACACTGAGATGGAGTGTCAGCTAAGCTTGTGGATGAATAAGTCAAAATCATACGTGCTTACTCAAGGGTGGAAGAGTTGTTTTGTAAATTGTAGAGGACTTGAGATTGGCGAAGAAGTTGGTTTTCGCTGGGCTTAGGAACCTGGGGAGCTGCATTTTACTGTGCTAAATTGTCGAGAGTAGAGTTTCGTGTTTTATGGGGTGTTCATGTGTTAATGGTTAGAATAAAGATATATTTCTGTTTAAATTTTCTGTATGGGATGTTTATGTTTTAATGGTTGGAAGAAAGGAATATTTCGGTTCAAATTTTTTGTATGGGGTGTTTATGTGTTTTCTGTTTAACTCAAATTGATATATTAGTATATGGCTCAATTTGTTTTGATGTCAAATTTACATGAAAATTTTAGGTACATTTTATATGTTAAAATGTTTTTTCAATGTTCATTTTCCCTTTCCCCGCAAAGATCGCTGTATTTTTACTTTTTAAGAACAAACATTGAAAAATAAATTAGGGAAAATTTCACCCACCACCCCTGTAGTTTACCTTCATAACACGCACCCACCTTTTTCCTCGATAAATACATTAATTCCCCCTGCCGACCCCTAACATTAAGTAGACCAAGAGGAAAATTTAAAAATACTGTTTTACCCCGACACCATTCCTTTTGATTTTGAAACTTTTCCTATTTCTTTTTGCAAATCATTCTCTAAAGTGGGACTCCTCTGGTTCTTCTCCTGCAACGTCTCTCTTCTCAAGAGATTTTGATTTCCAGCGTATTTCGGACTCCGGCTCCAAAATCTTGATCCTCGTGCATTCAACAAGAAATACAAGGTAGTGCTCTTAATGCACGAGTCACCCTTCATAGAAGCTCTCGAAGTAGCTAACAATGTCGTTGTTGTTTCTATTGCTACTTCCAGCCATGCTTAAACTTAACAATCACCGAAAATCATTACGGGAACCCTTCCACAACGATCTGAAAACTTTACGATCGTCTTTGTGGTTTTTCTGCTTCCACGTCTATCATTTTAAAAAATTTCAACTCAATTTAATCAAGTGTTTGGACTTGTTAGTATTCTATGGAATTCTCATGCGGTAAATTTTGGGTTTCTAAAGGGAGCTCGGAGTGTCTAAGCTAGGTGGGATGGAAGATATTGAAATTCTATGGTATCGTTTTGCTCTTTTTCATCGTGTCATGAGCATCCGATTTCTGTTTCTCATCGACAATTTCCTGGTTTCGGAATTGTTCTCTAGTAAGGAGATTTAGATTAGAAGACTTTCTTTCGAGAAAGCAGTCTCTTCCTATGGTACATCCCGGGTGGATTTATCCTCGATAGACCTTATTTGTGGAAGATAGGAATTGCAAGAACTGAACTATGGCTTTTCCTCTTTAGGCGGAATGAGATTCAAAGTTGCTTTTTTTTGGGTTGCTTTTCCTGCAATTATTCCTTCCAAATTATTGAATTGTTGTTGGCTTGTCTAATTTTTCATCTTTTTTTGTTTAACCACAAACTTCGAATGTGCTCGCCAACTTCGAGTGGGTAGGACGGAAAGAATAGGAAAGCAGATCATGGCGCCTCAGCACACTCACAGCAGTTAAAGGCCCATTAAATTAATATTTATAGTGTATGTTAGAACTTGGAAAGATTTTCCTAAATTTAGATCTTGGGGTCCGAGAGGAAGAGAGAAGGAATGGTGAAAGTTCACAACTGTGAAGAATGAATTGATTATTAGAGTTTAGAAGAGAAGGCCATTGTCGTCTCTCATCTCTTCCAAGTAAGAGTATTCGACATTTCAAGTCTTCCGTGCTGTCTATGGAGACCAAGCCAGGTTTTCATCTGTGATTTTTTTTTTTTTTTTTAAAGTCTAATAAGTGAACACAGATAATAACTCTTGGGTTGGGAATCGGACATGAGGCGTCAACGATGATGTCAGTGCTACCGATCAAGTATCCAGTGAAAGCTTTGCCAAAGGCAGGAGCGATGTCAGTAGCCAGACCGAGCTTAAGTATGTTTGATTTTTGAGTAGCAGTTAACTCAAAGAAGAGAGAGAGACGAAAGAAGCAAAGGATATAAGGGTATTTTTGGCATTAAGATATTTTAGAGGAGGTCACATCATCAGTTAATAGACCTGTCATAACAGACAAGGTCTGTGTGAAACTTATTTCAAAAAATAAGGGAAGTTAGTGTAATTATCACGAAAAAATGGTGAGCGCATATTACTAAGGCAAACTACAGGGGAAGTGGGTGAAATTTTTCCAAAAATTTAATTTGCAAAATTTTACATCAAAACAAATGTAACCGTAGTTTTTTTAAGAGAATCAATATGGATGACAACCCAAGGGTACCTCAAATAATTTGGACGAGTGACACTATGATCCAAATTCTTCCTCATGACTTCTAAGACAATAATTGGTTCCCTATACAGCTCCACAGACAAGCCCGAGTAAAGCAATTCAGAACACCATTCTCCCCCTCTTCACAACTTCGGTTGCCATTGTTTCTTGATCTCAAGGAACAAGAGGCCTGAAGAGGAGGCATCTATGCATCCAGTATAAAATCACAAAAACATGAGGAAGTGATTCTTTGAGGGAGCACATTAAATTGGTGAGCAAAAAATTAAAAACTATGAAATTAGAAATCAACCCACAAATTATTTGTGCCAAACTTGATTGGAATCGAATTTCTCTAGAGAATCCAAATCTCAAATTATCATTTGGGAAATTCTGCTCCCATTATTTATTCCCATTAATCTAAAAATTAACTATAAACGAGCTTCTCGATTTCAAATGACCAAACCTAGGGGAGTGAAGCATTTCCACGGATTGATAAGAGACTTTTTTTTTTTTTGGTAAAAGGTTGATAACATATTGGTGAGTTAGTGAGTGGTCGTTGTCTGGTGATTGTCTCGTTCTCTATCAGAACCATGGAACAAAGTTCAAGTAAAACTGGTTAAACTGCTGGGGATAGGGGTGAAACAGGGTAGGGTTGGGCCGGGTATCTGCAAACCTTACCCTACCCAAAAAAATTTCATGCTAACTCAAACCCTATCCTACCCTGTCAGGGTAGTACAAAACCTCAACCCTTACCCTACCCTGACAGGGTATTACCAAACCCTACCCTACCTTGATTTACCCTGATCGGGCCGGACCGGGCCAGGTTTACCCTGATTGACCCTAAATCAAGGTAGGGTTTACCCTGATTTACCTGAACTCAATATTTTAACCTATAAATACCAAATATTTATAAGTAAAATACATGAATGATTATCAAAGAGAGCAATACAGTAACAAGACTAATGATAACTTAATAGAGAGGATCAAAATAAAATAGTCCCAATAATTCCTCTTACAGTCTTTAGTGATAGAGTTACAGGCAAATAGCTGGCTTCTACTGTCATTGTCCATGAAGCAGACCAACCCACAGGAAGAAGCAATAAACCAGTTAGGTGCCTCAATGCACAGGAGCTCCAAACTGTACCATTTTCGGAGGATGGGATCATATGCATACCCTATAGGTTCATCAGAGCTGGTAAACATGAAATATCAAGGTTTCTGAGACAATTCATTTAACCTTCTGGAATTTACAATCTCATTCCATCTTTTATACACACAACCTGATCTAAAGATGCTTGCATAGGGAGATAGGCAAGGATTCGTTCCGATAAATCATCAGGGAGAAGAAAATCTATGGAAATCACTGGGTTTACATTATCGCCTTCATCGCTGATCTCAGAGAACGACTCAAACTCTGACGTATCTGTAAATTTCCACCCAATGTCATCAAAGCAGTCAGTGATCCATGATGTTTCCTCCTCCATGATCAACAATAGTAGAGATACCCTGAACAGAAGAAAGAAAAACAAAAGGACAAAGATTCAAATTTCAGAGTGAGAGAGAGAGAGAGGAAGAAATACCTAAAATCAGACTGTCAACAAAGAGGAAGAAGAAGATTCGATGGGGCCGACAATCTGAGACGCTGATATGGTGGCTCTTGGACGGTGCCGTCGGCTGCGTAGGAGAAAGAGAAAGTGAGAGACGAATGGAGATTAAGAATTAGGGTTAAGGTTAGAATCTGATTTCTGAATGAATATATATATATATATATATATATATATATATATATATATATATATATATATATATATATATATATATATATATATATATATATATATATATATATATATATATAGAAGTCAGGGTCGGGTAGGGTCGGGCCGGGCTCTACTCGAGGCCTCAACCCTTACCCGCCCTTACCCTGACAGGATAAAAACTACCCTATACCCTGATTGGGCCTTGTCAGGGTACGGGCCAGGTTAAACCCTAACCGGGTTCAAGGCGGTTTTGGGCGGGCTTGGGCCGTCAGGGCAAAAGTTTCACCCCTAATTGGGGAGACACATCTAAGATAAGATAGCTAGCGGATTTCAATGATAAAAATCTAATTCTCTTTTCACTTAAAAGGTGAATCGAAGGTCACTATATTTATTTGAAAATGGAATGCGAGTGGACACATGGTCCATGAATTAGTGTTTAGAATCATACGTTAAGAATGAATGTGAGAGTGAGAGTTAGACAAGAATCTAAAACTTTTATAATTTTTATATGTAATATTACAAGTTAAAATTTTGTTATTTTTTCAATTTTTATTTAGAAAAGGTTAAATATAGTGATCTACTGGAAGAGGGAAAATAAAGTTTGTTTTTCTTTTACTTCCAGTAAGTAAACATTGGAAAATTCCTTAACATGTAAAATTTTAGATCAAAACAAATGGAGTCTTATGAGTAGTTTATTCATGCAACAAAAAGAATGTGAAATTTAAAAAAAAAATTACAAGATAATTTTAAAACATTCATTTTTATGGTCTTTTTAATCTAAACCGTCTATTCTTCTCCGTTAAAAAGTGAACAATAATGTCTAGAGTATTGTACAAATGCATCGATATACAGTAGATCCATGCTAATACAATGGTGGATATATATATGTAATTGCATTATATTCGAAAATTTGACACATTGCTATTGTACACCGGGTTCTCTTTATCCAATTGTTAAAATCGATACATCACTTGCCCATGTGGTAAAATATTAGATGTCTTTCGATGTTTAGAAAAATAACTTTTTTTACAATAATAATTCTTCTTTGTGTATATAATTTTAAATGAACAAAATTTCTTTACGGGCGATAGGGTAGTGTTTATTTTCCTAAAAAAATGGGATAGTGATTTATCAAGTCCATGTACAATGGTTATCGATTATTACACTGGTTTGGTTATAATATAAAGGCATTTGAATTGAATATGTGGTGTAGGAAGAGGAAATGAATTGAGTCTAAATAAGACAGTATAAACATTACAGTACGGTAATGTGGTAATGTGGTAATGTGGTAATGTGGTAATATCTATATCGTACAAGTTTCTTACAACTCAATACCATTTATATTACCTTTACTTTTTAAATGTTTTTCATTGTGGGTATCGATGATACCTTAATTTTTGAGCAATTTTAATTTGACTCAAATAGCTCTATTGTTATAAGGTTTTGTTTGTTTTGACCTAAATTTTACATGAAAATTTTGTGTAACATTTAATATGTAAAATTTTTTTTCAAAATGTATGTTTCCAAGAGTTAAAAGAAAGAAGAACTTCATTTTCCCACCTCTGTAGATACAGCTATGTTTTATCTTTTGGAAACAAATATTGGAAGAAAAAAAAAATAGCATGTAAAATTTTACATGAAATTTTATTTGGATTATAGTGGCATTGTCATTAACAAAAATTCTTGAAGTATAACCTTAGGAATTCAAGTGAAGTTACAACAACAACAACAACAAAGCTTTATCCCAACTAAATGGGTCGGCTACATGGATTCTTTTCCTTCAATCAGTTCTGTTAGATATCATACTTGAAATAAGGTCTAAGCTATGCATTTCTTTCCTCACCATCTCCCTTAGGATCATCTTAGGACTGTCTCTAGTTCCTTTAGATATTCCAATCTGAATCAAATCACTCATCCATACACAAGCATCTAATATGTAGAATCATAAACATGATCATCATCATCATCATAATCCTCATCAGTAGAATCCTCGACATGATCATCAACATGTAGACTCATTAACATGATCATCATCATCATCATCAACTGCGTGATCTAGAAGCCGCCATCTCAAGCTTTCTCTGCTTAAGATCCTCATCTGGGTCATCATCAGTCATGTAACTCTTCCAAAACCAATGTTGCTTCCAGACTCTTTCAACCATATCGTCGACCGGTATGCCCTTGGTCTCGAGCATCAAGTAGAGGGCGAACACACCCGCTACTAAGATCCAAGCAGCAAAGAAGAAGAAGATGTCTACTTGCATTTGGCAGAGCATCGACAAGAATGACTGAGCTATGATGAATGTGAACAACATGTTGGCACTAACTGCAAAGGAAAATCCAGCAGTTCTGGTCTCAAGTGGGAAGGTCTCACTTGGAATCAACCATCCCAAGGGTCCACATGACCATGCAAAGCACATCACGAATAAGCACACCAATAACACTACTATAATTGCATCTGTCTACCCAATGGATCATGTGGGCTTTAAATTCACTAGTAGTATAATCCCAATAATACCCTGCATTCACATGTTCAAAACAAAAGCTTTGATTAATGGGTCTTTCTACTTGACACCAGCTTGTCTCGACTGCCCATTGACATCGATTCCCTTTCATGGGTTGTCATTAGGCCATCATGGTAACATCAAAATACATGAGTATTAAATATTTGTGATCGAATAAGAATGTTTTTTATCTAATGACTAACCTAACTAATGAACATCTGAACGGCAGCTTGAAGGAGCAAAATCCTTCTTCCGGTCCTATCAACGAGATAGACAGAAAGCGCAGTGCTAAAGACATTAACAAGGCCAGTGATGACGGCGGATAACAAAGAACCATTATTTTTGAAACCCATTGTCTGGAAAAGGACTAGTGCGTATAACATGATAGCATTGATCCCAGTGAACTGTTGAAAGATTTGCATTACGATTGCAATGACCAGTGGGGACAGCTGGAGCGCTTCATGAGTTTCTTATATGGGTTCTTATTCACTTGTCGCCCCAACTCGTAGGCATGGACAATCATATCGAACTCCGCATCGACATTAGCACTATCTCTGATTTTCCTCAATGTGGCTCTTGCCTCTTCGAACTTCTCGCGCTCAACCAGACTAGTAGGGGTCTCTGTGATGATCAAGGACCCCACGCATAGCATGATTCCTGGCACAGTTGCAATCCCTAGAGCTCTCCTCCATCCATGAGGATGGATGTCTGCCACGGCATAGTTCACCAAGTTTGCTACCAGGATCCCTATCGTCACGCATAGCTGGAACAGAACGTTCAGCGACCCTCGGATCTTTGCCGGAGCGATTTCCAATAGGAACAGAGGAACCGCCTGCAAGCAGCCACATCCAAGTCACCCAGTTATTTCTCAACAAACTTTGTGAGGATGTGGGACCCTCTAGCATGGATACCATTTTATTCAATTTAAATAATGTTAATTTGAAGGGAGTTAATTAAGGTAATTTGATGGGACACGTGTTAGTAGCCCAATTGAATACCTGATTGGCGAAGCCAACACCAACGCCGAGTAAGATACAGCCAATGATAAGCATTTCAACGTTGAGAGCGAAAGCGTCTAGGAGAGCACTGGCGAGGAAGAAGATGGAAGCCAAGCCCATGGTTAGACGTCGACCGTGTTTGAAACAGACCCATGATGCCACAAAGCTGAAGAAGAGGGCGGCCAGATACAAGGACGACGTAAAGCGCTGCAGCTTCTGATTAGCGTATTTGCAATAGTTGTTCTCTTGTACTGTCAGTTTTTTTTTAGAATACATCTGGAAAGAATTTCTCCAAGAAATCATCCATGGACGTCACTCCTCCTACGATATTAGGTAATTATTAATTAGGATTCCTTTAAGGGATACAATAGATAATTCATGTTATTGATCATAATGAATGGATATAATAGAATTACTTATTAATAATAATATACCTGAAATTCCTTATTTCACCAAACTATCTACTTGCATTACAAAAATGAATTTTAAGATACGAAGGATTACGTATACCTTATAAGTTATCTTAATTTAGATAAAACCAGTGTTTTAGGGAACGTATTTGATTGACCAGTTCGGGTGCATTTACCACCTTGGAACAGTTGGCAAGGGGAGATCCGAGCAAGATAAGGCAATATTAGGGATAGACAAGACAAATCTTTTATCTAATTCGGAGTTCTTGAACCGTGGACAAAAGTGAAAGACCCATCATGGTTCAAATAAAAGGGTATTTTAGAAGATACTATAACATAATGGGAGATTTGTGAACCCATTGGAGGGTGAACAGATTTCGAATTGGTACACACGAAATCGGATACCCGGTTTGTAGGAAAATATTTTCCAATGGATATGCATCCGGATCCCTGAGTTTGGGAGACCAGTAATAGATCCATTCTAGAGAATAAGGTCCGTGGACCTCTTCCACCACAAGTTCCTATAGTTACTTTTTTCTCTTGACAGTGTTTTAGAGAGTTCTCTTCAACCCACCCCGTTATTCTAGGGAGCCAAATGAGAGGTGAAGGATTTTTTGTTTGAGCCAAGTTAGAAATTACTGTATTATTGTAATTTTAGCTTTTCTCAATAATTTGAGTTATGTTATAGTAATACAATAATTTCTATATGAACCCATACAACTACCAATTCTATCTGAATGTGCCAAAACTTGTCAAGGTGGTATGGTATGGACTCATTGATATCTCCATTTTGGAACCTTCTTTTCTTTCCTTAGTGTAGTAAGGAAATACAAAGAAAATAACCATGCGTTTTTTATGCAAACTTGGAATGTATTCCTATTATAGAATGAGAATGAGGTTCTCTTTGGTTATGTATTAATAATTAATTGTATGGTAAATTACATTCACCTCCCCTGTTCTTAGGTCTAATTACACGAACCTCTCCTTGTAATTTCAAAATTACACAAACCTCCCTTAAATGAAGAATTATATTACACTCAACTCCAATCCTTTAGTTGTGGGACGTTAGTTGTTGATGTTACTTGGTCATATTAACCTAAATGGCCAAATTACTCCTAAATGATTGTGAAGTTCTAATTTTACCCCTTTTCAAACATAAATAGGGCTTCTTCTTCTTCGCGATTTCACAAGGAGAAAAGAAGAACCAAATCTCCCCCTTCTTTCATTTGAAGAAACAAATCCAGCAATGAATCCTTCCGCTCCCTTCATAAATTATAACCTGATCTCTCTCTCAATTCTTCACGCAGATAGAGCCGCAGCAGCAATAGTAATAGCAAAATCCTTCCTCGACTGCTTGTCATCTATCCCCATTCAAGTGAAAGTATGATAGTAAAGGATTTCTAAGGTGCTCCCTGTCCACCAGAATGTTTCTTACATTATGCTTGTCGCCAATTGACATCTTAATGACGATTGTATCCTCATGTGTGATCACAATATCAATCAAATAGTCATCACTGAATGAGATAGTCTCCTGTTTGAGTCTTTTCCCTTTATCTTTGATGACCTCAATGCTATTTACTCGACTGACCAACGTGCCATTGTTTGCAAGAGGTGC
The DNA here is from genome assembly GCA_028583415.1 of Protea cynaroides. Lineage (NCBI taxonomy): Eukaryota > Viridiplantae > Streptophyta > Magnoliopsida > Proteales > Proteaceae > Protea > Protea cynaroides. The sequence goes on from CM053275.1 coordinate 19,787,891, forward strand.
TCTGAGAGTGGCATTGACGCGTTTGAGATAGTGCTTCGGCCAGACCGTGACAGACTTGTAGTAGTCGTGGCCAACATACTCATGGTCGGCAAGAGCAAGGTTGTACTTTGGCAGATCTGCCAATAATATCCAAGGTGGACTCTTGCCGTGAACCAACCGAGAATAAATTTGGTTGCTGTCTTGTCCTCTGTGAACTCATTCAGGATCTGGCTTGAATATAAAACACAACCAAAACTTGAGCTCTTGGATAGACGCATGCAAATCGAGTATTTCTACTGCCAACACTTCAACCATCAGATAGGAACACAAGAATCAAGTATTCTTATCAGAAGAAGGGTTGATCTTGTTCTTACAGACCTGTGTATGAAAACTTTCAACATTTTCTTCATTAGTTGGAGCTCCATCCAAGTTTTTGAAACCATTGATATAAGTCACAACTAGTCCTAGGTAATTCTCAATTAAATTAATATTTTAATTTGGTGAGTTCATCCAAAATATATTGTATGCATGGGTTCCCATAGATATCTATTGATTACATGCCATCCCTGGCAAGTTATAACAGCCCTAGAGAATTCTACAATCTCAGTACCACCAACCCAAGATATTGTAATATGATCAAGGTGGATCAAGTCCAACCAGAATTCAATTTGATCTAATGACAAGTATGGGATTGGCTTACCTTTGTAGCCCGACCATCAAAGCAAAATGGCACACGGCATATTTCTGTTGATTGATACAGTGTCAGAATGTGGAAAACTAGATATTCTGTTTTTCAGTCTGGTATTCAAGGTGAGACTTGATAGGACCCGCAGGGGTTTTGCACACACAAAACAAAAAGGATGAAAACTTCTAGGAAAAATTTGAGATCACTTCAATATATATTAACAATATAATCACAGTATCAAACTACAATTATACAGATTGGACCTGTCCTTAACTCTGTTTGAGAGCACACAAGGACCAACAATTTTGTGATCAATTCTTTAAATTTTTTGTAAAATCACAACAGCAAGAATAATCAGTAAGTCATTAGACAGTCCAAATTCCACTCCATCCACCAGAAAGGGCAAGGAGAATTTGAGAAGATATCTGAAAGGTCACTTAGGCTTATCAGCCAAAAATCACTAGTGATGCTTCCTAGCTGCGTGGCATGGCAACATTCAACCTCCTGTATCTTTCAATCACTCTCCTGGTAGCAAGTGCTGCTGCCTCACTTGCTCGTAGCGTTCCAGTTGCCATTATTGCCGCAAATTCATTCATTATCTCTTCCTGCACCTTGCTCCGGGCATCCCCCACAGGAGCTCCCCTATGGGATATTTCTTCTTGTGATCCAGCAGTTTTTGCAGCAGGTGGCACAACTGTCTTCTCTGTTGTCTCACCAGTATTCCCAGAGCTGTGTTCATTGGATTTCACAGGACATTTAGCATGGTTGACAGTTGCTTCTTTGGAAGATGTGTTGGGACTGGGGTTGCTCATGTTCGTTGCCATTGTGGCAGGCCTGAATTGAAGAGCTTGAGGGGCAGCACCTGACCTCAATGTTGTCTCCAGGTTCTGCATCATGGGCACTGCACCATGCAACAGGGAAGACAAATTAAAAAGAGGAGACACCTTACAACTTCTTAAAGAGATCAGACAAGCACTGCTTGACCTCTAACATAGAAGAAAAACAGGTCAAAAGAAACAAATGGCAAAAACAATCAATGACATGATAAGGCAGCAGTAGCAGTAGACTATGTATGCAAGGATGCAGCAATGAAAACAGATCAATAAATAAATTATGCATCATTTTTTTATTTTTTTTTGAGAGGGGGGGGTGTTTCAGGTTGGGGGGCAACTGTTGGGATGGATTCAACCAAATGTGGGGTAATTGCACAAGCACTGCATCCAAACCAAGCGTCGGAAATGCGAAATCGTAAAGGTCTAACAAGCCCAAAGTTAATTTACTGAGAAGTACAACAAAAATGTGGGAAACAACTGAAACCTTATTTTTCTAAAGCTAATTCCTCCCCCAAAAAAAAAATGGAAAAAAAAATGAAGAAAATTTGTTGTATCTTGGTCAATGATGCTTCAAGAACTAGGAATCGGCCGAGGGATCAGTTGAGGTCGAGCCTAATCCAGATCGAGATCAGTCTGATATCGTTCCTCTTTACCCTATATCATGCCTTAACTAGTTAGAAACAATGATGGTGCTTGTCTGAAGCGTTAGCAAGTGCTATAGTGGTGGCAGTGTTGGTAGGATGCATGTTATTTGTACAACCTCAAATCCGATGGTCATAAATCACGGGACACAGAATAAGAAGGTTCATGTGTTACAGGGGATTAACTTATGCAACAAGAGAGAGAGAGAGAGAGAGAGAGGGGGGATGGTAGTTTTGATGTCATGAAGAGGGTGGCACGTTAGCAACAGATGGTGGATTCAAAGAACTTGAAGCGAGAGAGATGGATTCAGAGAAACAATGACAGGGGAGACAGATTGAGAGCAACAGAGGGTGGAAAGAGAGAAACAGAGGAAGGAGAGAGAAATTAATGTCTGACTTTCTTCTGATTTCACCTGGCATCCTCCATTCGAATCCCTCCCTCTGCAATTTCATCCTCTCGCAAGCTTTCTCCCGAAAAGAAATTCAAATCCCCTGCCCAATTCTCTATATAAAACCTAACCATAACGCCTCCATCTTTGCAACTCAAATCCAAATTTCAGAAACCCTAGCCTATGTTATTGTCTCTCGATCCTCTCTGCAGCCAAAAATGGCTTCAATCAATCTCCAAAGGACCCCTGACAGGTGTAGGGTTTTCTTCTATGTTTATCACCATGAAGGCCTTTTTTATTTTTGAATATTATGCTCTCCCTTTCTTGTTTTTTTATCATAAAATGTGACCAATGCCGGAGACACAGCCAGCTCTATCGCTCGGGCTAGCAAACCAGCTATCCCTTCGCTCTGCCCTTTCCCTCTCTCTGTTCTTCAAGGCAGTTTAACCAACCAAGCATAGTTGGCAGAAAATTGTTACATTCGGATAGAAATCTGTGTTTCTACAATATTCTTCTTTTCTCCTTTTTTGATACATTTCCATTCAACTAACCAAAAAGAATCTCTCTCTCTCTCTCTCTCTCTCTCTAGGTGGGAAACGTTCGCCTAGCGGAAGAGAGATTTTGGGTCGGAAACGAGAAAACACTTGCAGACAATGATATCAATGGTCGATAGCTGAATCGAGTTTGAAGAGGAAGATTGATTTCTAGTTGCAGAAAACGAAAACACTTCTTGATTTCATGCGATGGTCGGAAGAGAAATCTCTGGCTGGGTTGAAGAGTTTGAAGGAGAATGGGAATGTCGACTAGTTTAAGAGGAATAGCTAATCCCCTGTAACGCACATGAACTTCCTTATTTTGCATCCTACGATTTATGACTATCAGATTTAAGGTTATACAGGTGGCACACATCCTACAGGCATTGCCACCTCTGTAGCACTTGCTAGCAGTACAGAGGAGTCTGATCCTAGAAACAACCCATCCAACCATACCAATACCCTTGCTGCACGGGATCAGCAGGACGATACGGATATATCCAGTCCATGTACACCCCCACCCCCCACCCCCAAAAAAAAAAAAAAAAAAAAAAAAACCTTTGCAAGCATTTTGGAAGGAATAAGGTGGATTGGCTGATCCAAATTAGGAAGATCGGATCGACCGAGCCATATTAAGCTGCCGAATTGGGTTAGATCGGGATAGAGCCTCCCGATTCCTTAAACCATAATTATGACCCAAAGGAAACATCACCCACATGGGGTGGATTCTTTTCCTTACACAACCATGCGAAAATAGACTCATTCTTATTAATAATAAAAGAAAAAAAAAGGGTTATGGAACTCTGTCCGGCTGCATGGGAAGAGTAGTAACCACGCAGCCCGGGTTTCAGCCGTTGGATCTCTAACATTATATAACAACCTTTGGACCTAAATAAATAATTAATTAGTTATTAAACATTAAAAGAAATTAAATTTGTAATTGGGATACTGGTTGCATAGGTAACCAGTTTCCTAACTTTTCTCCTCTCTCTATCACCTACGCAAATATCTCTCTTCTTCTTCTATGGCTTTTCAACTTCTTTTGTTTGCAGATTTTGGTGAAATAGGATTGATTTCCCCTGGTTTGCGAACTTTAGAGTCCAAGTAAGAAGAAATAGCAAAAGAAATATTGATTCCAATTTTGTTTTGATTTTCTTTCTTTCTTTCTTTTTCTTTTTCTTTTCTTCAATTATCTGCAGCAAAGGATTCATCCGCATTTAGTTCTCTTGCATTTGTCTTTGAAGCTTCTTCCTTAATACGTAGTTGGATGAAGCAGCAGCTCATTAGTATGTAATTCCAACAAGTATTCCTTTGGTCGGAATTCAAAAACCCTTTCATTAAATGTTTGATTACTTAAATCCAAAGAAAAATAAACCGTGAACAGAAGATGAACAGTTGTTGGTGAGAAGATGAACAGAAATAAAAAAAAACCACAAACAGAAGATGAACAGAATAAGAAGAGAGAGAGAGAGAGAGAGAGAGAGAGAGAGAGATGATGATGATGATAGAGGCAGAGAGAAAGAGGGAGAAAAAAATAGGTAAAACCCAAGAACTGAAGAAGTAACGTGAGTGACGATGAGAGAGAATATAGGAGAAACCATTATTCCTATACCAAATACTAAACGTATTTCACTCAATAACTGTTTTCTTTTAGTATTTAATGCTTAATTAAAATCAAATGTCTATACTTAAACTTCGGAATCCAAGGGCTGTAGCTCGGCTGCGTGGTTACTACTCCCCCCACGCAGCTCAACAGAGTTCTTTCTCCTCAAAAAAAATAGACAAATGGGCAAAAAATATTATAAATTTTATAAAAGTCGATTTTTCAGGAAAGAATGTTTAGTTCAAGCAAATAGAGCCCTAAGACAAACTCTACCCTTTCACCAGAGTACTATATGTGTAGGGTTTGCTAGTTCGAAATCTTTTTTCTCACCACCTCAAACCATAGCCACCCCTAATTAATCCATCTGAATTTCAATGGTGGTGTCAGACACAATGACATTGTTCAGCAGTCTAATGGCTTGAAAACCAAAATCAGGTGAAACTACAACAATTCATGGCTAAAGTGACCAAAAAGTTAGAATAAAGTGAAACTACAATTTTTCAAGGTTTGCTAAACAAATAGGCATACTGAACCAAGTTAAATACTGATCTAAAAGAGAAAATGAAGCAAGGTAAGTAAATGAACACTCACATATGAGAGTACCCATTGGGCTGTTCATGACTTCATTTGGAAGCTGCAGGATATAGTCTGGAATGGTGACACCCACTAAAAATTGTGCTACTTCATTGCTAAAATTGTTGCAGTTGTGAGTAAGCAAGCTGTAAGTCTCAGCTGTGTAACGGGGGCTTATCTCTTGCAAATAATCCTCAAAAACCTCCTTGGGGATGTGTGTGACACCCAAGTCCGCCACACGGATTGGAATTCCATATGGTGTCCTCCCAACTGGAGAATGCTGAATGCCTCCACTGAAGTAGTACTCACTCCCATACACAACTACGCCTGTGTGCCTGTTCATCATCCACAATAGAAGAAAATAAATACACTTGGATAAATTACCATACAAATCAGATAAAGGCCAAATTCTAAACATCCTGCCTGCCATGTATAAAATTACAAGACGAGGAGTGTAAGGAAACTCCTTGACTGCGACCACTAAATTCATCATCACTAGCTACATTTACAGGGAGTTCTGCAAATTATTGAAGGCTTGAAGCTATATGTGCAGTCAAATGTTACCCTATAAACAAATGTAGAGATACGTAAAGAGGCACAAAACTGATTTAGGATAACTACACATTGAAATCATAGGTACAGAACTCGGTGACAAATCAAGCCACCATATCACCCACATGTTTTTCAGTCTCAAAATTTCATCATTCCCCCCTCCCCCCACCCCACCATCAGATCAACCATAATAATAATAATAATAATAATAATAATAATGATAATGATAATGATAAACAATTAATAACAAATTTTCTTTTTGATACAAAAGAACATCAGATATTTTATTACTATCACTCCAGAAAACATATACCAAGTATAGCATATAGTTTCCAACTATGAATCTGCAAAAGTACATGAAGTCAATCCTACAAGTATTATTTGAAGTTATATCCAGGATTCCTGAATTAAACAAACTCTCAATATCTCAAGCCTAGATACCCATTCCACGACACTAGGGATATTGCTATTTGCCTATCTCTGTGAAGAAACTCTTTTTTGCATCTAAAAATTCTCTGGTTGTGTTCTTTAAACAATCATAATCACATTGCAAATGAAACTAGGATACACAGGAATCCCCCTTCCTCGAAAGCTATATGGGACCAATTAGTATGGATATCTTCTCCTCCTTCAACACTGGCAATTGCACATTAAGGAATCCAAGAGAGAGATATGTTTCCTATCCATATAAACATCCAGGGGCTGCATCCAATCCTCTACTTGAAGATTGTGAGTGCTCCTCAAACATTAAACATTTCAAATTTTTATATATTGACCCTAATATCTGCAGTCAGTTACTTATTCTAATCAAATGCTTGATAACTTGATGTGGCCAGATCTGAATCTAGATCTAATGGTTCGGATTTAAGAGAATGATTCTCGGATCGAAGGGAGTATTGAGAGGAGAGGAGTGATAGATGGGTGATGAAGATAGAATATTTTAAAAATAACTGGTCTAGTAGATGGGATCGAATAGTGAGGAAAAGGGGGGAAATCTTTGCTCTCCAAACAAATAAGAGATAATACAGGAGAAAAGAAGAGAGAGACATTTGTAAGTAAGAACAATCATGGGGAGAAGAAGGAGTGTGAGAGAGAGAGAGAGAATACTGTCGGGGAGGACAGAGAAGAGATTTTACCAAATCTGAGAGGAGGGGGAAAGAAACCAGCCAGGCAAGGTAACTTCAAAAACCAATCTAACCCACCCCAAAAAATAATAATACGAGATTCCTTCAATTTATCACTCGTAATAAATTCCGCATTCAGATATACAATTGCCAGTAGTATGGAGCCGTCGGTACAAATTGAACTCACCATATGCCTTCAATAGATTTCCCCAAAAAAGTTGTGGACAGCTGGCGTGCAAGTCCTCGACTTAAATCATAAACATTCAAGGCCACCTTGTAACCGTCCTGTGACAATTTGACTGTTGTGAGCATAAAGGAAAAACATAAAGATGTGTATGTATGTACAAGGGTAGAAATACACTAGTAAACAAAGAGCGGGGAAGAAATAGAAGATAGGTGTAAGAAAATGACTCCATACCTCTGCCATCTCCCGTAAGCCCACTAAGGAAGTTCAAAAGGAGAAACGTTGGGAAGTGCCGAAGAAGGTTCAGGCCAACCTATTTCAACCAGATACAGAAATTCGAAGTATCCAGTTCTGTAACCTAAACGAAAAGAAAGAATTAATGGCTCAATAACGTGATCATATCCATCATATGATTCAAAATAACCAAGTCAAACGTTAGTTTTTAAAGGGCTACCCATATGCTTTGCATGCACATATCCCTCATACTGGATAAGAATTAGGTCTATGAAGGCGAAGCAATTGCAACAAGTATCTACAAATAACGAAAATGCACGGCTATACCCAAACTATGACTAGTCGGAAAAGGAAAAACTTCCAACAGATTGCACCAATTCCCAACCAAGTTGCCCAGTATTCGTTCGATCAGCAGAAATATCAAAATAATAAAAGGAGGGGGATAAATTTTTAAAAAAAAAGAGGCAACTTTCTGACAAATCAATTATCAAAATCAAAGAACAAAAAATAAAATATTCCAACCAATTTTGGATTCCAAGTTCGAAAGAATAATCAAATCTTGCGCACCCCAAGACTGCCGTATAAACCGATACCTACATGAGAAAAAGAACCAGACACAAAAACGATCCTACATTCTGCTATAATCAATTTAGTCTGGAAGTTACATCTAAACATAACAAATTTCCCCAAAACAAAATTAAATTTTGAACAAAAAGTACCTCAGCAGGAGAGATGGAAAACAAGAGTAAACCAAGCCTGTGTGGTCTACTGTCTTCCCAACTTCCCTTGAGAATGTTTGACAACACCAAGCCTGCGTCGTCTGCAGAATGAATAATCGAGCCAACCAACGAACGAACGAACGAAAGTATTACAGAGAAAACGAAGAACTGAAACCTCTTTTCATAAGGCGAAGCACATGCTGCCGAATTCGAGCATGAATGAAAAAGCAAGGTGTTTTCCATTCTGGCGAATCAAGATTACTTTTTAGAGATATTCAACGGTAGAATTACTAAATCACCCATCTACATGGCACACATAACCATGGATACTGTATGGATAAGACCGTCAATAAAATATTTTACCTTTTTATTTTTTTAAATCTTTTTCTAGATTTTATGGACCACTAATATACTGCCACATAACCTCATAGTTGCCGTGGACGCGGCAACGTAGTTTCGTGTCCGGGTGGGTTTCGCCCAATTCCTTCTCACGCGGCTGACTGAGTCGGGTTCCGACTGATTTGCTGACGTTTGGGATGGGGTCGGCGTTACGTGGGAAAAAATTCATCTCCTCTTTGGGGATCCAAATCGTCTTCCGCCTGGGTTTGGGCGGGAGATTGGGCGGCCCAGATGGATGGCCGCCATCTGGCACTCGAAGGGATCCGAACCCTCCATCCAAGCCGACCCCTCAGTCGGCTCAGCTTGTTGACTGGGGGGTCTGCTCGGATGGAGGGCTCGGATCCCTCCGAGTGTCAGTTGGCGGCCATCCATCCGGGCCGCCCAATCTCCCGCCCAAACCACAGGCGGGAGACGATTTCTTTGCCCTCTTTGGAACGAAATCGTATTCCAAATCGTCCCCTCTTTGCAGGAGATGTTGCTGCCTTGGTTGGATGCACACCACGTGGCTGCGTTGGTATCCGATGTCTCAAGATCACAAAGCCATAGGAAACTGAAAGTTCGCACCCTCTATCAAAAATCTATTTTTGAAATCGAAAGGGATCCACATCCTCTCCCACCTGAGTTTGGGCAGGAGAGTTGGCGACCTGGATGGATTGCCGCCACTTGGCTCTCAGGTGAATCCGAACCCTCCATCCGAGTCGACACCCTTGTTGACTCAGCTTCTCGGAGATTGTACAAATAAACTCAGGCAGGAGATCCTAGGCTACTGCAGAATAGCGCTTAACCAACTTCTGCCGCAAGCGAAGATTTAGATCCTATGAAACTCCAGCCCTACATTACTATTTCCTTTATATATTTTTTTCTATTCTCCTTGTTCAGAACATATCCAATACAGTTTCTATAAACTTATTCAAACAATAAAATTTGGAAGTATTTCTTCCCCCAACACATGTCCCTTTCTTCAAAATTTCAGGGGTGATGCTTTCCAAAACTTAGGGCAAAACGACGAGGCTCTATTAAACATGGCCGCAATGGAGAATGGAGAAGAACAAGTTGCAGTGCGCACCAGTCATGGAGAATAAAGAGAAAACATAAACGAGGGGAAAAGGGAAAATGGGAAATGGGAAATTAGTTAGTTTACGTACTATCATTAGAAAGGTAGTTTTGTCAGTAAAATATTTAAGTTAACATTTTTAGTTTCAGATAGCGGACTGTAAGTCAAAAAGGCATACGGTATTGTTGTGTAGTAAATGAACTGTTAAGGAGAGATCTAAGTAAATTACCCTTAATTCTATAGTACATACTAATGAGAGCCCTATGGATAAAAAAAATAAAATAAAAGTTTGTTATCTATCTTACCACCATAAGAGTGAAAACAATGGTCAAATATGATAAATTTATAAGGTGACAAGCTTTGTGAGGGCATATAGATTTACAAAAATTTGTTTACCACTACAAAAAAATAACAATACAAAAAAATAAATAGTTTAAAGTCGATTTTTTTTAGGGTAAATTACGCCCAAGGTATCAAATGTTTCAAGAACTTCACCCAAGGTATCCAATGTTTCATATATTTTATTTGAAGTTTCTAAATCATGATAAACCTAACCAGATTATGAAAATTTTCAATTTTACCCTTTCTCTCTCTTTTTTTTTTTTTTCCCATGGAAAGGTTTTCGTGTTGTCCAATAGAACGACAAAGACCTATGCCAATGAGTTTAGGGAGGAAGGTTTGAATGGTGAAGATGAGGATGGGTTTGGAATCGGCGATCTATATGCGGATTTCTTGAGGGTATTTAGAGGGTTGGCAGAGGTGATGATAGCACCAATGAAAGCTATGTTACCATTGTGGTACATGAGGAAATAAAGGTTGTGACATCTCTCTCTCTCTCTCTCTCTCTCTCTCTCTCTCTCTTCTTTTTTTTTATATTTTTTTTTTTTTTTTTTTTTTTTTATATATATATATATTTTTTTTTTTTTATATATATGATTAAAATGTAAATCTTGATATGCCCTTTTCTTGTTTTGTTTTCTTTGGATGCTATCAATGCATAATTTTCCTTGATTCAGAGCTTTATTATTCTCTACTCCTCCAATTCCATTGGAGATATATCATCATCATCATCTACTCTGAGAACTACTGAAACTCTAAGATCTAGATTCATTTGTTAGAATATTTTGTGTTTAGGGTTTCAATCACAACCATATCAATCCATACATGAACCCTAGAATATCATGGAGAAGCCATAAACAATGAACATTAAGACATACCTGTCTATGGAGGCTGATTCATCTCTGCTCCATGAGTCTTTAAGTTTTGATCGAAATCTCTCGGCTACAGTCTTCCACAGCATCCAAAGAATATCCTGATGTTTCTTGCTAATGAGTGCAGAGAGAATTGATTAAGTGTGGTTGTGGGGACTCCAACCCAGTATTAATAGAATACTGTTGTAACCCTAAAACTTTTCCCACAATAAAATTAGAGTTACCAAACCTATCTCATACCATATAACGAATCAAATCAAACCAGATCTATCATGTCAATCAAACTCCCACCGAATTAACTAGTTTAATTAATTAATTAAACCCACATAAATCTAACACCGTCTCATCACTTCTAATTCTTCTCATGTCCCTTAAATATAGAACCAGCTCTTGCTCATTGTAATAACATATTGAAGATTCTATAGCCCTCTTTCTTCCCTTTGGAGATATTCTATTAAGGCATGAAGTATTTTTTTGGAACTCTATTTGGAGTTTAATCAAAGGTGTTCTCAAAAAAGTTTTCAAGCAGTTTAGGGCTTGGTTCATTTTTTCTTCCGTTTTAGAAGAAGGAAATTTGGGGCTTTTGAGAGTTCTCCAATGTTGTCTCTACTTTCATTGTGCTTAATGGGGAAGGTGGCAGTTGGCAGTTGGAGAAGTGGTCAAATGAGCTGCGATTGTTCATCGCACAACCCAAGAAAGGGAATGCCAAGAAAGTACGGAGAGAGACGAAGGATGAAATTGGATTTTCATGACCTGATTAGGCTTATTTTGATTTAGGTATGCCAAATGCAATATATGAAACGTTTGGTATCTTAGGAGTAAGGATGTAAACGGATAGCCGAAATTTCAAATTCGATTCAAATCCGCATCAGTTTAGGGGAATCCGAATCCTAACAATCATATTCGGATGCGAATTCGGATAGTGTGAATTCGAATATGTGGGATAGGAGGCAGATACGGATGCGGATAGTACCCTAAATTAGCGGATATAATCCGTTTAGATATTTAAATAGTTTCTATATTAAATAATATTAAACCCTTATGGAGACCTACCGACTGCTATATTTCTAGCCTTTTAGGATTCCGATTCCATTTTAAAACCTCCTGACTTTACGTCTCCACCCAATTTCTAGGATTCGGTTTTATATTAAAAACTCTTAGCCTATCGTATTTCTAGGATTAATTTTCATATTAAAAAAATATTAAAACCTAAGATTTAGTTTTCATATTATTAAAGCTCTTCACTACCGTATTTATTGGTTTAATTTTCATATTAACAAAATATTAAAACTTGGATCAAGTTTCTATATTAAAAAAAGGAAAAACTTCACGTAGGCCCCAAGAAGTATTGCTAACATCATCTACCACCTACAGGTTTGGAAAATCATCAACCACACCCATTTAACTGATAGAAATCACTTAAAATGTTAATAGAAATTTTTACCCTTCATATTATAAATTGAAAAACTTTAAAAATAGATAAAAGTATTAGTTTGACCTTCTATTGAAACAGTGGATGATGATGTCAAGGACGATGAGGACAAACTTACAGTCACATTTTCCGGTGCTAGTGCCGGAGCAGAAGGGGATGAAGACGAAGAAGATACTTTGACCTTCAATTGGAAGTAACCCTAACCTTCTCATTTCTTTCACTCTCTCAGCCAAACCCAAGATTGTGGAATCTACAACCCTCTAAACACCACTACCCAGTATAGCAAATCAAGGGTTTTCATAAGGTATCTGTAAGGTATGCATCTGCAAAAATTGAAAATACCCACCGAAATTAAATTCCAGAGTTTGAAACTAAAAAGATTGATTGGGAAGAAGAAACAACAACCGATTAAGATGAAAAGGGAAAAAAAATGAAGTTTGAATGAATCCTACACCTACTGTTGGATGAGGATAATCGTGCATTCAGTGGCTTAAACTAATCCAGAATACAAGATGAAAACAAATACACCATAAAACAAAAATCAACGACTAAAAATCCATTTCCATAATACTCATCAAAGTACCCAAATATTGTTGGGTTGATGTCTCGTATTCTGTGGGGTTCATGTAATTATAAAGGTAGTATTTGTATTAGGGTATAAGTCTATATGTATGGGATAAACTTATAATTGTGGTGGGATTAGGATTTTTAGGTTTCCTTATAAATTGTCTTTGTGTGAGAAAACCTAGGTAAGGCTGTGAAGACTGTCAGAGGATTCTCCTCTAACAGTGGAGAGCTGAAGGCGCTGCAAGGCTGAAGATGAGCTAAGCCTGTTAGGTAGAGAGCTCTAGAATTTTCTTGGGAATAAAAAATTTCTCTTTTCTCTGGTAGACGTAGGCATCCCACGATAGGGTGCTGAACCACGTTAATTCTTTGTGTTTTCTTCTTGTTTGCGCGTCTCCCACTCCTAACAAGTGGTATTAAAGCTAGGTTCGATAGATCGATCAATGATGTAGGAGAAGGAGGGAAGTGAGTGGAAGGTATGAAGAAGAAGAAGAAGAAGAAGAAGAAGAAGAAGAAAAAGAAAAAAAGGGTGAGTTTTTTTTCGTTTTTTTCTCTTATATTCCTTTGGAAAAGTAAAGGAATTAGCAACAAAAAAAAAAAGGTTGAGTTTTTTTAAAACTTTTTCTTGATCTACTGTTTTCAAGATCATGATTACGGTGGTGTAAAAAAAAAAAAAAAGAAGAGTTTGAAAATGTAGAAGAAAAAAAAAAAGGAGTGTAATGATTACACTTGTGTGGTTTTTTTAAGTTTTTTTTGTTTCCACGGTTATCTTTTGAGAAAAAAAAAAAAAGGGTGTCGTCAAGAAGAGATGGAAGGGAATCTCAGGCTAGGAAGATGATTCTTCCTGTCATCGCATGGGAGAGCAGGGATCATGGAGTCGAGATTTGTAGAGTTTGACTCAGATGCGGAGGCAATGGATCTCAGTGGCCTGGTGGACTTGGTCGGATCGGGTGTTAGATATGATGGCAGGGTTAAATCTCGGCACGATATGCATCATGGCTAGTAGATGTTGTACCGTAAGGCAAAGGAATACTGGTGGGCTGGGACAAGGAGTAGGATCTATAGGTTTGCATTTGAGGTGCAGAAGTGAGAGGCTTGGGTTCCAGGTGCAATTGGAGTTGCAGAGGGCTGGGATGAGGAGTTGGTTCTCAAGGTCTGCATTTGAGGTGCGGTGGTGAAAGGCTCGGGTTCTAGGTGCAACTGGAATTGCAGGAAGACTGTGTGTAACGGTGATCTTTCCGATAATAATGCAGCAGTGGGAGAGATAGAGTCACATCACATCGTACGGTGGTGAGTTGTATAGGACATCTGGACGGGGTATGGACTATGCTGGTTTGGGTGTAGCAGTTTGACAGAGACGGGTTTACAGAATTAACATCAATGGATTTTTCTTCAAGGTGGTTTGCAGAATCCAAGACAGGTGGAGATTTGTTGGGTTGATGTCTTCTATTCTGTGGGATCCACGTAATTATAAGGGTAATATTTGTATTAGGGTATGAGTCTATTACATGTACGGGATAAACTTATAATTGTGGTGGGATTAGGATTTTTAGGTTTCCTTATAAATTATCTCTATGTGGAAAAACCTAGGTAAGGCTGTAAGGGCTGTCAAAGGATTCTCCTCTGACAGTGGAGAGTTGAAAGCACTGTAAGGCTGACAAATGAGCTAAGCCTGTCAGGTAGAGAGCTGTAGAAATTTCTTGGGAATAAAGAATTTCTCTTTTCTCTGGTGGACGTAGGCATCCCACGATGGGGTGCTGAACCACGTTAATTCTTTGTGTTTTCTTCTTGTTTGCGTGTCTCTAATTCCTAACAAATATTAACTGACTGGAACAGCTGATTTTTTGATGGAATTGGATGTCGCTGGAAAAATAGGTATCAATAGCCACGGTATCCCTTCCCCTTAGTCAACGGTGGTGACTGCGACAGCAGTGGCGGTGTCTGTCCCTTCTATTCGTGGCGACGGCGACGTTCATCTCCTCCATCCACCGCCAAGGCGACATCCATCTCCTCTATCCACGGCGACGGTGACGGCGGCTATCCCACAAACCTTCACCCGTGAAACACCTCTCCCCCTTTTCATTCTCCGCAATCGCAAGCCGAAACTGACATTCCTTCCCTTTTCTCTTCTCACTGTCACTCTCTTCCCTTTCTCCACCTGCCACTGCCTTTGCCCTTCCATGATTCTCCAAACCTTTTCTCCTCCTCTGCGACAACAGGCTGAAGCCCCCCTTTCTCATCTTCCTCCCTCTGCAATCTCACTATTTCTCTCCCAGCTGCTGAGTATTCCCTTTTCTTTTCCTTGCAAAATAAACCCTCTTCCCTCCTTCATCTTAGAATTTTGCGATGCCAATAATTAACAAAAACGGGGAGCATCCTTACAGATACAAAAATTATCCTTCCACAAATGCAAACCTTACAGATAAAAAGATGGGGAGCATCCTTCGTGTGAGAACCTTAATACCATCGATGATGAAGACGAATTGGGTCTCTTAGGTACCTTAGGAAAAGAAAGAAGAGCCGAAGAGGAAAGCACAAGAAAAAAAAGAAAAATAAAAGAAAGGTAAAATGATCTTTTACTTTACTCTAAGGGCTGCATTATTTATGAAAAATTTCGTTTGAGCTACATCAGCATCTAACGGGACTCTGCTAATGGGTTAGGCCTCTTTAATTAATGGTGCAAAGATTATGGGTGGTAGTTGATAATGTCAGAAACCTATGGATGGGAAATAATGTTAGCAATACTTTTTGGGGTCCACGTGAAATTTTTCCTTAAAAAAATATTAAAACTCTTGGCCTACAGTATTTATAGGATTAATTTCTAAAGTAACAAAATATTAAAACATGGGATTTAGTTTCCATATTAAAAAAAATATTAAAACTCTTCACCTAATGTATTTCTATGTTTAGTTTCCATATTAAAACCTAACTTCACTTCTTCACATCTCCAATAGAGTTGCCAATGCCTTCTCATTTCTCAAAATCTCAATGGCAGAATGTGATTCAGGCTTAAACCTATCTTTTCTCCCAATGCTCAATGCGGATTATATATTACTCCATCAAAACGTAGAAGGCAAGAATCTTCTTTCAGTCTTCAACCATCTTCTCTCTCAAGTTCTGTTAATGCGAAGGTTCTTTGCTTGTGAAATTTCTGCAACAAAGAAAGGAGACAAGCACAACGGAAGTGCCTTTTGTGTAAATCCAGATTCAAATCGGATTTTAACCTGATATCCGGTTAAAATGAGGATTTGAATTAGGATTTAACTTTTAGAAATCCACTAGATGCGGAGACGGATTTGGATAGGGTGGTTAGGAGCCTGATTCGAATTCAGATAGTAGCATATCCGTGCCAAATTCGATCCATTTACATCTTTACTTAGGAGAAGTTTCTTGTACATTAAAGACCCTGAGTATAATATTTTTTTTGTCATTAAAGACCCTGAGTATAATATTTTTTTTGTCCAACCACGATAATGATTGATAATACAAGTTATATATGGGACAAAGATTTCCACATTGTTGGTGTGGGATCTATTCCACGCCCTTTTACATTTGGAGATTTTCTCTTCTCCCAAGCCATATATGTGAGCCTCCTAGGCATTATTGTTTTCCACATGATCATTGGTATGTATTGGAGATTTCCACCACACTACTGTTATAGCGAAACTCTCTCTCAAGTTATTATACACGCTATCCCTAATTAAATAGGTGAACTTAGTACTGATTTATATCATAGGTTTGCATACTAAACCTATAATAATTTGGTCTATGTTGAGGAGCTGATCCCCGTAGAAAATTTTACCCTTTTATTTTTGGGAAAAATCCTATTGCAATCAAAGTAAAAAAGAAATTGTAATCTTCCTTTTTTGCCTTTTAATCTAACACAATTTTTTTTTCCAACAAAGATAAAACACAACATTCACATATATATTATACGAAAGTGCAACTCTTGAAAATGACACTTATCGTTTTATAATTATTTTTGAAAACCTTAAATTACCCTTTATTTAAAATAATTTTTGAAAAAAACAAAGGACAATTAAGGTTTCAATTTTCTAATTCACTACTTTAATTACACTTATTATTTATTTGAAAAAATTACATGTACTACGCCTGACCTTTGGCTTAATTATACCTAATATCCAGATGTTTCTGACAATTACATATACTCCCAAAATATCTAAAACATGTAACAAATAGACCCACTCCGTTAATTGAATTATGTGAAACGCTGATGTCAGCTAACACTTCATATTTTATAGACAACTCTACCCTTAGAGTTAGTTAAAATATCCATTTTAGCCTTAATAACCTTCTTAACCTTCTTAACCTTCTTTTCTCCAAAATCAATTTTACCTAGGAATGATTGCTACTGCTACATTGGTTTGTGACAGAGGAGAACGAAAGTTACTGCTATCGCAGACATCTATAATACTTTCGTTAACATCTCCGGCTCCGACTTACAGCAACGACACCGCCACTCCACTGAAGAGTAATATTTTCCTCTTTCTAGCAAGGTATGTCATCATCTTCTTATTTTTTGAAACGCATCTCTCAGACGATCGTTCTCTTTGCATTTCTTGATCTCTCTCTATGCATTTCTCTGACGATCTTTTTCTGCGTTCCACATCGATTTTTGAAGTTTTGGTTAGGGTTCTACTCATTTTCTGTTGCATTTATTAAAATAGAAAAAACCAAGAGATTTTGTTGTATTCATTTAAATTCTAATCTTGAGTATAACCTTTAAATGAAACTAATCGTGTCGCCCTGAAGGGTTTTAACATTTTTCAACCAAAGGTAGTGAGAAATTCCCTTAGTACTTCGGTTAGGGTTGTGTTTTGATTCGGATATTCTTACTGCAGCTCTTATGTTGCACCAACATCAGATATTCTGGAACTTCGTATAATTAGCAGTGTTGCCTTTTGATTTGAGGCTGACATTTGATCTAGAAAAAGTGAAATTATTGCTTAAACTGATTTTCAAATCAATTGCCTATTAAACAATTAAGTAAAAATTGGGATTAACACCCAGTTTAGAACCTGAGTATGCAATGAACCTCATTACATGATTGGATTTTTTGAAATCAACACACTGAAATTTTAAGTCAATCTATGGAGATGAAATCTTAAAATATCACAATGGGATTTAAAATCGAACACTCACCTGCAAATTAATTAAGTTTGGTAACAGTTTCAAATAATTTAGTTTGAACAATCATATGAAATATCCCA
The DNA here is from genome assembly GCA_028583415.1 of Protea cynaroides. Taxonomy (NCBI): domain Eukaryota; kingdom Viridiplantae; phylum Streptophyta; class Magnoliopsida; order Proteales; family Proteaceae; genus Protea; species Protea cynaroides. The sequence goes on from CM053275.1 coordinate 19,805,831, forward strand.
ATAGGAGTTCAAATCGAACACTTACAAGCTTAACAGAACACTCACCTACAAATTAACAGTGTACAGAACACTCACAAGCTTAAAATCCATTTGGTTTGTCACTTGAGATCGGAACCATAAAAACAAAGGTGCATAAATCGATTTGGTTGTCACACGAGATGGGAACCAAAAAAACAAAGAAGGAAAGAGGTCGATTTGGTTTCGCTTGAGCTGGGAACTAAAAAAACGAAAAAGAAAGATGTCGATTTGGTTTCGTTGAGCTGAGAACCAAAAAACGAAGAAGGAAGCAGGTTGAAGTTCGATGTTCAGAGATGTTCTCACTACATATCAGCTCATCCGATGTCTTCGCCGAAGGTTCAGGTTCAGATTATATGTCTTTGTTAGAGTCCGTAGGTCCATTCTTCTTGCCAGATTCCTCAAGTCAGTCACATAGGGTTTTCGTCTTTGTTGGGAGTGAAACAGTTGAAATGTTTTTACAATTTGGTTTTTAATTGGTATAAAAAGTTAGAATGGTAAATATAATTTTTTAACTTTTAAAATATAAGGGTATAAGAATCCCTCAAAAATTGGCATAATTAAATAGGGGTGGATGTAATTTTCTGAAAACACTGGGTGTTAGGTGTACTTTAAGCATATTTAGTTTCAAGAGCTGACTTTATATGGAATCCAAAACAAGGATGAGAATGGGATTCCAATCCAAGTAGTATACAAGTACACACAGAATCAACCCCGAACCATATCCGCCGCAGGTATTACCGAGTGCACCCTCATACATCATCAGCCCTTTTAAGTAAAATTCCATAAATACCCATCTCATGTAAATATGGTCTCCCGCTAATAAATCCAGCTCTGATTATGAGGGTATAATTGTCATTTCACAAAATTGTAGAATCAAAATATCTAAATCAACTGAATCTGGTAATTTGCCATAACTAGCAAATCACCCGCCAATTCCAACAAAATTACTTCGAGAGCCGTCTTATTAAACTTCGAGCATGTTATGAATCTGACGTCACCCATAGAAAGCACCACGAGCCCTAACAGCCGTTATCCTTCATTGAAACTTGTTCGATGTTTATGATCCCCTGGTTCCGAAGCTACTAAGGTCTACACAGCAGATTACATAGGTTACAACGGAGGCTCGGATATTGAACCTGAGGTTCAGATAGACACGAGCTAGAAGTAATTAACAGTTTTCTCGTTTTTTGATTTTCTCTTGGGCGGTGAAGCAGACGAGAGAGGGATTGATTTTTCTCCTTTTGAAGGGCGAACTGTTCTACTTAATTCAGCTAGTTCTGCGACTGATTGTAAACCCTACTTGTTTCGGAAAAGATATACAATTTCCTGGGTAATTTATGTTATTGAGAAAGAATTTTGAATCGTTTAAGCACCAAAATATTTTAGGTATTGGTGGAGGTAACGTCTATCGATGAAATTCCAGTTGAGTCATTGTTTTTCTTTCGATGATCATGTTTTTTGATTAATGTATATATGTATTTTTATTTTTGTTAAGGTTTGGTGATTTTTAGTTGTTGTGGTGGAATTAGGGTTGGAGATATGGAGATTGGTGTTGCGTGGCAGCCAGGATCGGTAATGTAGCTGTGATCCGTCTGGCTAGTTAGATCAGAGGTTAGTAGTATGAAAAAAGTTGTTAAAGAAGTGATATACTCGTGAAATTTCTGCAATGCGTCTGGTCAATTTATTGTTTGAATTGAAGTATTTGAAATTATTGTGTAATAATTCTGACGCGTGGAAGGACGTGCTTGCAGGTGCAAATATTGATCGTTTCAGCTCTTCTGATCGGTTTTTAAGCTTTTCGCAGTTGACTTTTTTATGTTCTTTTTTGTCCGGTTGGAAATCCAGCCATGGCTCAGAGTAATTGGGAAGCGGATAAGATGTATGCACTGGTCTTAAAGATCCACCCTCCTTTTCTTTTCTTTTTTTTAATATTTAGGGTGAAAAAGAAAATACATGCTTTCTCTGATAAATCTGTAGCGAGCTTGTTTTCCTTTTTAAATACTGTTATTATTCGAACGAAATTTTATTTTGATCTTGGCATCAATTTTCTACCAGGCTCGATGTATACATTTATGATTATTTGTTGAAAAGAAATTTGCATGCTTCTGCGAAGGCTTTCATGACTGAAGGGAAGGTTGCTGCAGATCCAGTTGGTAATAGTGCTTACTGATGCTCAACAGTTGTTTATTTAAATCAGAAATTTTTTTTTTTTGAATGTGTAAAATATGAATTCCTACTTACATGCATATATGTTTTTTTAAATTGACGGTCAAAATGAAACTAAACTGCAGGATTGCTGTACGGAGAGAAAATTAAACCTTTTAAGGAAAATTTTGTGTGATTGAATTGCCTAGTGAATATTAAGGAGGAAACTATTTACTTAAGGGAATCTTGAAATGAAATGTTTAAAGACAACGTTTTGTCTAACTTAGAGCTTCAATATGCAGCAATTGATGCTCCTGGGGGATTTCTGTTTGAATGGTGGTCTGTCTTCTGGGATATCTTCATTGCGAGGACAAATGAGAAGCATTCTGAGGTTGCTGCAGCTTATATAGAGGTACCTTTTGGAGTATGCATGCCTTTCATGTTCTCCTTTATGAGGTTTGTTTATTTGAGTGCCTTAATGCGGAGATTTATGCAACCAATCCAACATTTCTTATGCTGCACAGGCACAACAAATCAAGGCGAGGGAGCACCAACAACAGCTGCAAATGCAGCAATTGCAACTCATGCAGCAACGACATGCTCAATTGCAACGAAGGGATCCTAATCATCCTTCACTTGGTGGACCGATGAATGCAATGAACTCTGAAGGAATGCTGGGACAGCCTAATGCTAGTGTATTGGCAGCAAAATTGTATGAAGATCGAATGAAACATCCTCACTCAATGGATTCAGATGCATCCCCACAACTTCTTGATGCTACTAGGATTGCCCTCTTGAAATCAACGAGCACTCATCCAGGGTAATCCTTTTTGTAGTAGAGTTTTGTAGGTTTGCTTAAGTTTCTCATTATTTTGTAACCTCTGGGTGGGACAAAGTTGTTCATTTCTCTTGCTGTTCTTGCTGACACAGCCAGTTGGTCCAAGGTAATCCGGGAAGTGTTTCTGCAGCACTGCAGCAAATGCAGGCGCGAACTCAGCAGACAACTGTAAATACATAAACAATATCTTATTCCTCTGGTTACTTGTCTTTTCAGTTTCGATATGTTCATCTTCTTCATAGAACTTTAGTCATATTTTCTTTTGGCTTTGTAGGACATCAAGACTGAAGTTAACTTGGCTGTAAACCAAAGATCTTTGCCAATGGATCCTTCATCACTTTATGGACAGGGGATTATGCAGTCAAAATCTGGACTAGGCAGTGCAGGTGCGTATGATTGATCATCTGGAAAGAGAATAATGTCATTGATTGACGGACTTAACTGATAATATTTAATATTTATTATCTGTATTCTCCTATTCAGGATTGAACCAAGGTGTCAGTGGTCTTCCTTTGAAGGGTTGGCCATTAACTGTGAGTTGTATAATTAGCTTTATGTCTTTTTTTGGTTGGTTGATATGCTCTGTTTGATCATCGGTAATCTAATTATGCAGGGTATTGATCAAATACGGCCAAATTTAGGCACACAAGTACAGAAACCATTTACACAGAACCCAAATCAATTTCAGCTTTTGACTCCACAGCAACAACAACAGTACTTGGCACAGGCTCAGGCACAAGGCAACCTCGGTAGTGCAACTAACTATGGAGATATGGATCCTCAAAGATTTAGGGTTTTACCTAGGGGTAACTTGAACTCAAAAGTTGGTCAACCTACAGGAAATGATGGATCTATAGGTTCGCCAATGCAATCAAGTTCACCAAAGGTTAGAGGGCCTTCCCAAGATCAAGCTGAATATATCATGAAGGTTAGTATTCAGGACACTAATGTAGATGACATGGAACCTTATGATCAGTGTCACCTCTTGTCTTGTGCAGTTTATATTTTCCTGTACTAGTGCTTAGGGGAGCAATTTAGGCCTAATAGACGAAAAGGTATTTTATTCTAGAATACAATTTGTTAAGTGCAAGATTTTGATGTGGAAATAGCTGCAATGTATTTGTTCTCGAGGGTAAATGTTTTACTACTGGTAGCTCTTTTGATCAGATCCATTTAGAGATGACAATGGATGGTCTCATGATCGGATTAAGGTAGATATAGGAATCTTTGATCTATGATCGAGCTCGAATCAGATTTAGTTAAATTTAATTAAGTACTGATTAAATCCTAAAAACACAAGTGCTTGCTTTTGTAAGCTTGCTCATGCATGTGTGCATGTGCTTGGATTTAGGCTTGTCTAACAAAACTGCCTCTTTTTGGTATAGACTTTATACTAACATATGTGTTCTTAACTGGAAACTACACCCAATATGGCAATTTATCTTTATAGTTTGCTACTTATAAAAAATTAAAAAGGTAGTGTAGCTAGCAAACTCCAAAAGCTACAACTTTTCTATCCTTCACCTCAGCATTAAGAGACGTGGCAGCCCCTCCCGTTTTTCTGTCATCTGTCTCCTACTATACCTCATTACACTAAATCTTTTAAAAAATCTTGGCAAACTAAAAAACTCTCATTAATAACTTACAAAAGTCCCTTTTCTTAAATCCCCTCTCACACAATACTTCGTTAACTTGATTTCATTCGATCTCTTAAAATCCTTCCTTCAATCATTTAATTTTGTACTTCAGTCATGTTTGATGTTTGGTGTCTTCTTTTTTGGAATATAGTTAAATAAGAGTAACTAACATTTTTCTGTTTTTGTAATTAATTATAATCAAATAATTATTATTAAAATATTGAATATTAATGATTAATAATAGTTATTTGCTAATGGTTAAGTATTTTGTTGTCCATTATATATGCAAATGAATTTTTGTGAACTTGGTAAACTGAAAATAATATGCAAAGTTAGAGAATGGAAAAAATAATTGAATGAATGTGCTAGTTATTTGCTAATGGTTAAGTCTTTTGTTGTCTGTTATATATGCAAATGAATTTTCATGAACTTGGTAAACTGAAAATAATATGCAAAGTTAGAGAATGGAAAAAATAATTGAATGAATGTGCTTGCTGTGTCATGGATAATTATTAATGTAATAGAGTCATGAATAATGTTATAGAGTCATGAATAATGTATAATGTTATTATTTCTAATGTTATAACTAGTCATAAATATTATATTATCTTATTAGTTATATATGTCATAATTATTTTAATTCAAAAAATTTATTAGATTTTACTGTGTGTCATGATTTGTAATTTTATTTTTATGATCTTTAGAAATATCCAGTGAGAGATTATGAAGATTATTATTCTACAAAATAATAATTTATTTTTTAGACAGGCTTAAAAACTAATCATATGCCCATTCTGCATTTGGGCATATGCCAGTATTTTCTTATGGATGGAATCTCGTTAATCTATAACTAAGGGGCTTAAATTCCGTAACCATCTGCAGGTTTTGTTATGGTTGTTGTTTGATTTTATAAAATCTCTTATATGTAGAAATGGTTGGGTTATTATTTTTGTTTTGTCATTTTTCTTTCCTTGTTCATTTTTAATCAGTTTATTTCTTTCTCATATAATCCATTAGCAGGTTTCTTAGTCATGCTAGACCTCCCCCCCTCTCTCTCTCTCCTTATGTAAGGAAAGGGTAGAACAGAGCTTATGTGTTTTTACTTCTTTGAATCTGATCATGTTGTTGAATTGTTATCTTTTTCGGATTCTGTTTTTTTTTTGCTTGAATTTGAAAGACCGTGATTCTTTTGACCTCTCTCTCTCTCTCTCTCTCTCTCTCTCTCTATATATATATATATATATATATATATATATATATATCTGTCTCACATTGCCACACATGGTTTGATGAGGGATCAAAAGGATGGATCCACAACTTGATGGGCTCAATTGAAGATTGGTGGGAGAAGATTCTAATTTGAAGATCAATGTGATCAGATCTGGATCTAAGATCTAACAATCAGGGTTAATGGAATAATATAACAGATTCCATATTAATGGATCTAAGATCTTACCTCCGTTGTGGGGGTAAGGCTGCGTACGTTCTACCCTCCCCAGACCTTACAGTAGCGGAAGCCTCGTGCACTGGGATGCTTTTATACCAAATCCCATATCAGAATTTTAGGTTCAGATTTTGAAATATCCAACCATAACCTCGAGGGGTCGATGGGGAGGTTGATGGGTGAGGAGAATATGATGTGCTGTCCAAAGGTTGAGAAGAGGGAGGGAGATCGTAGGAGAGAAAAGCAGAAGAAATCAGATCGGGGAGGGGGAATGAGAGAAAAAGCTTACCGTGAAGGGAAGAATCAAGTCAAGAGAGAGAAAGAAGAAGCACGCAAGCTGCTGGTCACATGGGCACACCAAAATCACTAATTAATCACTATTACATAATGTATTTAAAGAAAACAAAGTAAATGACTCCCAATATAATTTCATCAATTGAAGATAAACTCTCATAAGACAATAAGACTGATTTAAAGAAAAGCCCAAATTAAATCCCAATATAAAATAGAATTGAAAACAAATTAAAGTCAAACTAACACTAGATTGGACTCTTAATTAGCCTAATCCCGCTTGTAACTCTAAAACCCCTAATATGGGCTTATAAATAAGGTCCAATACATAGACAATTCCAAAAAATAAAGGCCCAAGGCCCATATAACGCATTCATGGGCCAAAATAAATTATGATGAGGGCCAGTCAGCCTGCTTGGGCTTCCGTAACTGCATCATGCATTCATGGTTAACATCTGTTAATTTGATTGGATCCTGATTCCGGATTTCTAAAATCATTGATGTTTTTTATTTTGAATCCTCAAGTTTTAAGTGTAAGGGATTGAATGCAGAACTTCTTATCCATTTGCACTGCTAGTCCTGATGCTGGAATGAGCAAGTAATTTGCATTGCACGGTTGCATCTCCTCTAAGGAACTTCTATTTTATAGAACATCACGTAGTCAAATCAGAACAGACTCAATCCACATTACTGGTGCAACTTGGGGCAGGCCAGGTGGGGCAATTAATTAATTTTGAATAGTGCTCAGGGTCCACAGTTGGCAATGCCTTATGTACTTTGATGTGAATATTTGAATTGGAACTCCTAAAGCATTGTCTTCTGGCCTCCCTTGTCTCTAAACTCAGGCACTAACAGCTAGTTCTTTCTCCTTGAACGTCAGCAGCTTCATGCCGCACTGGAGTGATCCAATATTTGGTTCCGCACGTTCCACCACTACTCCGTTCATTTCCAATACTGATTGTGAAACAACTGAAAAGTGGTTTCTCGGCAGAGATGTAAATAAAGATTGCAGCATAGAAATTGTAATTAGATATATATTTTAGAGGAATGAACATTTGTACAATATTTAGTTGTGCCACTAGCCTCAACTACAATGATGGTCATGTAGTTGCTAGTTTACTTGGTATGTTTAGTCCTATGCTTTGGAATTACTGATTCTTGGAGTTCTCCAACAGATGAAAATGGCCCAGATGCAGCAGTCTTCCTCTCAACAACAGCAGGATCACCTACAGCAACAGCAACTGCAACAGGTTATACTTTGAACCTTAAATGCTGTTTTTCGTTTTTCTGATTCTTGATATTTTCACTAAAAGTTATTATTTCTGAAGGAGCAACCGGAAGCTCATACAAAAAGCATTTTCCCCGTTGACTACGCTGATCCATGCAATTTGTGATTTTATTATATTACAGAATAACCGAAAAAGAAAACAACCAACTTCTTCTGGAGCTGCTAATAGTACCGGTACTGGGACTACAGTGGGCCCTTCCCCTAACTCTCAACCATCTACTCCATCAACTCATACACCTGGTGATGCAGTGGCTATGGCTGGTGGTCTGCCGCATGTCAACAGTATGTCAAAAAGTTTGATGATGTATGGTCCAGATGGGACAGGTGGCCTTGCATCATCTTCAAATCAGCTGGTATATTATTTAGCTCTTACTTAAGTGCTGCTGTATAATTTTTAACAACATATGAGGTTTTCCAATCAAGTGAAGAGGGGAATAGATGTCAACCCATGTGAACTGAAATATTTAAGATATTTCCAATTTTTTATGATAAATTGTGTTGTCTTTTGAAGTTTGTGTATTGGTAATTCCTCTCCACATTGAAAGTTGAACATAGCAAGTTATTGCAAGTATTTGTCATTTCCAGATTGGTTTCTGCTCACACCATTTCATATTACAGGAAGACATGGAACATTTTGGAGATGTTGGTTCATTGGACGATCATGTGGATTCTTTTCTTTCACACGATGAAGGAGATGGAAGGGATCTATTTGGCACGTTAAAACGAAGTCCAACTGAGCACAATACAGAGTCCTCTAAGGGTAATCCAGAATCTTGTTTGTGATTAGTAAGTGTAGACCCCTGTATGTGCAATGGCTGAATTTTTCCTTTTAGGTTTTAGCTTCAATGAAGTTGGCTGCATAAGGACAAGCAGTGGCAAAGTTGTCTGCTGTCATTTCTCATCAGATGGAAAATTGTTGGCTAGTGCAGGACATGAGAAGAAGGTATGCAGCATTATATCTGATGTGTAACTGACATGTCTAAAGCATATTGATGGTAGAAGAGGCATCAATCTCAAATTAATCATTCAGTTGTATTAATTGAACTATTCAAATTGTTGATAGTATGCAAGCGTACATTTGTATATTTCAGAACTATTGATTGGGGTCCATCTGAGGTCCTTATGTAGGACATATTCACTGACTTTCTTCCATGTGCATACTAATTTGTGTTTCATGTCAGTAGGCTGTTCTTTGGAACATGGACACTCTGCAAACGGAGAGCACTACGGAGGAACACACTCTTATCATTACAGATATTCGTTTTAGGCCAAAATCAACTCAGCTGGCTACGTCTTCGTTTGATAGAACTGTGCGACTTTGGAATGCATTAGAGGTAATGGTTCCACCTCCATGTTACTACCCTTGCCTCTTTTAATGATTATGTGATTCCTTCACATCCAATATTCTTGTGGAAATTGTTGTTAATCTCCCTTTTTTATGTACTTTTTACTTTTGGACTTGTTCTCTCTCCTCCCCCCGCCCCTTCTCTTTTTGTTTGTTAGAAGGATGCAGACCTACTTTTGTGGTTAATTTCCATTGCCTCGCTATACTATTTGCATTTCATACATGTAGTGGCTAGTTGTTTTCCACCATTCTCTGTCATAGCATTAGGTCCTGATCTTCTACAGATCCAATTGTATAGAAATATGTAAATTTGCTGGCCACAATACTGCAGCTTTCACATGCATTGACCTTGTGCACTGGTAATGCTGCTTCATCATTGTTGTCCACCTGCTGCTTCTTTCTTCTTAGTGTTTGTGTTAGCATCTTCCCGTGAGTGAAGGTGATCTGAGTACAAATAAATGGGCTCTGTTGTTATATTGGCTAGTTACACTATTGTGTCTGACACTCTGTATTCATGTTGACTGTGGTTGATCTGTTTGTCTCTAAGTTAAACTAGTTAAACCCACAGAGTAAATTGATGGTCTAATTTATCTATTTTTCAGCTCAGCAGTATGATAGGCATAAGATTGAAGAAATCATGTATCACAATTAATGACTATGTGCTCAATACTCTACTACTACATATATTTGCTCCAAAAAAGTGAACCCTACTGTTAGCCATGGATCTCCCAATAAGTGTGCTGTATGCACTGGATTTTGCATCATTATAAGACAAAGATCCCTATAAACAAAAGGAAAAAAAATGGACAATCAAAATGCTTTGGAAAAAAGACAAAACCTGGGAGTTTCATTCTTCTTCCCCCCCCCCCCCCCCCCCAAAAAAAAAAAAAAAAAAAAAGTTCCCACCCAAAGATTGTTGAAATTATTGAACAGTGCATTTCCTCATAAATACCAGGGTATCAACTAACAAAATTTTACATGGTTGACCTACGTATTATCTACCGATCCATAGATCCTCCAGAAGTTTTAATAAAAAATGTATATTCTTCATTTCTGAAATTCAGAACTAAATTAGATAAAAAATTTTACCTTGGTAAACTGAAGTATTAGTGTTACATCTTGGATAAACCATCAAATCCTGGGCTCCATTAGAATTTATCGTCAACAAATTAATTTTATTTCTATGACCCCCCCCCCCCCCAAAAAAAAAAAAAAATAAATAAATAAATAAATAAATAAAAATTATTCCATTTAAATGTTTAGGTACAAGACAAGACTAAAGTAGAACATATAAGTTGGATGTATGGTATGGATCACCTTCGAGGGTAACTTTTCTTATAATCTTGGAACAATAATGTATCTTTATGTAATCGTTTCTAAAAGAAATATAGCAATTTTCTAGATTACCAGAGACTAATTTCTTAAATGTGTTCTTTGATTTTGCTAATTTAGTACTCTTGCTTATCTATCTGCATTGATCTAGTGTGAAATATGCTAAATCATACATACAAGTGTGCTGCAGTAGTAGGAGCCTTGTGCACTGGGACACCTTTTTTATACATACAAGTGTGCCTGGTGTAACCCCCACCTTATCTTTGTTCTGAGTGTAAAGATCAATGATACATTTCAGTTCCATTTGCAGTTCTCTGTAGAAGCTTCACATGAATTTGACATATGTTTCCTTTTTAGTAGGTGTGATTAAGTTTAAATTTAGCCATGGCAGCTGGCTATACAAGTTGCAATGTCAGTTAATACCATGTGATTCCATTGTCCACTTTAAGACATCGTTTTTCTCTCTTATGTGATGATTTTTCACTGAAGTCCATTCCAAGTATTTAACTTCATTGTCAACTTCTTGTTGTGATCACATTTTTTATTGTTCGTCCATTCCAAATATTTTTGAAATATGGTTCCACAGACATGATGGTTACACGTTAACTTCAATTTCTTGCAGCCAAGCTACCCATTACAAACATATGCTGGCCATACTTCACATGTGATGTCACTTGATTTCCACCCTAAGAAGACAGATGTTTTCTGCTCTTGTGATGGTAATGGTGAGATTCGCTTTTGGAATGTCAATCAGTATTCATGTACAAAGGTTTCCAAGGTTTGTTCTTGAACCTTCATATAAATTCTGCTTTGATTCTTAATGCTCTTTGGGTTTAGTTTCTTCTTGTTCCTTAAAAATTTCTGTCATTTGCTGGAGCAGGGAGGCATGGCACAGGTGAGGTTTCAGCCTAGAATTGGGCAGCTACTAGCAGCAGCAGCTGAGAATGTTGTGTCCATCTTTGATGTTGAGAGTGACAGGCAGACACACTCCTTACAGGTATTCTTGATATGTGGCCAGTCTTTGTTGGGACTTTAAAGGGAGGTTTTGAAGAGCAACAACTTGTAGTTATTGTTACCCATGAGTAATGGAATCAGATCCCAGTTCATTATAGTTATGATATGACTCATAAATATTTATCCTCAGGGGCATTCAAAAGAGGTAAACTCAATCTGCTGGGATACAAATGGAGATTATTTGGCATCTGTGAGCCAGGACTGTGTGAGGGTGTGGTCCATAAGTTCTGGCGAGTGCATACATGAGCTTAGCTCCAATGGGAACAAATTCCACTCATGCGTATTTCATCCAAGCTATTCCACACTCTTGGTGATTGGGGGCTACCAGGTAATTCTTTACCATTGTTATGCTGATACTTCTAGTTTGGTATTTTTAATGAGAGCATACACATTAAGAATGAAAGACTAACCTTATTTTTTATTAGTGAACCCACTTGTCCTGTCGGTTGAACTGGGGTGGAAACTGCAGTCTGGCTATGTCGAAATCCCTTTTTTTTGTTTTTTTGTGTAAAAGTTGTGCAAACAAGATTTTCTTCCACCTCCCCTCCCCCCCACAACAACAAAAATAGAGTCTTATCTCAACTAAATGGGGTCGGCTACATGGATTCTTGTCCGCCAATAAGCTGTGTTCAATGTCATACTTGAAGACTAAGTTATACATGTTTTTCTTCATTGCCTCCCCTAGAGTCATCTTAGGTCTGTCCCTAGCTCATTTAGATCCTTCAATTTAAATCAAATCACTTTTCCGTACAGGAGCATTTAACGGCTTCCGTTGAACATGGCCATACCATCTCAAATGATTTTCTCGTAGTTTATCGTGTATCGGTGCTACTCCCAAATCAACTCTAATACGATCATTTTTTTTTTTTTTTGGTAAATTCTAACGATCATTTTTTACCTTATCCTTCCTAGTTTTGTCACACATCCATCTTAACATCCTCATCTCAGCTAAACTAAGTTTATCTATATGATGCTTCTTAACTACCCAACATTCTGCATCATATATGATAGCCGGTTGAATGACTGTCCTATAGAATTTTTCTTTAATTTTTAAAGGAATACGCCGATCACACAACACTCCAGACGCACTTCTCCACTTCATCTATCATATTTTAATCCTCTGTCAAACATCGTCTATATCACCTTCTTTGTTTATGATTGAACCTAGATACCTAAAATGATCACTTTGTTGTATCTCCCTCTCATGAATGTTCACCACCTCATTGTCTACCTTTGTGTGACTAAAGTTATACATCATATACCCCCCTCTATTTTAAAATTAATGAAAATGGTGTAAATGAGTTGTTAAATGTCAGTGGCAATTATGTTTTTTGGAATCAGGCAGTCCCTATTGGGCTACTAGATATTCTCGGACTGAACTCAACTAAGCCTTATCCCAACTAAAGGGAAATCAGCTAACATGAATTCAGTTTCCCCTCATTCAACTCTGCTCAATTCTTAAATGGAAGTACACCCCACCCCTTTCTTTTTCCCTTTTGACATGTATGGTTTTATACTGCTATGTTTATCCCCATTTGATCTTTCATTCAAAATAAGAGCTATTCTAGAGTCTCAGACAATAAAAAATAAAAAAAAGGTTGATCCCTCTTTTTAGGTTGTACTGAACTATTTTCCTGGCTGGATTGAATGAGCCATTGATCCAGACTAAGTATCAATTTCCACTTGGAGAGCTTCCATCAGTTGAGTCAATGGAGGGGAGGTCTATAAATATGAATAAATGGAACAATCAAGATGATTTCATCCTATTGTTCAAGTTTCATGTACCCATAGCTAGTGGCTTACAACCTGCCCAAATCATGCCACATTGAGACACAAGAAATAAGACTCAACATGATCAAATAGAAACCAAGATATACGCACTAGGAGTTGATTTTAAAAGGCTTAGAGATTTGCTGATTTCTGTATTTGTATTATTGTGCACAGTCGTTGGAGTTGTGGAACATGGCTGAGAACAAGAGCATGACGGTTACTGCACACGAGGGTCTGATTGCAGCCTTGGCTCAGTCACCTGTCACTGGGATGGTTGCCTCTGCAAGTCATGACAAATCCGTTAAGCTATGGAAATAAAATGGTTGGTTTGGTCTTTTCCACTTCCTCTTGTCTAGAGCATTTGGTGTTGCCCAGTCAAATACCAGTGGAAATCCAAAAATGTCAAAATGTATGATTGTTTCATTTTTCCCTTTGCCCCTGATTTCTCTCTCCTTTATTTCTTATCATTTTTGTTTTAAATCGAATAAACTGGGAAATGTGGCTCCCCTTCCTGTTTCAAAATGGTGGATTGATAGAAAGTGCATATGCAAAAGGCTTCTATCAGTGTACGAGAAGTTTGGAACAAATTACAGGGAAAAAAAATGAGAAGAGAAACAGGAGGATGAAATCCAGTTAGTTGAAGGCTGCAAAGGTGGTTCTGGTTGCCTTGGGGACAATTGGGAATTTGAGATTAGTGTCTTTAGTTTTGGATATATGACTAGGGTAGTCATGCTTCCAAAATTTTTACATATATAATATATAATCATATACTTATGTAAGGACATCTGTCAATGGTCCATCATTTGTTTTTTTATTTTTACTGTACTTCATGCTTCATCTGATAATTGACATCTCATCTTGCCTTCTTTAGTTATTGCGTATTATATATTGTTTTTCGCATGAGATCATGGAGATGGCATCCAAAAGGATGTCCATGTTCAAATTTTGTGAACAGGTATGGTGTAAGTTTCCAGCTTACATGTTGAGATTCAATCAAAAGGATTTGGGTCACATTGTGCAGTACACAAGTTCTGAGAATTCAAGGTTGTACACACTGAGTCCATATTTACGAAACTGTTTAAAGAGAACCAAAACAACCCAACCCAACCCAACAATATATGAACTGATTATTGGCACAGCGAATCAATTGCATGAACCAATAGAATAAACCGGTTGTAAAATCAAAACCAAAATGGATTATAAACCGATTAATTATTGATTTGATTTTAGTTTTCGCCTCACACTCAACCAAATTGAAACCAAACCGATCTACACATGCAATTCTTCGAAGAAGTGCTCATTATGTGGAAGTATATTATTGAATTTGACCCTAAGAGCTACTATCAATTTCAGGGCATATGAAGAGGTTCAATGGATTCCAGGCTTTTAAGGGTTTGGGATCGGATCGAAGATGGCCAATCTTAATTATGATGGCCTCTAGGGGTTTTTTTTTTTTTTTTTAACTGATTCTAGATGTTTTGTGGTAAATTCAGGTCAATTCTTCCAGATCCGGATCAAAATCAATGGTGACTTCGGTTCCGACTATGACCTCTTCAACCCTAGTGGGTAAATGTCCCTCAACCAAAATTTATGATCTCGATATGATCGGCCATTCGATTAACACAAAATCTATGTCGGAGAATTGTGAGCAAGAGAGGAGAGATTTTTGGATCCGCATCTTCTCCTCCTAGTGATTTTGGGAGGACAGTGGCAATCTGCCTTGGATGGCCGCCACGTGGCTCTCGGTGAATTCGAGACCCAATCGACAAGCCGAGCCGACAGGGGGTGTTGGCTTGGACGTGGGTCTCGGATTCACCCGAGAGCCACGTGGCGGCCATCGGGGATAGGTTGCCGTGTCCTCCCAGAACAACTGAGAGGAGATGATGTGAATCCGAGATTTTTTCTTATGAAATACGGTAGAAGAGATTCGCCTATTAAGGTGGAAAAATCATCAGCTGAAATAATAATAATAATAATCAGGGTCTGCGTACATTAACTCCACACCCGCTAAGATATGATGAAAAGTAGGGTTACAGTAGGGTGGGTTCGGGTTAAGACTTGAGTTAGGCTTCTTAAAACCCTAGTCTAACCTTGAGTCCACTTAGCTGGACCGAGGCTCGGCCCCGCCCTGACTCAGGGCTTGAAAACTTCAACTCTGACCCGCCCTTAGGGCCGGGCAGAGTTGACTCTGACTAAGGAGAAGAGAGATGCAAGGGTTGGGTCAAGGTGGGGAGAAGAAGAACTGGCTTTGTTTGGTTGGAAGGAGAATTGAAGGAAAGGGAAGACAAATTTTTAAACAAATAGAAATTTGGGGATTTGGATGCAAAGTGAAGTGTAAGTTAATAACTAAATATGGAATAATTTAGAATGTTACATAGTAATGTGATAGCATGTGTTGTAATTATTACAAAGGTTTTCATTTAAAGTTTAAAATTTTCACTTCCATTCCCTTCAATTCCCTTTGCAACCAAACAAAGCCAGAAAGAATAGGGAGACAAAAAAAAAAAGAAAAAAAAAAAGAACAAGAGGAAGAGGAAGAAGAAGAAGACATGGCTAAACCGACTTAGCCGAAGACCTCTACTCTGGTTTGACCCAACCTTAATCTGCACTTAGGACCAGGGTATCTCAGCCTAGACATTGTTTAGGCTTAGATCAGGGCGACAGGACCAAACTTGCAACCTTAATGGAAAGGTTAACTATCGTGTCCACCATGGTGAGTCACCCAAATCCAATCGCCTTAGTACGTAGAAAAGGCATCTAAGGGCACTTTCGTAACAGTACTATTATTCAATGTAATGTATAAGGGAAACAATATATAGCCTTAGATTTTCATTTCCTGCCAGTTTGATATGTGATCAGTTGAGCTACGTAACGACCTGCTAGTTATCCAGACTCCAAAGTCATGACCACAATCAAACATCGACGCCCTTTGGTGTGGCAGTAGCTAGAATCTCTATCACTGAATCATCAAGCCCCATGGCTTTGCTGTGGGGATTTCAATTCATTTCTTTCTTGGCATGAGAACCAGGGTGGTAGAGACTTTTCTCAGTATGATCCTACTCTTTTTCGGTAGATGGTTAATACCTGTAACTTTTTGGAATTACAATCCCATTGCCCTAAGTTTACTAGGAATAATTGTCGACAGGGAACCACAAATATTCGTATTAAACTTGATCGTATGTTTGCTAACTCTTTATGGTGTACTACTTTTGATCAGACAGTAGTTTATGTCAAGGTGGCACTTGGTTCTGATCATAGTCCTTTACTTTTAACCTTGTTTCGACATCTAAATTGGGCCAAGCGTCCCTTTCAGCATGAAGCCATGTGGTCATGCCATTCCAATTGCCGAAGGGTTGTGAAGAGATGTTGGTCAGATGAGGAGTCTCATAGTCCTGCAGCATGGGTTCTTCAACGCAAGCTTGATCAAACTCAAACTCAGTTCAAGGTCTGGAACAAGATAGTCTTTAGTCATCTACAAACTCAAATTGCGAATGTAAAGTCTCAACTTTGGGCTGCACAATCTAACCCCCAGGGATACTTGTCTCAGCAATAGGAACTTATGTTTCAGGGGCAACTTGCGGAATTGCTCTGGCAGGAAGAACTCTTTTGGCCTCAGAAATCCAGGGTAAATTGGTTGCAACATGGGGATGCCAACACTGCTTTTTTTTATGCCACCACAATCCAAAGACGTCAAAGGAATCATATTTATCGATTAAAACTTTCATCGGGTGAATGGACTACTACAGAGCAACAAATATATAATGCTTTCATATCTCATTTTACTTCCACTTTTACTAGTACAGGAGTATTCACTTAGGATTTGTCTTCGGTTCTGAATTCAGTAGCTCCTAAAGTTTCCCCTGAAGTTAATGCTGCTCTGTTATCATTGCCAGATATGAAGGAAATAAAAAAGGTTGCTTTTAACTTTGTATCTTTCACAACACCTTGCCAGATGGTTTCCCACCACATTTCTTTCAGCAATTCTGGGAAGATACTCATCTCACTCTTTACAGGTTTGTAGTGGAATTCTTTCTTACTCGCACTTTGCCTTTAGAACTGAACCATACTTATCTGTGTTTTATTCCAAAGGTCCTGCACCCCCGAACTTTGGATCAGTTTAGACCTATTAGTTTATGTAACTTTTGTATGAAAGTGATTTTCAAATTGATGGTGAATCGTTTGAAATTACACCTGAATAATATTATAGCCCCGAACCAGTCAGCATTTGTTATGGGAAGACAAATTTCTGATAATATCATTATGGCACATGAAATGTTTCATTTCTTACGCCATCAAAAGGCTACCAAAACTAAGTTTTTGGCCCTCAAATTGGACTTACGAAAGGCTTTTGATTGCTTTGGAAGTGCAAGCAGGAGAGGACGAGCATGACGTTTCATGCTAGTGCCCTTACTGCGTATACCTCTAGGATACTTTAATTTAGTTATTTTATTTCAGTTGGATTTATAAACAATGTAAATATATTTTATTTACGTTTTGGTATGGAAAATAATTGGTTACTATATTTACAATGTAGAACCCAGTTCATTTAATTTAAGACTTCCGCTGTATTTATTTATAATCTGATTATGGTTATGTACAATGATTTGTATAAGTGGATACGGTCTTATCGAGATCCTAGTGTGAACCATTGGTTTAGTAGCAGTTCATTCATACTTCTGGTTCAGTCGGAATTGGGGTGTGACATAGGTAGTGGTTCCAAGTCTTGATAGTATGAATGACTACTGCTAATTCTAGGTCATGTGTAGGATAGTTCTTCTCATGCTCCTTCAGTTGTCTTGAGGCGTAGGTGATCACTTGTTCTCCTTGCATCAGCACATATCCCAGTCCCAAACCTGAAGCATCTGTATACAATGTGAATGGAAAGCCTGGAACATGAATAGTCAATATAGGTGCTGAAACCAGTCTTGACTTCAGTGTTTGGAAGCATTTCTCACATTCTTCCGTCCATATGAACTTCTTCCCCTTCTTGGTCAACCCGGTGAGTGGAACGGCGATCTTGGAATAATTTTTCACAAATCTTTTATAAACCACAGCTCACACCCGAAGCGTATTAATATTCTAAATCTTCATTGTATTTTAGTCCTAATACTCTACTTGGTTTTTGTCGGTGGTTTTCTAAGCTTTTGAAGATTCTCCATGGCAAATTACCAACCAAATATTAAGTAGTTTTAACCCATTTTGGTGCATCAATGAAAATGTTATTTCATAATTCGGAGGATCAGACTCTTCTAAGGCTTCAACAATGGAAGACATCTTTGCTGTCTATTGCCGGTAAGGAGACTCTAATTAAGTCTATGGCATTACCTTAAGCTAATTTTATTGTTCCCTATTTAAATTACCTACCACCTTACTTCAACAATTGCGGAAAGGAATGGCTAATTTTTACTAGAGTAAGGGAATGAGGTCTAAAGGTATTCATTGGGTTTCCTGGATCAGGTTGTGCCTTTTAAAAAATAAAGGGGGATTGGGTATGAGGGATCTTATTTTTCAAAACCAGGCACTCCTAGCTAAATTAGCCTAGAGGATTTGGAAGTCTTCACATTCTCAATGGGTCAAATTCATTAAGTCCATTTATTATCCATCTTCTGATTTTCTTGAGGCAACAGTTGGTTCAAAACCCTCCTGGTTATGGCGGAGCATTTGTGAAGGATTGAGAGTGTTGAAACAAGGGCTTATTTGGAAGGTCGGCATTGGCCATAGAATTCGTATTTGGGATGATCCGTGGGTTCCCAATTTGGAGAATAACATGCCAGTTTCTTTATTTGTAACAGACCCACCTTTCATATCGGTCTTGGACCTTATTGATGCTACAACCAGAACATAGAAACTGGATCTCCTTACTATTCTGTTTCAACCTTGTGAGATTCAGGCTATTTGCAGTATTCCATTATCTTTCACTCCCACTCCTGATGTTCTAATCTAGAAGGCTTCTAAATCAGGTTCATTCTCTGTGAAGAATGCTTATCATATGTTACTCACCTCCCATTTCCATAATTGCCTCACACAGTTGTTTACAGACCAAATGGCTCCTTGGTTATTAGTTCCCAATGTGGTCTGGAAAACAATATGGTCCTGTAAAACTCTATCGAAAATGAAACATTTCCTTTGGCGCTGTTGTGCTCATGCCCTTCCATCTAGTATGGACCTGGTTCGTCGCAATGTGAATGTTGATTTGGTCTGTCGCCGTTGTGGTTATGGCATGGAAATTATAGATCATATTCTACTCTACTGTCTATTCTCCAGAACTGCATGGTTGGGGAGTCGACTATCCATACGTGTTCCTTGTGACCACTCCATTTCATTTTCCAAATGGTTTGCAGGATTTTGTTCATTTTCCACCTCCATGCCCAAATCACAATGGAGACTTGCTTTCATGTCTTGGGCATTGTGGAATTCTCGTAAGCAGTTGTATTTTGAGAATCTACAATCCACTCCTATGGAAGTTATCCAAAGGGCTCACAGTACCTTCAATGAATTATGTGGGGTGCACAATCTAGGCTAGGGAGTTTAATGGATTATGGTAAGTTACATTTGGACCTGTCTCAAGCTACTTGGTCACCTCCATTACCTGGAATATTTAAATCCTAAAACCTAAATTCTAAACCTCAAATTCTAAATCTGCCATTTTTTATTACAATTAAAAAGTAAAAAATGAAAACGTGGCAAACCCCACTCTAATGCAACCCAAACTCGAACCCAAACCTGAATTGGTTTACAAATTTAAAGGTGTTAAATGGTTTGATTTTGATTTAACGGTACGGTTTGATGTATAATGAGTAAAATTAAAACTAAACCATCTATTAAATGGTTTTAAAATGTTTACTAAAATCAATTATTAATCAATTTCGATTTTTTAGTTTTAAACGGTTTCATTATCAGGAAGGAGAGGAAGAGAATTAAAAACAAAATAGAGAGAAAATCAAAAAAATGATTAAAATAAATTTAATGATATATGAAAATAGATTTATGATTTAAAAGTATACCATGATGAAAGTATTAAAATATTATTTATTTCTACACTATAAACATTTAACATTTAAGAAATTAAAGTGAAAATTTAATAAATTTTAAACGGTTTTATCTTGAAATTAGAATCGAACCGTTTAATTAAATAATTTTATTTTTAAAATTAGAATCCAACCATTTAATAATCGATTCGACGGTTGTTTTAGTATAAATGGTGGGATTCGATTTCGATACACGAATCGGTTTGAGTTCTGAGTCACCTTATACAAATTCTATCAGTTCTCTCTCTGTTCGTACAGAAAATCTGTTCTCCAAACGTTTGTTCCCGTCTTCCCTGACGCTCGGGTTCGCCATGGATGGAGAAAAGGAGCAGACTGGATCACCTCAAGCTTCTACCACAATTTCTTTCCATAATGAAACCTTAGATTCTGATAAAGATGACGTTGAAGAAATCTCAGAATCCTTTTTATGTTGCGTTTGCCTGTATGTCTTTTCTAACTCGCGACCTCCAATGCCAATCCTCTCTCTCGCTCTCTGTTTACATCTCGTCTGGAATCATGCTTCTTCATTTTTATTTCATGTTGTTCTTAATTCTTCTTTTGTTCGGAGCAGTTGATTGGCTGTCAGCTTGGATACGATGTTCGTCTCCATTCATTTTTTGGATTCTAGTTAATCGGCTATCAAGTTTTGGTCTCTTATCTTATTGGATATGTAGCTTGTAATTTGGGGAGAAAATTATGAATGCGTTTGCTTCTTAATTATTTCTATACGAAATTGATAAATTGTTGAGGGGTATGTCTTACCGATTCTCACTCCTGAGTTCAGTGTTGCTTTCTATTCAGGTTGGAGCGAACTGGAAAGTACTTATGAATAAGGATATCTACCACGTAGTTGTGTGTTTTCTGTTTTCTTTCTTTTTGATGTTTGGTAGAGGATGTGTACAACGTACGGACTGATACGGCTGTGCTCCAGAGGATGTCAAGCAATGCAATTTACCTCTTTTGATTTAATGTTACAAAATTTGGTTTTCTTCTTATTGGACAACAGAAAGGGGGGTTGGGGGGTGGTATTTGATTCTAATATTCACACTATGGCGTTGGAGTCATTAGTAAAGGAAACCTCCCAGGTCTCTGAATTGAACCTTGTGAAAGCCATGATCCTATCATATCCCACTATTAGGATCCAATGTAATATCCAAGATAAGAGCAATTTTTTTTTTTTTTTAATTTATTTATCTATATTTTTTGGATAAGTGAAAAGTACATCAAAAAAATATAAGGCTTTGGGATGGAAAGGTGGCTGGAGTTTTTCCAGTGCCTATTCGTGGAGAAGATTCTATAATGGCAGAGCTGATAGTTTTAAAGACTGGAATTGGGTAGCTTCATGCCATAATGGAAGCTGATTCAGCAAAAGTGATTAGATGGATGACCAATTTAAGGGAAGCTCCTAGACACTACAATCATCTAATAAGGCCTATTCAACTGCTTGCGGCCCAAACCGATATTGAGTTCAATTGGCAACCAAGAAGTGCAATGAGGTGGTAAATGATTCATGATTTGGCTAAGCAAGGGGTGGTCAGACTACGTATCTGTTTTGGGAATTTTATTCCTTTGTGAGATGTGAACAATAATCGACAGCTATCCTGGTTTGGGGTTTAGGGGTTCGGTCTTTTGAGGAGGGCCTCTAGCTTTGCTTTTGTATTACTTTGTATTCCTTTGTATTCCTTTGTATCCTATCCTTAAGTTTCCATCTCAAAAGTTCGATTATTAAGTAAGGTGACTCTCACATATATAAGGCATCCAAGATTCCAAACTTAAGCAATGTGGGACTATTCCTAACACTCCCCCCTTGCCCCTCTTTTGGGTGGTAGTACACGTGGAAAATGTGATCCCATTTTTGGGTGACCGTGGTCCCTCTTTTGGGTGACTGTAATGAGAGAATCTGGATCTCTGATACCATGTTGAGTTTCCATATCAAAAGTTCGAACTATAAGTGGAGGGACTCTTAGATATATGAGGCACCCAAGTCTCTAGACTTAAGCAATGTGTGACTATTCCCAACACCTATGTACCATTGTACTTCAGTAATCAAAACATTTATATGGCTCTTCTTCTTCCAAACAATTTATTTTAAAAACAACTGAAGGTATCAAAGCTATGTCAATTAATGTCAAGGAGAAAAGGTCGTTGAACTCCATGGACCTATTTACACCATAGAGATGGATCATAAAGTTTTCACTTATTTGAAATTACTAGTAATGAGGTTCTAGTTACTGTGTATTTGTTTTGTATGTAAAACATTCTTATGTTGTTCCATGGAAGTTCTAAGATTTTCTTTTGGTTGGTGAGTAAACTTTTTTTCTTATTGGGGTGCAGGGATCTCCTCTACAAGCCTATTGTACTTGGTAAGAATTAAAGAAGTATTATGATGACCATAACATTGAAATGGAGTTGGTCCTTTACTAATATCTATGTTTCCGTTGTTACAGCTTGTGGCCACATTTCATGTTTCTGGTGTGTTCATAATGCCATGGATGGTTTGAGCGACTCTCATTGTCCAGTATGTAGGTGCCCATATAATTATTTTCCTAACATCTGCTTGATGCTCTACTTCTTGCTCCTGAAGATGTACCCCGTGGCCTATAAGAGAAGAGAAAAAGAAGTGCTAGGTGAGCTTTAACTTTTTTGAATTCTTCTCTTGGCTCTCTTAAGTCTTTATCCTTTTTACCCTTGCTCTTTTCTTTTTAATAGAACTTGCTTTTGGTTAAACACATTTGAATTTGTATTGCTTTTTTAACATTTACTTCCCCATTATGTGTAGAGGCGCTGATTGTAAGTTTCTTGAGTCATAACATGGGCCATTCAATTAGGTTATTGTCTAACAAGAACCAGTAGTATAACCATATAAAAAGAGCCACTTCCCTTATAGATTATGCTTGTACCATATAAAAAAAGCCACTTCCCTTATAGATTATGCTTGTGTGTGTGTGTGTGTGTGTGTGTGTTGGTAAAAACTCCACCAATGTTATTCTGCCGGTCCCAAGCCCAGATAAAGGAGGAGGGTTGGTGCGTCGGGTCGGCAGTCGACACCCAAAAAAAACCTAGCCAAACTCTTAACATGGATTCACAAGCAAAATAAATTTAGCGTAATACTAGGGCATTCTCTGTAAATGGCACGTTACACCTGGACCCTAGTGTAGCGAAAAATGGGCAAGGACCGCTGCTTTGGCGGCTTGACACTCGAATGTGGTTTTAAGTAGGCAAGCTTTCTTGCACTATGGAGGAGTGTGAGTAAAGAAGCTAGACTTGATAGATGTTATGAGGAGAAGAAGGATTAACATAGTTTGTATTCAAGAGTGGAAAGGTAAAGAGGCTAAGGAGTTGCATGACTTTAAACTTTGGTATACAGGGGATAAAAGTACTAGCAGCTGAATGTGCATAGTAGTGGATAAAGATTTAAAGAATGATGTGGTGGATGTTAAAAGATTTGGTGATAGGATTAATAGCCATCACACTAGTTGGAGAAAGAGGTTGTCAATAATAGTTCTAAATCTCGACGAAATCTAGGAAATCTTGACCTTTATATGGTAAAAAAATGTATTGTATCGGCGAGATTTTTCGAGATCTTGTTGAGATCTTGAAAATATCGGACCTCACCGGGACGGGGTCGAGATCCGAGATTTAAAACCTTGGTCAATATAATTAGCGCTTACACACCCTAATTAGGATTGGATACAAGTAGTAAGCTACAATTTTAGGAATACATGGATGGTTTAGTGTAAAGTTTTAGACAAAGAAAATATTATAATAGGAAATGACTTGAATGGACATGTAGTGGGAGATAGTAGAGGTTATGAAGGTGTACATAGAGGATATGGTTTAGGAATGAGGAATAAAGAGGGAACTTCAATTTTAAATTTTGCTGTGGCTTATGATTTATCCGTTGTAAACACATACTTCGAAAAGAGAGAGGAGTATTTAGTCACCTTCAAAAGTGGGCATCATAGTAGCCAAATAGATTTCTTTCTAACTAGAAGGTCTGATAGGTTGCTATGTAAGGATTTTAAGGTTATACCAGGGGAGAACCTAACCACACAATATAGTTTATTGGTCATGGATATGTGTCTCAATTTGTCGAATTGTAAGAAAGGTTGGGTTTTTGCCCTAGGATTAGGTGGTTGAGCTTAAAAGGAGATACCTTGAAAGCTTTTTTCTGATAATGTGGTCAATCAAGGAAAATGAAACTTTGAGGGAGACACTAATACAATGTGGAACGAGCTGATTGCTTGTATTAAGAAAGTTGTTACAAATGTTTTAGGCGTATCAAAGGGAAAACGTCATTCCCCTAGGGAGTTTTGGTGGTGGGATGATGAGGTTCAAGTAGCCATCAAAGCTAAGAAAAATAGTTGTAAGACATAGCAAAAGATTAAAGATATAGAAGATCTAAAAAGGTATAAACTTGCCAAAAATAAAGCCAAGAATGTTGTGGGAAAAGTAAGGGCGAAGAAATATGAAGATCTTGATAACAATCTGAGCACAAGGGAAGGGAGAAAAACTATCTATAAGATAGCTAAGATGAGGGAAAGGAATAATAGAGATTTAGACCATGTTAGATGTAGTAAAAATGCAGATGATAGAGTTTTAATGAGGGATGAAGCCATTAAAGAGATATGGAACGATTATTTTTATTACCTACTAAATGAAGACACTTCGAGTAATAGTGTCCCAGAAGGCTACATTACCCATCAAGACACCATAGGTCATAGGTATATACGAAAAGTTAGGGTGTTAGAAGTAAAATAAGCTCTAAGGATGATAAATGTAGGCAAAACACTAAAACCAAATAAGGTCCCAATAGAAGTATGGAAGAGCCTAGGAATCTATGGAGTATCTTGGCTAACCAAGCTATTCAATAAGATTATAAGTACAAGGAAAATGCCAGATGTATGGAAGAGAAGCATTGTGGTTCCAATTTATAAAAATAAAGGTGATATTCAGAGCTATAATAATTATAGAGGTATAAATCTAATGAGTCATACTATAAAAATTATGGGAGTGAGTTATTCAAACTCGTATGAGACAAGAAAATATTATTATGAAGAACCAATTTGTTTTTTTGCCATGTAGATACACGTTAGAAGCTATTTTACTTACTGAGGAGACTCATAGAAAGGTTTAGAACGCAAGAATGACCTCCATATAGTTTTTATTAAATCTAATGAGTCATACTATGAAAATTATGGGAGTGAGTTATTGAAACTTGTATGAGACAATAAACTACTATTATGAAGAACCAATTTGGTTTTTTTGCCATGTAGATCCACGACATAAGCTATTTTATTTACTGAGGAGACTCGTAGAAATGTTTAGAACGCAAGAATGACCTCCATATAGTTTTTATTGATCTAGAAAAAACTTATAATAGAGTCCTTAGATAGTTAATCTGGCATGTACTAGAGAAGAGAAGTGTTTCAAGCAAAAATGTAGACATAGTCAAGGTTATGTATTATAATGTAGTGACTAGTGTGAGAACCGTGGGAGATCAAGGTTGTGAATTCTCAATTACAATTGGGTTACATCAAGGATCAACTTTAAGCCCTTATCGGTTTGCCCTTATTATGGATGATTTAACCAAAGACATTAAAGATGAAGTTCCTTGGTGCATGCTTTCGTTGATGATATTGTTTTAGTGGATGAGACAAAAGTGAAGATTAATGTCAAGTTGGAGTTATGGAGAGATCAAAATTGGAGTTAAAAGGTTTTAAGATAAGTAAAACGAAGACAGAGTATTTGATATGTAACTTTATACACATAAGGACAAATAACGAGGTGGTGAAAATTGATGAGGGAGTTATTGCAAAGTGATTCTTTTAGGTATCTAGGTTCAATCATAAATAAAAAAATGTGATATAGAAGATACCGTTTCACAGAATATTAAAATAGGATGGATGGAGTGGAGAGGTGCATCTGGAGTGTTGTGTGATCGACATATTCCTTTAAAACTAAGGAAAATTTTATAGGACAGTCATTTGACTGGCTATGATGTAAGGTGCGGAATGTTGGACAGCTAAGAAGCATCATTTAGATAAACTTAGTATAGCTGGGATGAAGATGTTGAGATGGATGTGTATCAAAACCAAGAAGGATAAGGTAAAGAATGATCATATTAAAGCTGACTTGGGAGTAACGTTGATACATAATAAGCTTTGAGAAAGCCGTTTGAGATGGTATGGCCATGTTCAATGGAGGCCTTTAGATGCTCCAGTACGGAGGAGTGATTTGATTCAAATCAAAGGGTTAAAAAGAGCTAGGGACAGACCTAAGATGACGCTAGGGGAGGTGGTGAGGAAAGACGTGTAGCTTAGGCCTTGTTTAAGTATGACATCGAACAGAGCTAAAGTCAAGAAATCCTTTACCCTGCTTTTTGTTAGCGATCATGTAAAGAACACACCTCAAAATCAGTCTGAGTCATACATGAAATGTGTGATGTATCAGTTAAAAAAGTACCAGGCGCATGCTTAGGAATTTTTTCTTTATTTTGATTCGTTTGCATGCTCATATAGACAATTTATCACGAGGGTATTAGGAGATCAATTTCTTTTTAAGGAATAGTTTCTTCTGTTCTGCTGCAGATCACTTAAGAATTTGTTGCTCTAATGTCATCCAACAAGTGTACATCATTAATTTTCTATGACAGCACCAAAAGTACTTTCTATAGAACTTACTGATGTTTTAGTTCTATTGAAGTCATTATTCAGTATTGCATTTGGTTATCTTTATTGAAACTCTATGCTTCATATAATCAGTCTTTGAATGTTGCAGAAGAAGAAAAGAAAAGGGGCTGCTTCTCTTCTCAGATTGATAACCGTTTTAGCAGGGCACATAGTGATGAAGAACTGAATCTCCTTAGTTATCCTCCACATTCTTCCACCAGTTCACAGACTGACTTCTACTTGGACAGTTGCTCCACTGGAAAAGTGAACCCTTCAAGAATTGAAGAGCCACTAGAATTCAACAGTTCATGTCATAAAAGTTCCACAAGTATCTGTAATAACACTTTTGAATTGGAGACTGAAGGCACTAATAAGTTCGTTGGTGAAGAAAATGAAAATTTCCAGGCTGTAACTTGCACGCAGGTTTCTCTCTCTGATGTAATGTGTGCTGCGTGCAGGCAACTGCTGTTTCGACCTGCTGTGCTTAACTGTGGCCATGGTAAGCTTTTGAATTGTAATTTTTTCATGGCAGTTGTTATCAAGACATTGTGAAAATCCAAATCAGTGCATGACCATTTTGATGTTTCTTTCTCTGCAGTATATTGTGAATCCTGTATTGCAACTTCAGGGATTGAATTGCTTAGATGTCAAGTTTGTCAAAGTTCCCATCCAAAAGGTTTGCCAAAAGTATGTTTGGAGCTTGATCATTTCTTGGAGGGACAATTCCCTAAAGAATATGAGCTGAGAAGAAAGGCAGTTCGTTCCTGTCAAAGTGGAAGAGCATCAGCTTGTATGTTTCAACCATGTGTTGTTTTTTTTTTTCTTTAACAAATAATAATTGATAAAATCTTATATTGAATAACTATACATGAAAGCAAGTATGCAAAATATTTTGTTCTTGGCAATTTTGCAATCCAGGTCTCATTGAACAAAGTGCCCAGTTTTTTTTTTTTTTTTGGATGAATAAATATTGTATTAACAGCACCCAGGAAGAGGGCAAACAAATCTGGGAATCCCGAAGAGGGAGCCAGACTCCTTACAAACTAGCATAACATCCATCAAAGAGGAGGCAAAACCACCTTAGGCAGCAGTACAATTCCAGGAGGAAAGAATAAATCTATTTTTAGCATTATCAGGAGAGGGAGGAGGGTGAAGGGGCATGGAGCCCTTCACATCAAAGGTAATAGCATCCCAAATCTGAGCATAGGATCTAGACTTAGAAGTCCATCTTCTGAAATTTCTCTCAAACCATATGTGGTACACCGTGGCAGCAAATGCGAGCTTGGCTAGGACGTCACATTGGGACTTCCCTTAAACTTCTTGAGCATCCATTTCCATTCATGATCAAAAGGATGTATACTTCTACTGACCGGCCAACACTTTTGAAGTATCGATTCCCAGATTCTCTTGGAGAAAGGACAATCAAAGAAGAGGTGGTTGGTGTCTTCTGTGGAAGTCCAGCATAGGCCACAATTGGATCTAGAAATAATACCCTTATCATATAGCAAGGACGCGGTAGGCAACGATTGAGTCATAATTCTCCACAAAGTAAAGCTATGCCGAGGCGAGTGACCTTTAAACCATACAATGTCAAACCATTCCACCTTGGGGCTTCGAGATCTAACTACCTCCCATGCCGAGGAAACCGAGAACCGCCCATTACTAGATCCACTCCAGCTGATTGTGTCGCCACTCCCAGTAGGCCTGCGACTGATCGAACCCAGGGCTCCCCCGGCCTGAGCAAGGCGAGAGGATGAGGTCCTTCCTATACACCAACCTCCTTACGATATAATGGAGGAGACAGTAACAAGTCTGTCCTGCCCAAAGTCCATCCGAATTCTCTTGCCATATATCATCACCAGAATACCATGAGGGTGCCAGTTGTCCAACCAGAGAAGAGTAGAATTCCCATCATCAATCAAATATTTGATATAAGGCCGGACAAGATGTCTGTGATGCAAGATTGTCCTCCAAACCTAAGAGGAATCATAGGCCATAGAAGCCGTCCATATGGAGTCCTTTCTCAGGTATCTGCTATAAATCCAATCAATCCAAATGCATTCTTTTTTCTCAGCAATTCTCCATATAAGTTTAATTATGCAAGCCCTGTTAACTTCCTTGATTTTTCTGAGGCCAAGGCCACCTTCCTCTTTAGGAAGACAAACCTTATCCCAGCCAATAGAGTGGAAGAATTTGTTGTCCTCATTACCTTTCCACAAGAGAGCACTCATAAGACTTTCAATACTTTGGATGATTGTCCTTGGGAGGCCAAAAATGCCAGCCCAATACAAATATGAATTTTGCATGATTGATCTGACAAGTTCCAATCTACCTGCATAAGAGAGAAATCTAGCCTTCCATAACTGCAGCCTTTTCTTCAGTCTGTCCAGGATAGGAGAGCAATGGTGAGCTGGAAGTCTCAATGATATCAATGGGAGGCTAAGGTAGGTGACTGGCAGATTGCCCAAGGGAAAGTCCACAATACATCTAAGGTTCTCGCACACAGGATCATCAATTCCGGCTAAAAAGATGAGAGATTTGTGCTTGTTGATTGCCAAACCTGATATGGAGCTAAAGCCCTGAAGATTCTCAGAGATTGAGGTAATGGATTTTGCATTTCCTTTAGAGAAAATCATAATATCATTTGGGAAGGCCAAATGAGTGAGTTTGATCTCCTTGCATCTAGGGAAAAAATCCATTTGATTCTACTGAGAACTGATTTGGAGTTTCCTAGAAAGCCCCTCTAACACCAAAGTGAATAGTAAAGGGGATAAAGGACTTCCTTGTCTAATACCTCTAGAAGAATTGAAGAATCCCATCGGGCTACCATTGATCAACACTGAGAATTGAGGAGATACATACAAAAACCCATTGAGAGAAGCACTCCGGGAAATTCAATTTGGCAAGACTTTCCATAAGATATTCCCATCTGACATTGTCATATGCTTTGTGGAGGTCAATCTTGAGCATGGCCGCAGGAGGGTGAGATCTTCAGTCAAAACCCCGAGCAAGGTCATTACAAACCATGATATTATCAACAATATTCCTACCATGGATGAAGGCCGATTGGTTAGGGCTAACCAGATCCCCGACCACATCTCCAAGAACCTTGGCAATAATTTTGTAGATGGTGTTGCACAAGGAGATGGGCGGAAAAATCAGCAATAGTATTAACACCATCTTTCTTAGGATTTAAGTATAAGAAGGTTTGGTTCACTTCTCTTAGCTGCCCAGGGTTGGAGAAGAAGCTACTGACAGCCTGAATCAAGTCCACTTTGATAATTTCCCACGCAGCAAAAAAGAACCCCATACTGAACCCATCAGGACCCGAAGCTTTTTGCGCTTTCATGGATTTAACAACTCTAAGGATCTCATCTTCAGAAGGAATGATATCCAAGGAAAATCTTTGGCTTTGAGATAAAGTCTTGTCAAAAGACCCAGGTGAATGCATTGAAGCGGAGGGAGAGTCCCTGGCCTGAATAACTGAATAAAATAATCTTCCACCACCTTCTTGATCCCCGCTACATCTGATATAGAATGCCCATCCTCATCTTGCAAACTGGAAATGTAATTTCGGTTTTGGTTGGCTTTGACCGATTTATGGAAATAGCGAGTATTCCTGTCCCCCACCTTAAGCCAATTAATTCTAGATTTTTGCTTGAAGAAGCTTTCTTCTTGGGCTACTAAAGTAGCCAGCTTTGATGATAAAGTCTTTTCAGCTTGAATAAGGGCGTCATCATATATAAAATCTTAAAGCCTGAGTTTGATATTATTCAGATCATTCTGCACTCCTGCACTGCATTAGATATGTTGCCAAAGGATCTTTTGTTCCGTGAAACAAGATCTCTCTTGACCTCCCTTAATTTCTGGGCGAATCTAACCAAAGGATGGTTAGAATCCGAAGGAATCCTCTCCCATGCAAATTTCACAACCCTTTGGAAGTCATCGTGATCGACCCACATATCAAAAAATCTGAAAAGCTTAGGGCCGAAAGATATGTATGGGAAAATAGTTAAAATAATTGGGTAGTGGTCAGAGATTCCTGAAGGAGCAAAGAACGCCTCAGAAGAGCTGAACATTGACAGCCATGGGTCAATTACCACTGCCATGGGTCATTTACCACTGCTCTATCAAGCTTGCATGTAACCCTTTTAGGAGATTGTAGTTGTTTTGTTGTATTTGTATTGGTTTATTTCTCTGAAGTCCATTGGTTTCCTGTTGGGCACTGATGCAGCTTCCTCTCATGTGAAATTTATTTAAGTCTCCATTCCATTGTATGGCTGGGAATGGTTACAGGGCAGGTTCAGTAGAGGCACCACCAATACCATATTCGCGCCACTTATAAGAAGAATGCAAAACCGTATCCAACCCGCTCCATTAAAGATGCAAGGAGTTCCACATCTTCACAATGTAATCGAGACATGCCTTTGGGCTAAGGCAGGTGGGGCAGGGCAGGTATATTGAGCTTTCAAATACCATACCCAACCGTAACCCAAAACTGGCCATACCACATCTGACCCATTAGGATGGGGTAGGGTGGGTATCCACTATAATCTACTCCGATAAGATCCCTATGCATGGCAGCCTCTGCCCACCCCCTTTTGAATTGATGATATTGATAGAATTCCGACATTTATACCCAAAATAAAAAAAGAAAATTTTTTTTTCCAGTGATTAATATGTGAATTTTCAAGCAACATGGTAAGAGAGTGGTTCGTGTCGTTCTCTGGTTGTTTTCTATGGAGGGGTGGTCAGAGTTCCTCCCTCTTTATAGGCTTCTTGAAGTCTCCTGGCAAAAACAAACGTTGATATCTTTACACCCTTTCCTGTGGTGTCTGGAAGAAAAGAATGCTAGGTTTTTGATAGACAAATTTGCCTGTACTCCTAAGGTAGGTAGTGTTCTTGGCGCGGGACTCATTTTTCTTTTGTAATCTGTTATGAGGTTGGGGTGGTGTAATTAGGGGATACTGGGATAGTATGGTTTTATTTTTTTTTTGGGGGGGTATGTACGGCTTTTTCGATGGCCCATTTTTTGTTAACCTTTTAAATTCTCTTGGAGCCTCTTCAAAGAAAATGACAAAGAAATGGCGACCCAGTGCACGAGGCTCCCGCTACTACAGGGTCTGGGGAAGGGCATAATGTACGTAGCCTTACCCCCACAACATGGAGAGGCTGTTTCCGTGTTTCGAACTAGTAACCACCAGGTTGCAATATGACAACCTTACCGTCACACCAAGGCTTGCCCTCTCTTAAAAAAAAAAATGACAATAATCCGTAAATTTGTTAAGCATTCTAGATTTTATTATTTTATCAAGTGTTAAAATAATCTAGAACTCATAGTACCTAGTTTGTTAATCAAATTTACAAATTCTGGCATCTTTTCCAGGGGTTTAATTGCAGTTTTCTCTCTTCTACTCCAGTGTCCTGCAGCACTATGTACCGTATACCATTAAGCCCCCGGTCACCCACCCACTAAGTAAAAAGAGATGTTGATTTTTTTTTCTTGGGTAGGGGACTATTTTATGTAAGTTTGTGGGGTTCTGAGGAATCTTTGACAAAATGAAGTAAATATTTTAAAACATTATAGAAACTTGCAGGAAACAACCCAAAAAAAAAAAAAAAAAAAGGAAGAAGCCAACTTGCAAGAAACTAGAAACAAAGCATGACTATGTACTCTAAAGTTGGAAATATGACCATTTGAGATATAGATAGCATGATTCATAGCAAGTGATATGAGTTGTCTGTCCAATCTAGATATCGATCTGAATTTATGTGTTGAAATGTTTTGTAAACTATATTAATGAAGTTCTACATCCATAAGATAGCCCTGGATAGCTTGAATTCAAGGGCATATCATTTGGTACTCATAGATGCATGCTTTTGGTGCTGCTGTAATTGTCTCAATCCAAATCACCATTTGACTTTCATGCAACTTAGGTTAAGAGTTCTCTAATAATCTAATCACAGATGCTTGATTGACATTCCCCTTAAGTCAGCTTCCTTTACAAGGTCAAATTTACTTGTTTTGAGGTGCTCCTAACCCTTGGAATAATGTTTCTGCTCCTACTCCATGCCTTCTTCACTGAGTTCCAAGCCTTATGGGTCAGGAGGAGGAACTTTTGGTGGCTCCACAGCTGCTGAGGAAATGAGAGCTCCTGCATTACAGATGTGGAACCAAATTGCGAAGGATTTAATTACTATTGGTTTTCTTTTATGCTGTTGTCTTTCAGAATGTTCTGTTTATGAGGTTCAATTGTTGTTTTGGTCTTGTTTTAGGGGTTTTTATATTTTTATGTTCATTTATTATTGGGATTGTCTGAATGACATTTCTATAGGTGTCTTTAGAACATCACACCTTCTTTTAATTGTCCTTTGTCTTATTCCCATTTATTTATTTATTTATTTATTTTTATAGTTCGGGGTAGGATTTTGCACAAAATTTTTGAAAGTGGCATTTTTTTCAAATAAACATGTGAAATGAGTCAAATGACGGAAATATACCCTCACTTAAAGAACAAGTATGTTGCACTAAGAGGGCAAAAAGACACCTCAGTAGGTGTCAATAAGAAAATCTCTTTATTACTTTTAGTATTTAAGTCAGGAGTTTTACTTTACTCGGGCATTTAGTTGTTTGGGTGGTAGTTGAGTCTTATAGAATCATGCTACAAGTTTAATTTAACACTTTGTAGATATGGATTTTTCGTACTTCACATGCCTTACGATAATGGAACGAATTGAAGTGTTTTTGGTGCAGAGATCTCTGTCTATGAAATTGTAACTGGATTCTCCCCAATCTTATGGAATCCTAGGTGGTTTTTTGGCATAGAGATCTCTTCTCCTTTTACCATCACTATTATCTCCTACTGTTATAAAAATTAGCATATACTCTTTTTATTCTCAAATCTCTTCCACTACTGATCTTAAAACGTAATTTGATATTGAATCCCCAACATAGATCTTAAACCCTAGCAGCGCCTGCTGTTTGTAGTCATGGTATTAACTATTAAGTATCAATTTGTATACATATTGTTATACAAGTGCTCGAAACAAACCATGCGAAGACTATACAACAAAAATACAACAAAAAAAAGGGTATTGAACCGTTTCATCGATATCAGTCAATACGATCTGAGACGGTTCGATAAGGCCTGATACGATAACGCTGGATGCATAGACTCCGATCTCTGAACTCGTCAAAACTGAAACCGAGATCTAAAACAGCATAAATCTCATATCTACTTAGGTTTGAGCTTAGGAAAGCAATCTTAGTTGAAAAAACACCCTAATAGAAGGATCAAACGTCAGTTTTGGTATCAAACTGCAAGAAATCTTGTATTCTTGCATGAACTGTGTGGTAAGTTTCCAAATCTTTGATTTATGCATAGGTTATGCTTTTTTTATGTTTGTTTTTGTTCTGGATGATCTTATGCCAAAAATCGCGCATATGAATGCATCAAACTTGTACTTTGCATGGATTTTTGTGCAAGAGTTGGCTGATTTCCCCCCAAAACTAAGATTTTTTTTTTTGGGGGTGTGGGGGAATAAAAAATTTCAGTAATATATGTAATGATTATTTTGTGAATTAATTATATGTTAATGAGGAAGACGAGATCTATGGTCCATTGGAGTTTCAGGCTTTTTGTGTATTTTTTTTTAGTTTTGCCTATTTTTGGGAAAGTGATAGTTTTTAAAAAAATAAAGCGGAAGAATAGGAAAAGTGGTGGAAAAGTATATGAAAATGAGTTGATATTCTTATGAAAATTATATGTGGAGGATGGGATGTATGGCTTGGATGAATCCACATAATTTTTTTTATAAATTGATTATTTTGAATTTTTATTTTTAGAATTTAAAAAAATATGTGATTTAATGCAAATTTAGAATGCAGTTAACTCGTAGGACGATGTTCTATTGTTTATGTGTTATATATTTCTATAGGGAAGAGGATCAGTACACTAGCACCTTATATTGGAATCATACATGCTGCTCTGTTCAGAGTAATGAAAACAACATCATCGGTTCATAAATAGGAGGGCAGAGTAATAAATGAGAGGAAATAATGCATTTATAAGGATAGAGAATTTGAGAGAGTGCTCGGGCAGTGATCTTTCTCCCATTTTTATATTGCTTATTTATGTTGTATTTTGCTTCAAAAAATTGTTGCATGTTTTATAAGTATATTCATGTGTATCTTAGGCATATTAATGGTTTCCTTTAGTGTATATGTCTTTTAGCATCTCTCCAATATGTCTCTAAGATGTCTCTTAAAACAACCTGATGCAGTCCAAGTGTACCGCAGGAGGCCCAAGCCTCCTACGGCTAGCTTAGCCAACTAGCCCATCCACAGTTGGACAGCTGTAGGACAGCTGGAAGGATCTTGATCAGTCTTGCTCTTCTAAAAGATCCTTTGAGAGCTGTCCAAGATATTTACTTTCTAAAGTTAGTTTCTTTCTATTGCTAGTTACTTTCCAAAGTTAGTTCTTTCTATTTTGGTTGTTTCTATTTTCAGTTTTAAAAAGATTGTTTAGGCTAGTAGAATACTGGAATCTCTTCCTTTGTAAAGTTTCCAAAAAAGAAAGATTGAGTTTACCTAATTAGGACCAATCTTACTTACTAAAATTTTATTCAAGCTTTAGCTATAAATATTAACGCAAGGAGAAATAAATATTAATGCAAGGAGAAGCATTCAAATGTTTTAGAAAAAAGAAAAGAAGCTTGCTCTGAAAATTCGAGTTAGGCTTGTTGGCTGTGAGACTCAGCCAAGCCTAACCCCATTGCTCCCTTCTTCCTCCCTCCCATCCCCTCTTTACCCTCTATCAGTTTCTGCCTATCCTCTCTCCCTTTCTCCATCGACTTCTGCAGTTGTAAGAGACTATTACTGCTACTGAAACCTTCAAGAACAGAAGTCAATATCTGCTGAAATCCTTCCTCTGGTATGCAGTGATCATCACACAGTCTTACAAGTTATGAGAACCACAGTTTCTCATGTTCTCAGTCAAATAAGGCAATCTATAGTGCTTGCGGCTCCTGTTCTAGCACCTGTTTTCTGCAGAATCTTGGAGGTCACATAAGTCTCTATTTCTCCAGCAGGTCTGCCCCAACTTTTGGTATTGTTCTACCACCATATGAAGCTTCATTCGGCGGTAAAGAGACTTCCTTTTGATTTTAGCTACTGTTTATTGACTTCACTGCTGGGACTGGTTGTTAAAAGATCCTATTGCTAGACTAAAACCTAAATTACCTACTAAGCCATAGTCTTGCGCCACAACCCTTCTGATACATTGACAGTTACTAGTACTTGATACCTTGCTTGTAGGATAATTTTCCCAGCCTATCCTAACCGAAGTTACGCTCTTCGGTTTTAATAAATTCCAGAGTCCTATGATATATCTTCTGTAGCTATTTAATGATGATCAAGTTTCTTCTTCTTCTTCTTCTTCTTCCTCCATTTCTTGGGAGATTCTATCGTTTTTGTGAGATTCTCTTTTTTTTTTTTTTTTTTTTTAATTTTTCATGAGATTCGGTATCAGGTTCTACTTGTCTTCCTCCTTTTAAAAGACGCATCAATGAAGACCTTGGCTGTTCGGTGCAACCTGTCATCTTCCAAAAAGATCAACTTCTAGTAACTTTGTCCTCTGTGACTCTGTCAACACTGCACACATCAAATCCACTTCTGCTGTCATCAGTAATGGTATATTTAAGATCTTTATCTCTTTCGCTACAATCATCCTCCTTGTTAAGCTGGCTAGAATTTCCCCTGGTGGGATCTTTCTCTTTCGCTACAATCATCCTCTTTGTTAAGCTGGCTAGAATTTCCCCTGGTGGGATCTTAAATGTTTTGATAACGCAGGTGGGATCTTAGAAACTGTAAGTTGCAAACATATGTTTTGGGGAAAAAGAAAGTCTAGCCAAAGTGTCGAAGTTATAAAACTCGGGGAGTCGGAAGTACATGTTCTTTCTAAACCCCCAACACTCCCGCCCCCCATGGGGTTGCTTCAACTTCTAATCTAAACTAATGATTATGGTTTCTTCTTCTTCTTCTTTTGGGTAGTTAATAATGTTCATTTAAATCCTTACTTCAAAGTTACTATGACAACTATTACTTGACAATACCAACTTGTAAACATTGAAAAAAAAATATAAAGTGCAGTAGAAACTAGTAAATAAAAGAGTTGCCTAATGAGATGACCTTGTCACATCTGGATTACCAAATATATATATATATATATATATATATATATATATATATATATAAGCCGTGTGACCTTTCACAGAAAGCACTGAAGATGTCATGAGAATACTATCTGCGGCTCTGTGCAGTTTGAACATCCCATTATTTTGTTCTGCTTACGAACAGTCAGTTCTTATCTATATGCTGCTGCTAGAATTTGCCACAAAAGTAATGCATTTGGTCTTTATTTGATGCCACTATGTTTTAGCATTGTTCTCATTTACTAAAGCTTTTTGTGTACTTTCAGCTGCATCACAAGTTGGAAAACAAGAGGCAAAGTCACCGCCTCCACATAAAGATTTGTTTTCTTGGTTTAGAGAGCTGGGGTCAAAAGTTCATATTGGAGTTGGCTGTGATTCTTGTGGGGTATGTCTTTGATGTTCCTATTATTCTTTGCATACATTCTGATACCCTTGTTTGGCCAATGTCCAATCTTATCAACCAAATGCTAGGTGCTTGCTTTTTGAAAATAAAGTGCTTCTTGTACATTCATATCAGAGTAGAGTAATATCATATGCATCATTCCTTTTCATAACTGTCAGCTATTGTGGAACCTGATAGGCATTGATGGATATGATGTTGGTTCTTCTATGCTCTCCGGGTCATTGTTGTACAGGTGATATCTACCATGGTAACCTGTACTGCGTGCTGAAGGGATTCTAAATTTTCACTTTTCTTCAGAATGAGACAATTGACATTGTATTAGGTCTCTAGTCCCAAAAGAAACTAGGAAATTCTAATCCAAATAGGAAAAGGAGTTGATTTAGATCAATGAGGGATCGCAAGTATGGGCTCGCTTAAGGGTTGAAGGGACAAGATCCCAATCTGAAAGCTAGATTTAGATCAAATCACATGTCAATCAAACAGTCAGCTTTCAAAAGATAAACGTCAGACCTGAATTATTGATTTCAGGCATAGAAATCTGAAATAAGATATCCAAATTATAGAATTTGATGAGGTGGCAAGGTGGAGAGAAAAGGGGATCGTTGGTAGTTAAGATAAGGGCAGAAATAATAACAGAATAGAGAAAATAACAAAGGAAGAGAGAATATAGCTAGCTGTTTAAATAAGAAGAGATAACAACCATGCTAGAGAGAGAAAATAGAAAAGAAGGAAGATGTTATGATGGAGGGAAACAGATAAAATCTTCCTAAAAAATAGGATCTCAAGTTAATTAAATCAAGAGGAAAGATGAGAAGAGAAAGAAATAAATAGAGAGTAACCATGGGGATGGGGAGGAGAGATCTCTTACCTGGTTAAGAAAGGAGAGAGAGAGAGAAAGGGAAAACCAGTTCGTGAGAGAGAAGATGAAGAGAGCTAGTGGTGGGAGGAGAGAGGAAGCACCATTGGCAACAACCAATATTCCAAAACCAAATCTATTCATTCATTTCTATATAATCTAAATCAAATCTTTTAGGTTATCTCTGTTAGCGCTAGCGATACCATGTGCCGCTATGGGCACAAAAGTCCCTGTGTCCCACTTTGTTATTTATGGTTTATTTAGATTAGTTGTTATAGGTTCCTTTTATTGTTAAGATTTATTTCCTAAGTTGTCTAGGTTTACTTTCCTAATTAGCTTATGATTGTAATTAGGGAAGTTTCCAAGTTTATTGTTTTCCTCTTTGATTATAAATAAAGGAACCACAGGAGGAGTATTCCATTCGGTTCTTCCTCTTCTTTGGAGAATCAATCCTCACTTCTATTTGTCTATTTCTATCTCTTTCGGTTTCCCTTGTTATGGTTATTTCTTTATTGCAAATTGTTACAATTTCAATTACTAAAACTTTCTTAATTAGACAACTAAGGACTCTAAAATTTCTAATCTAACTCAAAGACTAACACTTAAAGGGTAAGATCAATCTTAATCGTCACTAACTTAGGACCTACTAATAAACTAATAATTTCATGCATCTTTAGGACCCCCATTATTGGGCTCGTAATGTAGATACATTACAACAATAAAACCCCAAAAAAAAAACCAACCCAAACCTATACTAAAACCTGGCCTATTTTAAACCGGGCCTGCACTAGGAGTCAGAAAAGAAAAAGGGAAGATGCTAATTACATATTTTTTCAGAACATGAAAACTTGAATAAATATTGCAGTAGATACACCAAGGGTCCAAAACAGATCAGAATTGTTCGTGCTTTAAATGATGTTCTGTAGATCCTAACAGAAGATCTGGCTAAAAGAAGGTAGATTTGTTTCAATGCTAAAGATGGTATGACAGGTATAGTTTGGGTACTGTTCTGCAGAACAGAAGACCTGTGATAGGTTTGAGTGCCGGTGATTTAAGAGTTCTAATGGTGTTTGATCAGATGCTGTAGATGACATGAATGATGAATAAAGTAAATAGCTACAGGAATCAAAGTAGGGGTGCAACATGGGTTGGGATTGGGTTTCCAGGGTCACTTACCCGAGCCCGGCGAAGCCTGCCCTCTAGCTGGGGATTCTCAAACCTATCCCAGCCTAGCTGGTTCAGCCTGGCCCAGCCCTACATAACCCCGCCTGTCTATGGGCTGCAAATCCCAGCCCAAGCTGTGGGGGGAAGAAAATGGTGGCCAGGCTTGGGCTCAGATTCTTTGGTTTAAAGTTGCACAGACCAGATCAAAGAAAGGACTTAAAACAGAAGTCAATTCAAGCGAGATACATTCAAGTAAGAATGCTGGACAGAGAAGCAATTGATTGGAAGACAGGGATCACACTCTTACTAGGAATAAACTAACAATTGAGCAACATAATTCAAAGGACCAAAAAAGTGGCCCATGTCTGGGACCAACTTGATATGAAGCCGCCTAGGAGGATGCCCATGGCAGGCATAGCTTTAGCCTGCAATATTTTTTGAATGTATAGAATTTTAGAAGCCTCTGCATTTGATTTTCCTGGTTTGATGTTACACATTGGCTGAACCTTATTTCAGATTCCAACAATACTGCCATAAATAAGTTAATGATTTTTTTGGGGCTAATTGACTGACAATCTTGAAGATATTTTAGTTTATTTCCTGCAAAGGCCTTAGAAGTACTGAAAGTTTGTGGTTTCATCTCTGCAGATGTATCCTATTTTTGGAGAGAGATATAGATGCAAAGACTGTGTGGAGAAAATAGGCTTTGATCTGTGTGCAGATTGTTATAAAACTTGCTCCAAGCTTCCAGGCAAATTCAATCAACAGCACACACCTCAGCATGAGTTTGAACTTATTTCACCAGAGAGGTCACAAAAGCTTATGCAGAGGATGATAGCAACACTATCTACTGGTGGTTTTACTTCCGTTCTCTATAGTGATTCTTCAGATGATTCGCAAGAGGCTTTGTCCGATCCTTTTCATGGTGATTCTCTAGAAGTTCCAGAAGATGGTTCTGTTGCTCCCATAAATTCCTATGATACTCCCGAGGATCAAGAGGACAGTTTGCCTGCTCCCTTTCTCTATTGTGATGATCTAGAGGTTGCAGATAATGGTTCTGGTGTTCAAATCCCTTCTGATAATGCTTCAGAGGATCCAGAAAGCACTCATGCCACCTTCTAAAATTGTAAGTAAACTCAACTTTTTCTGAGTGTCTGGCTCTAAGGATGAGAGATCATTATGTGATTGACTTCTTGCCCTCGATGAAAAATAGGCGCAAGCCACTGCACAAAGGTTTCCTCAGTCCTATTTCCTTTTTTACTCTTAACATTTGGTAAATGGAAGCTACCCCATTTGGCAGGACATACTGTTGTGATTGGTATAACTTTTTTGAAAAAATTTCAGCTACCACCCAAAATAGTTTCGAAACATCACCTACCACCCAAGACTTTCAAAAAACATCAACTACACCCAAGTAATTGACGGAGGAGACTGAAATCACTGTTAGACATTTTTATCCTTTTTGAATTTAATTGAAATTTTTTAAAAACTAGTAAAATGACTAACATAACCTTCACATTTTCACCAATTTCATGTGAGAAACCCTCCTTCGATATACCTTCTAATGATGCTGAAGTTTGGTCACCACCGGGTTTCTCTTCCCAGTGGATCTGTCCAATTTAAACCTGACAATCGATTTTGGGACAATCCCCACCAGGAAATCATACTGTTGGAAAGCCTCGTAAGCAGGCAGTGTTTCATCGGCGGCCAATTGTGTTGCAGGGAACGGCGTCAAGCAGAGCAGAATCAGACATACAAATGGCATCAAAGACAGCGAAGCCATCTCTAAGTAGAACCTGGAATAGACAATCTAAAACAAGCAAATAAATATTTATGGACTCAATAATTGTTGGATCCTGGCTTGCGCACTGCAAAATACAAAGCCTAAACCCTAGAATCCTTCTTACCCCCTTCTTCGCGCGCAGGGACTAATAGACTAGTAAAACGAAAACCAGATCTTAGGGCTTCAGCATTTTATACACAGACCAGAGAACGGAGTGTAAATTAGGTCGGTTTGGTTAAG
Organism: Protea cynaroides; assembly: GCA_028583415.1. Classification (NCBI taxonomy): domain Eukaryota; kingdom Viridiplantae; phylum Streptophyta; class Magnoliopsida; order Proteales; family Proteaceae; genus Protea; species Protea cynaroides. The sequence goes on from CM053275.1 coordinate 19,847,310, forward strand.
CAGAACTGTTCTTAACCCCGATTCCAATCCTAAGACTTCAGCATTTTATACGCAAACCAGAGAAGAGGGAGGCTCTAAGGACAGACGTCAGCCTTGTCCCGGCGATCAAGTTTTTGGTTACATCCCAGTTGCAAACAAAGTCGATTTGATGATTCCAACCATATTACAGACTCGCTATGAGAGAGAGGGAGAAGAAGGAGGAAAACTCCAAGGTCTACTCACGAAATAGTTCCAATCGTTGTACAGCGAAAATTACTCGCCGGATCTTTTCTGCTATGGCCAATGTCGTCTTCTTCGATTCTAGATTGGTAAGTTTTTTAGTTTTCTATCAATCGAGTTCCATATCCCTTTAGGGTTTTATGATTTTTTTTGTTTTGACAGTTAATTTTGGGGGCTGATTTTGCAGAAGAAAAAACTTTGTAACAGAAAAGTGAGACATAATCCGAATCGCTCGGACTGTAGTCAAATGGCGAAATTAACGCCCGGTAAGAAAATTTCAAATTTTGACGATAGTAACATCAATTCGTTGATTCTCTCCTTTGCTTCATCATCGGGTTCTTCTTTTTCCTCTTCTACTTCTATCTCAAGGTCCTCTTCTAGTTCATTGGCACCCAGGAGAACTTTGTCATGTTTAATTGGAAAAAGGAAGTAAAAGAGAGCGATGGTTCTGTTGGGTCTATTCAGAGCAATCTCCAACATCTTCGAGAGCAAGATCATTATATTATGAAAATAGTCGGCGAACAAAAGAAACCGCAACCAAAACCAAATTACTAGCAGCAATAAGTGACCTTGCAAACAACGAAGCCATCCGTGGAGGGAGTTCCAGGTCGGAGAGATACCAGTTCCATATACCTTCGTTGGTTATTTCATGAAGATAGTCGGCGAACAAACAACGAAGAAGAAAGGTTTCTTTTCCTTTCTTTCTTCCATTCAAGTCGGGACTTGGGCTTACCGTTTAAGGGTTTCTCTTGCATTAAGGCTGTGTTTGGTATCATTTTTGTTTTTATTTTTCTGATAAATTTTTGTTTTTGTAGGTGTTTGGTATAATTTTTGAATGCTATTTGTGAAAAGAGAAAACAAAAAGAGGTCCAAAATAAAAAAGAGGTTGAGACCTCTTTTTGATTTTTGACCAAAAATCAGTTTTAGTTGTTTTTGCGCAATTTCAAATTGCACGTGGGTTTTAGGTTGCAAAGTTAAGGATAAAATTGTAAAATGACATTATAACTCTTCCCTGTCCGCAAGCCAAGATAACATCAGGGTTTTTCTGTTTTTCTCATTGGCTTTGGAAAGCAAAGACAGACTCGTTGGAGACGTCAGAGAGCAAGAAGGCGAGCAAGATGTCGGAAAGCAAGACGTCGGAAATTCATTTTATTTGAAGATTGACTTTTTTTTTTAAACTTTCCTGAATTTGGAATGGATCTTTTAGGGTGGAGAATTTATCTGAAGCCTAGAAATGGCTCATAGATCACGAATACGATCTGTTTAAGATCATTTTTTTTTATTGCATCTAAAAGGCAAATGGGGCATTCCAAGAATTGAAATCGTTTAAGATTGTCTTGATTGGAGATTTTGGTGTTGGAAAATCGAAGTTTTCGACTACTCTATCTTGATTGAAGATTTTGGTGTTGGAAAAGGCAAATGGGGCATTCCGAGGATTTTGGTCTTGATGGAGCATTCCGGCGGTAAAATTCCAAGTTTCCGACTACTCTATCTGATATCTGCAATCTGCAAGTTCTTTTATCATGCAGCAAACTCCCCATACTTCCATAAAATGCTGGAATTGGTTGGTCAATATGGTGAAGGATTGAAAGGGCCTTCTAGTGGATTGATTTCTGGTTGATTTCTTTAGGATGAGATTACAACAATGAAAGAATATCTTGTGGGATTTAAAGTATTTGATGACCAGTCGTTGTTGAAAATTAAACCGTTGGTTTATTCTGCAATTCCTTTTCCAGGACGCTATGGAGCTGAAAATAGAACCCCACTTCCCTCTAATAGCTTCATTTCTCTACAGCTAGCTAAACATTCAGCAAAACATTCAGCAAATACTGGCAAAGAACAAGAATTTTCCATCAGACACATCTCCGCTCACGGAAGGACTGATTTAGGGTACCAGAACCGGAGATGGCAACCCTAACTGCAATCTAAAGAGGTAGAGTCCTTTTATACTTTGGGAGCAGAGTTATCCTTTTATTCGGATAATACAAAGCAAGTTTATGGAGAATACTTCTTTAAAATTTTATTCGGATAATACAGAGTAGAGTTATCCTTTTATTCGGAATGCGACTGAGATGTGGGAGAAGTTGAGAGGCAAGCAGTTGATTTTTGTAGGGGATTTACTGAACAGAAGTCCATGGATATCCATGCATGGTTGTGTTATGTATTCAATGGTGATTGTTATTTTGTTCTCTTTGTCTATAAAAATTATAAAAATTATTTTTAGACATACGATTACCAAATCTATTTCTCATTCTGCAATCTATTTTTTATTTTAGTCACCAAACGACTTTTTTATTTTTGATAAAAAAATGGTTTAAAAAATACTTTTTAAAAAAATAGTAAAAATCAAAAACAAAAATGATACCAAACGCAGCCTAAGTGAAGGAGGGTAAAACCATCTTTCAACATTTCCTTAAGGGTACTATTGTCCATTTTAAAATCGATTTTAGATGACATCAGCAACTAACAGGATTCGTTTGACGGAGAGGACCTATTTGATTAACGGTGGTAAACATTTGGGTGGTAGTTGATTTTTTTTGAAAGTCGTGGGTGGTAGGTGATGTTTTGAAACTATTTTGGGTGGTAGCTGAAATTTTTCCTAACTTTTTTTTTATAGATATCTTCCTTTTAAGCCAGATCAAATCTGCCCAGTACTGTGAAGAAACCTGATGGCATGACTGTAACTTAGTTTTTGGTTATTTGATATAAAATGAATAGTCTGAGCTAAGTTTTATTGTCAACAATTCTGTTACTGCATTCTAGTGACTTATGGACATTCTTTCAAGACTAATTATTTCCCTTTTGTGATGTTAGTATAATTCTGTTAGTTCACTTTTCTGTTGTTAATTTGTTTATATATTTTCAATTTCTGTTCTTTGCTTTAAGGCTGTGTTGTCCTTTCATTAGATATTCTTTTGTAGCCAGTTTTGCTTACTATAATGTTGGCATGCTTCCCACTATGTAAATCAAGTTAGTGTCTAAATTTTAGGTCCCATATGTTGAAGATACCCCCCCCCCCCGCGGGGGGGGAATGGATAATATACACACTACACAGACTATTCACCTCGGCCTTATCCTAACAAAATGGGGTCAGCTACATGGATCCTCTTTCTCCAATGAGCTTTATTCAAAGCCATATATGATTATAATCCTAATTGATGCATTCGTTCCTCATCACTTCTTCTAAAGTCATTTTAAGGCTACCCCTGGCTTTTTTAGCTACTTCAATCTGAATCAAATCACCCTCATGTACTGGAAGCATTCAAACTTTAAAGACTTCTTGTTGCACATGTCCATGCCACCTCCAAACTTTCTCGTAACTTATTATGTATTGGGGCAGCTCATAAATTAGCTGTAATTTTTTCATTCCTTATTTTTTCTTTTCTAATTTTACCACTCATCCATTTCAGCATCCTCATTGAATCAAGGTACCTATAGGTCTCACTTTGGATTATTACCCTTTCATCAATTTTTACCATCCCACTTTCATTCCTATAGTTACTAAAGTTGCACACCATATACTCTGTTTTTTGTTCTATTTATCGTACAATTTTTTGATTCCAAGATTGATCTCCCTAATTCCAACTTTGCATATGCGGGCAAGGGATAAAGAATTTAGACCATCCTTTGTGCCACAAAGTAAGAGACCCGAAAATGGAAAAAAGTGGCATTGGGGATGTGTTGATTGAGATCAGGATGAGATATTCTTATTTGAGTAATTATTATTATTATTATTATTATTATTATTATTATTATTATTATTATTATTATTTTGCTTTAGCTGGGCAATGGCATTTTGATGGTAATTCAGTTGGGTCAGGGACTAAATCCAATCTACATGGTATAGAATCTTACTGTTGTCGGATTTGAGCACATTAATCCATTCTTCTATACAGTAATGAGATCTTGTCTATACAATTTTTCTGGTAAGCGAGAACATAATTGTATTAATGTAAGATGTCCTCTGTTCATATGCTCTTTAGAACTCTAAGCTACATTTCTCCTTTAGCCCAAAAGCTATATATTTCCTTTGTGTTCTCTTTCCATGTTGAAACTTGTTAGCATTAGATGGTGCTATATTAGTATATTTCATTGTAATTGATACTGCTTTGACTTAGTCAAAACAGTGTGGGCTAGTTTTTAGGCTAGGACTCCTATTAGTATTTGGACTTCTATTTAGAGTAGGAGTTTATTTTATTGTATATTTGTTTTATGTTTTCCTTCTACGATTAGGCTACCTAGTTTGCTTTTAGCTAGGAGTCTAGCTTGTAGAGTCCTAGATCCTAGCTGATAGATATTTGTTATAAATGTAACAACTACAAGGAGGAGCACACCTACCGATCTGCTCTCTCTCTCTTTTTCTATTCATCACGTTCTCCTTATTTCTTGCTGGTTTGTTGTTTATTTAATTTCTTTTTCTAGCAAAACTAATTTGACAAAATAGAAAGAAGGAGAGGAGAAGAGAAGATGGAGAAATAGAAAACTGTTTTAGGACTGTGAACAGTACAGTTAACAGTAACTCATATATAGTATTTTGAGAAAAGAGAGAGAAAATTGTGTGTACATAGTCCTCACTAGCAGTCACTATTTATAGATATTCAAATAAGGGAAATAGGATAGGTCAAGGACTCCACATGAGGAGGAGTCCTAGTTACAATGGGAATAGGAATTCCATATGTCAACATGACTAGGAATCCTAGACTAATAATGAATCCTAGTTACACAATAATCCTAGTCTCTTAATTACATATAATGAAATAGAGATAGGATAGAAATAGTAGGATAGGAGAGGGACTCATATCTCAACATGAGAGGGAATTCCAATTACATAAGGAGATAAGAAGAATGGAAGAATAAGACTTATAATCAAATTGGAACAATACACATAGCAAACTTTGTACACAAGTTATCAATGCTGGTTTGACTAAGTCAACAAGCCAGCTTTCCTCGTCAATAGTACTAGAGCCAAGAGAGAGAGGAATGGACTTACCCCCCCCCCAAAAAAAAAAAAAAATAGAGGGAGAGAGAGAGATAGGAATGGGGTCAATGGGTCCATTCCCTTTAGTTAACACCCTCCCATCTCCCACCCTCAAACTAGGGTATATAAGTCACTCATGTCTAGCTCGGAATAGATATGAACTGCAACACCGTTTGTTGAATATATAACCTGAGATTCTAGGGAACATAGAGTGAACTTCTAGTAATAATACCAAATCACGAACATTAATCAGCATAGGTGATGCAGGGCGGGATCCGTTGGATAGGACTTTTCTTAGGGTTTAAGTTTGATTGGGAAATCTTTGTAATTCTTTATTTTTTTGGCTGGTTTAATTAGATTTGTTAGGATTTTAATATTTATTTATTGAGTTTTAGTTATAATAGGAAAGTGTCCATGTTTTAGGTAGTTTTCTTTTTTATTATTTATTTATTTATTTGAGTTATCTTGTGGAGCCCACTTATATTGGGTTGTAAAGCCTATTTAAAGGCCCTTTTACTAATGACATGGGATGATGAATTGAATGAAGAAAATTAGAAAGAACAGCAGTTCTTCCCCTCTCAGTTTCTCACTCCTTTCCTCACGGCTCCTCTTTCTCCTCTCGGTAACTCTCACGGTGAGCCTCTTTCCTCGGTAAGCATTTCTCTCTCTCTCTCTCTCTCTCTCTCTCTCTCTCTCTCTCTCTCTCTCTCTCCAAGTATGGCTCCCTCCCTCCCTCAGCACCCTCGGCTTTTCTCTCTCTTCTTCAGGTACAATATCCCCCCCCTTTGGAACTGTTTTGACAGATCCCTTCTCTCTCTCTCTCCTGATTCTGTTTTCGCCCTCCTACTCTCAGATTGCAGGAAACTTCCCCTCCCTTTTCCCTGTTGCTAACAACAACCTTTTCCTTGTTTTCTGTTTTGGCAGAAAGAGTCCCATCCTTTTTCTTTTTTTCTTCTTTTTTTTCTGCAACGGTAAAGTTTCTCCTTCCCCCCCTCCTCCTTTTCACTTGCTTCCAGCATGTTCCCCCTCTTTATTCTTTTATTTTCTTATTGCTTATATCTTTTCCCCTTTATAACTTTCAGACCTTTTGAAACTCAGTTTGGGGTTACTTTATTTTTCTGTTAACATATGTTTCTGCTGTAATCTTTATTACACAAATTCTGCCCTAGTATATTGTTGTGTTGGTTTATTGTTAATCTATGCAACAACTACATGGAATAATTCTTACAACTGGAACCTTCACTATAGCAGGTTATGGTTAGTTTTCCTACTCTTTATGTTGGGAATATTTCTGTTTTGCTTGTTCGTAGGTTTATTTAATTGCTAAGTATTTTCTTTCATTAGTATTAGGAGTTTTGACACTTCTTGCATGTTAGTACTTCGTAATCTGTTATTTGTCTTGGCCTCACATGAAACTTAATTAGCTATTTCTACTTGGCTCCATATTACTTTGCTTTATAATGATCTCTACACATGGTTATGATAATTCTAGCATGCTTGCATATCATGTGTGTTGCTTGCTGCCTAGTCCATCCTTCCCTATTAGATACCCTATTTATTGAGCCCTTGTGTTATTTTTCATATTAGAGTAGGATCGTCTAGAAACCCTAGGTGTAGCCTGCATCAATAGGTTCTTCCCAAGTGAAGCAGGTCGTAGTAGTAGTAGTAACAGATAGCAACCACGTAGTAGTAGCAGTAAACAGGTTGTTGGAGCCCTATAATTCAACATCACGTGTAGGGTTGCATCTTGTGCAACAGGTAGTATTAGTAGGCTCTTCCATGAGCAAAGGAGTAGTAGACTCCAACATTAGCGAAAAGGTAGCAGTAGACTTTAACACAAGAAAACACGAATTGATAGTAGAAGTTTGCATTATGTGCAACTAGTAGTAGAAGTTGCATCACGTGCAACTATAGTAAGCTCCAACACGGGCATAGTAAACGGTAGTAGACTTCATCATGAGCAAATAGGTAAACTTTCCATTACAAGCAAAGAGGTAGAAGCTCTATCACTAGCAAAGTAGTAATAAGCTAGGCTCTCTTCAATGAGAAGATACGAATTTGAGCAAATATATATGCATTCTCCCGCTCATGTGGAACATTCCACGTGGACAAATTACGGTGGGAGACTTCAAACTGTAGGATATAGAGTAGAATATTAATAGGATAAATATATCCAAATTTCAAACCATCTAATAGTTGGATTAAGAAATACGGTGAAGTCCTAGTGTGACTAGGAATAGGGTAATAATGCAAGACGGTTTTTAACATTAATTGAAAAATCAAAGATCCTGTCAGCAGATGTGGACCAAAAATGACAGGCTAGTAATTAAAGACAACCAAGATAAGTCATCAAAATTTGGGTGCGATCCAATGGTGGATTTGAGAGATATGATGAAGTCCTAATTGAGGTAGACTCTCTTATAACTAGAAAATCAGCACAGCAGTAACTAAAACCAGATATGCAAGAGGCTAGTAGCAGTAGATTAGATCTAATCAGATTAGTATTGCTGGCAACAAATCACCAGTAATGGATCAACATAGGCAGTGGATCAATCGGTAGTAGATCAGATCGATGGACGGATCAGATCAATGGAAAACTAGATCTGATCGATAAATACTTGCAGTAGATCAGATCTACAGCAACATGGCAGGAGCAGATCAGATCAGTTTGAGAATAGCAGATTATAACCAGTAGCATTAAAATAGTAGACTGGATCATATCTGTATTCTGTAGTAACAGATCAGTAGATCACTCCAACAGGTTGAGTAGTAACTTGTGATAAGAACACCTTTGCAAATCGAGAATATTAACAGCTGATCAGATCTGATCATTAGAACAAATCAACAGTAGCAATGTAGCAGATAGTATATCAGAAGCACATCATGAGGAGAGAAAATGGAGAAATAGAAGACTATTTCAGGATTGTGAACAGTACCATGAACAGTAACTCAGGAATAGTGTTTTAGGGGAAAGAGAGAAAATTGTGTGTATATGGTCCTCTCCCCCTAGCAGTCACTATTTATAGATATTCAAATAAAGAAAATAGATAAGTCTAGGACACATGAGAAGGAGTCCTAGTTACAATGGGAATAGGAATTTCATCTGTCAACATGACAAGGAATCCTAGACTAATAATGAATTCTAATTGCACATTAATCCTAGTCTCCTAATTACATATAATGAAATAGAGATAGGATAGAGATAGTAGGATAGGAGAGAGACTCCATATCTCAACATGAGGAGGAATCCCATTTACATAAGGAGATAAGAAGAATCGAATGATAAGACTTATGACAAGGCACATAGTCAACTTGTTACACAAGTTATCAATGTTGGTTTGACTAAGTCAACAAGTCAGCTCTCCTCTTGTCTATAGTACTAGAACCGAGAGAAAGGGATGGACCCCATGTGAAACCGGAACCACCCCCCCCAAAAAAAAAAAAAAAAAAAAAAGGTAAATAGAAGAACTAAACTAAGAATATCTTTTTTCTTTTTTTTTTCTTGTTGCTGAAATGAGAGATGAGGCAACAGATTAAGCTTTACACTTAGACAGAGGAAGACAAGGCGTTATTAACCATGGCAGTGTTGGAGGCTTTAAAGCACAAGTATCAAAAGAAAAGAAACAGAGGAGATTTTGCATCATATATTGGGTATTGGTGCTCAGTCAGCAGAACCCGAGTAGAGGACAAGTATACCTTATGCAATTTGTGTTCATATTATTTCTCTCTCGTTTGTTTTCTTCTTGAAATTCTAGACATGCATGTATAAAAAAAAATGATGTTTTCCAAAGAATGAAAGGAAGAACACTTTAATTTTATATAATTCATCACTTTTACCTGCTAGTTTTATACAATTATGCTTTAGAGTTATTCAGGGACATGTGGAAAAAGATCCTCTGTAATGAGGCCACCCCTGTAACTATCCACAAATGAATGTGTTCAGAAAAAAAGGAGTTCAGCTTGCATCAAGATGCCATCTATGTTTGGCTGAAAATGAGACAATGGACCATCTTTTTTTGTAGTTGCGCTATAGCGAAGGCTGTTTGGGAGGAAGCTGGTTGTCTATTTGGTGTTGTGATCCCAGCTTTAATCTCTACAACAGATCGTCTGCTCTAGTGGGATCGGAAATCTGGTGGAGTACCATTGAAGATGTTGTGGAAGGTAAGTATTTTTGTAATTTTAGATGCAATTTGGAATGCAAGAAATAATGCTTGTCATGGAGGAATTAGAGCAACACAATATGTAATATGGGAGGCGGTGAGAAGTGGGTATAAGGATCTTTCTCTGAGACATCCATATGAGGTTTGTTCAATGGACGATCTAAGAATTGTAAAGGTGTTGGGATTATCCACCAAGATTAAAAGACATAGAGGCGTCCTAGAATTGTGGTGGCAGCCCCATTGCATGACTGGTGTAAGTTAAATTCTGACAATTGCAGTCTTGGAAACCCGGGTATATTGGGTGTAGGCGGTGTAATTAGGTCGGATATTGGTTTGGTTCTTTTAGCTTATGCTAAATTGATAGGAGTGGATACAAATTTTGTGCCAGATATGAAGAATGCAATGGTGGGATTGATGCATGCAAAACAGCTTGGGTACTCTAAAATATGGGTAGAAATTGATTCCGTAGCCACAGTGAAAGCGTTGATATCAAGAACAGTTCCATGGTTCTTGTAAGAGTGGAAGTTGGTTTCTAGAGCTTTGGATGGATGTAAGATCAAATTTACCCATTGCTTCAAGGAAACCAACACAGTAGTAGATAAATTGGCAAAATTGGATGCTCGTGAGGGATCTTTTTTTCTTATGGAGTGTCCGGATATTGTTGCTATGGAGGCTGTATGGGATGCATCCCATAGACCTCGGTATAGATTTTTGTAGATTTTTTTTTTTAGCCTTAGATGGCCCTACTGATGGCATTGCCGAAAGTGGGGGGTTTTCATCTATCAAGGGTCCTTGTATTATATTTCTTCTTTTCAATGAAATTATAATTTTTTGGAAAAAAAAGAAAAAGAAAAAAGGATCCGACTCACTCAAAGTGGATCGGCATGTATCCCGAGGTAATCAAAGTGCATCGGGATATATGCTGATCCACTTTGAATGGATGGGATCCTCACTATAGAGGATTCCAATCCGGGACATGTATCTTTGGGACCTTCGGTATGTGCCAAGCAGGTTTTGATGTCCACTGCCTTCTCTCTCTTGCCCCTTCTTGCGAAGCACTAACCTTCAACTTATGGTTTTCTTTTTAATTTGGGATAAATTACTCGTACCTAACGTAGACCGAACGATGAAGAAGAGAATTGTTTGGAGTGAGAGAAGAAGTTAAAGATGGTCAAGTGGCAACCGACCTGGACATTTGATTCGGATGAGGCCGGGGAAATTCGAATAGAACAATTGAGTGGGGGATAGGGCAACATAGCCGCCGGGATAAGGCATTCACATTTAAAGTATCTACCAATTATTATACCTAAGATACCAACTTATCGATGTCAACATCTGAGAAAAAAATTATGTTTGGGGTACCCAAAGCACGAATGGTGTTAGTAAATGTTAATAGATGATTAAATGATCAAAATACCCCAAATTTTTATATCTATGAAAAAGATTTCCATTGGAATGATTTGGTTGAATATCATGATTGTATATGTTTTTTTTTTCTTTCAGTTTTTGATTTACAAAATGTTCGTTCGTTTTATCATTTTTATTAATGACGACAACATGGTACAACTTGATTTAATTGCATACTATCAATGCTTCAAAACTCTGCCAAAAAAAAAAAAAAGATTCTAATTGAAAGGATAGGGTTCAACTATAATATTTTAATACTGTCAAATAGTCAATTTGGATCATGATCATTCAATTAGAGCATTTTAAATCGTGAGAAATAGAATGGTACAACCTGATTTAAGATTGAATTGTTGAAAAATCCTGAAATATTTCAATTGGAATGATACAATTTAACCATTATTATTGAACATTTTAAACATTCCATTTTCATTATTATTGTTCATTTAGCATTTTAAATCATGACAAACACCATTGTAAACTTTGATATATAATAAAATGAAAAAAAAATCCAATCATCAATCAAACTTTACTGTTGTGTTTACTCTTATTAAAAATACTAAACGAATGATCATGATGTAAATCAAAGGTTTAAAATGTCAAAATATAATGATTGAATTATATACTTCCAGTTGAAATATTATAGAATTTTTTAACACTCAGATCTTAGACTAGGTTATACCATCGTGTTTGTATGATTTAAATGCTAATTAAACAATCATGCTCCAAATCGACCATTAAATTATTATTGGACTTTTTCCTTCTAATTGAAAACTTTTGAAATCATAGATGGGGTGATCATGATGTGCAAATTACTTTTAAAGGTATTTTAGTTCGGAAGTCATAAAGTTAATAGTATTATTAGATTTTCATTTTATAGAAATCAGGAATAAGAAGTTATGATTAGTTGAATTTTACCAAACCTCTGTCAGTGTCAAGAGTCTCAAGACCACCAGGGTTTCAGAAGTTGTGATACTATTAATTTGGATTCTCCATGTTTTCAGTGGGTCTCACTCTCTTTTATGCACTAGAAATCCATGTCTTCTTTTTTTTTTTTTTTTTTGGTAGGAACCATGAATTTAGAAACTGAATCTGAATCCTATTAAAGTCAATTCTGAAAACTCATTTGGAATCCCCCATGAATGCACTTACATTTCTTCTTCTTAAGATATCTGGAAATGTTTGCTTCTTCTTTCTGATATCATGTTCTAGGATTTTAGAATCCATTCTCAACAAATTTCAATCCAATTCGAATCAGAATTGATAGGAACTGGTCTTTTATCTGATTCCTTGTTTTAAAACCTTGGTGAGAGAATTTGAATTGATGAAAATCAATCCGTGTTCATACAATAAAGTGGCAGTATAGGAAGGCATGCGAGATTCCATCCCACACCGTTGCTTTCAGATAACATTTTCCCAATTTATATCAATTTATATATACAAGTATTTTTTTTTCTTCCAAAAAAAATCTATATTTTAACCCTCTCCTCTCTCTCTCTCTCTCCCTCTCCCTCTCCCTCTCTCTCTCTCTCTCTTAATGGTTAACCCCTCTCTCTCTCTACAAAAAATATATATTTCTTCAGCCAAATCCAAGTATGCACGTGTGAGGAATTCATGCTCACGTGTGTGTAGGTGGGTGTTTGTTAGTTTGTTTAATAATGGGAAAGATCAGAAAAAGCTGGGGATTGAAATTGAAAGATAAAAAAAAATAGAATCTTGTAAGAATCCTAATGAACCACAGATCAAGACAAAACCCCACTCACCATTATTATTTATTTTTAATTCTTAACTCACCTGATTTTCTCATAGGATTCTTTCCCTTTCTTTTCATTTTTTTTCTTGTTGTTTTCAATAAGAATGTATGAGTTGAGCACTTGATTGGAGTCTTCATTTCCCTCTAATTGTCTATTCCTATTCCTTTTCCATTCACTTTTTTCTTTCATGACCAGAGAATCACTTCTTTTGTCCCATACTATACACATTACTAGGATCCACCTTTTCTCTTATTCTCTCTCTCTCTCTCTCTCTCTCTCTCTATGGAGAGACAAGGGGTACTGGGTAAGACCCACCCTGGACTAAAAGTAAAAAAAAAATTAAAATTAAAATTTAGTAAGCTTAGAAATGGGCCTAAGAATGTGGATTCTACACAGATGTGCATTTGATCGAGTGGTAGCGTCCTGTCTTGTCAAAGCACCGCTGAGTGGAAGTCTCGTCTCCCCCTTTGAAAAAAAAAAATTTGGATTCTGCTTAATCCATATTTGACTGGACCTTTGAGGGTGTAGGGCAACTTGTCTCGACCATAAATCTCGGAACTCGGTATATGATCTGATCCCTGAATCTAAATCCCCCCTCCTCTTTTTTCTTTTATGGTAATTAAGTGGTGCATACTGCTCTAAGACTATAAACCCATTCCATGACAAATGGGTTTTTCTAGGGCGTGACAACCCAAATGTGTTTAACAATCGGGCTGGTTTGGACCAGTGACATGCCCCAGAAATCCTGGGTCAGCCTGCTTGAACATGCCCAGTTGCCACTCTCACTTGGGTTATTTACAAGATTTTATATCCTATTAAATAACAGTACCAACATGAATGACTCCTCTATAATAATGTTGTTTTTTTTAAAGATTAGGAAAGGAGGATATGATCCTTCTCAATTGAAGAAAGATATACTGCTAGAGCTTAAGAAAATCATTTTTATAGTTATGATTATCAATCTAATGAATACCAGGAGAAGATTAAAAATTGGAGGAATCTGCTATTTTTTTGCCACTTTTTGTGAGGGTATTTTATTGTCTCTCTATCTTATGCTCTTTTAAACATTAAAAGTTGACTGTTAGAGGTTACTGTGGTTTGGTTCAAGGCAAATAGCCTAGTACTAAGGGAAATAGTCTCTCTCTCTCTCTCTCTCTAATAAAAGCTTTAAATTTATATTAATCTGGTCCCTAGATTGAGAAATATGAAATCACCAATAACCTATCCTCTGTTGGTAGATTAAAATTCTCTAGCCAAAGCTGTTTTGCGAGTACCTGGGTCCGGGTTTTGGGTCCTCCTTTCTGGATGAGCTTGAAAACCTTGTAACCTCCTTTTCCTGATGAGCTTGAAAACCTTGTATTGGCAGGTTTTGGAAAGGCAATTAGATTCTGATTGGTACTTGTGGAATTCTTGATTGCTTGAGTCTTTTAAGGATCTGATTTGAATGATATTGATGTAGAATATTATTTATTTTGCAGGTAATTCTGTATTCAACAAGTACCTCTAGCCAAGAGGCACGACCAGCTTGGAGATAAAAATAGCTACTCCTTTTCTTGGATAGAGGATCTGGTTTGCTCTTGGGGAATCAAATGAACTGCAAGTAATTTCATGAATCTGTACACTGCATGGGTCCCGTGACATTATTTGTCTTCATGTCTCAATTTACATGTTTGGGTCCTGAGAATCCCAATTCCTGACAATCAGAAATTATAGCTTCACTTCTGCATTGGAGTAGGGTACAGATTTCGCAGATTAGATTCCCATCATGCAGATAGCGAATGCAAAAAAAATAAATAAAAGGAAAGCACCTCCACCCTCTTAATGGAACTCAAGCTCCACAATAGAAAAATAAAAATTTGAACCATATTGAAGGCTTGATTTAGCCATTTTTGCCAGGTTTGCCAAAGCCTAATTTTTATATACACACCTTTTTAAGGACTAGAAACCTCATCTATTTTTACAAGATTACAAAAACCTCATCTACTGCCCAAAAAGTTTACTCTGTTAATCAACGAAGTCCGCTCTGTTAAAATATTTCCGTTATTTACTGATGTCAGATACTTTAATGGACGATAATACCTTTTTAGGTTTGTTAAAAGATGAAAATACCCTTTATTCATTTGTTACCTAGTTCATTCAAGAAATTTATACTATTCCAACGGTTTTGATTGATAGTAGATAAAATAATTTCTCGGATTCTTTTCTACGGATCTTTTTACTCATTCTTCATGTTCTCCAGCTCGGAAACAGGACAGAGACTCCTCTTCTTCTCCCAAGACCCCAAAGCCTTCTCTGGAAGAAAAACTCCATGAGATAAAAGAAGAAGAAATTTGATCGTTAGGGAAATACCCACCTCCTGAATGTGACCTCTGGAGATTCTCTTGCGAGGTGTCATAGAGCCCAACGTTGGCTGCGGATATCCGGCGATCAAATTCCATCAATTTGCCTGAAAATTCCCCACTCCGTGGTGGCGCAGCTGATGGGATTTGATGAGATCCCAGTGGCGTCCCCAGAATCCACCACAGACAAGCGGCAGAAGTTGTTGGGAGCAATGGAGAAATACGACGAAGATCCCAGTGGCATCCCCAGAATCCACCAGAGACACTAGGAATCACTTCTAAGTGAACAGGTTTTGGTTATTAGGCACATAATTATACCATCGAAAACCCTAGAAGCTCAGTTTACACAAACTCCAGCGGTGATCAGATGCAACGAACTCATGGGACTCATGAAATTACAGAATCTACCATACGGTATCAATCCAAATTCCAGAATGGTAAATTGGATCAAGTGTAACTCGAATTCAAAACCCCAAACGAAATCCTAAACAAGCTCAGGAAATCAAATTATACAGAACTCGAAAGCTAAGAATCAGAACCCAATACCAGAACAAAACCTAAATAATCAAACAAAACACCCTAAACTGAAATCAGGAACAGCTGATTCCTACTAAAGTGTACCAACAAAAATTCTTTTTCCACGAAAAATAAAAAAAGAACCTTGGATCTTCTAAATATGTCACAGTTCTCAAGAAATTCGAACCAGGTCTAGACAATAATCTACTCAAACATTCAAACGAAAATTGGACGAAAGATGGGAAAACAGAACTTACTGGGTTTTCGGTGCATTCACACTAGGAATCTGTAAAATTGGTTGTTAATGCCAATATTCTTGTACAAAAATGCACAATACAATAGAATTTCGATTTTGGCCCCTTATCTTTCAGGTAGTTGTTCTGGGATCCATAGTTATTATCTGTCGAATTTCATCAAATCCATATAATTTTCATCCATGTTCTTATATAGAGATGGGATGCCGGCCGGAGATGGGATGCCACCATGGACGATAATACAACGCAGAGGGGGTTAGGGTTTGGGTGAGAGTGAAAAGGAGAGAAACATAATTCCATTACAAAAGTCAAATTAGTCATTCATCACACTTTTTAAAATTTTCAATTTTTAATATGAAGGGTAAAACTGTATTTCAATAATTCCATCAGTTAGTTGGATGTGGTTGATGTTTTTGCAATCTTGTGGGGTTAGATGAAATTTTCAATCCTTAATGGAGTGTATATGAAAATTTTCGTTTTTTAATAAAAAATTTAGGTGAACCCACTGAGAGGCAAAATTTATTCGGGCAAAAAATCATTTACATGGATTTATAATTCATCTACCTAAAGAGGACCCAAAACCCTAAGGCAACCAAACAACTCTTTTGATAATGAACTTTATTTTCTCACTTCACTTCCCCTCATGGTTCAAGGAATTGGTAGGCTCGATCCTAATCTAACCCAATGAGGCAACTTAATTTGGCTCGGTTGATCCTATCTTCCTAATATGGATCAGCCAATCCACCTTATTCCTTCCAAAATGCTTGCCAAGGGTTTTTTTTTTTTTTTTTTTGAGGGGGGAGTGGAGTGGTTGTATGACTCGCACACCGAAAATTCGGTCTAATTTAAATTTTTGCTCGAAGAAGGTCTTCCTACCGTGAACCGGACCGAATCCATGCCAAAGTGATGCCATCGACATGATCGTCAGTAAACCCAGGTACGATTTTCAGTAGAAACTAAACCCAGACAAAACTGGATGAGTGAACAGGTATAAATACCCTGTTTGGTCACAGGTATAAGGTCATACCCTGCAACCGGATAGGCTACGGGTCCAATCCACTTGGGTCGGAGTCATGGAAACAGGTTGATCCAAGGAATTAGAATAGTCTCTCATACCCCATTGTGCCCTCATGAGGAACCACTTCCTAATCCACTAATCCTCGTACGAAAAGGGGAATTGGTTCCTCAAACAAACCCCATGCGGACATGTGGCAAGCATATCCCTATATGTTGTCAAATTGGAGTTCCACTCTAAGAGCAAACTCTAAACAGATTAGAACTCCTCCTATGTGCCTCTCTTTTACATACATGCTCTCCAACCCTAGGAGAAATCTCTGACCCATTTGCATTACGAGAGAGATGAGATGAAAGGAAGGAGAAGTCATGTCAAGGAAGGAACCACAAGATGACAAGCTCTACCCATCCCACCTACGACCAACCTCACCAGTAAGTCTCGTCCTTCCTTTAATGGTGTCTAACGGAGTAAGTTACCTTAGAGAAATTATCCTCCCGTGAGGATGAAGGAAAGTTTTGTTTCCCAACATCCATAGATGAAGTTCTCCTTCGTTTCAGAAGAAGAGATAAAGGAAACCCTAAGAAGACTTTCAGTCAAAACCCTTCGACCCCAACCATAGTGAATCCTTCCAAGACGAATGGAAGGACTAAACCTAGAGGAGGAATCACATCCTCATTAAGAGGGGAATCCAACCTTAGGAAGGGTTGAATATCAACCTCCCCACTCAGACCTTGAAGCCCTCGAAAAATCTGCAATGAAGATTGCCCGGAAACAGGTCCGGTTGCAAAACCCGTGCAATCGGACATGACCAAGGACCCAAAACTCAACTTCTGGGAAAGACCTGCCGCACGACTATGCAACCGGACACGCCTCCAGACACATCCTGTAGGCTACTGAGAAGGTCCGATCGTAGTACTAGTTGGTACCCTGTGCGACCGGACATGCCTCCGGACCCCTCTACTAGGGTCTAATCTTGTTCCGTAGGGAGTCTTGGTCGCAACCTTCCAACCAGATGCTGCAACGAATTGAACAAGCTCAGAAGATAACAAAATAGTGCTTCGTAGTAACGTGTATCAGTACAACGCCGTCACCTAACGGTAGGAGTGTCAGCAAACGCTAATAGACTAAGCAACAAAGGCAATGTAGTATCTAACGAACCATAATATCATTT
The DNA here is from genome assembly GCA_028583415.1 of Protea cynaroides. Taxonomy (NCBI): domain Eukaryota; kingdom Viridiplantae; phylum Streptophyta; class Magnoliopsida; order Proteales; family Proteaceae; genus Protea; species Protea cynaroides. The sequence continues at coordinate 19,865,120 of CM053275.1, forward strand.
TAGGTATGAACCTAAGCGAGTTAGGGCAAGCCTCTGTAGCATACTAGATGAGTGATAATTTGACTTTATTTTACGTAGTGTTTCTAATCACCCTGCATGTCTATGTTGCATCTGTTTGTCTCACATGCTATCCAATATCTATGAATTGTCCATGCATTTGCATTACTGCTTATTTTATTATTGTATAAGCATGATATCTGCTTACCCCGTGTGGGATTCAGGTTGGGATCAGGGACCGTCGGACTGGTTAACCATATGGGTATTGTTTGGCATCTCCAATTATCCTAGCTGTGTTCGACAACGTCCAAGGGGATAAGTCATGGATTGTGTTCACTGCTGAGGCACGACCATAAGTGCACTTCTTATGTCATCTAGAATTGGTTAGTGACATAGAACTCATGTTTATAACCATGGCTAGTAGGGAATTAAGTAATGGTGTGGGGTTGGGGACGGGGGTGGTGGCCTAACAGTGTTCGTTGTAACATCAATGGTTAGGGCTGCCTTGTACCAAGCCCATAATTGGGAGTCTTGTGACTTTGATCGGGTTTGCTGAGCAGGACCGAGTAAGTGCCCATTCACTCTCGCACATAGGAGATTAGATGAGCTCTGGGAGTATAGTTAACCTCTTCCATAGCGTATAATAAACATTACCAGACCAAATCTTGAATGCTATCTCATGCAAACTTTTGCTTGCTTGCTTGTACTGTTTCACACTGAGTTCAAGTTGGATAGCTCTCCTCATGATCGTATTTTTTTTAGATGATATTGCAAGTGTCACTGTAGTTGACTTCGTCAACATACTGGTGGTTTCCAACCTTGCCCGATTGGAAGCACAGATAGCCGTTGAGGATGATCATGCTTGTTTTCTGAATGCGATTACCACGTCTTTGGCTAGACCGGACGTTGTTATCACTCCAGTCATACTAGTTTCGTAGTTTAGTTTTATTTCAGTTTGGTTTCAGGATTATTTATTTGGAATGTGTTTGACTAAGTTATAATATGGTTATGTTTTGATACATGGCACAAAACCTGGATATTATTACTTAAATTATCATTAGAATCTCAGTTTCATTTTTAAATATATGGATTCTGCTATTTACTTATACTCTAATTTTGTGGATTATGCTATTGGGTTTTGGTAGTTGATGAACACGATTTTTTGTGCTTCTGGGAGAAGTTGAGCCAGTTCATTAACGATTCATCCACACCTCTGGTTCGCCCAAAAATTGGAGTGCGACACTAGAGATATCCGGATAGTCTTGCCGATCCCGTGCAGCAAGGGTTCAACATAGTTGGAGGGGGTGTTTCTAGGATCGGAATCATCTGTAGTTCTAGCAAGTGCTACAAAGGTGGCAATGTCTGTAGGATGTGTGCTACTTGTATAACCTCAAATCTGATAGTTATAAATCGCAGGATGCAAAATAAGGAAGTTCATGTGTGTTATAGGGGATTAGCTATTTCTCTTAAACTAGTTGACATTCCCATTCTCCTTTAAACTCTTCAACCCAGTTGGGGATTCCTCTTCAGACCATCGCATGAAACCAAGAAGTGATTTCATAGTCTGCAACTCGAAATCAGCCTTCCTCTTTTAAACTCAACTCAGCTATCGATCATGATTTCGTTGTCTGCAAGTCACTTCTCATTTCCCACCCAAAAATCTCTCTATTCCACCAGGCGAACGTCTCCCACCTTTCCCATCCTAGTTACTCCTTCACCAATCACATATCTTCAAGACACCGTGTTATCTAAAAATAATATAAAATGAAAGTTTCAAAAGTTAAAATGAAATTCAAATTTTCAGATCTCGTTTTGGTGGGAAACTTTTTAAAAGTTTGTTTCGAATTGGTTAAGCAAGTAAGAATTTTTTAGTCCCACATTGCTTAGGAGGACAGAGGTTTATGTGTAGGAGATGTCCCATACATCTTGAGCCCTTAAAAGAAAGTCTCTCTCTTGAGGAAGGTGTCGGGGGTTCCAAGTCGTCTTTCACACACATGCGCGCCCATGCCTAGTTGAGCTGAGACCTTGACTGCGAACTTCTGATTCTGATTCGGATAGGTCCCTTCGTACGTCCCTTTTTGGAAAGACACCTATACACAAGGTAGTGTCTCTACCCGTATGTACAAGTACCTATACGTAGGGAGGCATACCTATGTATAGATGGGTGTGATCTAGACCGTTGATTTAAGCACCCTTAGATTGAACACATCCAGACCGTTCAATCCAAAGGTCATACCCCAGCGTATGGATCCCATGAAGGGTCACTTGTCATCTATAAATAGAGGGCACTACTAAGGGTTTAAGGTATTCAAAATTCAACTACGAATTCTAGTCTTCTTCTCCCTCTCTCTCTCTCTCTCTCTCTCTCTCTCTCTCTCTCTCTCTCTCTCTCTCTCTCTCTCTCTCTCTCTCTCTCTCTCTGTGTGTGTGTGTGTGTGTGTGTGTGTGTGTGTGTGTGTGTGTGTGTGTGTGTGTGTCGCCAGCTCTTATTTTGTTTTACATTACTAAATCACTCTTTACTCTCGACTGTTGATCTCAGCCATCGATTTTCCTGATGAGGTCTAGATTCTATGTGCACATATCTAAGAAGGGCCTTAATGGACTGCTTTATCTTAGAGGTTGATTCACGAGAACCCACTGCACCATAGAAGATGAATACAATCTCAAGGAAAGTGTTCTGAACACGACTAAGCATGTTTTCTTTCTACATCCAGTCTTATACTGTAAGTGGCAATTTATTATTTTTTGTTTTACATTATAAGCTGTTGTATATTCATAATACAGACATAGTGTTATAAGACTTTTGTGTCAATCATTGCATATTATAATTAGTCTTAAACAATACCATATTGTTGTTGTTTCCTACACACTCGAATAGAGAGTGAGAGATATACATACAGAACTAAAAATGGCTCTTCCTTGTGGTTGTTTTTTGTTAGTTGATCAGAAATGTATCAAAAAGAGGGAAAATAAAGAATATTGTAAAAACACATATTTCTATCTGAATATAACAATTTTCACATTTTTTGATAAAAATAAGAAAGGGAGAGCATGGACTTCAAAAATAAATATTAAGCTTGCATGGCTATAAACAGAGAAGAAAATCCTATACCTATTAGGGGTTCTTTGGAGATTCAAACCATTTTCGTTTGCAAAACGATCAAGAGACAGTAATAGTGGCTAGGGTTTTTCGGATTGAAATCCTCTACTGCGGCAAGAGGATTCCAGTCATAATCCAAGGGCTGGATTTCAATCGAGTGTCGACTGAAATCCAGCCCTTGGTAGGTGCACCTGTCATAGGAGAGGATTTCTATCCAGGTTTCTCGGGCTGATCTCGAATCTGGATTGATTCCTAGTACTTGAACATTAATATAAACTAGATCTAATGACTGTAACGAGTTAATTTTGACCATAAAAAATGACTGTAACCGTACGTGTGGAACCCTAATTTATGTCCCACGTCACACCCAATATATGGGATTCAAATCCTCTCCTCCCAGAACCTCTAGGAGGACGGGGATGCCCCCCATCGGATGGCTGACACATGACTTTCTGGAGAATCCGAGCCACACATTTGAGCCAACAAGTTGAGTCGACAAAAGGTATCGGCTTAAACATGTGGCTAGAATTCTCCCGAAAGCCACGTATTGTCGACCATCCGGCAAGAGCGTTCCTATCATTCTTGAAGGAGAGGATGCGGATCCCAACCTATGTACTCCCAAACAAGCCCTTAACATATACACAGTAATATAGTACATTTCGTTGGCACGTCATTCACAAATGCACAAAAATCTACAAATGTGTTGTCAATTCAAACAAAACCTTATATTCTTTGGGGGGTGGGGGGGGGGAGTTGTTTTATTCTAATCCTACGATCAAGAAAACAGAGTTCCATGTGGGACCCACCCACCCACCAATAGGGATATTACTTAATTGACGATAAATTGAACGGTACCATCTCACCTGAGTTTTTGACAGAGAATCTGAGTCTGAGGAGAGAGAGAGAGAGAGACTGTGATTGATTGATATTTTCCGGAGGGAATCGTTTTGGTTGGACAGCGTGATGATTGGCGTAGTAATCACACACACGTTGGCCATGTACGGCGGCCTAACACCGACGAAATCGAGGTGGTGAGTCCATGAAATCCGTGCCCCCCGCGTCACCTTCAAACCTAGGGTTTTTTTAGGGTTTCGATTTTTCTTTCTCTCTCTATCTCTAAACCTGACAACTTTCAAATTCCTAGGGTTTATAGATGGATTAGATTCAGTCATTCATAGGTGGTGGGGTCACTCATTCGGATTCCCACACACGCACTCGCTCACTTCCGTGTGCTTTCCCATAAAACATGGTTGCTGACGTGGCTTTTTCTTATTTTGCATGGACCAATCAGAGTTGTTTGGATTTTTTGGCGGGAAAACTTTTGAGAGATTCCTTTTAACGTTACATTGGGAGGAAGGACGGAAGCCCTAATAAGATAATAAGATAAGCTTGTAATTGAGGTTTTCAAATAAATTGACTTGGTTTTTGTGCTCTCTTGTGTTCTATTTTGTTCTCCCACATATGAAAAAGCCTTGAATTTGGGGCACAGATGAGGATGGGCAATTAAGGGTATTACTTGGGTTTCCCCTATGTTTAGACCTTGGTAAGAGAGAGAGAGAAACATTTAAATAATTATATCTCAATTAATGATTTGGGTATTCAAGAATTCAAGAAATTTTTGTAAAATTCAAAAAATTCAAGAAAATTAATGGGGACGATTTTTCAAACGGATTGTGTATGTATCTGGTTAGGGTATCAATCTATCATTCAATAAGAGAGGGATAGTTTTGAAATTTTTCTGCTTTTTGTTAATGACAGGTATCCAGATGTTTTACCTGATTAGTCCCACGGGCCATACTGACCCTATAACTACATAGACCAAGTCATTCTAAAGTTGCATGAGAACCATTTCAAAGTAAGAAAAGAGTACTTAACACCCCGTGTGAGTGGGCCTAAAGTAGTAAAAGGAGTCGAACTTAGAACATTTTGCTTCCTGAGGCGTAAGCTCCTTATCAACTAAGCTATCCCTTTGAGGTTTGTAGTTTTGAGATCACACTTCTTCATCCAATAATTGAAAGTATGACCATATATGAAACACTTTGCCATATTACAATATGATGGTTATGGTTTCAAAACAAGGAAACAACCTACATACATTCTATCCCTTCCAAGACCCTGTAGTAGTGAGAATCTTGCAGATTGTCCTTTTTAATTAAAAGTACGATCATATACGAAACCTTTTTGTCAATATTTATTTTGTAAAACTCAATATTTTTGGGCACAGAAACAAAGATGGTCAAAACTGATGTAATTTGGTATTATTTTCTTTTTATTTTTTAATTTAGATATACATTGTACCATGATATGAACAGAATAAATAGTATGATTTTTTACCAAAAAAAATAAAAATAAATAAATAGTATGATCTCACCAAATTCAGTGACCAATTAGTTATATGTACTTCCCATGTCAAAGAATTTATTAAAATTCAATGCAGGTACCCACTGATATAAATGCAAAAGTCAACTCGTTAAATGGTTCAAAGTAAAAATTCCGATATATTCTAACTTTAAATAATTAAATGGTCAAAATTAAATTGTACCTTACTACGAATCTGTGTTTTTTTTTTAGGTAAAAGACAGTTACCACCCCTGTAACTTATCTTATTGATTGTTGACCCTCAAAGGTTTCAAAAAAGACAGTTACCTCCCTTAAAAATACTATTAAAATACAAATAGACCCACGTCGTTAGGAATATTCCATTAGATGCTAACGATAGGAGTCCAATATTTTCTTAATGACCAAATTAACCCTTTACAATGGTGATTGACTTTAAAAAAAAAAAAATCAGAGATCCAATAGTAGGATGAGCAGATTGAAAAGATGGTTCCTGCTTCTTTCTCGTCGATGGAGTTAGGGTTTCAAATGATCCTTTCGTGAATGCGATATACTCTAAGACTTCTTTGAATGATGGTGATCACCAGCAAAGATCTATTGATCAGGTAAGACTTCCTAAAGTTTCGCCATCGACGGATTACTAGAGTATTTCTTGACTGCGACAAAGAATTGAAGCATTTCCAAGCAAGTGATTTGGGATTTCCAGAAATCAAAGAGCGAGGGCCAGGCGGAGATAGTTACTGGAGAGGATTGCTTCATCCTCAAGTTCTGGAACAAAATTTTCAATTGTTAGTGTGGGATAAAATTTTTATGGCTTACAAGAAATGAGGATTCAGCCTTCTTTGTCGTTTTTTATTCGAATTTGGTTGCAAACACTAGTTTTTTACAATCTGGTTGCAAACGGAGGTTTCCCCTCCTTACGATTTGGTTGCAAAAGAGAGAACCCCAAATCTCCAGATGCAATCAGAGAAACCATCTAAATTGGAGAGAAGAGAGATGCAGACCAGCCACTGGGAAGACGATGAGTTGCAGGCACTTGGAGTTCCCTTTGAACTTTGGAGTTGCAGATCTACAGCACCTCCGGATGTAGCAGAGGAGATGCAGATACGATGCTCTCACGAAAATGGAAGGAATTTTTTTTTATTTTTTAAAATGCCCATTTGTTTCAGATCTGGTTCATGTTCATAGTTTGGTATTGCGTGGTTCCTGTTCATCAGTTCCTATCTTTTTTTTATATTTTTTAATTTCAGTTGGGATAAAATGTTTAGGGATAGAGTTGTCCATAAAAAATATAACTTTAACATCGTTAAAAATTGGGGTCATTTGTCTTTTTTGAAACCTTTAGGGATCAACGGTCAATAAAGTAAGTTACAGGAGAGGTAACTGTCTTTTACCCTCTTTTTTTTTCAAGCTAGTTAACTGATGACCTACAATCCACGTTAGGTATGTGAATGGGTTGGGTCATGTATAGCCAAACTACAATTTATTAGATTTCTAGGTTTGGGTTGTGTTTGGTGTTTGTGTTTGGAATGTATTTTCAGAATAAAGAATGTATTCTGAAAATAGATTGAAAGTAGGATAAGGATTTGGTATTTTTGTTCTGGGCTTTGGATGTTGGATTGGTTAATGTGCAGATCCCCAAAATGAGTTGCATTTGTTAATGCATTCCATGATTTAAGATTGTATACCAAACACAGCCTTAACCAAAAGGATGAGAAAGGTATAGGAATGTACCTAATTAGATTAAGAGTTTTAGACCCAACATGTTAAATCCGGAGTATTCTGTTTAAATTGTATATTTTCTTTGTAAGGAAAATATGTTATATGTTTATAGTTCAAAGTCAAAGTAACAAAGAAAAGGAATAAGAACAGCAATTAAGAGTGTAGATTGGTCCAATTTTGGCTTAATCGTTGCGATTTGAGATATGTTATTTTTTTCCCATAAATCAAAACGAATCAATTAATAATCGATTCCAAGTGGCCAAGCCAAAATTGATTAGTCATTGGTATAATCGATTCCTAATTGGTTTTACAGTAATATTTTTTTTAATTCCCATGACATTGATGCTCCTCTAAGCTTTTGGTATTTTTCAATGAAGATCATTAGGATAATGCAGAACGCAGCTAATTAGAAAAGGACATGTGGCACATCGTAATCCAGTATCCAAATTGACACATGTCAACATCTCCAAGATACAAAATCAAATACGATTTAGTGCTCGCAGATGGTTACCCACATGCCACGTGAGGGAATTCGACCTGATGGGATAACCATCCCGTAACCCACCTCTAGACAGTTATCGAGACGTGCTCCACCACTTCGTAAGCCACCTAAAGGCAGTTGCAGGCCATCTAGTCATTGGATCTCCATCATACAGCCACATATTATACCTACACTGCCAACCCCCTCCAAATCAAGGGAGCGAAAGCATACAAAAACTCCCTATCCACCACAAAGGCCCCCTAAGATCTCGGAAGGAGTCCCAGGATCTGTGTAACTGCAGGGAGACATCCCAGGGTCATTCCATATTCAATAAATACCCTCATTACAAAAGTAATTGGATCGGAACTTTTACTTCCAAGCTATTGCTTACTAAATTCTCTACCAAAACCCTTCTCTAGCTACCTTGAACTCAGCCTTCATTACCAGAGTTCATCTTATTATCACCATTGAGCTAACTTAGACATCAGAGTGACCCCAGATTATCCAACCTACCCAACTCAGTTGTCTTCTTCACTCTTTGGCAGGTGTCCCAATTAAGAGCAGACCAAAATCCTGCGATAACAAAGACGATGGTCGCAACTTTGGAGGAGGACTTAGAGAAGTGTGGGATTTCTAAATGCAAAAGGGAACGAATAAAGATTAGACTAAAAAAGGGTTATGGAGCTTTTTTATTGTTGATCATATTAGACCACCACTTCTGGTTTGGACGGTTCATTTTTAGTTTCAACTCTCAATGGAGAACCGATGAGAGTCTCGAAGACATTTTAGAGGCTATTTATGTAATTTTATAAACCCATTTTTAATCAATTTATCAGTTTGAAACCATCAATCTTTGGTTCAATAAAGTTAACCAAACTGATTTTTATCATATAAAATCAAAATCAAACCTATTATATACGATTCAGTTTTTAACGGCCAGCCGGTTATGCCAACAATATAATTGAGGTGGGGATGTTAAACTAGATGAGTAGCAAACCCCTAAAAAAAAGGAATTAACATATACAAGACAATTGAGGGATAACTCCAAAGGTGACAAGTTTTCTCTAACTAGATCCTTCTTTTCATGTTTCATGTTATCCCCCCTCTCAGAAAAAAAAAAAAATGTCTCTTATTGTTCAATCGTTCCAACCATGATTGCACTTTTGGAATTCCACCTAACACAAATACCGATGTATTGGTATACACATCGAGTGAACTTCAATCATGCGATCATGGCTAGAGCATCTCCAATGACAGGAGATGATTTATATCCCCCCCCCCCCTGCCGCCGCCGCCCACTTCCTTTATTTTTTTTGTTGTGTTCTTCACTGGACCTAGCTTGATTGGTAGGGTTGGATCATTTCTTAGATCAGATGAAGGTCTATATATTTTTATTTATTAGACATATATACATGAAAATCATGGAATTTCATGGGTAAAATGTGTACATATAATGGTTGTTATTATCATTTTTTTAGGGTAAATTACACCAAAGGTACCTGACGTTTTGAAAAATTATACTAGAGGTATCTCAAGTTTCAAAAATCATACTGGAAATACCTGACGTTTTGAGAAATTATAGTAGAGATACCTCACGTTTCAAAAATATTATACTTGGATACCTTTTATTTTTGAACTTCCAAATTTACCTTTATTTAGCATAACTTTCTTGGTCCCCTTTGATTCACGCTCTCACCATCCCGTTGTCGCAACAACTCACTACTTGAATTCTCATGTGCTTATCGCTGTCTCAATTGCCCACCCCTTCTTCTACCCCTGTCTTCTTCTGTAACCTTTCCTCACTGACAGTTGTTCATCACCAAGTCATAGATCTCGACTATGGTACACACCTCAGTAAAAACTTCACACCCCAACTTACTACTTCTCTGATAGGTCTACAACAATCAGATACCAACAAGAAAAACAATCAGTCCCTGAAAGTTTGAGGTAGATCTAATAGTTAACTTAGAGGATGTCAACGTTAAATAGGGTTAATGCTGGAAATTTGAAAAAAAAATACTTCTGATATGATTTTTGAAATTTAAAGTACGTCTGGTATGATTTCTCAAAACATCGGATACCTCTGGTGTAAATTACCTTTTTTTTTTATAGGTTTATTTGGTGTAATTGAGCAACTATACAGATTTTAACACTTCTATCCAATGTGAAAAAAAAAAAGAAGAAGGTGATTTTAGGTTTAAGGAGTAGGTTTCTCTTTACTTGGGTGAAGAGATTCCTTGTCATTATTGCCACCGGATGGGACTCTAGCCTCTAGGGGCCATTTAAGGTGGACTTTCGATTTTTTTCATCATGGAAGAAGAAAAACTTCCTTCCCATAATTAAGAGAACTGACAAAAAATTTGAAACATTTGATACTATGCCTTGTCATGTAATGGATTTTATCCTTATCAATTTTCTAGCTATATAAAAAAAAATGCTTCCTAATGCATAAGGTTTTCGTTATTATAGGATTTGGAGAGAGGATAAATATACAAAGTCTTATCTAGAAAACACGAAGATATTGTTTCTATGTTTTGAACTTGTGACAACCAAGTGAAATATGAAACCTTACCGTCACATCAAGGTTCACCCTCTTAACTTTTTAACTCCTTAACTCTATCAGGTGTTGGAAAATATTGGCATATTGATTAAAAAAATGAGGTGTGGAAATGTATATCCATAAGATTCACCAAGGTGCAATTCTACTAATCATGTCAGTCATTTGGGAGGAAAAAGGGTCCAATAATTTTTTTTTTAATCTTTTTTTGACAAATAAGCTCCACCATTCCTTTATTATGTCCAATGTTTGAGTTTAATTGACTTTGCAAAGTGTCATTATAAAGCAAAGAAAAATGATGGAAAAAAAAAACACAATCTTTTGATAAATTTAGAATATTGAAAATACAAGTAAAAAAATATGCATTTCATGTCTACGTGCCTTGACAGTTTGGTCAGTATGTACTCTATGACTATATGACATGTGTATCCATCATTCTATGAAGTGTTTATGATTTGATGAATAAATTCAATTCTACCACACAAAAAAATAGTAATTAGAAAATATGCAATACAATACATTAACAGTTGAATTAAAACCTCTTTTGACACCTAACTAGTACATGATTCTTTCTTTCCTTCTATTCAATAACATGGATATGTCTGGATATGTCCAACTAGCATACCATGCAGGTGATAAGATCTAAGAACATGCAAATTCGATCTAGACTAAACTAAATCAACCACCTTTAGGTGGATTTTAGTGGGTTTGAAGATCAAATACAACTTAGGAACAAAAAGATTATAACCAATTAAATCTATTCTTAATTCTTCATCTTCATGTCAGTAACTTGAGCTTTATATTATCTACTTGAGCTTCAACTTGTTGACAATCTTTTTGCTTGGGTTTGATCTAGACGATGCTCATGCTTTTGGAAATTCAGTTTCTCTCAATTTTATCATGCATGATGCATAGATAAACACATATTAATAATCACCAAAACACATAATATCATATATGCTCAATAACATTAAGAATGACAAGCCCTCTTACGAGGAGGTGTACAATGCCTTTGAGGGAAAGGATAAAAAAATGTCCCTCTCAAAAAGAAAGTGACTAGAACAGCCCAGTGAAAGGTATAAAAGATGGGACGAGGAGGAAGTTATAAGAAGTTATCTTTTGTGTGGGTTTAATTAATTATTAAATTGGTTAATTAGTAGGAGTCCGTATTACTGGTTTGACCGATTTGGTCTAATTTGTCACAGTTCAAAGGTAAATCAAACCGAACCTAGTTCACTGTGGGGTGAACTGGTTTAGGATAGTAATATAAACATTGGATTCAGAGTCCCTACAACTTTAGTTTAAGATTGTAATATAAACATTGGATTCAGAGTCCCTACAACTTTAGTTTAAGATTGAAAAACTTGCACTCAGAAAAACCGGTTTAAATTTGGGTTTTTGTTTCGCAGGTTTTCCCACCGTGGATGGGACCGATGCGTAATCGATCGTTGTGTGAACAAGCCAGAGAATAATCAGATATTGTCTGATTACAACCGCAACCAAATCGTCTCCTACCGACCTACCGCCTGCCAAGGGCAGGATTTCAGCCGGCCCACCTCCCCATGTATTAGTAGGCGGGCCGATTGATCCCCAACCCCTTCGATCAGCCGTAGGACCATCCTGCAGCAGGAGAGGATTTGGATCCAGTTACAACCAGTCTGATAGCAGGGACCACAGCATTGTGGGACCGGATCCTACATCCGGACAGGCTCAGAGACCTGGCCGCGGATTTGACACATGGGTCAATGCGTGTCTAGGGAAGAAGGAATACTTCCTTTGCCCCCTAAGCATCCCCAGTGAGACCCGGTTCCCATATAACTTCCTCCTTTACGTAGAGGGAAGGGGGTTTCTCCCAAACTTCCCTTAGACTGACCCTTGGTAACAATTCCCCCCCCTCCCCCATTACTCTAAGCGGTTGAGTCCCACTCATAAAAAGAACTCTGGTCTAACCTTGGTTTCCCCATCTTCTCCTCATCTGCGTATACCAAACCATAACCGACCCTGAAGCTCTGATGCATCCATAGTTGGAAGGAAGAGTTGGAGAAGGAAGGAGAAGTGCAGTGGGAGAAAGACATCGAAGAACCATCGGAGTTTCGCTTAAGCTATCAGTAGCCACTCTGTATAGGTTGCCGGTAAGCTTTACACCTTCTCAAACTTAGTTAAGCAATGATACTCAACCCAAGGGAAAAGATCCTAATCGCCGACGAGGGGGATTCTCCCCTCAAACCAGTAATGGTGGTATTGGGTTTTTCAGCAAGTGATGGAAGGGGGAAACACTTTTAGAATTTCGGTAGAAACTCTAGGTTTTAATACATGTTACTTGCGAGGGGGTGTGTCCCCAACGTGGGACGGTAAACCTCAGGTGGAACGGCAAGACCTTAATTAGTATTAGATTGTAAATCAACCTCGGAACTCCAACCTAGGGACCAGCAAACGGACTTCTACAGTGGAGGTCCAAAAGCAGGTCTAGAAGGAGGTCTGGTTGCAAAACCCGTGCAACCGGACATGACCTAAATGCATACGAGCCTTCTGGGAAGGTCCGGTCTCACTATTATATATGCAACCGAACACTACAGCTAGACAATTTCAAAGAGCTTCTGGGTAACTCTGGTCGCACCTCTGTGCAACCAGAGCTACTGCTGGACCCGTCTAAAAGGGTCCCTGGCTAAACCGGTCGGAGGTCTTGGTTGCAGCCTCCAACAGGAGACTGCAACCGAACACTTCCTAAGGGTCTATAAATCATCTATTACCAGTGTAACAAAAATTTAATGAGATTGTATCATATCTAGGTGTAACATGAATTAAGAGAGGTCAAGCCTCTGTAGTACAGAGGATTTAAATTCCTAATTGACAAGTGAGAGACTGAATCCTTAAATCTTTTTAGTGTGTTTTAATTAAACTTGTATGTCTATGTCAAAATTGTAATGTATAACATGTCATCCAATATCTATACTATTTACATGCATTTGCAATATAATTTATCACATTATAACCTATCTTTGTGAAAGCATGATGTCTGTTTAGTCTGTGTGGAGAATGGATGGGGTTAAAACCATCAAATCGGTTTTCCATATGGGCGTTGCTTTGCATTGCCAAGTATCTCAACGGTTTGACAACGTTTAGGGGGGAGTAACGAAAGAACTGGGATCTCTGCTGGGGTACGGCCATAGATGCACCTTGTATGGCATATAGGATTAGTTAGTGACAGATATTGCATGTTTGTAGCCCTAGCCAGTAGCGGGTTAGGTACTAGTGTGAGACGAGGATGAGGGGGGTGTCTTAACGATGTTCATAGGGGCATCATTAGGTGAGGCTCCACCCTGTTTCGGGAACATAGTGGGAGATGCGTGGCTTCATCATGTTGTCCAAGCAACACTGGGTGAATATCCATTCTCTCTCGTGCATGGGAGCTTAGGTCAACTTTGGTGAGTATGGCCAGGCTTTTCCATATCACATTGTGAACATTACTAGACTCTAAAATTGAATTAAATATACTAATACATTATTGACTGCTCGATTGTCTGATTCTCATTGAGCTCATGTAGGAGAGCTCACTCCACGTACGTTTTCCTATTTTAGATGTTGATGCAGGACCTACAGTGGCAAAATACATGAAATCTCCTGCTATGACAAACCTTGCTCGCCTACACATACAGGTGACTGAGGAGGAGAACCATGGCGCGTCATGCGAGTACAATGCCTATGTTTATGATTAGATGGAGTTTCTTAGTTATCCTAGTTACCTTGGAATTTTTTGAGGTCACTTAGGCTAGTTTTATGTGGAATGGGAATACATTGATTGTGTTTAACAGATGGATTGATTAGTATGTTTTGTTTGGTTGAGTTAACATGGATTTATGATATTAAATCATTAGACTCCTCAGTTCATTATGTAATAGCCTTCCGCTATCTTATTTATAACTTTAATATCTTATGGTTGTTGCATTTGAATGCTATGATTGGTTGGATGTACACGGCTTGACGTGGTCCAGGGGTTGGACCGTGTTGGTTCGTAGTCGGTCCAATCACACTTTTAATCTACCCAAAAATAGGGTGTAACAAAAATTTTCTCTGGCACCCATAGCTTGAGAGAACCAAAGGTTCTACTGAGAATTGAAAAAGACATGGATCAAAGCTCAAGGTGTAGCTCACTCTTCAAATCACAGGTATGTCCTTATTCAGTCTTTCCATAGTATTTTACGATCTCTATATGAAGATTAGGATTTGTTCTTGACAACCCTGGACCCAGTTTTTACTTACAGAAATTCCTTATAGACACCCACTTAGTGACTCTGAAACAATCCAATGAAGGATTGAAAAGAGGAAAGGAGAGCGTATGAGGGTATAAATCCTAGCTCCTCTCTAATCCAGGATTTAGTGAGGCAAAACATAAAGTAAGCCACAGTCCACCAATGTTCATTGCTCACTCTCCCTCTCCTTGACTGATGAGAATTTTGAGGCAGGGGTGTGGAACCTGCAAGAAAACTTCAGTACATCTCTCATCTCTCATCTCTCATCTCTCATTGGAACTCCTTAGTCACTGGAGAGGAGCTGCTTCCTATGTAACATTATCTTTACGTTATCAAACCAGGCCTAGTTGTTCTAGTGATTGAGCCTTTACCCATCTTACCATTTCACCCATTGCCACCCCAACAATCCTGCATCAAAAAAAAAAAAAAATTTCCTCTTTTTTTATTCAACCATTAAACAAGGGAAAAAAAACAACCAACAAAATTAATATTGTCATCTCCTGTAGAGGAATTATCGAAACTGTCCATTTCATCTCAATCTAACAAGGCTCGAGACCAAAGGTGAAAATATTCCTCTTCACTATAGATGATGGAAAGCTTCCCCTTTAAAAAGTGACTTGACCAATTGAGCTCAATGACTAACAATGGACGACTTGATATGTGTTGTTAGAATCCACACGATATTCCTCTGTGGTGAGGTCTGAAGACAATGATATAGGCAAAGGAGGTCAAGTTTTTGTGTCTAGGGTTGTTCCAATGCCTAAGTCAGGATTTTAAGTAGCAAGCAGGAAGGCTAGGTCAGTACTTCAGAAAGTCTGACCCAATGTGGGGAAATGAGAATAGTACAAAGTAATAATACATAGTAAATAAACTTGTTAATCTTGTATAGTTAAAATTTATTTATAGTAGTCGGGGAAATGGTCTATGTCAGATTCCCCCAACCCCCCCCTACTTAAGCTGGAGGTGGCGGATGCGTCCTAGAGACACTTCTCAGCCAAAAGGTTACTTTGCCCCCAATGATTTGCGGGTTTTGCACAAGTGATGTATTGTGCTCTTCTTGCCTGGTATGGTCAATGCTGATGGATTTTGTGTAAGTTGATGGGTTTTGTGTAAGTCGACGTATCACGTTCTTATTGATCAATACTATTTGTACCCAAACAAGGATTGGTTTCCAAATGAGTCAAATTTTCCCTTAAATTATAGTTTAAAGAAGGTTTTAACTTTTAAGATTGGTTAAAAATGAACTTGCCCTAACATATTGATAGGATTAGTAGGGTACAAGTTTTCAATGACAGGAGTCCAATTTGTCTCTAATTATCGAAGGCTCCAATTATTAATCCAATGATCGAAGTTAATTGGATGTATCTATCAATACATTGGTAGGTCCACCTGATTACCTGCAACCTCTGGATTGGAGATTGAAGTCTCCAATAATTGAAGACGATTTCAACCCCAATGACAGTTAGGAGCCTTCCATTCATGCAAGCAGGCTGTACCATTCATATGCCAAAAGAACACTACATCATCATTCTTTCATTTGGCCTCTGCACTTTCTGACCAGTACAACATCCCAAATATAATCATGGGTATATGTCAAGAAGATTCCAATCTGACTGTTGAGAAGTACTCCTTATAACTGAATTCCTATTCATTTTGAAACTATTGAGATGCATTTTGTAAGAATTGAGAGCTGGAGATGACTTAGAATTCTAGTGCGCTACATCATCAAACAACTCACGTGTGAACAGGTAGGTAAGAGAAATATCCAAATTCAATGGCATTTTCTAAAACTGGATGTTGGTTGAAAGTTTCTAATATGGAGCCTTTCCATCTTACAATGAACTTTCACAAAAATAAGAAATCAACTTGGTTTTGGTATAGATATCTGTACCATCTATGGGTATCTATCAGTATCAATTAAATATTGAACATATATTGATATGGCATACCTTTTAGCATCGATCAAGTATCAATCGGTATGGGTTAGTATCCGCGGCCATATGTCAGCCTATATCGATCAGTTTCCTATACCAATTCAGCAAAATGATATTGTATTGGCTAGGTATCTGTATCGATCACGACTGATACCAATACCTAAAACCATACATGAAACATGAGTGGCCTCCTAGCATGGTTCAAGAGTACGGCTCTGATTGGTTGATTCTAATCGATCTGGATTGGGATTGATTCCAGTTGATCCCAAGTCTGTACATCGAGTATTGGTTTTTTCATGCACGTAAGGTCGCTTCCTGGGTTTTATGGCTGAGTTAAGCCCGATCCGACCTGGGATCACCGATGACCAATCTCATTCCTGAGTCCATGCACGTTCACCTTGGCTTTTGCTACCATGGTTTGAGGACTTTGGCATAGATTGGCCAAATAGGTTGATTCGTCTTGGAATCAGTTCAGACCGATCCCATATTACCTCCAATTCCTGCATGTATAGCCAATTTTAGGGTTTTTGCAAACCCAATTCAGGCCGATCTTGTGTTCTTGAACCTTCTCCTCTACGTAGAAGCATAGTTCTAAGTAACAAAATGATTCCGATTCTGATTCTAAAACTAGTCGGAATCAGATGGGATCAGATAGACGTGACCAGAATCGGTCTGAACCCTAAAAGAACCCAATTTGTTCAACTAGAATTAGTTATTTGATTATGATTCTTAAAACCCTAGATAGAAGAAGACTTTTAGAGAGAGAAAGAGAATGTGTGTGTTTGGTTGGGGGGAAGGGGTCATGAAATTTCCAAACAGAAATAATTGCAACCCTTCTTAGGCTCTTACTATCAATATCAAAATATAAAAGGATTCAAACCCTGCATTATTAAGGGTGGGAAAAAAATTGTTATGAAATTCTTTGTAGAACTTTTCAAGCTATGCTTAGTGGTAGCTGAACCCATAATAGACAGACAATTTATGGAATCCTTCAAGATGTAATTCCATTTGTCAACTCAACATTGATAACATATTTGACAGATTTTTTAAAGCAATTGCACTTCAAGAATTTCAGAACTTCTATGCAGTTTGTTAGTATTCCATTCACCACTGATTAGCTTTGTGCTGATTTTTCTGACAATTTCTCTATTTATTTTTTTAATCTATCAACCCAAAATGAATGGCTTTGATCATCTTAAAATATATCACCTCTCAACCAATGTATACTTGCCATGTGTCACTACTTAAATCATGGTCTTTAGACTTTTGCATCTTCCATTATAAATTACAATGGTGAAGAGTTAGAAAGAGAAAATAAAAGGTATATCATGATGATAAAATTATTCCCTTATTGTCTAGTCATTTAATCGTTTATCGAACGGATTGAGATTCATCGACCTGTATGCTGAGCATTTCAATTTGCCCAATGGATGTTTGACACGGATAGACGACAAGAGACGTCTTATCATGGTTTAAATAATCGATATTGGATTTGTTAGATCATAGATTTGTATCAAAATGGGATCTAATCAATCTTCAATCCCTGATTTGATTTTGTTTTAATATTATTATATACGATATCAATTACGTGTCAATTTCCTATTGAATCCGTATATAATCCATATCGTATCCGATATTTATTATTTATTTCTTTATTTATTTTTGAGTTAAGGTTACCTAGGGTCATTTAAGGGAGGACCAGAGAGAACAATGTTTCATTTGGGAGGGGGTGGTGTGATAAAAACAATATGAGTTAGCTTTCCACCTTTTCACCATAAGAAGGTATCCAATGACTTAGCCATCAAGTCATGATATATATTGATTGCTATTCATATCGTGAGAAATTGATAATAGCTTTAAATGAGTAGTCCCTCAAAAGAATTATTTAGAAACATCTGACTTGAAGGATTAAAAATTATGAGAAAAGTTTCCCCACGCTTCATTGTACTATACATAGTCTCCTATTTTTTATATACTATTTTCTCTCCTCTGTCTTAATCAGGTGGGTCCATGTGGATTATATCATTATCATTGATGATGTTGCAGTGTAGGAGATTCTTTCTTGGTGGTGTGGGAAATATTTTCTCTAAAATTATTTATATATTTATTTTTTAAATAAAAATTGAGATAATAAGTATGTGGTTTTGAGATTATAACAAAAATTATAAACCCATTCTCATTAATTATCTTGTTGAAACACAATTAAATCTATTTTAAATAAGTTTATTTGGTTTAAAGATCATCATAGTGCACGATAATCATGTTATTACAAAGTCTAAGAATGACAATTCAAAACTAAATAGCATAAAATGATAATAACATTTTGAATAGATAATAAAATAATTTTAATTATGGTGAACTAAACCTTATAAGTTAAGCATCTTTAAATTATTATTGATTAATTATTTTGACCTTCTTAGTAATTTTTTTATAAATTACCGGGAATCTATCGTGGTAGATTACTTTTATATGTAAATATTTATCAACAATAGGAGAAAATCTTGATAATAATGACTGGATAACGCGTACAGCAAATATGATGCTAAAATCAACATAAACCAAAAGTCGAAAAAAATCTTGCCCATTCTATTACATGTTTTTCTCCTCTTTAGTAACGATACAATTAATATTTGCACTTTCCAAAAAAAATGTACAAAAAACGAAGATTTTTGTTATAACAAATCTTTATTTTGCAAACAATGCTAGCCTACCTCTTCACACGCGGAACTTGAGTGTTGTGTAGATGCCAAGAGCATTCAACGGTTATCTAAATATTGAAGTTGGAAACAAAAATCCTATAATAAATTCGATATTCATCGAATTAATGAATTACATCCCCCTTAAAAATTCGATATCTTCATCTTCGTCAGGTACATTGTATTTTCTTTTCAACGTCTATATGGTAACATTATTCACAAGAAACAAAGATTTTGTAATAATGTCTACCTACCGCATTGCACATGCGAGAATGAAGAATGAATAGACGATAAAAGTGTTCACCGAGAAATATATCCTGATTATCATATCATGAAATATCATTCGATCAAATTCTTTTTCACAATTTACTACAAAATACAAAGAAAATAAAATAACCTTTAAATTAATAAAAAAAATCTTTTTATTGGGTGGAGATAAAGGGGAGGTAGAAAAACGGATTCAAATCCTTTCATGTCTTTCATATCGGCATGAAGAAATCCAGTGACTATCATCCATTGTACGTATATATTAATACAGTGATATATTCGCACAATAAACTACAACCACTGGATTTTCTCATGTTGGCATGAGGACAATCTGAGGATTTCCATCCAAAGCAAGTCCAAATTGATATATATATATATATATATATATATATATATATATATATATATATTAACAAATTGATTTCTCATTTTAGTGGGAAAAAAAATTTATAAGCAAAACGAGATATTAGACTGAAAAGAGTTTATATGATATGTTTATGAAAATATCGCGAGAAATTGAGAGTAGAGAAGGTCCCCAAAAACCCAAGTACTCCAACCTGACCGTTCCTCTTCTACGGTTACAAATACAGCCCCCCTTCTCTTTCCCTCCCTCTGTCTCCGTTTCAATATCTAACCAACAAACTAACCCAAACCCCTCTCTCTCTCTCTCTCTCTCTCTCTCTCTCTCTTCCACCTGTGCATTCCTCTCTCTCTCTCTTACTCTGTTTCTCTACTTGGGTTCTCTTCTCTTCTCTTCTCATCACCCTGCAACTCTTGCATTTCATTATCTTTAGTTGTGAGTCTTTTATGAAAGTTGTGTAAGCTGAAAAGAGGGTGATTGATGGGGAAATACATAAGGAAAGCCAAGATCACAGGCGAAGTTGCAGTCATGGAAGTCGCTCAGTCGTCTCTGGGGGTTCGGACCAGAGCCAAAACCCTAGCCTTGCAGAGACTCCAGAAATCGACAGCGACATCGACGCTGAACTCTGGAGCTTCTTACTTACAACTCCGAAGTCGAAGGCTTGAGAAATATCCTCTGCTTGTGGCCAGCAACCATGAGTCGAAGAAACAACAAAACCCACCTCCACCACCAAAGGAGAAAGAAACTGCCAAAGCAAACACAAACCCTAACCCTAACTCTCGAACAAGTTCCAGGTTGGTGTTGAACTCCGGGAATTCTTGTTCTGTTGCTTCGGTGAGTTGTTCTAAGAATGAAGAGGAGTTTCCGACGGAGGGAGCCCCTGTCGCAGTCGAAGAGGTGTCTCCAGAGAACAACAATGATGTGGGTATAGAGGCTTCATTTGGGGAGAATGTTTTGGAGACTGAGGGAAGAGAAAGGTGGGTTTTGCTTCATTTCTGAGTTTGAAATCTATTGCTCTTTCTTTTTGTTTTGGATCGTCTTTTTCTTTCAAGAGGAATAATGGGTTTCTTCTCAGTCTCTGTATCTGCTTCTGTCCCTTCTGGTGATCTCTGGCTCTAGGTACCACTCCTGTATCTAGGGTTTAAAGAAGAACTTAGGCAATTTTTTTTTCTCCTGGGGACCTCTTAGTAGCGATTTTAAGCTTAACCTTAGAAATTAGTCAGGATTATACTAGATTTATGTGCCTTTTAAAATAAAATAAAAAAATCCTTTGTCTTTCAAATTTCTCTGCTCTCTGCTTTTCTTTTTGTTTCTTTGGGAGTTTCGATTATCTGTTCATTGTGTTCCTTTTTCTATTCCTTTTACTAAGGAGCTCTAAAGCTATTCTGTTTGATAGGTATGTGTTCACCCTGAAAAAAGAGATTTCTTTTGCTGTTTATACCCTCTGCTGCTCAAAAGAAACCCACTTTATTAAGGGATTCTTGGATAAGTTGGCTGAAAGTTCTTCCCCCTTTCTTCTTTCTTTCCTTGATTATAGTTCCTGTTTTTGTAATGTTTTACTCCCTTTTGTGGCTTGTCTATGTAACTCCACAGTGAAGAAGACAGTTGTGAATGGAAATGGCTAAATGATTTTTTGATTTTTTTTTTTTTTGAAGTAAAACCTTGTTTGTTGCTCGGAAAGCATGCATGCGAAATTATTATTATTTTTTAAATTGTTTCTGAATCCTTGGTACTACAGGAACACCTTTTTCATGACTTGAAGTTCTTCAAATGAAAATCTGTTTTGCCGATATTTTCTGGTACTTATATCTTCTGTATGTATTTGTATGCTTTTATCTTTTGTGCTTGTTAGGTCCAAAACTTTCTTCATTTGAAGGTCTCTGAGTTTTGGCTATGCATTTGTTTCAGAAAAAATTATTTGATGACCTTTGTACGAAAGATATCCGTCAGAACAGAAAAACTAAAAATTTGATTTTTTATTTTTTATTTTTTTATTTATTTTTTTGGTATATGGGATATTTAGTTTGGCCTCATGAACTCGGAAGCTATCACTGTTTCTTACTTCTTATTTTCATTGGTTTTATTCGGCTTTCTTCTCCCTTTTTGTGTTTCTCTCTGTTTTCATCCTAAAGAAAGATTTTGCTGCAGTCCATTGCTAGAAAGTGATTGATCATGCTTGGGAAAAAAAAATTTGAGGGTCTAATTCTTATTGCACTTTTAGCTTATGGGGTAGTTCTTAGTCTTCATCTAGAATTGTTACTGTTGACGCTTTTAATCTTGCTGCTTTTATCCTTAAATGTATTCAGTTTCTCTAATTCTGATTGTTTTTACGTTGGTGCTCAGGAGTACAAGGGAAACCACACCTTGCAGTTTGATAAGGGATTCAGACACCATAGGAACTCCTGGTTCTACTACCAGGCCTACCACCTCAACTGCAACAAATCGAAGAGTACATAATGCAATGAGGAGAAATATTCCAACATCACATGAGATGGAAGAGTTCTTCGCAGGTGCAGAGCAACAGCAACAGAGACGGTTCATTGAGAAGTATCCACTCATTTCTCAGGCTATTCTATCATTGATTAACCCAATACCCACTATTCGTATCGTGATGTCCTGTTTTCCTCTTTGACACCTAATTTTCACTGTTTGGTTTATCTTCATCTAACACCTAATTTTCACTTTTTGGTTTATCTGGTTGTGCAGATACAATTTTGATCCAGTAAATGACAGGCCTCTTCCTGGTCGATTTGAATGGATGAGAGTAAAACCGTAAGTGGGTGTTCATGTTCCATACGGGCTTCTTTTCCTGCAGTGCCTTCTCGATCTCGAGCCGAGGATTTTTTAAGCAGCAGGGGATGGGGTTGATGGTCTTAATGGTGGTGATTCCATTTTCTACCACCGTTTCTTGTTTTGTAAAAAGAGGAAGAGCAGTCAAAGATTTGTGTAGCCTAATGGTCTGTAACATAACAGAGACTGATGAGTTACTTAAGAAATGTAAATCCGAAGTCCTTTTGTTTAACAGATCATTTGGATGGGGAAGGGAAAAGAGGTTAGGTTATAGGTTTCATTTAGGTAGTAGTCCAGTGCAAGGACTACAGTAATTTACCATTTTTCCCCCCTTATTTTTCCCTTTTTATCTATACTGGTACCCATGGATCTTGATGTGAACTCTTTTGGAATAAACATGATCTATTTTTCCTTTGTTTTTGTTTCACTTTATAAGCATCTCAAGCTTTTGCTCATTGTGCCATAATGAACGCTGCACTTTCTATCAGTTTAAGATGGTGATGGCCTGTGATTTTGTAATCCGATAGAGGCTCAGGTGGGTCTCCTTTGAATCCTTTTTTCCAGTTTTTAGGGATTTAGATGGTGACGCCCACACTATGTAATTCTAAGTGGCACTCATTCTTTGTTTAAAACCAGATGCGAGAAATGTGTAGTTTGTGGTTGTGGTTGTGGTTGTGGTTGTTGTGGTGGGTTTTGTTAAACCGGTCCTGTGCTGGATTTGATAAATTTTGCAGGGTTTGATACCTATTATTGACGGATTGTTTTAACCTGTGGTAGCAGGAGAGTTAACCTGAGGTAGCAGGAGAGTCCTCTCCCAGTTCCTGTAAGTGGGCCATTTTTCAATTGATTGTTCATGATGATTGTGATAGTCTTGCAAGTAAATATCTTCTTCATATGGACCTACATGTAACAATGTAATGGGATGTGTATATTTCCAAAATCATTTATTTTTATGAGTTTTTCAATTTAAATCATTTATATCATTCAGATTTGAGAGGATGTATGGTAATATTTAGAGAATTGTTACATTTATATAGATAATACAAAATAAAATATTTAATTAAATTAGGCTTTAAATTTAACATAGATCATATTTTCTCTATATTTTCATTTTTCACTGCCTCCAAAAATCTATGAAATGAAACACATTTCTTTGTTTTACTTAGGTGATTGGACCTTGAAAGGGGGAAGGGTTGGAGAGGGATACGAAGGTCAACTCATATTTATGTTTGTGGCCTATTGTTCTGTGGTGAATCATTAATTGGACTTATGTGAGACAAGTGTGGACAGTGAACAGTGTTAACCACAGAGTTTTGTCTCCTTTACAGAGATTAACGGATAGGATTGCATGCCATAATGATTCTCTATGAACTATGCAGTGAGGAAGAAAGAAACAAGCTTATCTTCCACAATGACGGCTCTGTAAACAAAGTATTCAAGCTAAGAAGTAAGAAGGATACTCAAGCATGGCATGGCATGGCGGGTGGTTGGTACTGATCAGTCAAATTCCAATAGATGGTTTTTGATATTTTGATTTTCAGATGCAATTGGGAATATAATCACTATCATGTTTCATATTATGATGCCCTTCTGTGGGTCCCATCTTCCATTGGGTTTAAGCATCTACCAGGGGAATATGTTTGATGCTTTCTTGATTTGTGGTCCTATTCCTTTTCAGCCCTAAGCAAAGTATAGCTTAAATTTCTTAAGAGACACTTTAATGGTATAGATAATTGTATCCCTCTAATGTTATGGCCAGTTCCTGGGATTATTATATATAATAATTTAACTTAAAACTTACATATTGGATTAGTTTAATGTCAACCATTACATAGATGAGGGAAGGTGATGAAAGCCTGAAATGTTTGGATGTTTATTAGACACAAGGTTTTAGTTCACATATCAGAACAAATATCGGTATCCGATATTGGGTATCAGCTAGTATCAGTAAAGTATCAGTCATTACGTTGATGTAACATATTTTTTTGGTATCGGCCAGTATCAGTACCCATTTCAATTCAGTGATATAACATGTATCGGCCAGATATCCAAAGCCATCATGTTAGACAACCCTTGCAAAGGGCTTTCAGAGTCTCACTAGACCTGCAAAGTTGCAACTAAATCCAGGGTTGTCTCAGGTCTCTTTTCATTTACTTCTTTTGAGTTATCTAGGGGACAATGAAAATGATAATGGGTTTGCATCATGGTTTGAAGACTTGGATCGACCACGGTGGATCCAAGTCAGGACGGTACGGATGACCTATTTTCATGCATGTGAATTCGACTTTAGGATTTGAGGACCGATTCAGGCCAATCGGACTCGGATCCCAAGAGACTCGGATCCCAAGAACTTAGTACCTTAGTTTGCATAGAAATCTTTTCTTAGAAATAAAGAATTTGTGGGGCCGGAGCCAAAATATAGAGAGAGATCTAACCTGAAGAATTAAACATATAAACCCAAAACCTTTGAGGTCATGTTTCCTTGAGACAATATTTATATGTTTGTCTTTCAAAAAGGGGGTGGTCATAAGAGAAGTAATAAATGACTCATAATTTTGAAGAGGTGAGGTGCTGTTGTGGGGTCTTGCAGTCTCAGATATATCAGACATCTAAGAGACATTTATAAGCATCTCCAGAGTATTTGAAATGAATCGATGAATCGGAATTGAAGGCATAATCTGACTGCAAAGTCCCTCCATCTTTTGCAAATCAGGCTTCCTGATTTTCTTCCCCACACTACCCTGCTGCAACTGACAAGAGAAATGGGAATATAAGTCTCTCTCTCTCTCTCTCTCTCTCTCTCTCTCTCTCTCTCTCTCTCTCTGTAATAATAGTTTGATTTTTGGATTGAGAGATATGTTAAATTGTGTTGTCAAGAAGTTCCTGAGAGAAATCAGGAGTATTCAGAAAGAAACAAAGTTATCTGCAGAAGGGCTGCAGCCATGCATGAATGATATCCCCAGCAACAGCAACAGCAGGAAGGATCTATCAGATAACACACCTAGATGCTCTCTGCAGGATTGGCCATTGAAGGAGGTGGAGTCGAATACAGTAGCCTGAAATGCTCCCAAGATTTGATATATGATACTTTGATGTTGCTATATCAATAAACTAAATGGGTAGTGACATCAAATACTCAGTCACTGCCAGGTGGGTCACATTTTCACCTCTCTATGTTCACTGTTTACTGGTTTCAAACAGGCAGCAGGGTCCATGTCTGCTCCATTTCTAAGCAATACTAACACCTTATATCCCAGAGATATATTTTGTGAATCTCAATGTGATTTGTATAGGCTTTTGGGACTCAGATCCTCTTCAGTGCCCAAGAGAGTTCGGTTGATCCGACAGTTGAGGATTATCTGTGTCTATATCAATGTATTGGTATGAATGCTCGAAGATGATCAACTGTCAGATCACCTCAGAAAAGATATTTTTTCTATAGTTGGAGTTTGGTTAGCACCTAATTTCATTGTACATGTTGCTTATAACATCATTGGATTAAATTTTAAATAATTAAAATTTTCATGGGTCATTATTATTTTTTCCAAATTATTTAGAAGAGAAAAAGTTAAATGGGTAATAGGAACCTTGAAAAATAAGGATAATATATATATATATATATATATATATATATATATATATATATATATATATATATATATATATATATATATATATATATATTTATTTATATATTATTTCTTATTGATACTTTCAGAGGTATCAAATAATTTGTCAATCTGGTATGATTGAATAGATGGAATCTTTCGAAAGATATAATAATAATTTTGTATAAAAGCTGAAAAGTGTATGAATCACATGTCATAAGGTAGATTAGTAAAAATAAATTAAGGAGTTTCCACACCATAATTGCATCTAAAACGTGCCTTTAGATTAAAATAACAGTGATTTCTGCAAATAAATTCTCCCATGCTTTTCCTTCATCGGCACATTCTCGGTCCTTACTGTAGGGTTTGGGAAAGTACAGAATATTCACAGTCTTACCTATGCAATGCAGAAAAGCTGTTTCTTTCTTTCGATACTGTGATCTCCGATTGCAATATAATAACCTTACTGTCACACCAAGGCTCGTCATTCTATCCTTTTAAATCTTGTAGTAGATATTCCGTTCCACCATCCACTTTCTCTCGTCCATCCCCTTCTAATTCACATCCCACACATGATTCTTCTTGGGGAAAAAAAAAAAAAAACCAAAACTAAAATATAAGACTAGGAAAATTTTATCGAAATAGAATAGTAAAAAGTTTTGTGCATGGCATGCATGTATATGGCCATGACTTTTGCAGTCAAATAAGAAAAGAAGGAAAATATGTAATACCAAATCTGCCCTCCCCCATTGAACGAAAGGCCCGAAGCACACGTGTCATGCATAAAAACCAGTCCAATAAAATATAAAACTTGAGAATAGTTCATCTGCATGTACTTATATCTTCCATAGGATTCCATCACCGTCTATATCTAGTGAGTCCCACACTCTAGAGGTGGGTCCCATACCACATTGATGGTGATGAAATCCCATAAAAAATACATGTACATGCTGGTTATCCAAGATCATAAAACTTCCATCACTTTTATGCATTCAGTATAAGTACTTAGGCATGGGCTTCACAAGGGCAAAATTTCTTTCAGCCCATTGGCCCACGTGAGGGTAGTCGACAAAAATGGAAGCAAAACTGAAATTGAGAGAGAATGATGAATGAGTAGTCAAACTGACTCATTAATCGTGATATCAGTTGGTGAAAAACCCAGCCAACTTAACCAGATCCTGTTATTTTGCAGATCCAACCCTTGGGCAGTATCTACCACCTTCATTGTATACTAAGATCCAGACTTAAGATCATCTTCTCTTGTAAGCTTTAATCTCTCTTCAATATCTATGAAAAAGTGTAGCCTACCCTCAAATTAGTTTAGTTTTAATTAAAATCAACAAAACAGGAAGTCTTCCCTAATTCATCAGCCATCCATAAAAATATGAAAATGACACAGTGCTTAGATTCTTAGATCCTGGCAATTTTCATGTGTTCTTTACATCTTAAACATCTTTGTTCTTTACAGCTTAGACATTTTCCCTTGACCCTAACTTCTCACTCATCAGAAAAACAAGTCCATGCCCTAAAAAATATCTAGGGCTGTCTTTTTTTTTTCTTGGTTGATGGTACCACTATTCAAACCCTTAATATTTATTTTTATTATTATTATTATTATTTATTTTATTTTTTTGATACTTTGATCATTTATTGTACAAGAAAAAAAAGAGAAAAAAGGATGGGAAAAGATTACACACCCTCTATGAGGAAAAACCACTCCCCACGCAACAAGGACAAAGACCACAACAAACACAACAATCAAGCCATCAAGATGAGAACCAAAATAGAAGACAAACAAACCATCAGCAGAGACATAGCTGACCCAATAAGACCAAACCTATTAAGGCCCGACCCAATAAGAAGAAACCTATGAGGGCCGGCCCAAAAAGAACACCACCGTACTACAGGGAGGGATCCCCAAATACATTAAAAAGGGCGAAGCTCCGCATGAAAACAGAATAACTTAACGCGAAAGCTTACATATCTTTAAGATGACCAGGAGGCCATCGACGAAGAGTGCTTCTTCTTGGAATGGGAAGGGTAAATCTGCGGTCGTTTTCCTCCCAACAAGAAGGGACATCAGGAGGCTCCAAGGATAAGTCATCATTATCCGAGGACTTGGAAGCAGTCAAGATTGGCCGAGCCATTTGGACCTTGGGAGAAGGGCCTAGCCAACGGGCAAAATTCTGCCCAACAGGGGGTATGCATGGAAGCCTCCCTGGTCAACTCTAGCGCTCTCTTCCGAACTGGGAGAATATCTGGCTCAACAGTTCCAGATGGGGTCTTGTGGCAACTCAATGAGTTTGCCAAGGGGGTTGGGTATCTGCCCTTAGCTCCATTGGACAAGTTAGGATCCCAGCCTTCCTACCAACCGCACCAGTAGACCATCCGAGGCTCCTAGCACCTACCAGCAGGTGACCTACGCTATCCCTAGAAAACTCCAAAGTTTCTTTGCCGGGAGGAGAGAGAGATTTGTGCAGGCATTGATGCACTAGGACACCTTTTTTTAATATGAATCAACCATGAAGGAAAAGAAATTCTCGCTAAATTGATTGATTCTAATCTCCAATGCATTATGAAATAAGTGATCTAAGTTCCCAAATTATACTATTTTTTCCTGTATTTATTATAGCCCAAAAAGATAAAACACCAGATGCCTTGACATAAACACAGAGACTACAGAAGGAGCAAACGGGGAATCTTATCCACGGCTAAAATTGGATAGGCAAATCCTAGGCAGAGTTAATAAATCTGTTTATGAGGGAAACTAGGGAACAATTTGGATTTCGAAAGTAATGGAATCCCAAATTTGATTGGTGGGTGGTCCTAGATTTGGAAATCCAGGCTCTGAGATTATGCTCCATCCAAATGTATTATATGGAAACACAAAAAGCTAACTTTCTCCTTTGGAGGAGTTATGAATCCTTCTCCATTACCCAGAGGTCTTGGATCCGAGTTCTAGCTGGGCAGCATCGATGGAGGATGCCAAGAAGTAATCTTCCAGTTATTTCACGTTCTCATAAATCTAAACCATCCAATTAGTGGACTAAATATAATAAATAAACTTGATGGCTGATCCCAAGAAAGTTGAGATCATTCAAGTGGGTTGACATTACATTAATCTTTGGAAATATTATGGGGACATGCATATCTAATTAAAATAATGCAAAAAGATAAGGTGCTCATAAAGATTTGCACCATTATGGATGGTAAGGTTCAGAAATGAATTAATTGATGCTTTGTCTCTATTGCATTCTGGTTGTTTGAGCTCAGAAATTAACTAGTTTTATAATGAAGAGAATTGGAGAATCCAATGTATGACCTCTGTAGAGTAAACTGTCCTGAGGAGTTCAGATTTAGCAAAAGAGGGATAAGAAAGGAAGGCAAAAAACACTCCATCTGTCTCATGTCTTCTAACAGGTTAATTTGATTCTCTGTCCAGGCAAAACAATAAGAGAGAGAGAGAGAGAGAGAGAGAGAGAGAGAGAGAGAGAAATGTTTTTTTCAGGAACTGATCCATAATTCAAAAGAAACCACCCATCAAGGAATAACCCTCCTGATTGATTAAGAGGCAGATCATGTTTGAAGGTACAAAACTAAATGCCAAACTCATACACCAGAGCTTAACGTTTTCTATGTCTGAAAGTAAAGGGTGGGCATGAAAGTTCACAAGTGAGTGGATTTCTCCTTAATTCCAAAAGCATCCTGCCAGAAGAACAGACGAGGGTGGCACCTTTCAATATTGACTCTTTCAAGCTCAAATGTCATACTTCGTTCTGCCTTCCACTGCTTGATACATCCCAGAAATTCTGCTCCTCCATACATATCGTTGTTTTCAGGAAAACTGATGTGGGTTCCATTGTTGGATTCCGATGGGAAGTGAAGTGGTATTAGTAGCGATTGATGCGAGAAAAGAGTTGACAGACTATGCGCTAGAATGGGCAATGCACAATGTGATCAAGCCCATGGATTCCTTAATTCTACTTGCCCTTCTTCCTGCTTACCCATGTCCTTTTGCTTCCGGGAGTTGGAACAATCAGGCTAGGGTTCAGCAGCTTATAGCTCGTAAGTGTTCATTGCCCTATAATTAATTTTGACAGTTACTTTCTTTCATAGACTATTTGCAGAAATCATTTATTCTAGTATTATTGGTTTGATCATTCAAGGCCTGCTAAAGAAATGGGGACTACATCACAACAGGGAAGATTCTTCCAATCAAACCAACTTCATCAATGGAGTTGATCATGAATTGTCTAATAGAATAAATGAAACCTGTGTGAAGATGATAAAGCAAATATGTTTAGAAAACAGTGTTACACAGGTAAGGATGTGTTCTCTCATGAAAGTTAATGTAGTTTTTTTTTTTTTTTTTTTTTTTTTTTTTTTTTATGTAATTAAGTGGAGGCGTGGCAGGTGAAAGTCCAAGTAAAGGGTGTTTCCAGTTTGCTGATGGGCTCAGTAGCTGCAGAAGCTAAAGAGCTCAAAGCAACATGGGTAATTCTTGATCGGTATGTACATGGTCTCAACTGCTGTATTTTATCATTCCAACGCAAACTAAATCTGCAACAACTGAAGTGTAGAAGGGAAATAAAGAAAAGTACTGTTTTATCACTTTCTGTTTTTCTAAACAACAACAGTCGTGTTGCCTTTTCTAGCTCAAGTAATTTCTGTTGCTAGGAAAATCCAACCCTGTTTTTCAATGGAAAATAGGAAGGAGTTGAACATTCATGTATAGAAATTTCAGCCTGGAAATGTAACTGGCTTTTGATTTTTCTACTGATTCCATTCTGCTATTTCATAATTCTATGTAACGTATGCACTCGATAGGCACTTGAGGAAGGAAACTGGTTGCTGCTTGGAACAACTGAATTGCAACATCATTCTTATTGATCATGCCATACCAAAAATCTTAAGATCGATTAACTTTCAATTGTCCAAAAGCATCGACATGCATGAGCTTCAAAATGATCCCATGACCTACAGTTTGGGCATTGCTCCAGCTTACAATCTCGATAACAAAGGGTAGGTTTACCCTCTTTATTACATCAAATGGGGAGTCTTGGTGTGGATAGTTAATAATTACTGATATTTCATTCACTTTATCCAGTATGGACTATGACAATTTTCATGGAGTCACCACTTCCATAACTGAATGTGATCCTGCAAAGGGCTTTTCTCATCAGCACTTGCAATTGACGCACCATGAATTTGAAACTCAAGCCACATACGGTTCTTCTCCTTGTATTAAATCACAACCACTAAATAAGGCATCAATGTTTGATATTGATGGAATGCCTTTTAAGTCCTCAGCCAGCCCCATGAGGGAAAGAAGAAGTTACACTGGTTTGTTAAATACTAAGAATGGTAAGCCTGCGTTACTTTTGGGGAATCATCTTGCAAAGAATGACTCATTCCCTGTAGTTCTTTTTGGAAATGAAGCAGATAAAAACCAAGGGAGAAGTGTTAAAGTACCAACAAGAGAGCCTTTACCAAGTAGAAAGTCAACAGAATCCCCACGTTTATGGCATAATTTTGGGAGACTGACGCAACAAAAGAAACTTTTGATTAGCAGAAGGAGCTCAAAGAATGAGAGTAAAAATTACACAACTGAAAAGTTCTCTGCTCCTGTAATCAGTGGAACATCAAGTATAAGAAAGGCTATGTCTCTATCCATCAAAAAGCCTTCAAATCCTCTGCCTCTTTGTTCTGTGTGTAAGCACAATGCTCCCATCTTTCACAAGTCCCCAAGGCAGTTCACTTACCAAGAGATTGAAAGAGCAACAGATGGATTCTCAAGTGAAAATTTCTTGGCTGAGGGTGGACATGGTCCTGTGTACAGAGGTGTCTTGCCGGATGGGCAGGTTGTTGCGGTTAAACATCATGGGCTAGCAAGTGCACATGGAGCATCAGAATTTTCATCCAAGGTTGAAGCGCTGAGTTGTGCACAACACAAGAATTTGGTGGTGTTGGTAGGCTATTGCATAGAAAAGGAATGGCTCCTTGTCTCTGAGTTTGCTTGCAACGGTTCCTTAGACAATCACTTGTACGGTAAGGAGACAACATTTTTCATGTTTTTTTACCATCAATTCCTTTTCTTTTTCTTTTTTGTGTGTGTGTGTGTGTGGGGGGGGGGTTACTAATATCATTGAGTATTGGTTGTAGATCAGATCCATTAGCATTGATAGGTTTGCCAGTTAATCTTTTTCAAGAAGCTACTGTTAAATGAATCAAAGAATTTAGTGGGGTAGTCATGATTTGGCAGGAACAAAGACAAAGGAAGTAATGACCATAGCTAACAGAATGAGGGTTGCTATTGGAGCTGCAAGAGGCTTACGATATCTTCATGAAGATTGTCGAGTGGGCTGCATTATTCATGGTGACTTCAGAACAAGCAATATTCTTCTCACACATGATTTTGAACCCTTGGTCAGTTCAGCTCTAAATTAACTACTTTCTTTTCTCTCAATGTCTTTCACGCTACTTTCTTTTCTCTTATTGTCTCTCTTGATATGTCTTCATCCGCAGCTTCTGCCCCATCCCATAGCCATGACGTTTTAGTAGTGGTCAACTATATTTTCCATGCATGTAGGTTGGAGATTTTGGCCTAGCAAGGTGGAAAGTGGATGGTCAATCTGCTAGTGAGGCATGCATTATTGGTTCTTTTGGGTAAAATTATCTTTTATGCAACCCCGGCATTTCTACATTGAAACAGTCCATAGGTTTTCCTCATGTTTATATCAAACATTATGATATCTTATATCAATGCAACTATTTTTTTCCCTTCTCTACTGAACTAATTATTTCTGAAACTTAGAGCCATATAACTTTCAAACAATATTTTTGTACCCTGTAATGGTTCCTAAAACTGTTCTGATATCTCTATATCATAAGGCAATAATTCATTTGTGGTGATTAGGTATCCAATTCAGTTTCCATAATCATTTCATATCCATCACTTCTCTTTCACGATGATGCATGTTAGGGCCTGATATGTTCTGTATATTGTGAGACATTCTTCTGAAAAGTTTATTTGTAAAGTGCATGACACAGCCAAATTTTCAGAAAAACAGAGTTTACTGCATAAGATCACGGAGTTCAGCTACTTTTGTCATGAAATCAGTTTGAAGGCTGAGTGTCATGAACTGTAGACTGAAAACTTCCAGCAACATAGAAATGAACAGTTGAGATTATTTTGTCATGGAATCTGTTTGTGGGATTATCATGAACTAATGCCTGAAACTTCCTACAACGTAGAAATTAACAAAAAGGCTGAACTTTTTTTTTTATTGCTTATGCACATCTGGATAACTAGCTCTTCATGTTTGGACTTCTTAGATTGACATGGAAAATTCTACATAGCAAAACACAACCAATGTCTTTAACACTTGAGACCATGGTCTTTACTGCTGACATGAAGCTTATATGAACTGGTTCAACCATGAATGGGATGAGTCAACCATGAACATTGGTTTGTGGCTGCTCTTACTTATAGAGTAATGAATGCACAGTTAGGAAGAGTTTAGAAGGAAGTATAGGTCAACTAATATAATAAGTTAGCTAAATTGGAGTTTGAGTCAACCGCTCTCTGTAGCTGACTTTAGAATAGATGATGTGGCTATGCTGCTATCCTGCTGATGATGCATGGAAACTATGCTATTTAACCAACTAGTCTGTGGATGAACCAAAGAGCATCTAATAAATCACCAACCCATCTGGATCAAGGGTTTCCAGTATGGTTGCTCATCATTGATGGAGAGCACCTAACTGAAGATTGAATTACAATAGATCGATAGAACCTTAATTATATTCAGAAAATATAATAAACTAAATTAATGCATTTAACTTTCATGTGATATGCTTCTCATTTACTGCATAATATTTGTGTAGGTATCTAGCCCCGGAGTACAGACACACTGGACAATTAACAGAGAAAGCTGATGTATATGCATTTGGAATTGTCTTAATGGAACTCTTAAGTGACCTAAACAAAATTGGTTCCTCAAGAAGTGTGGAACACCAGTTCTTACCAGAATGGGCAAGTCTCTCTTCCATTTACTTCACATGCTGTGAATGGCTAACTACATGTTAATGTAGATAAGCTTCATTTTCAACGTGAAAGCACACTATACTATTACAAATACTGATCCTTACAGTCATATTGCTTTAATGCGCATCTACTCTACTATGTTTCATACATTAACTTAAGCCACCAAACAGACCAACCATTCTATCTTTTGTTTTTGAACTTAAACATTCATATTCGCAAATCCTACCAGCTACCAGCATCCCTTGTAGGTGGAATTGCACCTTTTTATGACTAAATTGATAAAACATGCTTAATGTATTCCACATAAAATGGCGATCTCTTAACAACTGTTAAAGTTTAAGGTACTTCCCCCAGGTAATCAGCATACTCTTATGGTAAAACAAACATAAAAGAACTGAAGAAAGATTAGGCCATGGATTTCAAAATTGATTATTAAATGGAGATTATCAATTAGTGCAATTTAAATATACAAATAGAACATCCATCGATTGATCTTTCATTAAGAACCTCTCTTCCCCTGCATCTTGTCTTCCCACTTCTGATGCTAAGTAATGTGATCTAATGCTTTATCCAATTGAAGTTTGCCTGAATGACAGAAGTGGATCATTTTCTTTGCTTACATGACCCTAAGTAAGCTTGCACTGAATATTTTCTGGGCTAACATTCCAAATATGCATGTGTAGAAGGGTTCTCCATTTCTTGAGAAGAAGATGATCAACCCTTGCTTGGATGGTAACTTCATGAACAATGAGGTTGAGTGCATGATGTATGCTGCCAGTTTGTGCATCTTACCCCATCCTGAAAGAAGGCCACCAATGTCAAAGGTTCGTAATTCCTAATTCATGCCACTCTCAAAGTGATTACTCTCTTTTCATTTTTTTTCCTGGAAGTTTCCTCTTCTCTTATAAATGTACCAATGTGCAGGTATTGAAGATATTGGAAGGAGACATGTCTAGTGATATAGCATATCAATGTGCAGAATGGAACACTATTTTAGAACTTCGAAGGAAGAGTAATTATTCTACAGATGTATCCTTCGATCAAATTCAAGACTCCAGCCCTTATTATCAAATGACTCCATCAATGCATCATATAAAGCTCTCACCATCTACCCCTAATGAACGTGAAGGCAATTGATGCAACAGCAATATTAACAGAACCTATTTGGAAAATGGAGATGGATTCTTGAGTCATACTCATCGAATATGAAACCATAGTACTTCACATATGATTCAATCAGATGACCTTACAAAGCTACCACCATCCACTATCACTGCAGACGCAACACTAGCAACAACAATATCAAGCAAGCATCCTTTATGAAATGGAGAGATAAGCAGAACCAAACTGTGCAGCTTGCAGAGTACAAATATAAAGCACGTCTAAGAAATATAAGGAGCTTGCTGATGAAAGTAATAAGAGGACAAAGGAATTCATGAAGCCATCAAGGCCAATTCTTCGTTTGACAGGAACCAACATATAATGCTATTAGAACAGGCCTCAACAAGAAGGATGAATTTATTGTTCTCCAGATCTAGAATTAAACAATGTCAAGTGTTGAAAAGTGTATGAGCTTTAGAAATTAGGCTAGTGTCAGAGTAATACACAAACATACCTCTAAAGCTATAAGGGAATGACCAAGTCAACTTGATAACTATCATTAATGTTAAATTCAATTTTAAATTTAAATGTTGGTTGTATTTGGATATCATTGTCGTATCTTGATTGTTTTAAGTTGTAACTCCTCAAGTCAAGAATGTCTAAGTACAGCAAATTTCCAGACAAAAGTTTCCATGAGTTAGAGCATCCAAGCTTTCTTTAGTTTACATTGTGCTATAATGACATGCATCCATTACTGAAAACAGTGTTCCTGTCCTGAGGACCAAACTTAATGAAAAACTTTTTTTTGGTTGCATTAAGGAAAGGGAGGGGGGGGAGGAATTCCTCTGCCTGCTTAAGAGTCAGCATAAAATTCCAGTGGATCACCTTTATAATCGCAAAGTTAGGAAAAAGTGAACAGCCAAAGGTACTCATACTCCACAATTAAACAAAATTACGATTTTTTTGAAGATTTCCCCCAAATCCTTGGACACAAATGTGTTCTCTGCAAAAGAAATCTATAACCCAATAACTGTTTGCATATGATTAGATGCAAGAAAAAGCCCACACTGTAATCTGATAAGGCAATTCATGAACCCCCCCGAGAGAAGACTTTCATGACCAAAAAGGGGGTTTAGTGTAGGATGACTAAATAGTTATATATATGGAAGAGGTTATGTAAGCTTAAAGCTTTAGCAATGAAGGTTATGTAGCTGGTAGTTCTAGCAAAAGGATCAATGGGAGTTACTAATGCGATTCACACTAATTCCATGAAAGATCCCATTATATGATAATGCATCAAAGTTCTTGATTGGGGTCATAGTTCCATCAGTAATGACAAGCCAAAGAATTGATGTAACCTGTGACCATGGTCTTAAGAACTGGATACTCCTGGTCAGTCAAGCTGGGTTCAACCAGAACCAGCAACCTTTTTGGCTTCCACTTTTCAGGTTAGATTCCCAGTTCTAGAGAATTGAAGATAACCCACAGATGGAGCAGGAATCCCTCTATAGATTTGA
The DNA here is from genome assembly GCA_028583415.1 of Protea cynaroides. Classification (NCBI taxonomy): domain Eukaryota; kingdom Viridiplantae; phylum Streptophyta; class Magnoliopsida; order Proteales; family Proteaceae; genus Protea; species Protea cynaroides. The sequence goes on from CM053275.1 coordinate 19,901,885, forward strand.
TATTAAAATGATTAGGGACGAACCAAGGCAGTAACAACGAAGCAAATCATAACCTCCAACAGTAACAAAATTGTGGTTTTTCTGTTTAGGTAAGGCATTTGAGGTGGCAAACTCAACTTCTGGCAAATTCCAATGTTCCCCTTGACTTTCTTTAGAATGATGAAACTACCCACCTTAACTTTAGCCATGATCTGGGCCGATTGGACACGGAATCAGATGGAATCAGATCGAGATGGTCCGATCCCCTCCCCTATTCTAGTCTTTGAACCATGCTTGGATGCAGAATTCGTTCAATTTCAATGTTTGGATATTTGTTTAGGCTTGACCTATTAGAATATACTTGTTCAGATTACAAAACTCCATCAATCCCAGAGTAGAATTGGCCCAAGCCAACAAGTTTAGGACAATGAAAATGGTATCGGGTTGGCATAAGAACCTATTCTTTCCCCCATTTGTTGAACCATGACCAAAGAATAAAGGAGTCTGAGTTCACATATAAGTCCCATTTTTCATGGTCTTATATACAATTGGAGTTAAAATATTTTCATAAAGGGGTCATAAGAGTACGCCTTTAGGGCTTTGTTTGGTTTAAGTGAAATTTTCAAAGTCAAAAAAAAAAAAAAAAAAAAGCTTTTGGAATCATCACAGAACCTGAGTGTCACATTAAAATGTAACTTTCACTTATTTTGCATCCAAATCTAAAGAAGTTTCATTATTAAATATGAAAAGAAATTTAAACATTTTATATAATCACATTAAGTAATGATTATTGAAGGTTTCCACCTGCTGCAGGATGAATCATTTTAATATCCCTGTAAAGCATCTATCTTACATGAGCAAGAAAGGACTGTCACTTTCCTAATTATCATCTGTCAATCAATGTTGCAATGAATTGGATGATCTGGCTGGGCACAACAGTATTATTGTTCCATTGCTACCTGGTGATCATATGCCCCCTCCTCCGATCTTCCTGCCTCGTGTATTGTTGGGTAACGCCTTTTCGATGCTTCTTGCAATAGTATTTTAGGTGATATTTAAAATGGTTATTTTGTGTTCTCCATTGTGGCAGATATCCTTCATCTGGCTCCGCAATGAAAAAACCATATCTTTCTTTTATCTCTAGGGATGAGAATGAAATTGTCCATCTCCTAGCCAGGAAGGCCATTATTGTTTCGGAGTCATTATCTTGGCCTTTATGCACTCCTTGGATCCAGGAACTGTTAATTCCTAATCCTTTGTCTGTATCTCGATCTTTTATTCAATAAATTTAGCCTTTACCAAAAAAAAAAGATATTTAAAATGGTTGTCTGAAATAAGGTGACTTTGGGATATGAATAAATAAAAGGATTTTCTTGTTGATGCCCAAACCACTAATAACACTTATAACACTAATAACACTTATAACACTAATAACACTTATAACACTAATAACACTTATAACACTTGTCTTTTGATGAGGATAAATAAGGCACTTCCATTAGTTTAGCTCACTACAGATGATTGAGGCAAAAAGGTAAAATTCTTTGAATCAGTGGAGGCATAAGGGTAAAACTATATGGGGTTTTCTCACCGTCCCTATACTCGGTCGATCTCTGAAGTTTGAAAATTCAAGAGAAGGTTTGAACAAAGTCAACATCAATCTCCTAAAAAAGGTTTGAACAAAGTGGAATTTCCTCTCTCTCTCTCTCTCTCTCTCTCTCTCTCAGGTTTGAACAAAGTCAACATCCATCTCCTAAAGAAGGTTTGAACAAAGTGGAATTTCCACTCTCTCTCTCTCTCTCTCTCTCTCTCTCAGATTTGAACAAAGTCAACATCCATCTCCTAAAGAAGGTTTGAACAAAGTGGAATTTCCACTCTCTCTCTCTCTCTCTCTCTCTCTCTCTCTCTCATCTGATCTCCCTTCTCAGTCTCCACTTCCTGAAAGGTAGAGGTTAAAATCAAAAAATCAGAAATCTTCGATCATTTTCAAAGGCGTGGTGGACCAGGAAGTACTTGTAGGTCCATCGACAGAAAGCCTCACGATTGGAATGGATGTTGCTCTGTTTTATCCTGTTATTTTGTTCCAAATGATCATTGCATCATTTTCAGCAACAGTCCTACGGCCGAAAATACCAATTAGTTAATGCCATTATTGGAATCATTATCACAAGCATTAGTGCCACAAACAATGGTGGTTGCATACATCCACACGGCCAATTCTCTCTTCCATCCATTATCCAAACCGCTGACAGCTAGAGTCGTTGGAATGGGCCAAATAGGGCAATAGGAAGAGGCTGTCAAATCCTAAATTCACTTACAGGAGTATTAGAGGATGAGAAAAATAAAGTAATCATCATGCATTCAATTTACAAACTGATCATGCTGTTTCAGTAAAACATTGTAAGGAAAACTAAATAATCAGAGTCAGTTGGGTGAAAATCACTGTTTCCAGTGAATTATGTCATAAAGATCTATCAGCTGGAACAGACCAAAGAACTGAAGGATTGGTTTGTCGCAGGAATTCATCACTGACTACGTTCTGCAAGCAGATTTCCTTCATAACTTACTTCACCAGAACACCACCGGTGCTTGTTATCTCATCTAAGCGTAAACAAGGAAGGTGGGAAAGAAGAAAAAAAAAGTGCCATTAGTATGAATCGGCAACAAGTATAAATATCTGGCAGTGTCACAAACAGAGAAAATTATGGAAGGAAATCAGCATTCGAAAAGAACATAGTTGGAACCTGAGTCATTATCCAAAGAAGTAGAAGGTGACACACTAATTACTTGATTTGCCTCTGCCATCTCCACTTCATATGCACTCGTGCTCAATGACTTCTCATCCTCCATCCCCATCCTTTTGAGTTTTGCCCTCTGTATTGCACGTATCTCATACCTGATATTCACCCAATGTCAAGAAGGTATATTTTCCGGAGAGGGAGAGCAGAGAAGACCAACACAGAGAGTACTGAAGAATTAATTTTTCTCACAAATCAGAGGAATCCAGTACTGTATAATGTCAAACTTAAAAAGCTGCGAGGACAGGTTGTATGACAAATGGATCTAAACTGTTGCTTATTATTCTTCCCTGAAAATGTTTACCACTGTTGATGATTGATATTCTCCAAACAAAATCACAAGAACATAAAGTTTAGCATGTCCGTCACCCAAAAACTGCTCAGTTAAGTGCACAAGCCATGCGTAAAAATCAATTTGACTCTAGGTTAGAATTCACCCTAGCTCCCTCAGCACAGACATTGGATATGTCCATGTAGCTCTACTGCTCTACATCACAAGACAGGTAAACTATATGCAGCTATCTTCCATGACATCCTTGGCAGCAATCCCATGGTCCCGCAATATGTGTGCTATTAGGCAGGAGAATCCCATGGGTCCACCTATATGCCCCGCACATCATCCCATATCATTAACTACAAGGCATGGGAAAATAGCATGAGTATCAAATTATATTGACCTAAAAGGGATGCAGTTCTTAAGTTTTAACCTGGAAACTTAAAATGTGCTTAGCAAGTGTATCACCATCAAGGTGACCCATGTCATGGGATAGGTAGAGAAGCCAAATCTAGTAAATGAAGAGTTCTCTTACTCATTTAAAGCTGAGAAGCAGACCAGGAACTTTTTCCGAAGGAGAGGTAGAGCAACTAAGTAAAAGCATTGAACTTTGACAACTTAGCTGCTAGTTGATACCACTTTGTGGCGATTTCGTTGATCCACCTAGACATATCAACATTCAATCTCTCTATTTCAAGGCGGTTGACTCGGCCGAAGTTGGCAAGGCACCCTTATGCCCCGTGATGTGACAGCTTTTTTTTTGGTACCATCACAGCATATTTGATGTGCAACTTTTGTGAACACATGATACATGTGACCATTTATGCATGTGGTAAGTAATTGCCCCTGTAAATATCCAACTTGGTAGAATAGAACTTCAAATTAGGATTGCTGAGTCAAACAGTCTCACAAATGGTTAATCCTAATTTTAAATTGAAAGTATAGTTTGGTAGCTTATGATATAAGGGGATAAGTCCTATCTATGGAGGATGTTGAGATAGTCGATATCCATTATGTGGTGTTGAGAGTCCTATTTGTCTAGCCTAATCATGAGGTGTCCTATTTTCATTAGAGTTATTAGAGTTTCATTGTAATTACTTTCGAGAGTTCTACAAGGTTGTAACTACTTGCTTTCATCATTTATAAATAGGTGGCAGTGGGGGAAGAGAACAGAACACACATTCACTTATTCTCTCACGCTCTCCATTCTCTCCATCTTCTTCTCCTCTCTCTTTCTTTCTATTTTGGTTACATGGTATCAGAACTGAATTAAACGATTCTCAAAACAGCACCCGCTCTGATACCACATAACAAAATAGAAAGAAAGAGAGAGGAGAAGAAGATGGAGAGAATGGAGAGAGGGAAAGAAGAAGTGAGTGAATGTGTGTGTATTCTTCTCTCCCCTCATTGCCACCTATTTATTAATGATGAAAGCAAGTAGCTACAACCTAGTAGAACTCTAGAAAGTGATTATAACGAAACTCTAACGACAATAGGACACTTCATGATAAGACTAAATAGAATAGGATTTTATTAACACCACATAGTGGTTATCAACTTTGCCATCTCAACATTCCTCCTCAATTTGCTACTTCAAATGTTTGAATCTGGCCAAAGAGTTGGCTCAATTCCCTGGTTCTTATTCCTAATCTGACTATTGTTTTCTCCCTAGTTCGATTCCCTAGTTTATTCTTCATGACTGGTTCAATTATCAAGTTAGTTTCTGATCTCAGACCTGTTCAGTCCATTACTGTGGTTTTAATCTCCATAATCAAGTACGTACCTTGCTACTGTTTAGCTTCAGATCAGGTTCAATATTATTATGTTCTGTCGACTCTATCATAGCCTGGTTCTGTTGTGTTCCATACTTGAATACCTCGAGCTTGAAGTAGTGGTTAATGGAGTCCATCGACTTGTGCTTTGATCTGCTGTTTCGTTTCATAATATTTACTCTTCAGTTTGGGATTATCTGCTGATTCGTATTGCTGATCATCAATTACCATTGGGTTTAAGTTTATAATCTGATTTCTGAGTTAGATCTGACTGCAAGATCTAATTCTGTTCTTCATACTACCATCGAATCTGCTGCTGGTTTAAATCTGTTCTGACTTCTAATAATCTGTCCATCGATTGCTATTTAATTATCCTAATCTGATTCTATTTACTACTGTCGACATTAACTGATAAGACTCCTATCAGTTTAATGTTTGCTTGATATCTTCTTATCCCCACAACTGATCCTGATCAGTTTTGATAATTGGTGACTAATTGTAGTAGGTAGTAACTGTCCAAATTTGACCCTCATTTAAAGGTTAGATTTTTTTCTTTTTTAAAATTACTGCAGAAAATCCACTTGCATCATTACCCTATTCCTATTCACACTAGGACTTCTCTTATCTCTTGTCCAACCATTGGATCTCATTGAAATTTGAAAATATTGTTTGCTCGGTACTACTATTGTTTATTCTCTCAAAGACAGATCAAGTCCATACCGTGGGGGCTCTGCCAAATTTTCTTCCATTCGGGTCGCCAAAAAATTTTATTAGAGCAGTACAAGTGCAAAGCAGGTGGTGATGTTCTAGTTTGGTGGATCATATGATCCTAATTATTCTACTACTTGGTTATTTGTCCATGTGAACTGCTCCATGTGAGGGGGAGTGACGTAGTATTGTACAGCCCATGTCAATGGGGACCAAAGGCCAAAACCACCAGCCAACACTGTTCACGTGAACAGTGCCAACAGCAATTTGTTTCTCCATAGTTATTTTGGACTTATGTCTCTTCTCCATACTTAGTCTGGTTTGTTTCCTAAATAGATGATAGCATCTAATTAGGAAAGGGAATAATTAAGTAGTTTAGTTTTACTAGGACTTAGTTTCCTAATCCTTTTCTGTTTAGGACTTAGTTTTAGTTTCCTAATCCTTTTCTGTTTAGGACTTAGTTTTCTAATCCTATTCTGGTTAGGACTTTCTATAAGTTAAGTTCCCTAATCCTTTTATGTTTTAAGTTTCCTAGTCCTTTTATGTTTTGGATTTTCCATAGCTTGTAAACATTAGTCTATATATATATATATATATATATATGAATGAAGGAGAAGAGTAAAGTAGACTTGAAAAATCAGAAAACCCTATTATGTTTCTGGTTGAGTCTCCAGGTTGTGAGACTCAACTAACCCCTTCCCCTTCCCCTTCCAATCACTCCCTCTATCTTCCCTATTGTTCCCTAGTGATTGTGCAAGTGTTTCCCTTCCAAAGATCCTATCGGTTGCTGAGTTTGAAGATTTGTTGATACTTGCTGATTACCAAAACCCATCACCAGGTCTTGGAAAAATCATAACTTCGCAACCAATGGTCGGATAGATCTCAAATTCGGATATGGTTGCAAGTACATCCTAAACTACAATCCCTCCAAGTTTCGTACTCAACCAACGGTTGGATTGCTCTCAAACATAAGTTTTCTAATTCTGGTTGCCTAGTTTTAATTGAGTTCTTATTGGGACTGGTTGTAAAAGATCCTATCTTAAGGTTACAGGTGTAGATTGATTTTAAACCCTAACCTTTGCATCAATAGGTATCAGAGCTTCATAATAGAGGGTTCTAACTCTCCTAATCAACCCAACGACCCCATGACTTTAGTGCTCCAACAATTAGCTAAGTTGAAAGCACACATGGTAAGCATGGAAACTAGAATATAACTCTATTGACACTGGACAGCAGTAGTCCACGGCCAAAAAATCTTCCTAGGCCTCCTCCAAGAGCTCCTCAAAGGGTTCCTAAGGAGGATTATCAAGACCCACTTTACCATGAGCATGATATGAGACCCTATCCTTATGACCATACACAAAAGGAAAACTGGAATTAAAGGAATTTGATGGTAGAAAGGACCCCCAAGCCTTTCATGATTGGATGTGTGCCTTAGACGACTACTTTGATTGGTTTGATCTACCCGAACTCCGGAAATTGAAATTGGCACGCTCCAAGATAGTAGGGGTAGCTAGAGAATGGTGGCGGTATTATGAAGGCAGTCTGATCCGACGACAACTAAAACCATCCACTTGGGAAGATATGAAGAACAAGTTAACGAGGAAATATGTACCTGAACATATCCAACGAAGACTCTTACGTCAACAAAATTACCATCAAGTGGCGTTTATAGCTGAAGAAAACCTGATACAACCATCTATAAAATTCAGTTTGCAAGTCAACAAGTCGTGGAAGTCTAACAATGTTAACGCGAAGGGGATGCAGTACAAGTATGCTTTAGGACAGATAAGGGGTCCTCCAAACAGGGCCTAAACACAAGACAAGAAGAAGACAAAAGCCAAAACACTGTTCACGGTACTGTTCACGTGAACAGTACCAACAGAATTTTTAAGAAGTTGTCTTCTTCCTAAATTCAATAAGTTAGATTTGTTTCCATAAAATTAGTCATTAATTTTGTTTCTTAAATTTGTTTTGTTTCCTAAGATTGGTTGTCAAATGAGTTAGTTATAGATGTTATTTGTTTTGGAAACTTTTCTACAAGTTATAAAGGAAAGTTTTTCTTTTTTATTTTTGAACATTCCTTTTATAAACCATTCCTTCTATCTTTTGTATTTCCTTTTAGCATTATAAATAAAGAGAAAGAATATGCTGGTTGTAGAGTTGGCCAGAGTTTATTACTAAATTCTGGTTCTCAACCGAAATTCCTATTCTGTTCATTCCCGTTTTCAGATGATAGTAGGTTTTTCGAAAATTCATAACTTCTTCATCCATGGTTTGATCATCTTCAAATTTGGGTATGATATCAGGTACATCCTAGAGTACTTCCCCTCTAAGTTTAAAGACATTCCAACAGCTCAATTCTAAGATAAGTTGATTTTCCTTTAGTTTACTAAATCTATTTTTTGTGATTGGACTGTGTAAGATCCTATTGCAAAGAGAGATTGTCAATTTGATGTATTGCCATCAATTGGTATCAGAGCTTTGTAATGGAGGATTCTAATTCTCATAACCAGTCTAATGACCCCCTTACTTTGGTTCTTTAACAATTGGTTACGATAAATGCCAAAATTAGTAACATAGTGGAGAAAATGAACATCGGGGAGGCTGGACGGCAACATCCCACAACTGATATTGTGCCTAGAAATAATCCTAAGGCTCCCCAAAGAGTCCCTAGAGTGGACTATCAAAACCTACCAAATGATGAGTAAGATGGGAGACTTCCCCGATAAAATTTCACATAATGTAAAGGTAGACTTAAAAGATTTCTATGGTAGGCAAGACCCACAAGCCTTTCAAGCCTTTCGTGATTGGTTGTGTGCATTGGATGATTATTTCGATTGGTTCGATCTTCCCGAACCACAAAAAATAAAATTAGCACGATCCAAACTTCTGGGAGCTGCCCGTGAGTGGTGGAAAGTCCATGAACAGAAGCTCAAAGTTCGAGGACGAGAGCCTAAGACGTAGGAAGATACGAAGTACGAATTAACAAGAGGATACATACCTGAACATATCCAAATAAGGCTCTTCCGTCGATAAAGTTACCACTAAGTGGCATGTATAACATAGAAGACCTGACACAACCATCTACAAAATTCAGTTCGCAAGTTAGTGAGGGGTGGAAGCCTAACGCTAACGATATTGACGTGAAGGCGGTACCTACAGTTGCACCACCAACGAAAACTCCAATACCTTCAACCGTTCTAGAAGAGTTAGTGACTGAAGTCAAGGAAAATAATGAAAAGGTTTCACCAATCCATGATGACAACGGAGAGACCAACATTGATGTTCCTACTGTAGCAATTTGCATTGAAGAGGTTGAAGTTGAAGACCACATCAGTTACAATGTGGATGATTTTACTCAAGTCAGTGAAGTGGACATATGTGATCGTAATCTTTCTTGTGCAGCTCCATTGACTGATAATGAGAGTCACAGTGATCATAAGGTCATAAACATTGAAGAAGCTACTGTAGAAGACAAAGAGCTACATGTCATCCCCATTGGATACCTCTTGCATGTTTGAATCTTTTCAAGATATTGAACATATTGACCTTGTGATACCTCCCCAATATTAAACACAACCAGACTTCCAATATCCAAGAAAGATGTATGCCGACCCCACGGAATTGATTCTTCACCATTACAAAACTCGTGGGCAAGTTTATTTTAAGTGAGAGGGAGCTGATGCAGCACAAATATGCTCTAGGACAGATAAGGGGTCCTCCAAACAGGGCCTAAATACAAGACAAGAAGAAGACAAAAGCCAAAACACTGTTCACCAACAAGGACCCCATCCCTCCACCCGTTGTGGAAGCGTCAGTGACTAAAGCGAAAGTAAACGATAGATGTTCCTTCTGCAGTGGTTACATTGAAGAAGTTAAAGATGAAGGCCAGGTCAGTCACATGGTGAAAGAATCTATCGTTCTAGATCCATCCATTGAAGAATGTGCTGAAGAGGTCAAGAGCGAGGATGAGAACGTAGTGCATTTTGAGGTCGTGGTCCAAGAAGACTTCAAAAACATTCCTCATATAGCCATGAATGTTTTCAATGACGTTTGTGATGTTGATTACAAAGTTGAGCACATTTAATGTATGCTCCCACCTCACTTTTTTGAAGTAAAAGGTTCCAAGGTCGAAGATTTTCTTCCCAGCCTTCGAGAGCAACCGGATTTCTATTTTCAGAGGAAGTTGAATACTCACCCCGATATGTTGATGCTCAACCGATTCAAAACTCGTGGTCGAGTTTTTTTTAAGCAAGGGAGAGCTGATGTAGTATTGTACAGCCCATGACAATGGGGACCAAAGGCCAAAACCACCAGCCAACACTGTTCACATGGTACTGTTCAAATGAACAATGCCAACAGCAATTTGTTTCTCCATAGTTATTTTGGACTTATGTCTCTTCTCCATAGTTAGTTTGGTTTGTTTCCTAAATAGGTGATAGCATCTAATTAGGAAAGGGAAAAGTTAAATAGTTTAGTTTTACTAAGACTTAGTTTCCTAATCCTTTTCTATTTAGGACTTAGTTTCCTAATTCTTTCTATTTAGGACCTAGTTTTCTAATCCTATTCTGGTTAGGACTTTCGATAAGTTAAGTTTCCTAATCCTTTTATATTTTAAGGTTTCCTAGTGTTTTGGACTTTCCATAGCTTGTAAACATTAGTCTCTCTATATATATATGAATGAAAGAGAAGAGTAAAGTAGACTTGAAAAATCAGAAACTCTTATCGTGTTTCTGGTTGAGTCTCCAAGTTGTGAGACTCAACCGACCCCTTCCCCTTCCCCTTATTCTTTTCCAATCTCTCCCTCTATCTTCCCAATTGTTCCCTAGTGATTGTGCAAGTGTTTCCCCTCCAAAAATCCTATTGATTGCTGAGTTTAAAGATTTGTCAATACCATTGATTACTAGAACCCGTCACCAGGTGATAGACGATTTTGGAAAAATCATAACTTCGCAACCAACAGCCAGATCAACCTCAAATTCGGATATGGTTGCAAGTACATCCTAAACTACAATCCCTCCAAGTTTCGAAGTCAACCAACGGTTGGATTGCTCTCAAAGATAAGTTTTCTAATTCTGGTTTCCTAATTTTAATTGAGTTCTTTTTGGGACTGGTTGTAAAAGATCATATCGCAAGCTTAAGGCTGTAGATTAATTGTAAACCCTAACCTTTGCATCAGGGAGAAGGAGAACATATTTGCTTGGGTTTATGTCTACTCATGTTACAGCCTACTACAGTACTACCTTTTGCTCATGTTACAGGCTACTACCTTTGTTTGTGATGGAGCTTACCTACCTTTTTACTCATGTTGGAGCTGATTACCTCTTGCTCATGTTAGAGCCTACTGTTACCACCAATTGCACAAGATGCAACCTTACACACGATGTTGAATTATAGGGTCTCCAAATCCAACAACCTGAAGCTGTTACTTGGTTTCCAATGACCTATATTGAACTGCTATTACTACTTGGTTCACAATGACCTAAATTGCGTTGATATCTGCTACTACTACTACTACTACTATTACTACTACTACTACTACTACTACTACTACTATATGCCTTACTTTGGAAGAACCTATGCTTATTAATGTTAGTGATTTGGTTGCTATCAAAAGTTCTCTCTATGTTCCCTGGCATCTCCAACAGTTACATATTCAAGACGGGTGTTGCGGTTCATATCTATTCTTCTTGTTCCAAACTAGAACTCCAACTTGAGGGAGGTGTTAAGTTTGTCTGTATATTCCGAGCTAAAGCATGTTCCAGCTTGAGAAAGAGTGTTGAGATGGCAAAGTCAATATCCACTATATGGTCTCAATAGAATCCTATTGTGTTTAGTCTTATCATGAGGTTTCCTATTGTCATTAGAGTTATTAAAGTTCGAACCATTATAATTACTTCCTAGAATTCTACTAGGTTGTAACTACTTGCTTTCATCATTAATAAATAAGTGGCAGTGGGGGGTGAGAAGCACACATACATATTCACTTCTCTCCATTCTCTCCATCTTCTTCTCCTCTCTCTTTCTTTCTATTTTGTTTTAGAGGACAATAAAATGGAGGATGATTCTGCAATTTGATATGTTGTCAATCCAGTAAATTTTTAGTCTTCCCTCCATGTCCAACAATCAAAATGGCTACTTCAAAACTCTATAGGATTAAAATCAAGGACGAAGATCACCTACAAACCTTTTTACACACATATACAGAAAATATTTATTATCAGTCACAGAGCAATAATACTTGGGAAAATGTCTTGGCTTCTAGTATCAAAAATGTTAAAAAACTATAGACTTCATTAAGCATCAATTCCTCTCAACAAGAAAAGTCGAAAAAAACAGTAAGTAAGAATAACCAACATTACGGTCCAATCATATGCATGAGGGAAATACAGAAGGAATCCCAATGCACAGGTGACTAACTTTCCCACCTGGTATTGGACGTAGGGTTCAGAGCACAGTGCAATCTCTAGCAAGTAGCAAGTAGTGCTGTTTGCATTAAGTACATGATATCCCCACTTAAGTAGTGGAATGAACTGAGCAGTATTTCCTTAGATATTTGCAATCCAAATGCCACTGTCAAGAGACTCAAGACTATTTCCACTTAGTTCAGATATTGTATAAAAAGGAATGTTCCTTACAACAAGCATTGGAATTAAAAAAAACTCCTTATCCCATAATAGAAAACAAATGATGCTGCAGTATCAGGACTTCTTATCATAATTCAGAAGTAGACATCCTACAGGGGTGCATAGTTTATCAGTGTAATTAAAAAAGCCAGTGAAGGACAAGTTCTACCCTATGGCAACTCCTATTTCTGACCACACTGGTTTTCTTTTGTTTAAAATTCCATTAATAAAAAGAAAGAAAAGATGCTTACGGGGTTACATTATCCTTGACAAGCTTGAAATATATTCTCCAAAATTGTCTCTCCTTCAAGTGGCGAGGGCAGAGAATATATCTAAGTTGTGAAATTTCCTAGAAGAACAAACAATCATAGGGTTAATAAACAGAGCAGAACTAGTTATTTTCATAAAGTCAAAATAGCCACTACTGCTACAGAGATGTAATTATTTCCCAAATAACTCGGATTGCATGAAAAATAAATGGAGTGTAGGATTTGCCAGTGTGGACATAGTTAAGGATATGTATTATAATGTGGAGACTAGTGTGAAAACCGTGGGGGTCAAGATAGTGAATTCTCAATTACAATGGGGTTACATCAAAGATCAGCTTTAAGCCCTTATTTGCTTGCCCTCATTATGGATGATCTAACCAAAGACATTCAAGATGAAGTTCCTTGGTGTATGTTTTTCACTGATGATATTGTTTTGGTGGATGAGACAAAAGCAAAGATTAATGCCAAGTTGGAGCTATGGAGATCAACATTGGAATCAAAAAGTTTTAAGATAAACAGAACGAAGACGGAATATATGGTGTGTAACTTTAGTCACACAAGGATGCATAATGAGGTGGTGAACATTCATGAAAGGGAGATACAACAAGCTGATCAGTTTAAGTATCTAGGTTCAATCATAAACAAAGAAGGTGATATAGACGATGATGTTTCATAAAGGATTAAAATAAGATGGATGAAGTAGAAAAGTGTATCTAGAGTGTTGTGTAATCGGAGTATACCTTTAAAACTTAAATGAAAATTATATAGGACAGTCATTCAACCGGCTATGATGTATGGTGCAGAATGTTGGGCAGTTTAAGAAGCACCATATAGATAAACTTAATGTAACTGAGATGAGGATGTTAAGATGGATGTGTGGCAAAACTAAAAAATATAAAGTAAGGAATGATCATATTAGAGCTAATTTGGGAGTTGCGCCAATACATGATTAACTACAAGAAAGTCGTTTGAAATGGAATGGCCATGTTCAACGGAGGCCATTAGATGCTCCCGGTCGAGGAGTGATTTGATTCAAATTAAAGGATCTAAAAGAGTTAGGGATAGACCTAAGATAACTTTAGGCAAGGTGTCAAAGAAATACATGTATAATTTAGGCCTTGCTACAAGTATGACATCGAACAGAGCAGATTGGCGGACAAGAATCCATGTAGCCGACTCCATTTAATTGGGATAAGGCTTTGTTGTTGTTGTAATATTTGCTGGTTCTTCTAAGTAAATAATGCATTGTTGAAAGAGGGAGAGAAATTAAAATTGTACTAAAACCCTCTAGGAGGGGAAACAACTCAAAGAGTTTACCAAAACAAAATGCAAGGACTAGAACCACCAGTGAAACTAAAACAAACTAAGGAATCGATTCCCATAACAACAGTCTAGTACAGACTACCCATACTTTGCCAACTCATCAGCAAGCTCATTATAAGTTTATGGCTTCCATTTAAACAAGAAATTAGCATAACGGACAAGGCTCATCTAAGGATACCTCAAACATTTTATAACATTCACCGAATCCGCCTCTATTATTACATGGTTCAATGCCTTATTAATCAATGAATCCACCCCAACCTTAAAGGAATTAATTCTGCCACCCTAGATTTTATTATTTTAAGGTTATGTGAAACCAAATTCAGTCAATGAAACAAGAAAAAGGGCAAAATATTCTCAGACTAAAACAGAAAAGAGGGAATTGCAGCTCTTCTCCTACACTATGAGATGCCAATTTCTATGTGGTGGTACTACCTTGGTTTGTGGGTTATCCCAACGGACATCCAATGTCTTCTCTCATCATGGAACATAGTTCTTATTTAGGTACAAAGCTCCATACCATGGAGGATGTTTCCTTTCACAATTATATTGGGTTTGTGGGAGGATTAAGAAAGAATTTTCATTGAAGGTCAAGGACGGTTCCGATAATATAGGTGGATACTAGAGCTTACCTACTTAATTAGGAATTTGCTACTAAGGAGTTCAATGGGATTGCTAGACTTTTCTATATGAATAGGCTATCCGTTGTTAGGTGCCTAATGTCCTTTAATCTTCTTCCGTTTGTATATCCTTCTGCATATCATTGTGAAGGAAGTTACGTACACATACACTCTATGTGTACAAGTTCTTTTGATATCAATAAATTCTCGTCATTGTATATTAAAAAGAAGAAGAAAAAAAAAAAGGAAAAAAAATGTATTGGAAACTAATGCTTCAGGGTTCTTCAATGATTAATTCCCAGAAAAAGGCAAACATGAATTCTATTGCTCTTGGTCCGATTCAGCTGATTACATGCTCAATCGGGTGTGTTGGAGCACGAATCTCCATGTAGATCAGCTTGTCATATAAAATTGGGAAATCAAACCACAGAAAAAAAATCATTCGCGCAAGTAGTCCATTGACAGAAAAAAAAAAAAAAAAAAAAACAAACAAACAAACAAATTAAATGAGTGGCTTATGGATAGGAGAGCATCATCATCCAAACCTTGACTCTGGAGAGAACGAGGATTGCATGCCGCTCTTGCCACTCCGACAGATCCTTCTGGACATTAGAAGAGGTCGTCGGTGCTGAATCTCCGGCGCTGTCGACTGTTCCCTGATCATCTGTCTGCACCAAATTCATTACAATCCAAAAACAACTAAAGCAGAAAAAAGAAGCAAACGATTGAATTTTTCATCAAAAAAAAAAAATTGGAAATCTAAGCCACCTTGGAGAGGGAAATTTTTGAAGGTATCTACAGTGAAGGACTTGACGAAGTTCTTCAACTGCTCCGACATTCCAAACTCTTCATCTTCTGTAAGGACTTCTACTTCTACAGTTTCCTTGCGACGAGTAGGATCTGTAACTGCCTGTGATTTCTTCTTCCACGATTGACGAATCCATGACGAGAAGCTCATCTCGGTGGCGTTTGAACTGCACTCGCCGATTGGAAAACAGAAACACAAGAAAACCCTCTTTTTTTCTATTTTTAGGGGTAGGATAACTCTTTAGGGTCTGCTTGATAATACTTTAGATTATTGATTTCATGGAGTAGAAACGTATTTGATGAGTCCGATTGGATTCAGGCTCCCATGGAGTGAATCGCATTCAAATTAGTTTTAAAATCCAAATTTTTAGAGTAAATAATACTTATTTTTTCTATTGGAATAAGTTTTTGGGAGAAAAAGGCTATGTTCGATAAAACTTCTACTCTGGATTCTAGATTCTAATACAGAATTTAGATTCTACTTCAAACTACCCCACGATTATTTAAGAGTAAAAACATATTTAATAATGCACTTTTAGAATAGATTCCAAAGTACCTTTGGAACAAAAAAATGTTTGATAAACACTATCCCCCGATTGAGGTTTGGAAAAGTGCTGATAGTAGTGGTGGGTGGTGGTGACGGGTGATGGGTGATGGGTGGTGGTCGTGATTGGTGGGTGGTGGTAGTGGTGGGTGGTGGCGGTGGTGGTGGTGGCAATCGTGATGGTAGTGCTGGGTGGCAATAGTGGTGGGGGGTGGTGGAGGGTGGTGTTGGTGGATAGTGGGTAATGGTGGTGGTGGTGGTGGTGGTGGTGGGTGGTGGGTGGTGGGTGGTGGCAATGGCAGGGGTGGGGGTTGTGATGGTGGTGGTGGGCGGTGGCGGCGGTGGCGGTGATGGTCAAGTGATAGTCAAGTAAGAATCAGACTCTTTTTTCAGGCCTGTTTAATAAAACTCCAGATTGTGGATTTTATGGATTCTGATTGCCATAAAGTCATTTTGGAGTAGAATTACGTTTGGTAAACCCAGTTGGATTCGAGCTCCCACGGAATGAACCAGATTCAAATTAATTTCAAAATCCAAATTTTTTGAGTATAAAAAAAGTGCATTTTGTTTTGGAACAATTTTTGGGAGAAAAAATAAAATAAAATAGAAGTTCTTCTCTCTCACACTCTTCTCTTCTTCACAAAACAAAAACTTGACTACCGTCGCCACTGCCCCCACTACCACCACAACCCACCACCCCACTGCCCACCACCCACCAACCATTACCACCACGGCCAACACCATCCACCACCACCACCACCACTCACTACTATCACCATCATTTTTCTAGACTTTGATTGAGAGATAGTGTTCATCAAACATGTTTCTCTTCCAAATATATTCTGGAATCTATAAAAAAAATGTATTATCAAACATGTTTTTATTCCAAAATAATTATAGAGTGGCCTGTAGTAGAATCCTTATTCTGAACCGAAATCCAGAATCCAGAATCCAAAGCAAAAGTTTTATCAAATAGAGCTTATCCGATTCAGCCCAAGATTAGGCCAAATAAAACCATGACCAGCCGAGTTGGGTCACTGAAGCCTTGGCCCAAAAAACTCAATTCCAAGACCGACTAGATCGAGTTGAGTTTGAATTATTTCTAGATATACCTTAAGGCCCCGTTAGATAACACTCTGGCTCCGAATCCATTGCTTTTGCTCTGAAGTCAATTTATTGCTCCTAGTTTTTTTGTTTGAGAGCAAAATGCTATTTGATAACATTGCTCTATATTTAATTCTAGAGCTTATGGTCATGGTGGTGGTGGTTTTGGCCCGACTCCCTTTGTTAGCTCTGTTTCATTTGCTCTGGAGTGACAAGAGGTAGTTTTTTTTAGCTTCTGAATTTAGGATCCCAAAGTCAAATGGAGTTCGATTTGCTCAATAGGAATTTGGAATCAAATTGAATTTACCATACAGTATTCAACTCTCAAATTACCCAAATTGGGGCGCTAGAGTTTAAATATGTGTTATTTGGAGGGGTAATAATAGCTCATTAATTTCAATAAGAAAGAAACTTTTACCAGAAAAAGAAAAAAAAAGATAAAAATAAAAAATAAAAAATAAAAAAAAAGAAAGAAAGAAAGAAACGGTGCATGCCTCTACCTAAGGGTGTCAAAACTGGGAACGGCCCGGTAGCACAAACCGAGCCAGCCCGATATAACCCGAACCCAGCCCGGACCGAGCCTTAATGGACAGGTTTTGGTCTGAGCTTGTAAAGCCCGACACCGTTTCAGCCCAAACCGAAATCAAACCGGACCGGTCCGTTAAGAAACCCGAATTAGCCCAAACCGATAAAACCAACCCGAACACCGGTAAGGTCCGTTCGGGCCCGTTTGATAAAACTTCTGCTTCTGGATTCTGGATTCTGATTCAAATTTGGATTCTACTCCAAGCTACTCTAGGATTATTTTGGAATAGAAACTTGTTTGATAACACAATTCTGAAATGGATTTTAAAGCATCTTTGGATTAGAAACATGTTTGATAACACACTATCCCTCCAATCGAAGTCTAGAAAAACAGTCGTAGTAGTGTTGGTGGGCGGTGGTGTTGGTGGTGGTGGTGGAGGCGACGGTGGTGGTGGTGTTGGTGGTGGTGGTAAAGATGGCGGCGATGGTGGTGGTGGTGGTGGCGGTGGTGGTGGTGGTGGTGGTGGCGGTGGTGGTGGTTGTGGTGGTGGTGGTGGTGGTGGTGGTGGTGGGTGGTGGGCGCGCGGTGGTGTTGGTGGTGGTGGTGGAGGAGGCGGCGACGGTGGTGGTGTTGGTGTTGGTGGTGGGGGTAGAGGTGGCGGCGACGGTGGTGGTGGTGGTGGTGGCGGTGGTGGTGGTTGTGGTGGTGGTGGTGGTGGTGGTGGTGGAGGTTGTGGTGGTGGTGGTAGTGGGTGGTGGGCGGTGGTGGTGGTGGTGGTGGTGGTTGTGGTGGTGGTGGTAGTGGGTGGTGGGCGGTGGTGTTGGTGGTGGTGGTGGAGGCGGCGGTGGTGGTGGTGGCGGTGGTGGTAGAGGTGGCGGCGATGGTGGTGGTGGTGGTGGTGGTGGTGGTGGTGGTGGTGGTGGGTGGTAGGCGGTGGCGTTGGTGGTGGTGGTGGAGGCGGCGGCGGTGGTGGTGGTGGTGGTGGAGGCGGCGGCGGTGGTGGTGGTGGTGGTGGTAGAGGTGGCGACGACGGTGGTGGTGGTGGTGGCGGTGGTGGCGGTGGTGGCGGTGGTGGTGGTTGTGGTGGTGGTGGTGGTGGTGGTGGTTGTGGTGGTGGTGGTGGTGGTGGTCAAGTGATAGTCATGTGAGTGTCGACTTTTTTTTTTCTCTTAAAAAGTTGATCCAACAGCTTGGAGCATGTATTTATGACTCCAAAATTTTGGATTCTAGAGTCATTCTGAATCCGGTTCACTCTGTGGGAGTTGGAATCTAACTGGACTTATCAAACACGCTTCTACTCCAAAATGGCTCCCTCGGAGCCAGAATCCATAGAATCCAGAAGCAGAAGTTTTATCAAACGGAAAGAAGATTATGTGAATCTATAGTTCACTTCATGATCTAGAAGATTATGTGAATCTATAGTTGAAAAGATTATGTTAATTATTATAGTTTATTAAATTACATACATATGGAAGGAATAATGCTAATTTTATAGATAGAAATAATAAAATAAGTTATATAGTTTACATATAAAAGGGGTCCGATAAGCCCGATAAATCCGATCCGGACCGAACCAATCCGAAATCACCTCAATAAACCCAGCCCGATATCAAACCGACACCGGACAAGCCCGTTAGTTATTGTGTCCAGCGCAGCCCACCCCAGCCCGAACTCTTAATGGACATGTTTTGGGCTGGGCTTATATAACCCGACATCGATTCAGTCCAGACCGAAACTGGCCCAGACTGGCTCGTTGACACCCTTACCTTACCATTAGGGCCGCGTTTGGTAATTATCTCGAAATTCTGTCCCGATGAAACATAATTTTTTTTTTTTTTTTTTGAGAGAAAAGCAGAAAATTTGTTCACAACATCATTTTTTAGGCTGTGTTGCAGAACATATTCTCTCAAACACAATTTGGGAAACATTTTAATTAAAACGTTCCCGATAAAACACCCCCTCTCCCGACTTTTTCCTTCACTCTGTCTTCCTTCTTTTTCTTATTCACTTCACAGGTAAGCTGTCTGCGCTCAAAAAAACTCTGTCTGCAACTTCTCAGGTCTGCAACAAGAGGTATGTCTTCTCCCTCTCCCTCTCTCAACGGATTTGTGCAAGCTCTCAGGTCTGCCACCACGGTTTCTGTTTTTGCAATTTTTTTCCCGATGTCTAATTGGGG
Source organism: Protea cynaroides (assembly GCA_028583415.1). NCBI lineage: Eukaryota > Viridiplantae > Streptophyta > Magnoliopsida > Proteales > Proteaceae > Protea > Protea cynaroides. The sequence goes on from CM053275.1 coordinate 19,921,414, forward strand.
TTTAGGTTCGCATTTTTTCTTGGGTTTTAGGCTTCTATTACTGTTTTATGGTTTTTGTTAGTGTTGGGAGGAGTTGATTTTGATGAAACGGTGTGGTGGCGGAAAAATTAAACAATTTTTTCTTTTTGAAGTTCTTGATGCTCTTCTGAGTTGTACGTTTCTTCTTCTGAGATGTATGTTTCGAAGTTACTGAATCTATTTCTCTGCGAAATAAGAGTAATAGATGTCCTTTTGGTGGAGGAGTTTTGCTGTTGCATGTTTTAAGATATGCTTGTGTGCTCTTCTGTTGCTATTTTAAGCTAATGGTTCATTCGAGCTTACTTACGATTATTCCATTGCATCTATTATGAACTGTTCTTGACGTCGGGATTATCTACTTTATGGTGAAAATGTTTGATCTCAAACAATGTAACTAATGCAGTGCTAATTCCAAACCAATGGAATCTAGTGGAAGATTAACTTGCGACTGGATTGTAAATAAAGGAATAAGAACCAGATTAGGAGAAAAATCAATTACTGTTGAACCTGAAACTTAAATTGAATGCTCAAATTACTAGATAGAACTATTCTGAAAATATGACGGTAATTCAATGGTTGGATTCCAATGAATTGAAGGATCCGTCTTGTGGGGGAGGACTCTTGAAATTGATATAAAAATTCTATTGGATTTGGATTCAAAACACTGGACTCTAAACCAGAGTATATTTAACACTCAAGACTAGAAATCAGATTCAGGAAACAGAAGTTTTTGAAGAAACATATTAACAATAGGACTTCTGAAATTGATGTGTAGCTCTAATCGTGAAAACAGATTGGAAATCAGAACTAGAAACCTGAACTGAAAGAAAACTACCATGTGCAGGGAAGAAAAAAAGTTCAGAACTTACTGGTATCAATGGATAAGAAGGAAAGAAAAGAGAAGAAGAGAGTGAAGAAAAGAAATCTTATTCTTATCAATTGATTTACGGGCTAAGTAGCTGAACTTTCAAAGTGGAAGCGCATAAGAGCATCGTGATACATTGTGGGGTAACTCATGATTGTCAAACACTAAACCAAACCTTACCTCATAATTCAGAAAAATATCATTGCATGCTTGGTTAGAATGCTTGGTGAGATATGAACTGAACCATCTAGTAATCTTACTCCCTTTACAATGTTCAGTACAATGCATACAATCAGATGTGACCTCAGAGTTTTTACTCAGATGAATAATTAAAGCACTAACAAGAACACACAAGAAAGTCAAGAAGCCTAAAACAAGCCATTAAGTATTCCCCAAATGGCAACCAGGTTCCCTACTTCTCCATATGCACCAATGGAAGTTAAATTTAATGGTCTTCCTTCATGGGGGAGATTTCACACACATGTACTGGGGTATACTTGGGCATATCTGATCATCTCTGGTCAGTCCTTAATGATGAGATCAGTGAAAATTCCTGAAAATTGCAGAAGTCCAAATTGCATCCCTAAAGTATGACCATCATGTTTTAATTGTCCATATAGGTATAACTTAATGGCATTAATATCATTTTGGAGGCAAGATATTGCTTTGGTGGCAAAAATGTAATTTTTCAAAAATTTGGAAAAAAAATGTTTTGGAACAAAAGTTACCAAACAGCAAACTGTTCTTTTTTTGTTCTCAGACTAATTCTATAACATATTTACCAAACAGACTTTTAGGCTCAAGAACAGCCAAAGAACACTGTTCCAGCACAAAAATAGAAAAAGACGTTCTTCTGAAAAGAACATCGGTCCAAAACAGAAAAATTACCAAACACAGCCAAAAAGGAAGAGCTTACGATGGCTTCTCGTGGCTTTTGACAGGAGTAATTCAAAAGTTCAACGTGTTGGGAGGCTCCTTGTCTCCGTTCTGAGCTAAGGCACTGAAGAAGGTGGCGACACCTGCAACACTCGTTGATCTAGGGAATGAAATAGCAAGGGAACGTCTGTTGATTCTTCACTACTAACTCTCGCTGATTTAGGACACTAAATAGCAAGGGAACTTCTTCTGATTCTTCACCATTCAACGGTTGTTTCCCTCTGTCTCATGCTGGACAAACTTCCTGGTTTCAAAGCATTTTTCTTTGTCTCTCTCTACTCTAATCTTGCTTCTCGGGGTTTTTTTTTTTTTTTTGGTGGGGGGTGGGTTGGTTGGTTTCTGAGTTGGATATCTTTGATGCATTCTTGATGTAAACTGATATTGGCTACTTCAATAAATGAATTTCCCCCACTGCTGTGAAGAGGATTGATGGCATTCTCCTTATATTATTCCCTTGTCTGCTACTTTAGTTAATTCCAGTTCTAATTTGTCTTCTAAAGTGCTTCCTTAATATTATTGATTTTTCTGTCCTGTTGCACTTTAATTATGTTATTGATTAATTCCCCATATAACTTTACATTGAAGCTAATTTATGATAGATTGTTAGTGTGGAATAGTACATCTAATGTTTCAACTCACACACAAATTCCCCTAATACTGACCTTACATCATTGCATTGGCGCAGAAAATGATGACATCTGAGAAACCCACAATTTCAGCCCAATTGACTCAAGCGACCAGGATTATCTGCCGCGTGTAAATGCTTTTGCCTTTGACTGATCTCCATTTTATTATTCCTTTTTCTATGTTGGTTGTTTCCTTGTTTTCATTTTCAATAGTAGAAATACTGAAGGACAATACAATAATTATTCCTTCTCTTCAATAACCAAATGTTGCATGGATTTGAATTCTTAAATATGTACATTGTATGGGTTTGTGACTTTAACATGTTGATTAATGTAATTCGATGCTTCTTGGCATTTCTTATAGACCATGCATGAAGGAAGATGGAATTACTTGGATAAAACTCCTAACAAGGGTGGTGTATCAGTTAAGATCAATTATTGACCTCTCTAATGAAAATGGAATTACTTGAGAGAGTGCAGGCATTCATAGGAGGGCAGGAAGCCCAAATCTGCTCCATTCACTGTAACCATCGTGATACAGTGCTGATCTCTAGTTTGATATTTCCTGCCCATGATTTAGTTGTAATTTGGACTGTTAGGTTTGTCATACATAGTTTTCGCTTATCCCATTGAGGTATGACCTAAATCTCAGGGTTTCAGATTGATAATCTTGCTATATGTAAGCACCTAAACTTGGAAGAAGATGAGTCACGGAGCTTAAGACGAATTTCGGCTGGTTCACTGTAATTGATTTTTTAGATCTTAAGTTTGTCCTTGATTTTTGGTCGCTTCGGTGGACTTGTAACAATCTGTAATGTCGTTTCCCCTGATTTTTTCAGGATTTCCTCATTTCTTGGTCTGTTTCCATGTCAATGGAGTTTGAGATTTAACTTTTTATAATACCTGTAGTATTGTTTACATCATTATGCTTGTTTCCAACATACATATAATTGAGTTGGTGATCCATTATATATTTTGTATTTTTATACAGATGCCAAAAGCAATTTTCACAGTACACTTGCCCTCGATGCAATTCCCGGTATTGTTCACTTCCATGTTACAAGGTGAGTAAAAATTATAGTATGAATTTGTGACAGAGAACTAAGAACCATTGATTTCTTATGATTTTAAGTGCATATTGATTTCATGTAGTATTGAACTTCTTCTGTTTGAAGACGATGCATTCTTAATTTAACTGTTGTCTTGTACCATCATGAGATACAGTGGTAGAGTGATCCCAAGAAGACTTCTAAGATTTCTCGGTTTCATTTTGTTTGTTCTTTATTCTATTTGTGGGGCCTCATCAAGTTGTTTTCCACATATAGTGATTTAACTTGTCTGATGGAATAGTTTCATTGGGTATTGGGACACTTACATGTCAATGTCCATATAATGATCACGATGTACAAATGTTTCCCCGGGAGATTATACTGTAACTAGTACAGGATTTCTGTAGTTGATTTGTCCTTTGATTTTATCATTTTCTTCCAGGCTCACAGTCTCCGCTGCACAGAATCCTTCATGCAAGAAAATGTTGTAGAGGAGCTCCGACAACTGCAACCTAATGATGAAACAAAAAGGAAAATGCTAGACATACTCAAACGACTTCACACAGAAGAGGAGATGGATGACATGGATGAAGACGGTGTGTTACCTGAACTGCAATTTCTTTTATGTCAAACTTTTGCATCTGGTTGGAAAGGGGTAGATAAAACTTGAGACAGTTGTTACTCTTTAAATTCTTGTGCCAATTTGTCTTCCCTTTCTCAGTTTTTTTAATGTATAATATAAGTTTTCTTAGAGAGCAAGGAGAACAAACAATAAGCAAGACAGAGAATAAGTGCTAACGCAAGGATAAAAAACCACTAAAGACCTTCCACCTCCCCCTAAAAAAAAAAAATGGGAAAGAGAAAGGAAGCATGCAGGCATACACAGACTAGTAGACTACAGACTCACGTACCAAAATGAGGGTCAACACATTGAGCTCTTGCTATTTGTAATTTTTCTATATATCATTAATCCATCTATATATCCAATAACATGAGATGTTCTTCATAGATGCAATAGATTGCCTCTTCCTAATAAATTGCAAGTTTGTAGCGGAAACCATACAGCATATAATGTCACCCTCCTTATAATTATAGTGGATTCTTGATGTTAGTTACCAACTTCCCTTCTGTGCTTTTTTTTTTTAAAACTGAATTTTGACTGCTTTCTTCAAATTAGGAAAGCAAATTCATAGGAATTTGCTAACTACCCAACTTCTTGGTGTTGGACACACACCTCCTTTTGGCGGAAACATGTTAAAAGTCTGGCTAGGTTTTATGCCAGTGCCGGCTCGAGATTATCCTCCTTAAGGTAGGCTTGGGATCACCTATAAAAAAAAGGAACTAAAGTTGTATAATTGGAAAACTATAACCACCTGCGCAATTGAGAAGAGGCAGAAAACAAAGAAGGAATCCCCGCGGGGGGGGAGAATCATGGAAATTTATTTACTTGTAATCTCAAGTTTGCATATTTTCAGCTATTATATAAGATGCTGAAAAAGGTAGTCACTAATATTTTTCCTTTTGGCAGACTCTCCTCTGTCTGAAGAGACCATTCAGAAGATTTTATCTGGTACATCCCATCACTTGTTAACTTGCTTTCTAATTGTATTCTGAACAATACTTGTCAGTGCACCATATCTGCAAATTGAAAATCTTGCAGAAAGAAACAGTTTTTCCGCACTCCAACCCTACTGGGTATTGACTTTTCTTTGAATTTGAGGTTTTTGTGACTACTGACTATCTTTCTGGGAGAACTGATTTTGGTTCCCCCTTTTATTTTTGTTCTTTTAATTTTTCTTCCTAAAGTTGATCGTAGTCTTTCTTTCCCCATCCTCAGGAAATGAAGTCAGTTTGGATGAATTATCTGCAGAAGAAATGAAGCAACTCCAAAGAGCAGTTGCATCTGGAGAATTAAGCAAAATGGTACAGCCTTGGGAACCCTGGTGGCTCGAGCATTCTGCAAGCAGGATTTCTCTCAGCCGTGAGGGAACTAGGCTTGTTCAGCCACTTGATGAGCAAGATCTCAGAAAATCATCAGAAGATGATTCTGAAAGCAATCAATCAACTATTATTCCGCTTGGGCCTGAAACTCCACTGCCACCCATCAGCAAGCTGAGTTCCACAGCGCCATCCCCTCTTTTGGCAGTTCATCTGGTTGACATTATATACTCATATTGCTTCACCCTACGTTTCTACAATGGGGAATGGCAATATGATGCCGTTGGAGCAGCCATGGTGGTATTGAGTCTCTCCTCTGTCTTGGGTGAAGGTGGACAGCCAGAGACTGTGTCACAAGCACTTTCTTATTGCTTGGAGCAGACATGCTCACCTGCTTACAGGCATGCTGGCGGCTTGAGTTTTGGGTTGTGTCTTCTTGGTGATGTTGTAAAAGTACTTTCTCTAGGTGGAGCTGCTTTAGTCTGCCTACTCTGTGATCTCCAGAGGCTGATTCAGGCTGGACAGAGGGAGCTGAAAGCTGAGAAACCCAGGAAGCTGAAAAGGATGGAAGTGGGGACTAAGCTTAAGCTTGCTGAGAAGAAGATTTACTTTTTGATGTGTTGGGTCCATGAGCAACCAAAGGAATTTTGGTCCTCATTGACGGCCATTGTTGAGGTGGAAAAGAATTTTATTGCATCTGTAGGACATGAAGGCAGTCATGTAAAGGTAGATGCTAAGCCGGACAGCAAGGGGAAGGTCATAATTGAGGAGGTTCAGTGAATTCCTCATTGAAATGGTAAACCTAACAGTTTTGTATAGATGGCTAACAGTCTTAATGAATTGACAGATCCATTATCCAATTAACCTATATAATTCCATTATCTTGACTCATTTATAATGTTGAATTATTTATAAAATTATATGTAACCCTCAATGAAATGAGCCAACGCTTTTGGAACTCCTTGTATGAGTTGGTGCAATGTAATATATTGGTTGTTGCCCTCGTGAAAAATTTGGTAGTCTGAGAACCAGGATTTAGGAATCAGGATTGGCTAAGCCTAGTTCTCAATTCTAGTGACTGTTGGCTGATGCCGGCCAATTTCGATTGGCTTTACTGGTGACCGATCCTGATACTTAAACCGCTTACTACGACCTCGGTTGAGCATTTTATTGATTTTCTTTACTGTCGACTATTTTAACTAGGTTATGGCTAACTAAAGTGATCATGTACATCCTCACTGTCAAAATTTTCCTCCCCCCCAAATTGTCTCCTCTGACTGTTTTGAGAAACTTTATTCTCAGACCTGATAATCTTAACTTGGGTTGACCAGGAATGGGGTTGATTATCAGTCAGAGACCAGTTGATTTTAAGCTATAGCAAGTCACCCACTGGGGGTCTATTTGCCTCCTTTCACCTCCAATCAACGAAAGGACAGTTTCAGCTAACCAGTACTGCTAAGGGCTTCCACCTTGATGCAACTTGGGGGGGAATCACATAAATAATTCTTCAAAACCTATGCTTATTAAAAGCATTTCCTTCCAATTTAATCTAATCTGATTTAAAAAAAAAAAAAAAAAGAGTTGTTTTCCGTTTGGAGAATTCTTTATTGTTTCATATTTTTATATGAAGTATTGTCATTTCGTGAGATGGGACAGGTTTTCCCTGGAAGTTTTTCTGTTCTCTTTGCTTTCCCAGAGTCTTGAAACTTTATTTTCTTCTTTCTTGTTATAACATGAATCTCCTAATAACTAACAACTGGATAAGAGGAACCAGCAACAGCATACAAAGAAAGCTGTACCTCATACAAACATACAGCGGCTATGAGTCAATCAGTGTAGTACTACTTTCCTGGTGATTGAAGTGTGCTGTATTTTGTCAAGTATAAATTTCAGTCATAGATACATGATTACCTGTTTAAAGATTTTATTTTTCTTGTAGCATCTCTTATTATCTGAGAGTTAGTAGTATTTTAGACGGCGAGCCCTAGTGTGACAGTAAGTTTGTCATATTGCAATCTGGTGGTCATGGGTTCGAAACACGAAAACAACCCTCTGTGTTGCAAGGGTAAGACTGTGTACATTCTGCCCCTCCCCATACCTTGCAGTAGCGGGAGCGTCGTGCACTGGAACGCCCTTTCATGGTGAGAGTAGCACAAACTAAAAAAATGCTGGGCAATATGGTTGAACACTATATACAACAATCATGAGTTTACTTGCCTTTAGTGACTGCTAGTCACCAAAGAAAAGTCTCCCCTCCGTTCTCGACCAAACGAAGGCGATATTAATTCCATTCAGACGGATAGGGGCTTGGCTTGACCTTGTGTTCCCTCCTGGCCCGGTGGCATCAAGAAATGTCAGTATTGAAGAAATTGTTGCTCAATTTATGCATTTCATAAGATTTGTTGGAATCAATATGGATGTTTGGGGAGTAGAAAAATGGAAATGATTTGAGGTAATAGAAACCTTATATGAAAAGACTAGGATTTGTATTTACAGAAGAACATGGTGTCATTTATATGAGTGGAGAGGAAATGCTCCAAATAACTGTAAGGAGTTATTTAATCTCATACATTATAAGGACCATAACTGAAAGAAGATTTGAGTCATTGAAGAAGAGGGGGGACGGTTGTTTTTATGACTAGAAAGACACAAATTAGGATTAGCAACGCTTGTTGTATCATCCACAATTTCATAAGAAATGAGATGCCAAATGAAGACTTGATAGAACAGTGTTTGAGTTATCGATCTATGACATTTTAGTGATGAATTAGCTCAAATGGAGGAAATGGATTATTCCCAACATTATGAAGGCTTGAAGCTGGTCAATAGCACCAGTTCCATGGTGTTCTATAACCAATGAAGCCCAGCCTAGCATTCTTTAGCCTTTCAACCACTGCTCCATGAGAGAGATGGAGAACTTTACAATGATCCCATATTAGGTATTTTTTTTTTGGGTTGGGAGGGGGGGGGGGTATTTGATCCCACATTGGTCCCATAAGGAAATTATCGATAATTGGCCCGCTTAAACTTCAAAAATTCATAGGTTAGCCATTTCATTTCCAAATGAGATGATTCAAGCTCCAATATTCCTTATTTTTAATGTTCTATAAAGTGAACGTAGAAAATTTGGAACAGATGCTCAGAAAATTCCATATGGAAGGGTGACAGAAATGGACTACGAAATATCAACCTTAGTCCAAACCAGCTTAATCCAGCTTAGTCTAACTTAGCTCGGCCCAGCTCAGACCAATCCAGACCAAGTTATGTCAGTCTATAGGCATGCATTTCTTTTATATATGTATAATGTATAATATATTATTATATATAATACATATATATATCTTATGGATATATTATATGTATTAATACATTTATATATATATGTATACATATATAGATATACATATCTTTGGAAGATGGCCAATCAACCAACCCCAAAATGGTTGAGGCTTTCAGGGCAAGGGTATGAGCAACATTATTAGCTTCCCTTGAAACAAAGACGAAGGAACAAGATTCAAAAGATGAGACCAAAAACAAAATATCCTGCACAATGGTTTGGAGAGAGAACCAGCAAACAGACTTGTTAGCTATGATAATATCGCAACAATAGTTTTGCAGTGAGATTCAACAAGTAATTTGGAAAATCCCAGATCCAAGGCCTTTTGAATTGCCATCCTGAGAGCAAGAGCTTCACCAAACATAGCATTGTCGAACTGAATAGGGCACGAGAAAGCTTTAAGGACCATACCGGTGTGATCACAGAAGAGAAAGCTGACTCCACTAGAGTCCTTAGCCAAACTAGCATCAACATTTAGTTTGATGAAGCTAGGGGAGGCGGGATCCATGTTGTTGTATGAACCATAGCTTTTGATGAATTAGTTGATTAACAGAATTCATGGTGGTGTTCATAAATTCGAAATAAACAGCTTTAGCCTTTGAAATAACTTCAGTGGGAGTTTAATTGTGTGAATAAAAAACAAGACCATTTCTAGTTCTCCAAAGATACCAACAAATAAAAGTAACCAAGATGAAAGCCTTTCTCGCCTCTATCTTAGAATTCTGAAACAGAGCTAACCACTTCCTTATCCACAGATACCAAGAGTTCACTTGAGCTATTTTTTTTTTACTTTTTTTATTTTGGCAATGTGTGGATTTAGTGTGCAGTTCAAAATCAGCTATAAGAATAAAAATTAAGTCTCTTCAATAAGGATTATTGCAAGGCAAGAGCATGGAAATCGATAAGCATCTAGAAAATTGAGTCTGACACAGGGACCAATTGTATGATGGAAGACAGTTATACAATTGCCTTTGCCTTTACTTGAACCAACCTCATCACTTATATAAGGAGTCTTTTATTGTCTTTTCAATTCCTTTTACCATGTGTTTACAATATAGAACAATTATATATGGGTAGCTTTTGCTACCATTTGTCGTAGTGATAATATATCTCAGGTTCGTTTGGTTCTACCATTTTTTTTTTTTGTTATTTCTTAATATGAGTGCTTAAGCATATGATCTCCTAATTTTTATAGGCATAATAAAAACTGTCATCTTCACATGAATAGCTAGGAAGGGAAAAGAAAAACAATACGGATTATTAAGAAATTTTACTTCTCTCCAATGCATGCCGATAGAATTTGTGATTGAGGTGGAGTTTGCATGCAAACCTTATATTGGTATTATAACAAGAGAGTATTATAGCAATAGGGCTGATATTCTCAACCTTTGGGAGCCCCCTCAAACAGGTTGATTTAAATTGAACTTCGATGGGGTTTCTGATGCTTTAACAAACTAAGGCATCACAAGCTGGATAGCAAGAATTTACTTGAGTTGTTTTGTGGTTGTAGTATGTGGATATCAATGTGTAGGTTCAAGATCAATTGTAAGAATGAAAAATTAGGTATCTTCATTAAGGATTATAGCAAGCCAAAAGCATGAAGATTGATGAGCAACTAGTGGAATCTGATACAGGTTTGAGGCAATGACCAATTGTTTGATGGAAAGATAGTTATACAGATTGTTCATACCTTTACTTGAACCTTATCACTAAAACAGTGACTTTTATGTTCTTTTCAATTTCTTTTCGTATGTATTTACACATAACAACTATACAGTAGCTCACCTGTTGACTAATATTTGTTGTAAGGATAACAAATCTTAGGTTCTGTATGGTTATGCCATGTTTTCTTATTTGTTATTTCATAATATGAGTGCTTGTATAAATCATTTTCTAATTGCTACCAAAAGTTGTCATCTTCACAAGAATAAGCAGGAAAGAAAACAATATGTATTATTATGGAATTTTTCTTCCCTCCAATGCTAATAAAATTTGTGGTTTATATTAGAATATCTAAATAAGATGAAGTGTTTATCTTATTCAATTGACCATGTTAACTAGTAGATACGTATCTAGTAGTTTAAGAGACCAAAGTAAGGTTCTCTTTGGTTTGTATTATATAATGTATTATGAGCTATTTGTGACAAATCAATTATGATAATAGATTATGAATAATAAATAATGACTGTTTAATATCACTAAACATAATACATTATATAATAAGAAATATAGAAAATCACTTAATAGATTATTCTAATAATGATAAACAGCTACACTCACCTATTTGTAGATAATGAATTATATCGATTTATTTTAATTATAAATAGACATTATAAATCATACCAAACAATCATAAATTTTATAATATATTATATAATACATGATATATACAAACCAAAGAGAGCCTTATAAGTAATGGATCCAAGATTTGAAGTGTTTATCATATTCAATTGACGAAAATAATAAATCCAAAATTTAAAGGACTTCTCACCTAATCAAAATAAGTTGTTCTTAATCATTGTAACAATGGTTCACTATATAATTCCTCTACAGTGTGGAAATCCAACTAACGTTGGCATCCTAAGCTAATTCCACTCCATGATCCTGTAAAGCAATTGATCCAAAAAAATCTTGATCAAAGTGTTTTTCTCTTCTCAATGAAATGGCTCAAATTTGTTTCCTCCTCTTTGATGTAGGAAAGACTCAAAATTGAAGGCGGTGAGCGGCTGAAATTTTGTAACCTTACAAAAAGTAACAAAAAGTAATATTTACTAATGGATAATGAAAAAAAAAAAAAAAAGACCTAGCAAATGAGGATTGGAGGAGGATTATAAATACTACTAATTAACTAGCAAATGAAGATTGGAGGAGGATTTTGTTCCTCAAATGAGGATTGGAAGAGGATTATAAATACTACTAATTAACTAGCAAATGAAGATTGGAGGAGGATTTTGTTCCTGATTCTTTGGTAATGAGGGATGGGGATTCTGGATTTAATCCAGCTGTAGTTGTGGGGATAACAGAAACCATAAGAGATTCGGTAGTCCTTGGTAGTCAAGATTTGGTATAAGTAATCAGTATTGGATTAGTCAGATTGGCCGATTCGTATTGGTTATGGACCTGATTGATCCTCGAGCCAATAATCCTGTTTTAATATTATTATATATGGTATCAGTCACATGTCACTTTCCCATTGGCTACACGCACTCAAATCGGTTTTGGACATGGCCGATACCATGTCAATACCTAGATGTTATAGATCAGAGATTGATTGTGGATCAACTGTTGAGTGGGAAGGTAGTGGGGAATTTAAATTCACAGGAGGATGGCTGCGTTATCCTACATTGGTTAAATCTAGAACCTTGGATGCCTTATATACTGAAAGAGTCCCTACAATTATTAATTCGAATTTTTGAGATAGAAACTTAATATGGTATAAAGCTCCAGGTTCCCTCTTTACAGTCACCCAAAGGAATGACCACATATGTCATGTTTACTGCCACTCAAAAGAGAGGAAACACGTGGGGAAAGTGTTGGGAATAATTCCACATTTGTTAAAATCTGGAACCTTAATTAGTTCGAAAGTTTGAGATGGAAACTTAACTAGCAGTAATTTTGAGCCTTCAGCTAATGGGACTTCTAATGCGTTGGATGACATACTTAATTGTTCTCAGCATACGCCTACATTGTATAATGAGTGGCGGTTTTGTGACGAAAGAGGAGGGGGAAGTGTGCATTAATTCTTCTCCGATTTTTCTTAGGAGCAGTAGCTTTCGAAGGCCCTCCGATCGGATTCGAGAAGTGTAAGTCTGATTTAGTGGAGCCTTGATCTTTATTCCAACAGGGTGCTTTCTCCAGAGTTATATTTTCGTCACTACAGTTATAGTATTATAAGGTGGTTTGAATAGGGGCAATCTTGTACTTTCGGGGTTTATTGTTTCCCTTTATAGACAGTTGTAATCTCGAAAGGGGAGGTATTGAGGGTTGTAATTTTTTAATTGGAATAATGGAATTAGAGACTAATCGCTCTGCTGTGGACGTAGCCCATACATATCGTGTGGGTGAACTTTGTTAAATCATTGTGTTGTGTTTTTCTTTCACTTTTGGAACGAGGGTGACTGACTACCTATCAATTTTGGAATTTTTTTAGTTTTTTTAGTTTTTTTTTAAAATTTTTAATCTCAAATTGTGCTCTTCAATTTGATGGATTAAGGTGGAGTTGCATATAATAAGGAAAGCCCAATCTCCCCAAATTAACCCTCCCTATCATAAACAGGCTCTGCTTAGCATTCTTGAGTGGCCCATTTGATAATTGCAGTTTTGTGTCGAAGAAATAGCCCAAGATACAAGATACAAGATACATCACCTACCATTTGAACCCATTTGAGGCCCATACAGTATGCAACCATCAGCTTAACCGGCCCAAACATCTCTAAATGATAAGCTTATATGGATTTGATGCATTAACATTAACCGAAGAAGCTACAGAATTCTAAGAAGAAACATAGGAACCTACAAGCATGTAATCACTATAGATTGCCACAATACATAAAGCATGTAATCACTATAGCTTACCACAATACAAAGGCTTTGTCCATCACATTGTAAATTTGTAATCACCCCTTGCAAAAGGAATAGCCATTGAAAATACATGTATGTACTCTTAACTCTTAGCTTGACTTCTCTGTTGAGACTTTTAAGACTTTGGTGGTCCCCATTTGTATCCACATGTTGTTTGTCTTCATTGACTGAAAGGACTCTTCAAGTCTAACTTCAGGAAATTGTGTAATTTTAAAATGCTGAAACTAATTTTGATTTTTCTCACTTAAAATCAAGATTGATGTAAGAACTTGTAGATATTTGAGATGAATATGCTTATTCATTTCGACTAAGAAAATATTCAGCTTGAAATGGTCAAATAAAATAATCATGCATTGCATTTTCTAGGATTAATGATTGGGGCTATGGTTGCATTGCGTTCATTATCCCTTATCGCATGAGAGGGAATGGGTCCACCCTTTTACCAATGTTCCAAAGTTGGCGTTTTCGGAGTAGAACGTATTCAACGAATTCAATCCAAAAGCTGTGAATGTGTGGTACTCATCCCATCTCCATTCTACACTAATGACAATGAGAAAATATCAAAATTTCAGGATGAGTGAGGGCAGGTGATGTGGTCCTGATTCCTGATAAAGTTATTTGGCATTGTCTCTCTTGTCTACTCATAGTATGTAGTCGAGAGCAAATATATCGTTTTCAAAGCAAGGCCAACTTAATAGGTCCCTACTCGTTTGTATTCACATGTTGTTTTTCTTCATTGATTGACCCGAAAAGAGTTTTCCAAGTCTCGTTTCATTAATTTCCAGCTAAAGAAATTCTGCAATTTCAAAAAAAAAAAAAAAAACTGATTTTCAAGAGTAACAACTTCTAGAAATTTAAGATGAATGTGTAATCATTTTAAGATTAATTAATTATAGTAATACTACCTGAGATGAAACTTTACAAAAATTAATATTTATTAATGACGGGTGAGATAAATTTTTTTCTTCTGACAAAGATAAAAATTTCGAAGTTTACTTGAAATTAAAAAAGTAAATATAAAATTCATAATATGCGATAAGTATGCTTGCATCTATAATCCTTTATCACGTGAGGGAGTGGATCCACCTTTTGCTAAAGACTAAAGTATGTCTGCGTGGGATCCATAGTTAAAGACTATCTTGTGTGTGTATCATTTAGATGGAATGTATAAAATTTTATTACTCTTTATTTTATTCTCTTTTCAGCTTTTAAGTTCAAAATAGACGCTCTGGATCCACTTTCTTATTACCGGTTTTGCAAGAAAATTCTATAATGACAATTTTTGTTTTTGATAACAAAAATCTATGCTAATGACAATGCAAAGAATAAAAAAATCAAGTCGAGTGGAGCATTTGTCCTGATTCCTGGTAGAGCCCTTTTAATCTTTTAGGCCCCGTTAGATAAAACTTCTGTTTCTGGATTTTGGATTTTGGTTCAGAATTTTGATTCTACTCCAGGCTACTCCAGGATTATTTTGGAGTAGAAACCTGTTTGATAACACAATTCTGGAATAGATTCTAAAACATCATTGGATTAGAAACATGTTTGATAATACACTATCCTCCCAATTGAAGTCTAGAAAAATGATTGTGGTAGTGGTGGGTGATGGGTGTTGGTGGGTGGTGGCGGTGGTGGTGATTATGGTGATGGTGCTGGTGGTGAGATGTGGTGGGTGGTGGTGTTGATGGTGGTGGTGGAGGTGGTGGAGGTGGTGGTGGGGGTGGGTGGTGGGTGGTGGGTGGTGGGTGGTGGGTGGGGGTGGTGGTGGTGATGGATGCAGCGGAGGCAGCGACGGTGGTGGTGGTGGTGGTTGTGGTGGTAGTGGTGGTGGTTAAGTGAGAGTCGACTCTTTTTCTTCTCCTAAAAACTTGCTCCACCATATTGGAACAAGTATTAGTTACTCCAAAATTTTGGATTCTGAAGCCATTTTGAATCCAGTTCACTCTGTGGGAGCTTGAATCCAATCGGACTTATTAAACACGTTTCTACTCCATAATGGCTCCCTGAGAGTCAGAAGCTATAGAACCCAGATTCTGATGTTATATCAAACAGGCCCTTAGCGTTGTAACTCCGAAAAATAAAGTTTTTAGAAAGCCAAAAAAATATTGGGAATAATATAGCTTCTTAAATTAAATTGAAGTATATATTGACATTATGTACCTCTTTTTTCCATGTGAGGAGGACTTACTAGCTAGCAGGGTGTATGAGAGTTTTATTTGTTAGCTGAAAAATGGAGTAAAAGAAAAACTAATAGCCGGTCACTTGAGGAGAGAAAAATGGCCTAGATTTCAAGGAAAAGAAAGATAGAAACAAAATAGATACTGGCAACATCTACTTCATTTTCCAATATTAGTTGTCTGAAACATAGATTTTACTCAGCCATAATGGCCTCAATATTTAAGAAAATAACTCATGAGACACATTAATTATAGGGAAGAGGTTCTCTATGGGAGTGGAGTAGAAAAAGGGAGTAACTAGGACTTCCAAATAGGATGAGGGGGTATTAGATATGGGAACTTCAAATATAGGGTGGAATGAGGTTTTGTGCATTTTGAGGGTCGATGATTTCAAGCCATGGAATCCCTTAGCCAAGATAGGTAATAGCCAGTCACTTGGAGGAGAGAATAATGGTCTAGATTTCAAGAGAGAGAGAGAGAGAGAGAGAGAGAGAGATAGAAACAAAAGTATATACCGACAACATGTGTAAGAACCATGCTCTGAAAACCCAGTTTAACTCATGGTTTACATTGTGACAGGTCTTCCAATCATAACCGGAGCGGAAGGTTAGGCCGGGTGACGAACCGCAATATCTAGGTATGAGAAACGATGTGTAAAAATATATTTTTTACATACCGGTCTCAGTACTGGTCTCACTCAGAGTGAGACCGGTATATACGACCGATATGTATGTCTCGAATGGAGACGGACTCCAGCGGGTCCCACACTCCGAATCGAGTTTAGGAAACCTTCTAGACGTATGAGACCTTCTTAGAATGGTCTCCCACTATATATATGCACCTTAATCCCTCCTTAGATCCTTCAAAACCTTATCAAACCCTAGGCCGTCTGGAAGAGATCTGAGGAGGAGCAAGGAGGAGGAAGACCGCGCAAGAAGATGGATCGTCCATTGGAGGAGCACGCCGTCATTCAACAAAAACCAGTAAGTGGTCAACCTCCTTATTGATGTTAGGATTTGGGATCGGAGCCGTGAAACGGCGCAACGATCCAAAATCCTATAACCCCAAAACCCTAGTTCTCATTGAGACCCAATCTAAGAATGGGGCAATGAAATAGTCGAAACCTAGATATCTAAATGAGTATTTAGACCTTAGAATGGTTTAGGAAAAACCCTAAAAACCAAGCTGATGATTGGCAGGGAAGGGAGGTCTGAGATTGGACTCTCGAACCCATACCTCCGGACATACCGGCTGGACATAAGTCCAGTGGTATGGTCCTGCGGTATATACCACCGGACATGCCGGCTGGACTATAAGGTCCTGCGGTATATACCGCAGGTGCATACCGGTCTCGCTCAGAGTGAGACTGGTATATACCGCAGGACATACCGGTCTCAGTATAGTGAGATCGGTACTGCGACCCGTATGCTTATCGAAGCCTGTTTGCTTGGCTAAACTTGGTTCTGACCAACTGTAATCCTAATAATTTAATTCTAACATATGAGTATGATCATGTAGGACCTGTAGACAGCGTGAGTGGGCCCTGTGATGCAGAGCGGACTTGTTATCACGCGTCAAGTAAGGGACAAGACCCCAAACCCTAATTAACTAAATAACAGTAAACTATTGTGAGCACATTTGTATCTGTGTTTATTGTTTGTTGTTTGTGCATTTCATTTTCCATTTAGTTATTTAAATTCTTTTTATCTGTTCATGCATATTCGTATGCTAGGATGTTGTTTGTTTAGACATGTGTATGTTTTTAGTTAGTGTGTGGAATGTGAAGGGGAGTGGAGCCCTGGATATATCCTCACACTAACACCTTTTCGTATCGCCGTCTACCTTAGCGGACTTGGTGCGAATAGGGTATCAGGGGGAGGACATGGGATTGTGGCTCCGTCTGCCCACCAGACTCGAGCCCTATCTCTATGTTGTAGGGAGCTGTGCTGGGGTATGACCATTGATACTGTGATGACATATATGACTGGTTAGAAACGGAACCCACTTGCAAGCCCTCGCCAACAGGGGTTTAGGTGTTGGTGCGGTGTAGGGTATCAGGGAGAGGACGTGGGATGGTGGCTCAGCCTGCTCGCCAGACTCTAGCTCTATCTTTATACCGGAGTGAGTGATGTGGGGCAACAACAGTAGTGTGGATTGTAGCTTGACTGTTTGGTGTGCTCACACTCGTGCATGGAAGTGCGGTGGCTGCCAAACCTTACCATAGTATTTTGCAAGTTATACCTGACCCAATTGTAATGTTATCTCATGCATTTTGTGTGTTGCATTGGTCTTGTACTTTACTGAACTAAGTTGTGAGCTCACCCGAATATATATTCTATTTTTCAGATCTTGATGCAGGGTATACAGTTGAAGACTTTATGGCTGTCCCAGTGTACGGTACAGTCGCTACTATTGACACACAGCAGACAGTAGAGGACGAGCATGACACCTCATGCGAGTGCTCATTCTGTGTGTTCCTCTAGGGATGGTTTATTTAAAAACAATTGTTTTCTTCCAATTGATTATATACTTTGTAATAATTTATGATTTAAGTTTTAAGAATGATGGCATAAATGGATAGTTATTTGTTTACAAATAGAAAGCTCAGTTCATCTATTTATTTAAATCCGCTGCTATTATTACTCTCTGATTATGTTAGATTGCTTGGAATGGTTTGTTGACACGGTCTATTGAGATCCTGGTGTGAGCCGTGGTTTGGAGACAGTTCACTCACACTTCTGGTTCAGCCAGAATTGGGGTGTGACAATATTTACTTCTCTTACCAAAAAAAAAAAATAACATGTACATCATTTTCCCATATTAGTTATCTAAAACATAGATTTTACTATTTCAAGATGACAAGTGTTTCAAGTTGTACTTACCATATATTTTTTTATAATATAAAATATAAAAAAAAAACAAATTTGAAGATGACAAGTGTTCAAGATAGTACCAAATTAGATCCAGATTTCGTACTGAATCCGAAGCCGTTTTCATGTATAACATATAAAGTTTGTATATTATACCAGCTAAAAATCGTTCGAATTGTACCGAACCAGTATGCTCAGTGAAAATCATATTTCTACCTGTACGATATGATAATGGTAAATGATTTTTTATTGTTACCATACAAAATCATCGATACCGTACCATTGACATGTTTAGGAAACCATACATATGAGTTTTGACAACTTACACGTCCTGACAGTATTCTCAAAATATCTCAGCCATTTTACTCTAAGCTTAAAATAGGTTGTTTGGTACGTGCATGTCTTGATCTTGAATTGAATTAAAACAACTTCCTTAATTTACAAAAAAAATAGTGAGATTCATATTGATTTTGAACAACTGCCTACCCTTGTTTCAACTTTCAATATCCCCTCTATCTGATCTCCCTAAGCAATGCGAGCCTAAAAGAGTCCTACAAGTTAATGTTAACGTTAATGTGGGACCAAAAACCCACTTGTGGGAAATTTTCCTCCAAAACCAAAAACCCAAAAGGGAACTAAATTTTGAAACTTGTAATAAACGTTTGAAAAACCAACATATGGATCCAAGGGAGGATATCGCAAGCTGGCGGAATCTTTGTAGAATCATGAGGCTAAGAAAGTTTCATAAAATGAGTTGGGTTTTGTTGATTATCGATCCGGATATTATGATTTCTCCTCATGGTATAAAATTAGGGTTTTGGGGCTGGAAATCTTAGCTTCAAAACCAGAGAAATAATAATTTTATCTTTTCATCCAAGTTCCCAATTTCATTCCTTTCTAATTTTATCTTTATCATTGAAGATGTTGCATTATTGAGTTAATTTGAAGTCCTCAAATTTAAGGTGGAGTGGCATATAATAAGGAAAGCCCAACCTCCCCAAATTAACCCTCCCTATCATAAACAGGCTCTGCTTAGCATGCTTGAGTGGCCCATTTGATAATTACAGTTTTAATTGTGTTGAAGATATAGCCCAAGATACATCCCTTACCGTTTGAACCCACTTGGGGCCCATCATCAGTATGCTACCATTAGCTTAACCGGCCCAAACATCTTCAAATGATACCTTCTTATATTGACTTGATGCATTAGCATTAGCATTAGCATTAGCATTAGCATTAGCATTAGCATTAGCCAAAGAAGCTAAGGAACTCACAAGAAACATAGGAACCAACCTGCATGTAATCACTATAGATTGCTACAATACAAATGCATTGTCCATCGCATTGTAATTACCCCTTGCAAAAGGAATAGCCATTGAACATGATGTAAGGATTTTCTGTCTGACTACCTGATGCATTACGAGTGGCCATGATTCTCACTGTCACTTGGTAGTTACTAAAGAGGATCTCGATCCTTGAATATGTGTATGTACTATGGACTTTTGGGCTCTTAGCTTGACTTCTCAGTTGAGACTTTTAAGAGTTTGGTGGTCCGCATTTGTCTTCACATAATGTTTCTCTTCATTGACTGACTCAACAAGGACTCCTCAAGTCTCATTCCACTAGTTGCCGCCAAAGAAGAAATTGTGCAATTTTAAAAAGATGAAATTACTTTTGATCTTTCATCGCTTAAAATCAAGATTGGTGTAAGAACTCGTAGATATTTGAGATGAATGCATACTCATTTTAACTAACAAAATATTTAGCTTGAAATGTTCAGATAAAACAATCATGCATTGCATTTTCTTTGATTAAAGATTGAGAAAAAGATCGTCTCCAATCCGTTCAGTCATTCAATCCTGATTTAACAGACTGGAATCACAAGACACGCTCCCCAATGTATTGGTATACTTGTCCTCTAATTCTAGTCCGTCCGATCAACGCTAAACGAACTGGATGGACTAAAGATGATCTCTATCCTAATGATTGAGGCTATGGTTCCTTTGCGTTTATTATCCGTTAGCATGAGAGACAATGGGTCCACTGTTCTACCAAATTTCCTAAGTTGGCATTTTCGGAGTAGGACCTATTATAACAAATTTTCTTGTGATGGGTACTGCTTCCTTCTAATCCAAAAGACTGATTGTGTTGTACTCATCCCATCTCCATTCTACGCTAATGACAATGAATGAGAAAGTACGAAAATTTCAAGACTAAGTGGGGCAGGTGATGTGGTCTTAATTTTTGATAAAGTTTTTTGGCACTATCTTCCTCAGTCAGAGGAACCTCATTGTCAGAGAGAGAGAGAAAAGAGAGAGAGAGAGAGAGAGAGAGAGAGAGAGAGAGAGAGTGCAACCACTATCTTTCCATCGTTCATTACTTTCCTTTTTATACTGAGGTCCATTTGCAGACTAGGTAATCCAAAAAGACATTTCAAACCTTCTGGTTGGATCATTGTTGTAAACTTAATCCTGCAAGCATTCTTTTTCTTTAGACGAGCATTCAAGTTCCTCGTCAAAATTAATCCCTCATGGTCAAGATCATATACTATGACATCCTAGAAGAATCCTGTCCTCTTGTCCATTCATAGTCCCTACGTAGTCTAGATTTGAAAAAGCAAATATATTGTTTTCAAAGACAGGCCGACCTAACCTTACATGTTTGTATTCATATATTGTTTTTCTTCATTGACTGACCCAAGAAGGGTTTTTCCAAGTCTCGTTCCATTAGTTGCCAAAAGAGAAAATTTTGTAATTTCACAAAAGGATCAAACCGATTTTCAAAGGTAACAACTTCTAGAAATTTAAGAGGAATGTGTAATCGTTTTAAGATAAAATTCAAATAATATTAGATTTGAAATCTAACAAAAGTTAATATTTACTAAGGTCTTATATTAGAGTTGAAACCTCATAAAAATTAATACTTGGTGTGTGATAATTTTTTCAACAAAAAGATATTTTACCTAACAAAAGATAAAAATTTATAATGTGACAAGTATGCTTGCATCTGTCAAAAAAAAAAAAAAAAAAAAAAAAAAAAAAAAGGTGTTGGCTAAAGTAGGTTTGGGTGGGATTCAAAGTTTAAGAACTACTTTTGCGATAGTACCGTTTCCTTTCAATAAAAAAAAGAAAAGAAAAAAAAGACGGAATGTATAAAATAATAATTTTTTTATAACTAAATAATAATAAAATTTTCTTGCAAACTAGATTGAAGGAACTTTCCGGCTATTTCCCAACCCATCAGCCATGGTTTTGTTATTCTTTATTTTATTCCATTTTTAACTTTGAAGTTTAAAATAGCCTCAACCCCTATCTATTCATCTTCTTCACATCAAGTAAGAGGCAAACTCCTCTCTTCCTAAAACAAACTCCATTAAAATCTCCAAATCCTCTCCTCCTTTTATCCTTGCTCGGCATTACTATCTCCTCCTTTTATCCTTGCTCGGCATTACTAGAATAACAATTTTAGGAGTCCATCAGGCATTCAGGCCATTTTCCTGGGTAATATTTTTTTTTATTAAAGAAACACAATGACTTTAAAATTGGAAATACGAATTAGAGTTATGTGGATCATCATGTATCGAAATATATATATATATATATATATATATATATATATATATAGTGTTGATACAATACCTCGTCAACCAATGGCAGGGTGACACCTGGCCCAAAATTAAGGGCATCATGGCAAGCCGTGAAAGCAGCTTAATCGTGGCACATATCCAACACGTGTGTGATTCTTATTCAATTTGGTGGTTTCTCATGTTTGAAAGACCAGTCCTCCAGTATCTCCTCAACTAGCGATTGCACACCAGAATCGCTAGACCATAACTGTGATAACCACCTCCGAATCAATCGATGGATCTCCATCCAACGGCGAACTGCTACTATAGTGGTTTGGCAACTGCTTATCATCACCTCCAGTACTTCGAGTCACTCTGATCAATTATTCCGGGATGCTAGAGCTCAAAGGTAAATGGACGGATAACTTTCCACCTATTCTCTCTTGATTCAAACCTTACTTCATTCTCAAGCAGTATTTATCTTATAATACTTCATACTGTTTGATCTAGAAATTGATTAGGCATCAGAGTGGCCACCGGACTACCCAGTCCGCCTCCCGGTGATTTATTCTGTGATTTCAGGAAGATCTTCATAACTCGTTTATAACCGAGCACAACTCGGTTATACCTCACACAACTTATATAAAGCGTCATCAAGTTAGTTACTCCGTATTCAACTTGGCCGACGTGGCCTCCAACTCGGCTAGACCTATTTTCAGCATCAACATATAGCAAGTTGGAGTGCAAGTTGAAATTAATCTTGATGAATGAAGGAGGAACAATGGCTCTATGTTTATAGTGTACCAATGTCTTCTCTTTTGGTGTTTTCCTTCTATTTTCTTGAGAAAAAGTTTTCCGCGTGGGTTTCTTCCTTTGAAGTATGTCTTCTTTTTCGTTTTCCTTCTATCTTTTCGGGAAAAAGTTTTCCACACGGGTTGGAAATTTGACTTCCTAGATATTCTTCTGAAAGGTCCCCATTTAAAAATTAGATTCCTCTGAGCTATCATGGCCTTAATCTTCAAGAAAATAACTCATGAGGCACATTAATTTTAAAAAGTTATAGAAGAAGATTTTCATGATTCTTTCTTGTCAATGATAACATGCACATTTTTATCAAAAAAAAAAAAAAAATGATAACATGCACATTACCAAAAAAAAAAAAAATGAATATATGCAACATTTAAAAAATTTCTCATCAAGGTTACAGGGATTGATTGAATTGGCCCGGATTGTTCAATTTGGATCGGAATTGGATCGGTCCAGTTCAGTCATTTTGGATTGGGATTGGATCAGATTGGTCAGATCGGTCAATTTGGATCGGGATTGGCCAATTTTAATCTGATTGGCCCTTTCGAACACTGATTCAGCAAGGTTTGCAAGGAAGATTCTGACAAGGTAAGGCAGGAATGAAGGTAATAGGACTGATCCTCAGACTGATATCCTGATCTGAAACAGGATTGGCAAGGGCCGATCCCATGTCCGACTTCATGCACTTGAACACGGCTTCTCATCCACAGAGCAGTAATAAAAGTTTGGTTTTACATATTCCAAGGTATGGTAAGTGTCAAAGCATCATCAAAGCAAGGAGATGTTGGCAATGGAATGCTTTTGTTGGATAAATTGACTAGAAAGACACCCACAAATTAAATAAATGTTTAAAGATTCTATGAAAGAAATTCTATAATATCTTTTAAATAAAATAAATCCTATAATTTTTTAATTTTTTTATTTATTTTTGGTAAAACTAGTAAATAATATAATGACAACTGCAAAAAAAAATTTATAGCCAACTTCGAAAGTATGATACTTTTTACAAAACTCAGGTTTACACAAATATTATAGATTCAATCCAAGGCCATCATGCTAAAACATATAGTCTATTGTTACCAAGATTTGCAATTAATTTAGTGTCACCATAATTAGTGATTCATAACACTTGGCAACTAGTCTTTCATGTTGACATAGTTTATGAATTCATTGGCTAATCGAAGAGGAGATCACAATGATTTCCAATGAAGACTATCTCATGACCCACCATTAATAATGATCATGTAATAAATGGAAAGACTTAGAATTCTTAAAAGGTCTAGCGTTTGATTGAATATTATCATTGTTGTATGTTACTATCCTTTATAATTTCTTTTCTCAAAGGCCATCTCATGATTCATCATAAATAATGGGTGACGACAAAGTAGAAAGACTTGACTTCTACAGTCTAGTATTTGATGGAATATTGCTATTGTTGTCTAGCATTATCCTTTAAATTCTTATCTAAAAGGCATTACAGAATAGCTATATATTGCAACTCAAAATTGCATGATTTCTCATTTATCATTTCAAAATTTGATTCTAATGGCACTTCAGGTTCTAGTTTTCATTCTTGCATTTGGGAGCTCATTGAGGCTAGAATCCGTCACCTGTAGAAGGATTTTAGGGAATGAGACAGATCGACTTTCTTTACTCGTGTTTAAGAAGCAAATTAATGATCCAAATGGAGCACTTCGTTCTTGGAATGATTCCATCCATTTTTGCAACTGGGTAGGGGTCACATGTGGCCGCCATCATCAACGGGTTATACGCTTGGATTTAGAAGCAAAGGGATTGGGAGGGAACATATCTCCCTCCATAGGGAATCTCAGTTTTCTTCATTTCCTCGACCTCGGAAACAATAGCATCCATGGAAAAATTCCCCAAGAAATTGGTAATCTGATTCGACTACAGATAGTTGTTTTTGAAAACAATACTCTGGAAGGAGAAATTCCAGCTAGCTTGGCCAACTGCACTCATCTAAGAGGATTGTATTTCTCCAATAATAATCTCGTTGGGAAGATTCCGATTGAAGTTACATCTTTGTCAAAGCTGGAGATAATTTCTATTAATCAAAATTCTGGCATAACAGGAGAAATACCAGCTTCTTTTGGGAATTTGTCCTCCCTCCAAATTATTTCTTTGACTGGAAATGGACTACAGGGGAGGATTCCAGAATCCCTTAGTCAGCTATCAAAGTTATTCTTCTTTTCACTTCAAGAAAACAAGTTATCTGGTATGTTGCCTCTCTCAATATACAATCTCTCGTCTCTTCAAGTTATTTCTCTTGCATACAACCAACTACATGGGAGCCTTCCACAAGACATAAGCCTCATGCTGCCAAGTCTCCAAGGACTCACATTTGAAGGGAACAATTTTTCAGGAAGCATTCCAAATTCCATCTCCAATATTTCAACACTTGCAGTTATTGATCTCAGTAGTAACAGTTTTGTTGGACCAGTCCCTAACAACTTGGGAAATCTTCAAAATCTTCAATCATTTGGTATTGGTGAAAATCAATGTGGAAAAGCAAATGCTCATGATTTTGATTTTATAAATTCTTTAGTCAATTGTACAAATTTGGAGAATTTGGGCCTAGAATATAATAGTTTTGAGGGCCCGCTTCCCAACTCTATCACCAATCTCTCATCAGAACTCTCATGGCTTAGTTTAAGTAACAATCAATTATATAGAATACCTACTGGAATTGAGAATCTCATTGGCTTGATTGTATTGATAATGGACCATGACATTCTCGAAGGTAATATTCCTTCTGGTATAGGGAAACTTTGGAAGCTTCAAGTATTGTCCTTGAGTATAAATAGACTGTCAGGACAGATACCATCTTCTATAGGAAATCTCACCCAATTGTTGGATCTCTATTTAGATGCCAACAACTTGAATTCAACCATTCCTATTAGCTTTAGAAATTGTCAAAAGTTGGGGGAGCTAACCCTTGATCACAATAACCTCCAAGGCCCAATACCTAAGCAACTCTTTTATATTTCTTCCTTATCAATATCTCTCTCCTTGTCTCATAATTCTCTGGTTGGGTCCTTACCAGTAGAAATTGGTAACTTGAAGAGTCTCTCTACAATAGATATATCCAAAAATAAACTATCTGGAGAAATCCCCTCCTCCATTGGTGACTGTAATAGTTTGGAACATCTTTATATGGAGGATAATTTGTTTGAAGGAACCATTCCTCACTCTTTGACTCTTCTGAAGGGGCTTCAAGATTTAGATCTCTCATACAATAACTTATCAGGCCAAATCCCTAAAGATCTTGAGAATCTTTCATTGCGGAGTTTGAATTTATCTTTCAACAATCTAGAGGGTGAGGTACCAACAAAAGGAATATTTGGAAATGCAAGTGCAGTTTTCATGGATGGAAATGACAAGCTTTGTGGGGGAATTGCGAAGTTACAATTGTCTGCATGCACAAACCATGGTTCTCCAAAACGAGAAAAGTCCCACACTTTCCAAATAGTTTTGGCCATAATTGGTGCGGTTCTTGGTTTTCTTTTGATATCTTCATTTCTTACTCTTTATTGGATGAGAAAATCAAAAAGTAAACCTACTTCTACACCATTAATTGGTGATCGACTCTTAAAGATTTCTTACAAAGAGCTTTTCGAAGCTACTGGAGGTTTTTCTTCAGCTAATTTCATTGGTTCTGGTAGTTTTGGATCTGTATATAAAGGGGTCATCAACCAGGATAAAACAATTGTCGCAGTCAAGGTACTAGACCATCAAAATCCAAGAGCTTACAAGAGCTTTATGGCTGAATGCAAAGCATTAAGAAATATTCGGCATCGAAATCTTGTCAAAATTTTAACTTCTTGTTCAAGTCTTGATTCAAAAGGAAATGATTTCAATGCCCTTGTTTATGAGTTCATGCCCAATGGGAGTCTAGATGATTGGTTGCATCTGACGATGGAGGCAGATAGCCATTCAAGGAATTTAAACCTTCTTCAAAGGTTAAACATCGCAATTGATGTGGCTTCTGCATTGGACTACCTTCATTACCAATGTTATGAAGTAATTATTCATTGTGACTTGAAGCCAAGCAATGTTCTCCTTGATAGTGATCTGACTGCACATGTTAGCGATTTTGGTTTGGCAAGACTTCTTTTAGATCTTGACGATAATTCCTCACAGATTCAAACTAGTACCATTGGGATAAAAGGATCTATTGGCTATGCTGCTCCAGGTAACAAAAGAACTATTACAATTTTATTTGAAGTTATCAATAAGTTAAATTTTGATTATGCAAATCTAGATTTCCTTTACTAAGTTATTGCTATATATATATATATATATATATATATATATATATATATATATATATATATATATATATATATATATATATATATATATATATTAGAATCCATTGTAGGGTGTTTGACTTATGATCCAAATGATGATTTAGAAAAAAAAATCCATATCTAAAAATCTTGTTTAATTATCAAAATTAATATTTCAATCCAACTATTATGGATATTCAGTTCTGTTTTGGGCATGTAGTCGAGTATATCAATACAATTTTCCATTTTAATTAGAGCTGATAATGGTTTATTTTTAGTTAGCAATTAAATCCTGTACTGGATAATTAATAAAGTATACCAACACACATTTATATCTTAATTAGAGTTGATTATGATTTTATCCATATTCATTTCAATTAGCAGTTGGTTATATTATGCTTGCATTGGATCCTAGTATCTAACTAAATCAATTTTAGATTGGATCCCAAATGGAAGAAATGATCATGTTGATACTTTATAATAATGTGTTCATAATTTGAATATTTCAGGTCTATAATTTCTTGTATTGTATGAAAAATATGCAATTCTCTTATTATTATAGCAACTGATAGAGGTTCTAAATTTTAGAATACGGGATGGGAGGAAAAGCAAATATACAAGGGGATGTATTCAGCTATGGGATCCTTTTATTGGAAATGTTCACAGGTAAAAGGCCAACAGATCAGATGTTTGTAGATGATTTAAATCTACATAACTTTGTAAAGGCAGCCTACCCTATGCATGTAATGCAAATTTTAGATCCAATTCTCCTATCAAAGGTAGAGCATGGGGAAGAAATTGAAGAGGAATTTAGCAACATCATTGAAGGTGGACGTCATAGGACAGATAAATGGCATGACTGTATAATGTCAATAATTGAAATTGCACTCCAGTGCTCGGTGGACTTACCAAGAGAACGAAAGAACATGAACGATGTTGTGCGGGAACTACATTTAATCAAGGGTAGTTTCTTGGAGCATGAATCAATATAAAGAAATATGCCTAATTGAAGGTAATTTCGAATCCAGTACCAATGTAATTATTGTATTGTCTTTGCCTTAATGCTTGTGAAAAAAACACTGCGAAAGTAAGTTCTAGATCCTATAAAAAATATAGGTAGATCTAAAGTTATTCACCTATGATGATAGTTAATGTTGAAATTGTGAGTGTATAAGACCCAATTTCAACCCCACTCTGTATCAAGGTGTTAGAATTTTTTAATGCAAGTTAGGGTTTTTCCATGGGATTTCCCATGAACCCTAATGAATCCCCCATACAGATTACTAGAATACAATGGGCAATAAAAGAGATGATAAAACACATACCATTTGCTGTAGATTGATTTTCGACCATTTTCTGTAGCTTGAATGCCTTGATTAGAGTCTTCCACAGCCTCTTGGGATCCCTTTTGCCTCTGTGCGTATGAGAGCAACAGAGATAAAACCAATGGCTGCGGGGACCCTAACCATAATATTTATAATACTATCCCTAACCCAGAACCATTCCCACAGTGGATCGGGTTGGTAGTCTCTAACCAGTGACGAACCAGACCTGAACTGGTCAAACCAGTAATTGAACTCCCACTTAACAACTGGTTAGGTAATTGATCAAGCCCACACAACAAGAATCTAACAATCTCCCACTTGGGCTAGATTAATTACAAAACCTCTATCGAAAAGTGTGGCCATGGAATCCTATTACATAATAAACCGTCATCAAACTTTGATCCACTCATCAAGCCTACCAATGTCGAGCAACAATAGAAAATACTCCAACACATCTGGTGTACTACCTTCTGTCAACTACATACAAGGGTCTACTTAATGACATGAATCGTCTAGAGACATGTATACATGAAAATATTATTTCATGTGGTCCAGATCGAATAATCTTCGATCTAATTGCCTTGATAAAACCTCAGAGGCAATAAACCTTGATATTGACCGTAGCAAACTGCCACATACCCTTTTGGTCAATATCGTACTTTGGCACACCGCTGTGAACTATGGCTAAATACCGCCCCGTTCATTTGGCTTAATACCGCCTCGTTCATTTGGCTAAATACCGCCCTTGTCAATGACATGTCAATGAATATACAACATAGTAATAAATGAATGCTGAAATAAAAATAACCATGGTAATAAATATTTGTGCCAAAACCATAGACAATGTAAATAAACATAATGAAATAAATCATTATCAATGTGAGAAAAGTCTCCCACCAACCAAGCACATTTAATGAATTAACCATTTCTATATTAAACATACCGTCCTTTGAAGACTCCCATTGACAAAACCTTCGTCAGAGAATCTACAATCAAGTTGTTCAACGAATGTGCTCTACAATGATATAACTTCTTGGATATTTTTCTCTCACCTATAGAGATTTGAAATCCGATCTCTATTATGCTTTGAATTATTAGATTTCACATTATTTTTTGAGAACAACATAGCTGAACCGCTGTCACAACACATCTCAATAGGCCTAAGTAAAACTTACAACCTTCCAGGTATGAAAGATAACTCTTAAACCAGATATGCTACTTATTAGCTTTGCATATAGTTATAAAATCTACCTTACCAAGAGGGTGATGCATGGATAAACTTCTTTACATTTTTCCTAAAGGATACATCTACCATCATAACAAAAAATCTGAGATGGGATTCATGCCACCAATGCAATCACCAAACACTACATCACAATAGCCAAGAGTGTCACTACTGCCACAAATGAGTGAATAATCCTTGGTCCTCTGCAAGTACCGCATGACCTTTTATTCTCGTTGTTCAGTGAGCTATACCAACATCCAACTAAAGATGTCTCAAAACACTCTAAACAAAGGCTATGTGAGAATAAATATAATCTTGAGCATACACCATGTAAGAACCGTACTTTGGAAACCCGGTCTAACCCATGGTTCTATATGATGACAGGTCTCCCAATCATAACCGGATCGGAAGGCAAAGTCGGGTGACGAACCACTCAATTTTCAGGTATGAGAACCTGCGAAAAAATGTATAAATCTCATACCGGTCTCACTATACCGGTTGCGGTATGTGCAACCGGTATGGGTATACCGGTCTGACTATACTGGTCTGAGTGACTCAGACCGGTATGTGCGACCGGTATGTCTAGTTTCGGCTGGAGACGGACTCCAGCGGGTCCCTCCTTCCGATTGGAAACTTGGAAAGTTTCCAATTGCGGAAAACCTTCCTATGAACGGCCTCCCACTATTAATAGAGATGAGCACACTCCATTGATCCTTCTCAAACCCTAGCCGCCTGGAGAAGAGTTGAGAAGGAGCAAGGAGGAAGAGGCTGCCCAGGAAGGAGGTTTCCATTAGAGGAGCTCGTCGCCAACCGACGAACACCGCCAGTAAGTGCTCTATACTATTAGTAACATTAGGATATCAGATCGGAGCCGCGAAGCGGCGCGACAATCCTAAACCCTAGATCTTTCTTCTTTCAAATCTGATTTGGTTTGATACGGCGTCCTAGCCAAAATCAGAAGGCCATTAGGATGCTTGGACCTTAGTGTGGGTTAGGAAAACCCTAGAAAACCTAGCCGATAACCAATGGGAAAGGGAGATCCAAGATCGAGTTCTCGGATCTAATCCGCGGAACCAACCGGTTGGACACAAGGTCCGACGGTATGGGCCTGCGGTGTATACTGGAGGCACATACCGGTCTCACATATGTGCAATCGGTATATACCGCAACTGGTATACATACCGGTGGCACATACCAGTCTCACTCCCCTGAGACCAGTACCTGTGACCGGTATGATTTCCGAGCCTGGTTGCTTGGTCAGGCAAGGTTTTGACCAACTGTGACCTTAATACATTAATTCTAACCTATGAATATGATTGTGTAGGACCTGTAGACAACGTGAGAATACCCTGTGACGCAGAACGGGATTGTTATCACGCGTCAGCTAAGAGACAAGACCCCAAACTCTAATTAATTAAAGAATAGTAAACCTTTGTGAATAAGTTTATGTTTAAAATGATTGGTGTCTATGCATTTCACATGCCATGTAGTTACTTTTTTTGTTAATATTATCTGTTCATGCATTTCATATGCTAGGATTGTTGGATGTTAGGCATGTGTATGCTTTTAGTTAGTGTGTGAAATGTGAAGGGGAGTGGAACCCTGGATATATCCACTGCTAACACCTTTTCGTATCGCCATCTACCTTAGCAGACTTGGTACGAATAGGGTATCAAGGGGAGGACAAGGGATTGTGGTTCTTCCTGCCCGCCAGACTCGAGCCCTATTTCTATGTCGTAGGGAGCCGTGCTGGGGTAAGGCCATTGGTACTGTATTGACATTTAGGACTGGTTAGAAACGAAACCCACTTGCAAGCCCTTGCCAGTAGGGGTTTAGGTACTGGTACGGTGTGGGGTATCAGGGGGAAGACGTGGGATTGTGGTTCTTCCTGCCCGCCAGACTCGAGTCCTATCTCCATACCAGAGTGAGTGATGTGGGGCAACAACAGTAGTGTGGTAGGTGTCTGACTGTTGGGTGCGCTCATACTCTCGTGCATGGAGGTGCGGTGGCTGCCAAACCTTACCATAGCATATTTGCAAGTTATACCTGACCCAAATTGTAATGTTATCCCATGCATATTGTATGTTGCATTGGTCTTGTACTTACTGAGCTAAGTTATGAGCTCACCCGAATATATATATTATTCTTTTCAGATTTGGATGCAGGGTACACAGTTGATGACTTTGTGACTGCCCCAGCATACGGTACAGTTACTGCCATTGATACCCAGGCAGTGGAGGACGAGCATGACGCATCATGCGAGTGCTCCTTTTGTGTTTTTCTTTAGAGGGGATTTTATTTTGAACAATACATTGTAATACTTTTATTATTTAAATTTGTGAATTGTGGAATAAGTTGAATAATTATTTTAAATTATCACATAGATCTTAGTTCATTTTTTTATATTCCACTGCTATGTATTAATCTCTGATTATGTTAGACTGCTTGGGAATGATTGGTTGACACGGTCTATTGAGATCCTGGTGTGAACCGTGATTTAGAGCCGGTTCACTCACACTTCTGTTCAGCCAGAATTGGGGTGTGACACACCAAACTCTATACTTCATATGCTCTCTCTCAACATCATTTCTTGAACATAACTCTGTCAATTTGTCTCCTTTATTGATTTAAGCATCTGCAACTTAACTGTTATGCATGTACATTCAATCATTCGAGAACACGAATAATGTATACCCTTTGAAACAAACCCAGAGTTTCATTTTTCCTGTCACGAAGAAACTCAATGTCAAGTACAAAGGTACTTACTCACACATTCTTCATCTCGAATTTATCAGACATTGAAAACTATGGTTTCAATAAGTAAACCATGTCACTGCTGGTCAGTGATCAACCATCAATACATATGACTAGAAAATGAATCCATTCCCACTGACCTCTATATATACATAATGATCAATGATAATCTCAACAAAGTTTTAAGAAGATACAACTCTGTAAAACTTCAATTACCACTACTTGGATGCTTGCTTAATCCACATATTGACTTTATAAGTCTACAAAATAGATTTCTTTCTCCTTTACCTCAAAACCTTTTGAGTAAAGCCTATAAATACCTTCTTCCAGATTTTCTTTGATCAAAACGATCTTTACATCTATCTGATGCAACTCCAAAATAAAATGCACAACTGAGACCTCAAAGATTTGAAGTCTATACTTTTCATTCTCTTTGTGTGATTCTACTTCGCTACAAGTTTTACTTTGTAGCAATCAATTCTCTCACTGGAATCACACATTTTCTTATATATCTATTTTGAGCCTATGAGTACACCGCTCATGACAAGAGCATAAAATCTCAAATCTCGTTGATGTTCATAAATAACGATACATCATTTATGACTGGTAATCACTCAAAAGCAATTTCATTATTGACAACTTGCTCAAAACTATTGGGATCTTCATCTTGTCCAATGCTAAAACATCTATTTTTTAGGTATAACATATGATTGGATGAAATCACAGATCTACATGGTC
The DNA here is from genome assembly GCA_028583415.1 of Protea cynaroides. Taxonomy (NCBI): domain Eukaryota; kingdom Viridiplantae; phylum Streptophyta; class Magnoliopsida; order Proteales; family Proteaceae; genus Protea; species Protea cynaroides. The sequence goes on from CM053275.1 coordinate 19,954,535, forward strand.
TAGTATATCTCCTCATTGCCTTAACTAGCTCTAGTATTTTGACTATGCATCAACTTGAATGAAGATAATTTCAATAATTATCTCATTACACTCTTAAAATATTTTTGATACCTCAACTAATTGTTCCACAACAATTTTCATGTGGTCTCATTAAACTTATATTTCTTGGATGTGACTGCTAACCAACATTATCAATGAATCTTGCTGAATCCTTCGGACATGAGTGGATATCCCAAAAATGATAACTCAATGTCCTAAAATAATCACTCTCTCACGAGTGTAATGAAAACACGTTACTTTTACAGTTCCAATCAAGAAGATAACTTGAACTGAAACCAACTTACATGACACCCTATTAATACTATAGGCTGCAGTATTGATCACTCCATAGGAGCTAATACACTCTCGAGTTCTCTTGATCATATCTATTTGTCACCATTTTATTGTTGAATATCATCCATATGATGCTAAGCCATAAGTTTTAGCACTTGTAAACATTTGGCTAAAATCATTGGGAGTATATCAATATCACCCAATCTACCTTAACAATTTACATTTTCCTTCAAATCCAACAGTCTTAATCCTTTAATAAAAGATTTTCCTTTCTTTTCAATATATTGAAAAAACATCCAGTGAATTGGTTATCACAAGAATTCCTAGATAAAATCTTGATGTCCACAAGATCCAACAATTCCTTGTTGCAAATACCTTTTAATATTTCTTAATCTTATCATCTTCCCCTTAAACAATGCTTACAAGTACACAAGTCATTAACTTTAGGGGTTTCCAGGATTCTGTTCTTTACAACCTTTTTACAGTCTTTCCTTAGATAAGAGTCTTAAATGTCTATACTAAGGATGGAATTAGGACATACTATCTAACTTCTATAGCTAAGCAAACTACAGAGAGTAAATATGGGTTTTTGCTACTCTTATAGGTTTGGATTACTTCTATTACTTAAGTCTCCAATCTCCATCACCTTCTCACTTGAAAGTTTCATGATCCTACTTTTCTTCCAGTTATAACCTTTTCCACATGTTCCTTCTGAGTTCTTGTAGCTCCATAAATCATTTTTTTTGACAAAAATTTCTTACTATTCCTTGAAAAATTATTTTTCTTTCTGTAAGACCCTACCTTTCACTTACTGCATTTGTCAGAGTATGGCTCACACGTCATGACATTGGCATTCCTTCCTTTCTCTTTTCTTTGAAATTTCTTTCTTAGTGTAAAGGAAATCAACTCATCTTCTCTCCACTGGGTTTATGGGTCATCAGGATCTAACTTTGCAGTTTAGGTGAGGAAATGAAAGTCAAGTGAATCATCTATAATATTCCAATGAGTTACCTACAGAGATTCACATATCTTAGAGCTAATCAGTAATGGCTAATAGCTCCAACCTGTGTTTTTTTCACACACCATTATCATCCTATACCATCAAAACTGGTACAGACAACCTTGAGAATACAACATCTCTCCACCCCATTTTAAAAACCAAAATTTCTTTGGATTTCACTCTGAACATCTATTTTCAATGTTTCTTATTTGAATTTTTTTTTATCTGATCTTAGGGATTGAACATTCCTAAAGACCAGAATACAATCTTTGCTGAGTATATCTAGGTTAAACACTCCTAGACTAGCTTTCAATTTTTCATGCCAATTCATAGAACTGGCCCGCCGTAACAGGCATCATGAGGTGTTTGATCATTATATGTTCTCTAATATGTGTGATATAATGCAAACATACACACAAGATAAGTTAAACTTACAATAATTAAACATATGCAAGTCCATTTCCTTTGAAGAATCAACCGAAACTACACCCTCATCCTTTGGGACAAGAGCGCATTGGTCCTCTTACTATCTGTGTAGAGTCAACCGAAACTACACCCTTATCCTTTGGGACAAGAGCGCACTGGTCCTCTTACTATCTGTGTAGAGTCAACCAAAACTACACCCTTATCCTTTGGGACAAGAGTGCACTGGTCCTCTTACTATCTGTGCAGAAACTGTGAAGGGATAATGACTCTCGAAATCCCACCACCTTTGGGTGTATGAAAATTTTAAAGTCAAGATCCTTCATCCATGTGCATGAGTATACATGATCTTTGATACCGCCACCTTTGGGTAGACAATGCCGCTCTTTGCTGCTTTCATAAAAGTGAAAATTTTGATAATGTCACATTTGAGTGAGCACTATCCTTCTTTGCTGTGTCTATAAATGCATAAGTACTGGATTTGAGCATATCATGATAGAACTGAGCTTGCCACTTTTGTGGTCCCATCCAATCCTTACACAACATGTACAAATCAACTATGGCTTTGGGTGAACACTGTCATTCTTTAAAGCATTTACAAACACAGTGGCTTGAATTTGAACACATCATGACAAAACAAGGTATACCACTTTGGTGGGATCCACCAAGTTCCACCATGATATGAACAAATCCCAATTTACAACACTAGTGGGATATATATAATCATGAATATTTTCAAAAATCAACTTTATAAGTCTAAACATTCAAATAAACATGCACTTTAGCTCAACAATCATTATGAAATAAGAATATTGAGAAAAACCAGCAGAAACACTGCAAATCGAGCTCCAAAAGAGTATTAACCTGGAAAAACACTATTCCCAATGTACGAAAATGTAACAATATATATTTCAAATTGAAGAGCATTGAAACCCAAATCCAACAGAACAAATCGCAGGTCAATCCGACCTTCCTAGCTCCTACAAATCCAGTTTAAAGTCAGATTGTAAATGTAGTCAAAAAGCTGCAAGGCAAACAGGCCTTAGGATCTGAACCGGGATGAACCACAATCTGAACCAAACCGAATCGGTCTGACTAGACCAAATCGGATATCCCAGTTCAACCAATCAGATTTATGGGTCAAAAATTCGGGTTTTCAAGTCAGCTTATCGGGTTGACCCATTCGGGTTTTCAGGTCGAATATACTTGGATCACCGAATCGACCCATTCGGGTTTTCGGGTCGGTCCTGGACTTACTGGTCAGCCCTGGGCTGGTTTTGACTGGCCGGGCTGGCTTGGCCTGGGCTGGATTTGCCCGGTCTGGACTTGGCCTGGGTTAGGCCAGCCCTGGCAGAGCCGGTCTAGGCCTGGCGGGCCTGGGCTGGGTTCCTTGGCTCGAGTCAACCCAGCAAAACCGGTTAGGATTTACGATTCTGCGCCGAGTCGACCCGACGATGACTCGGAGCAGTCAGACTTTTTTTTTATTTTTTTTAACCGCCGACTCGTGGAACTCACGCACTTTTTCAGGCGGCGCGTGAGGGCGCGTCCGGCCATATTCGATGACCATCTTTGTGTTGGTCGACTCGTCTTTCAGAGTACTACAAGATGGTATGATTTATTTTAAATTTCACCAGTCTGAAAAAATTTCGAAGGGTTTTAAAATTTGACAGTTTTGTGAGAAAAAATTATGGAGAAAAATCTCTCCCTTTTTCAATTCAATCAGTCCTATCATCTTAACTATCCCTTACCTATGATCCTAGCTCTGTGTGGGTGGCTCTGATACCAATTGTTAGAATTTTTAATGCAAGTTAGGGTTTTCCCATGGGATTTCCCATGAACTCTAACGAATCCACCACACAGATTACTAGAATACAATGGACAATAAAAGAGATGATAGAACACATACCATTTGCTGTAGATTGATTTCTGAGCGTTTCCTGTAGCTTGAATGCCTCGATTAGAGTCTTCCACAGCCTCTTGGGATCCTTTTTGCCTCTGTGCGTATAGGAGCAACAGAGAGATAAAACCAATGGTTGCGGGGACCCTAACCATAGTATTTATAATACTATCCCTAATCCAGAACCATTCCCACAGTGGACCGGGTTGGTAGTCTCTAACCAGTGACGAACCAAACCTGAACCGGTCAAACTAATAATTGAACTTCCACTTAACAACTGGTTAGGGGTAATTGATCAAGCCCACACAACAAGAATCTAACACAAGGTAGTATCAGAGTTCCTGGACAAATAACTATATTTTGAAACATTTCTTGGGGGTATGTATGGTTGGTCCTTAAAATCAGGTTGGAGGCTCTTCATAGAGGAGCATTCTCTCTGGATTCAAAGGATTTGAAGAAAAAATCACTTTCAAATTTCAATCCTCTAAAACTGATTCCCTTCTAATGCCACTTGCCACAGTAAAGGATTAGCTATAAGTAAAAGCGAGGTCTTATCTTATCTGGAGTTCTATATTCTCCCAATAAATTAGATCTACAGCTCTTGTCGAAAATTCCTATTGCATTTTGATTGAATTTTTAAATGTGGATGGGTTAAAATTATGTTTCGTTTGTCACTCTTTGATACCAAAACGGAAATGATTCCTTGTTACTTGAACATCATCAGCTCTCTAAAGTACTTAAAAATGAAAAATGATGTGAAGCAGGCTTATTGTTGTTTCAATAGGATGTAGAAATAATATACGGAGAGCTAGGAATATTGTATTTCTTAGAAAAGCAAGTTTTATTCCTCAGAGTATTATAAGCAATAAGGCTGATATTATCAGCCCTGGGAGCACCCTCAAACAAGTTGATTAAGCTTAACTTAGATGAGGCTTCCGAAGCTTTGACAAACTAAGGCATCATAAGCTGGATAGAAATAATTCACTCGAGCTATTTTGTGGCTGCAACATTTGGATTTCAATGTGCAGGTTGAAGGTCAACTATATGGAAATTAGTGCTCTTCAATAAGGATTGTAACAAACCAAAAGCATGAAGATTGATGGATAACTGGCAGAGTTTGTGACAAAAAGACAATGATTAATTGTTTAATGGAAGACAGTTATATAATCTGCCCCATGCCTTTGACTTCTCTTGAACCTCATCACTAAGATAAAGAGCATTTTATTGTCTTTTCAGTTTCTTTTAGTATGTGTTTACACATAACAACTATTCTTTGTTATAAAGTAGCCTCTCTTTTTGTGTGTGTGTGAATGTGGTTTTTTTTTTTTTTTTTTTTTTTGGTGTTATTTCATAATATAAGTGTTTGCATTTATGATTTTCTAGTTGTTGTTGTCATCAAAAAAATTCATCATCTTAACAAGAATAGAGGAAAAAAGGAGTATGGACTATTATGGAATTTTAAATATTCCACCCAATGCCAATAGAATTTGTTGTTCAGGTGGTACTTGTTAAATGGTATTGAGAGAGAAGAACAACATCTCAGAAATGAAAACTTTTCATTACCTTACGTTTAGTACACCTACTGTATTTATATTAAAGCATCTACAGATAAGTACATTACAATCTACTGACACGTGGCTATATGGTTTCACAATTTGTTATACGCATGCTTTACGGTTGCAAATATTTGTACATACATTCTCAACAGCCCCCCTCAAGCGGACTGAGGAGCGGACTGAGGAGCGGACTGAGGAGTCCTCAGACCAAGCTTGCCAAGCAGATTTATCAGGGTGCTATGACCCAAAGCCTTAGTTAGAACATCAACCCATTGTAGTGTAGAAGCAATATGTTGAGTTTGAATCAATCCACTTTGTATTTTTTCACGAACAAAATGAAAATCGACTTCAATGTGTTTTGTTCGCTCATGATAAACAGGATTGGCTGCTATATGAATTGCCACTTGATTATCACAATATATCGTTATTAGAAACTTTTGATGAAAACCCAAATATGAAAATAGAGTATGAAGCCAAGTGATTTCACAAGCTAATGATGCCATGGCTCTATATTCAACTTCGGCTGATGAGCGGGAGACGGTAAGCTGCTTTTTCATCTTCCATGAGATGGGACAATCTCCAAAGAAAGTGATATAACCCGTGTTGGAGCGACGAGTAAATGGGCAGCTGGCCAATCTGAGTCACAGTAACCAGAAATTACAGGACTTGAAGATGGAGTCATGAGTACCCCAAGAGATAAAGAACCTTTAATATAGTGTAACACTCTTTGCGCGGCTAAAAGATGAGGTTGTCGTGGGCTATGCATGAACTGACTTAATAGTTGGACTGAGTAGCATAAGTCCGGTCTCGTGAGTGTGAGATAAATGAGCCGCCCAATTAAGCGACGATATGTAGCCGGGTCCTCAAGCAATTCGCCCGAGTCATTATCAAGCTTTAGATGTTGTTCCATTGGGAATGAGCTGGGCTTGTTGCCTAGGAGGCCCGAGTCTTCCAATATATCCAGCGCATATTTCTATTGGCATAATAAAAACCCATTGGATGTGGATACCACTTCTATACCCAGAAAATAAGTCAATGGGCCTAGATCTTTGATTTGAAAATAGCATTGAAGTTGAGCCTTTATATAAGCAATATGAGTAGCATCTGACCCAGTTATGAGAATTATATCGTCAATATAGACTAGAACTGCAGAATACACAGTGCAATCATGATAGACAAAGAGCAAGGCATCTACCTTTGATTGCTTGAAACGAAGTTTTAGTAGAGCATCCACTAATTTCTTGTTCCATTGTCTTGGAGCTTGCTTGAGCCCATATAAAGATTTTTCCAATTTGCATACCATACCCGGTTCTAATGGTCGACCATTTTAGGTATATTCGGCTGGTGGACTCATGTAGACATCCTCATCGAGATCCTCATGAAGAAAAACATTCTTTACATCCAGTTGATGTAAAGACCATTTTCAGTAAGTTTCCATAGAGATTAAACTTCTAACAATTGTAATTTTTGCTACAGGAGCAAACGTTTCATGATAGTCAAGGCCTTCAAGTTGAGTAAAGCCTTTTGCAACGAGTTTCGCTTTGTACCTCTCAATACTCCCATCGGCATTATGTTTGATTTTATAAATCCACTTACAACCAATGGGTTGTTTGCCCGGTGCAAGCCTTTCTAGGGTCCATGTCTTATTATGAAGGAGGGCAGTCATCTCGTCAGCCATTGCTGATATTCATAATGGATTTTTACAAGCTTCTTTATAGGATTTGGGCTCAGAATGTGTGCATAGATTTGTCAATAAGGCCTTATAAGCATAATTTTGAAAAAAAGTGAAAAGAGCCTGCATGGGATAAGGATTACTTGAAGAGATGGGTTGAGCTAGTGGGCTGGTGACCGTATTGCACAAGAAATCATGTAACCAAGAGGATGGTTGCCTCAGTCTCGTGGACCATTTGACTTCACCAATAGGAACCACTAAAGGATGATCAGAAGAGCTGAGAGGACAAGGGGAATTTATAATTTCAAAGGGAGCTAAAACTAGGTGGGATGATTAATGTTTTTCTCATTAATTGAGACCGCTAAAACAACAATGTAGCTACTTAATTTTTCCTTAACTCTATTTTTTCTTCAATTAAAAAATATATTTTTTGAAATTACTAATGTCGTAATTCAACAAAAGCAAAGATGGTACAACACCAAGCAGGCAAGCATCATATTCACTTCAAAACACATCGGATTTTTTTTCATAGTTTTCGTTAATTTCCAAAACAAAACAAAATTTTCCCATAATATTCTAAAAAAATAATTTTACTGACTGAAAAATCAAATTACTCTGGCCAACTGTGTCTAAAATATATAAAAATGAGCCACAAACCAATTAATACTAACCTTACTTTTTCCAAAATTTTATTGTAAGAAATTCCATTTTTTAAAACCAGTGTATTTCAAAAAAAAAAAAGAAATTAATTCTGTCACCATGAGGTCGTAGATTGGCCTTTGGTGTGTACTATATAAAATTTTCAGGCAAAACCGATTGGTATTTACCCTTTTTTTTTTTTTTTTTTGCAATAATTCATTTTGGAGAGAAATGTATACCTTCAAATGTAGAATCTGATCAATTCTTCTTCACAACACTTCAGCAAATGTTGTTACAGGAGTGATGTGGCAATTGTTCCTCATGAAAGCATAGAAAGCAATTCATGTGCTCGATTGCGAAAATTTTCTTATTTGTGTCAGCATTCTTGTTGTTCCTCGATCATTAGGAAGTGAATAAACTGAACCCTTTTGTTCTTGTCATATAGTAGATTAGTAGGTGATCAGGAGTAACTTTCATTTCGGTCGTATAAAATGGGTAATGAAGTTCTTTCTGGCTTAAGTTTCATGTATTGCTCTATTTTGTAGATAGCCAACCTCGTGCTGTACGAAAAAGGACCCCTCGCATCCCTGTTTCATACGCATATAATAGAGATGACAAGGACAAGTTTCTGTCACGAAATAAACTGTCACCAAATAAACAAGGTCTGAGATCATATGTAGATGCCAATGATGATGATGTTTCCCACGAGGTTGCATTTGCGCTAGCAAAGGCTTCACAAAGAAGCAGCTCTCCTCAAGTTTCTCAAACACCGCGCGAACAGAAGAATAGAGCATATGAGATCATCATCTGTAATGAATGGTGAAAGCTCGGTAATCATTATCTTTTTTGGCTATTGCTTGTGTTGGTTTGCCTGCTAATGTTGCTAAAAGATATTAAATTATCTACAACTTGTCAATGGATTTTAGCATGCTGAACCAGAGAGGGCGAGTACGAAGTTTATTGGTACTACAACAGATGATGACTGTTTGGGAGGAAGTCTTGGAAGTAGGGAAGCAGAGAAAATGGAGATTTTACTAGAGATGCCAATTACCTGATAGATGCTGAAGGTTTTGGTGCCACAGAAGTTCTGCGTAAAGGCAAAAAGTTTCACACAAAGAAGTCAACAGTTCAAGACATGGATACTGATAATTTTGATGATGTTAGGGAAGCATGTTGTGGCACTGAAGGAGGAGTTAGGTTGAGTAATTTTGAAGGAAAAGTTGAAACTGAAGTAACAAATGCAAAAACTGAGAGGTCCTCTTCTCATGGTCCTTGCAAGAGAAGCAGGCAGCTTTTCTTTGGAGGTATTTTATGTATCCAATTGAAGTTTTTGAGTTTCTCATGTCGCTGATATTTCTATTTTATGGGGTTTTATTCTATGTTAGCTTCTATTTTGCTTGTTTATGTGCATAGTTATTGCTTTTATCTTCAACCATCTTTATTGCTAGTGGCAACTTTTGGCTTTTCACCTTTACTACAGAAAATTTAATAGATCTACATTTTTTTTTTTTTTTTTTTGTCTTTCGAGATTGCATAATCATATTTCATATATATGTTAAAGAAAGGAAATTCTCTCCGTCTATTGAGTATATTTTTCCTCTTCCATTCTAAAGTTTTTTCTTGAACTGAAAGTTGAAAAATGAATGAACTTTATTTATGCCATCTTTGTGTAGAAAAGCAGTGAGGTTTATTTATGCAGAGAAGACTGTCTTCTTTCTCTCTCTCTCTCTCTCTCTCTCTGAAGCTCATAAGAACAAAACAAGTGAAGAGAACTATTAAGAGGAACAACACTATTTGTGGCTAAGCTTATGTAGATAGTGTCTAGTTGGTGTTCAATTGTTCCTGAGTTTAGGGGAGCGAATACTTTTTGTATATTGGACAGCTTGAGGGATTTTGTAATTGAATAGAACGAGCCTGGAGGGGTGAGGCCGTGAGGGTTCTTATTCATTAGTTTATGTAATGTGGATTGAGTTGTCTCCTTATTTCTGTGTAGAGAACCAGGGTCCTGTGTGGGATCGATGTGGGTTTTGTATAGCACTTTGTGTAGTGGCAGCGTTTCTGGAGATCTGTTAATGAAGTTATACTTACCTTTTAAAGAAAAAAAATAAAAACCTGGATGTGCTGCATATTAAGGAAAAGAGGCTTATGGATAAGATGGTGCGATATAAAGGCAGAATTTTTTGTTGATGTTGCAACATTTTTTCCTCCTTGTTGAGGGCTTGGATTTTTTTTTTTTAAATAATTCAAAGCATGGTTTTAGAGCTGTTTATTCTGTCTGTGCCATCTTTTGTCATTATCCAAATTTCTTGGTGCAAAAAGATTGGGGGAATTTAAGATTATATGTTGGAAATAATAATAGCATTGTTAGGAAATGAAGAGGTTGCATGGACACTGTTTCTCTCCACTTCCCTTTCTATGCTCTTCTTACCACTTGTCCTTTTTCCAATAAGGAAAATATGAAATTGTACAGGAGATAGCAAGGAAAGGAATTAATTTAGTTTCAAAGTTTAAAAAATTGGATCGGAATCTGTGGATTGATCGAAGCGGAATCACCTAGGCATTCAGGATCCTTCCCAACTAGGGTGCCTTGGGTGTTCAGCAGCCCTCTAACTCCTTGGATCACCTTGTCTCTGTGATAACTATGATTGGAAGTGATTGACCTCGGTTCTACTTATGCTTGACTCTCAGCCTTATTTTGAATTGGCCATGAATGCATTTAGATATTTATTTTTTGGCCATATTTTCCTGCTTTTAGTGAGTAAAATAGTTGAAAATCAATGAAACCCCTCATGTAGCAAGATCTACAAGAATTTTGAATAAAAAACTCGAAAAAAAATCAAAGATCTGTGGAAAAGTTTTCTTCTTCTTCTCAATCAAGGTTTAAAACCCGTACCGGCTTCCATCGATTCAGATTAGAATCGGAATCAGTCAGAATTGGCCGGAGCTTTAGAAATTTGAACCAGGAAGAAGAAGCAAATATTTCTTCCAATCAGTGATTCTTTTTATTCCAAAGACTTGTACTTCTTGCTACCAAGGTTTAAAATCTTGGTTCTCGGAGGCGTCTCGGCCTCTTGGAAAACCGAGATCTTGTGAGATCTCGCCGAGACAGTGCAAAAACATTACGCGCAACCTTGTGGTCTTCCATGTTGGATATACAGAATCCGAAACCGAATTAGTAGAAACCTCTCTCTCAAATTGATGGAGATGTGGATTTGAAAATCATATATAATTGATTCGTTTTGATTTTAGATTATGAAAATAGGTTCAGTTTTGAACTGAAAATCGATGATTTCAAACCAGTAAACTGATAAATCTATTTAAAACTGATAAATCTCGTCGAGAAATTGTCGAGAACTCATAATATCCTGAGATCTCGGGCAAGAACCTGTAACCGAGACCGAGATGGGTTATCGCCCTTGATCTCGTCTTGGTCTCCACCAAGATTGTCGAGATCGATCTCGACGAAATTTTGAACCATGCTTGCTACAAGAGGCAAGTTTAATTGATTTTCTGCTATTTTACTGTATAGAAGAATGAGAAAATGGCCATAAATGAAGATCAAATTGCATTCATGGCCAATTTCAAAATAGATTGCAAGAATTGGCATTAAACAGAATAGGGGTTGGATGATTCCAATTCGAATGGGCCTATTCCTATTTGATTTCTGAAACCATGTTCCCTAAATTTTCTATCAATCTCTTGTCAATTAGTCAGATTACTTCTGCTTTAAACTGCAAAGTTACGTTTTTTCCATCTCATTGTTTGTTTCAGGATCTGGCAACAGAGAGAACGATTGGATGTGGTAGGCTACAGGGAGGCTTGTACTTGCTTAAAGATGGTCTCTATCCTTCAGTTTCCGCACCTGTTTCCGCAAACCCTGCTCTTCACCTTGATCCGGCATCCTTCGATTTGCATAGATGGCACCAACATCTCAGCCATCCCTCTTTTACTATTTTGTCAAGTTTATTTCTGTCATTAGCAAATAAAGGTAAACAAGACGAGTTTTTTTGCGAAGCTTGTATTTTGGCTAAGCAAACTCGATCTTCGTATCGTCCGTCTCTTATACAGAGTAGTACTCCTTTTCATATGGTCCATTCTGATGTTTGGAGACTAGCTCGTACTGTTTCTAGCACTGGTCATAGATGGTTTGTCACTTTCTTTGATTGCTATTCCTGTACTACTTGGGTATATCATATGCATCATAAAAGTAAAGTTTTTACATGTTTTCGCCATTTCCATCATATGGTTCAAACCCAATTTGGAGCTACACTCCAGATCCTCCGGAGTGACTTTGGACGGGAATATCTCGAAGGGGCCTTTCAGACTTACCTTGGCGATAATGGCATCATCCACCGGACAAGTTGCGTTGACACTCCTACACAAAATGGTGTGGCTGAACGGAATAATCGACAACTCCTTGAAGTAGCTCGTGCCTCGATGTTTGCCAGGAATGTTTCACTGCAGTTTTGGAGTGATGTCGTTCTTACCGCTGCTTATCTCATTAACCGTGTTCCTACCCATGTCCTCAACCACCTCTTTCCTTTAGACCTCTTACTCAATAACACTACCCATGTTATCCCTCCTAAGGTCTTTGGTTGTGTGTGTTATGTGCACAACCATCGATCTCTAGGAAAACTTAAACTCCGTGGTTTTTGGTGTCTTTTTTTTGGGTTATTCTCCAACCCAAAAGGGATATCGGTGTTACCATCCTCCTACCTGTCGCCACTTTGTCTCCATGGATGTTTAATTTTATGAACATCTTCCTTACTTTCTACCATCCAGTCTTCAGGGGGAGTCACTGTTACAGGAAGATGGCCCGATGATTGAACCTATGGCTTCTCCACTTCAGGGGGAGATCATAGATTCAACAGAAAATGTTTATCCTGTATCACCACCCCTTGATGAAACCTTGGCTGAACCTGACATTGAAGATGAACCACCTGCACTTATACCCATACCACTGGCCGAAACTATTGGTGACCCAGTTGATCCTACACTACATGTTTATACCCGAACTAGACTCAAGAAAGGACAGACCTCTTCTACTACAACTGCACCTACACACATACCTTTGTTAACTTTGGAACCATAGACTGTGACAGAGGATGAGATACTTTAGCTTGGTTGTATCTGTTCCTAAACATTGGCAGGATGCAGTTAAAGATGTGAAATGTAAAACAACAATATTGGTTGAGGAGATGAATGCCTTGAAGAAAAATGAGACTTGGAATCTGGTAGAACTTTCGACAAGGAAGAAATCGGTTAGGTACAAGTGGGTCTTTGCCATCATGCAAAAAGAAGATGGTTTCATAGATAGATACAAGGCCAGACTCGTTGCTCGTGGGTTCACTCATACATATGAGATTGATTATCAGGAGACATTTGCACCAGTGGCTAAAATGACCACTATTAGGGTAATTTTAGCATGTGCTGTTTATTTTAACTGAGATCTGCAATAGTTAGATGTCAAGAACTCCTTCCTCCATGGAGAGCTAGAAGAGGAAGTCTACATGGATGTCCCTACAGGATTTGAATCGTCCACTACTCTGCAAGTTGAAGAAATCTTTGTATGGACTAAAACAATCTTCTAGGGCTTGGTTTAGACGATTCCACCGAGCTATGATATTTGCCGGGTACAAACAGAGTAATGTTGATCATACCCTATTCATCAAACGTAAGCATGGTAAGATCACTGTTCTCATTATTTATGTTGATGATATTGTCCTTATGGGTAGTGATGATGAGGAAATCAAGCATCTGAAGGATCTCTTGGGCAAGGAGTTTTAAGTTAAAGACCTTGAAAGTTGAGATATTTCCTTAGTATTGAAGTTGCACGTTCCACCAAGGGTATTATTTTGTCTCAAAGGAAGTACATACTTGACCTTCTCACAGAAACATACCTCTTAGGGTGTCGGCCATGTGATACACCAATTGACCCAAATGAGAAATTGCAAGGAAAAATAGGTACACTTATAGATAAAGGATAGTATCAACAATTAGTGGGTAAGTTGATATATTTATACCTGACCTGATATAGCATTTGCAGTTAGCTTGGTGAGTCAATTTATTCATGATCCGTACTTATCACATATGGATGTTGTGCTTCGGATTTTGCACTATCTCAAATCTGCCCCTGGAAGAGGAATACTACTCTCTTCTAGGGGTCACTTCATAATAGATGCCTACACCGATTTAGATTGGGTAGGAAATCCTGATCAGAGATTAACCTCAGGATATTGTACCTTTGTGGGAGGAAATCTAGTTACTTGGCGCAGCAAGAAGCAACATGTGGTTGCCCGTTCAAGTGCTGAAGTAGAGTTTAAAGCCATGGCTAAGGGAATTTGTGAGTTATTATGGTTAAGGGGACTACTCCAGGATTTGGGATTTTATTCTACAAGACCTATGAGGTTGTTCTGTGATAATAAAACTGCGATCAGTATTGCTCATAATCCGGTACAACATAACGGAACCAAACAAGTAAAAATTGATCGTCATTTTATCAAGGAAAATTTAGAGAGAGGACATGTCTGTTTTCCCTATATTACCTCTGGTGATCAGTTGGTAGATATCTTCACCAAATGACTTCCAGGGAAACAGTTTCATCCTATGTTATCCAAGTTGTGTATAATAGATATACACACCCCAACTTGAGGGGTAGTGTTGAGAGATCGTATGGTCCACATGGATTAACCATCGTCTGGTTTAGATTAATTTATCTTTATGTCTAGATTCATTGTACTACTGTCTAGATTCATTGTACTATTTGTATTGTGTTGGCCTATATATTGTAATTGTTGGCAAATTGGGCCAACTGGGTCCAGTTTGATGAGAGAGTGTGGACCTTGGGTGATACGGCTTTGTTATGCGTGAAGCATGGAAGAGGTGAAAGAATTAGAGGAGAGATAAAGAGGAGAGAAAGAGGAGAGAGAAAGTGGGACCCGGGAGAGAAGGTGGGACCCACCACGGTGGTATGCCACCTAGGCAGTCGGCCACCAGCGGCGGCCAGACAGGGCCAGCCAAGTGGCACAGAGGCCAGCCACAAGGCGGGCTTGCCTTGCCCGGCCGGCCGGCCGACATAAGGCGGGCCGGCGCCTTGGCGAAGCCGGCCGACCCCCGCAAGGCGAAGGCCAGCCCGTAGGCGTCCGCCCCGCAAGCCCGGCCGGTCCGCATGATCACCCCCCGCCAGCTCTCTCGCATGCCGCACGCTATCGGCATGCCTATCAAGTGTTCGACCGATTTCCGGAGAGAGAAAAGCTCTCTCGAAATCGGTCTCGGCGAGTTTAACGTTTTAAAAAAAAAAAAAAAGTTACAGAAGCCATTAATTGAATTCACAGGGGTATTTTCGGAAAAGAAGAAAGAAAAAGATGCGAGATCGGCCGTCTAAATAGAGCCACGTAAGGAAGATTCCAAATCTGAGGCTCTAAAGAAGGCAGGATTCCGTGTTTCTCAAGCGGAGGCGTCAGATCCCATCGCGCATGAGCTGATTGGCGGGACGCTGCGCATAATCATGCGCCCGCATCACATGGAAGCAAAGCCGCGATCAGGTGTGACGCGCCTACGGTGCCGCGACAGATTGATCCAGTCGTGCGCGGTGTATTAAAGCCGGCCGGATCCGCGCTACTTATGCAGATCCAGCGGCGATAATCAAATCCCGCCTTTTTAAGTGAGATCCGACGGCCAAAATGTTTGATTCCTTCTTCAGCCAATCAGAGCGCGACACCCAGATGGCGGGCGCGGCTACGGTGTGTCGGCGCACCATGTGGGTTTAAAAGATTCCATTTGGAATTTTTTCAGAGGCCGAACTTGTTTATGCCATAACTTGGCCATCCGGTGGCCAATCAGGCGATCCAAATTGCACCGAGCTAGGTTTTTAATGCTCTTTCTATTGAGAATGTTTAGAGAGACTGCCGGCCCGAGAAAAATTGCGAAAGGAATTTTTGAAGAAAAGGGGAAAAACCTTTTGTTTTTTGATTTTTCTTGCTTTGGGAATTGAAGGCGGTCATTCTCCATCGTGTTCATGCCGATGCCAATACATTGAAGTATTCTTGATGGTTGGAAGAGCTTGATTGCATATGGCAAGGGTTTATTGACTACCGGATGAAGAAGAACATCGTCAATTATCGGGAAAAATTGGTTGTGAGATTTTCTTATCTCTTTTATTATTTATTGAACCAATCTATTGTATGTTCAAGTAGGATAATGATGTTGAATGCCTATGGTACATGGGAATCTATTGTATGCTAGCATTAGGCAAAGAAAAAAGAAGAAAAATATTGAATGCCTTGCTAGGGTGGGATTTAATTGTAGGGCATCATTATAAGCCCCAAAAATTGTATCTGTTGTGGTGTGTTCGGTGGGTCTTTGGACACCGGCTTTATGCCTGTTCGTTATTTACGCCCTCTCGGTTATCTTTGGGGAAATTTAGGGTGAGCATCCTTGTCCCGTAAAGGGCTAAAAGTTGAGTATTGAGTAAATCCGAAGCCCATTGGGCATTACTCCGTGGATTAGCCATCACTCTTTGTGGTGGTGAACCCGTAATTTTTGTGTGTTGTGGTTTGCTTGTTTATGAGCTTTGTGAAGTGCGTGGAATGAATTGCGGGATGGGTGTGCAAATCTGGTAGACCTGCCCGAGTGGTGTGAGGTAGATTTGCATACGATTGTGTTTGTGACAGGTTATTTTGTGAATATCACTGGGCAGCAAAAAAAAACCAAAGGAGAAATTATTCACACTGATTCACCCCCCCTCTCAGTGTCATTCAAGGTTTATCATATTGTACATTTGAACTACCTGTACTACTCTCATTGTACTACCTGTATTCATTCTCACATTCTAAATAAGAAGACCTCTGTCTATTGTAAGACATGTAATTCCATTCATTGTTTCTACAGTTTCCACCATAGTTGTTAGGGTTTTTCCTAAGTTGTCTAGATTTACTTTCTTAATTAGTTTATGATTGTAATTAGGGAAGTTTCCTAAATTATTGTTTCTCCTCTTTGATTATAAATAAAGGAACCATTAAAGGAGGAGAACAGACATGATTCTCTCTCCCTCTTCACCATTCTCCATTCTCTCCATCTTCCCTTTTTTCCTTTTCTATTTTGTTACAGATCCCAATGTGATAAATATGAGATATGTGCATGTTTTCAAGTATCGTATCTATATGGGGTGTATCGCCCGATATAGTGTGATATGTCTCCCAATTTTTTAAAATAGTAAGTGTATTTGTAGGTATCGACCGTATCGAACTGATACAGGTCGATACATATCGATACTTTTGATACAGATCGATATCCCTCTGATACGTCAAAAATTTCTATTTTCTCATTTTAAAAATTGGGAAAAAAATGAAACGCATCAACCTGTATCTGTCCGATATAGGTCGATACAAAAGATACGAATGATACATCTCATTAATTCCTAACAGTTTAACTGACTGTTGATTAGCTTTAGTAGCAAAAGGAACTTTGATTTTTGTCTCGGGTGATTAGTAGAATCGTAGAAGAAGAGAACAAAAAATCAGAAGAAGCAAAGAAGAGAAAGCAAAAGCAGAACATAAATCGTTGGTGGAGGAAGAAGAAGAAAAGAAAAATGAATCGGAAGAAGTAGAGAAGAGAAAGGAATAATAGAAATCAAAGGAGGCTGAGGAAGAAGAAGAGGAAAAAAAAAGCAGAGAAGAGAAAGGAAAAACAAAAGAAAAATCAAAGGAGGAAGAGGAGGAAGAAGAAGAAGAAGAGAAAAACATACCAGTTCCTTAGACCTAAGTCACCGGAAGTAGCTGGAAGCAGCCTTGAAGTTGATCGATGTTGGGACCTTGCTTCCTCCTCGTTGAGTTTGGGAGAAGAAACATAGCCTTCGAGAAGCACATTGTTCTGATTGATTTTCCTTTAAGTGTTCATATTGTATATAGTGTGATATAGTGCATATATATATATACTTGACAGTGTATTGAAAATATCTACACCACCCAATGAAAAAAAAAAGTATAAATTATATAAAAAAAAATGAGGATGCAAACACACTTACTCCTACGAGGTTGAAACCTGCCTGGACACCATCCTAATAAGGACCAAAGACTCAAAACATAGCCCCGAACTCGCCCTGATATTAAACTTAATGTAATTTTTTTTTCTTTTTCAATATCGCTTATTTATAGTGTTTTTATGCTTTAAAAATGTGTTTTGTATATTCCGTAATCATTCCTATGCATATCTTGCCCCGTATCCATGCGTATGCACGATACAATACGATACTTATCTTAAAACTAGCTGATCGATACGATACTAATACACGATACTTTAATCCTTGGATATATGGAACATGAAGTTAGCTTATGTATTGATTTGGAATCATGATGATCGGATATGTGGATGATGAATTATGGTTGAACAAGGAAGAACAGTCAGTGTTTTGTTGGGTGCTGTTTTGCATGACCAACATGTTCAAGTCAGTTTTTCAATCGTTTTTCGAAATTCTTAGTTACAGATCAAAACATGAAAGTAGTAGAGCATCGAGTCAGCTCTGGCAAGTAAGGCCTTTTTGTTACGATCATTGGGCCCCAAGGATCACAAAAGCGATTTCGTGCACTAAGAAATCAGGGTAATGGGATTTGAACCCACTTCTTCCATGACCCCCCCATGAATCACGAGCAAGAACGAGACTACAAAAAACTTACTTTCTTTAAAATTTGTTCCGAACCTCACTCGACTTTATCTTGCCAAAGGAATTTCATTCAGCTCCGAGCGGAAAAAAAATAAATGCTTCAAACGACAAGTTATTTTGAGCTCGTATGAAGAAGTTATGGCTGTTTCTAAATCACTGCACATAAAAGGAGCAAAATAGGGAAGTGGCCCAAATGAGGCCCATGTAGCCCTGGTTGGGTCAAGTGGCATGTGGGCCAAGTGGACCAGGTGGCATGTGGAACAAGTGGGTCAGCTGGCTGGGTGGTAGCAGCAAAAAATTGGCGAAGCGACAGAGACATGTATTTGGATAAAAACTAGATTTTGGGGTCAAAGGAATCGGGCCCTGGCTTCTCAGGTCGTCTGGCTTAAAACCCTCAACCCAGAAGTGCAGTCTCCTTCACAGTCTATGAGGAACCACCAGGTGCTTGGTGGAATGGCCAAGAAAAGGGGATTCAAATCGTCTCATCCCTGAGATTCAGGAGGCGTGGCGGCGACCCCACTGGATGGTCGCCATGTGGGGGTCGGACTCCGTTCGAGCCGACAAGCTGAGCCGACAAGAGAGTGTCGGCTCGAACGGAGGGGTCGGATTCATCCGACCTCCACATAGCGACCATCCAGTGGGTCGCCGCCACGCCTCCCGAATACCAAGAATGAAACGATTTGAATCCAAGAAAAGGAACATTAGCAGCCGTACTTGCTCGTTGCACCACAGCTGGAAGGCATGCAACAACGGCTGCATGTGCAAGCACACCGCCCTCCATGACAAGACCAGCAACAGAAGGTTTGATTTTCAGAATTTTGGCCAACACTGTGTTGGCATGCACATGAGGTGTTTTACCTCAAATTAAAAAAAAATTCTAGCGAAGTTTGCTATGTCCATAGGGTTTATTTGTAAATACTAAAAGTTTGAGGGGCTTTTGTGTAATCTCAGAAAGTTAAAGGGCCTGCTTTGTAATTTCCAAATATTCCAATGTGTTATTTTATGATATTTGAAAAATGTGAAGGGTTTAGTTGTTATTTCTAAAAGTCACATGGGGCTTATTTGTAATTATCAAAAAGTTGTTGACAGGAGAAGATTTTGATCGGACTGCTCACAGTGAGCCATGTCAACAAGGTTCTGATCAGACGACCTTGATTGAGGAGCGGAAGAGGTGATGGTAGAGATTCCTTCGGCTTGTTTCCAATTGGTTTGGTGCATGGAATCTTGGTGCACTGGGATACGCTATTGTATGTTTCGGTGTACTACTGTCTTACACTGTGATCCAGTGTAGTGTTGTGTACGTACATCGCTGTTGCTCCAACGGATGAAGTTTCACTGGCCCTTTTTTTGCCTATCTCCTCAGAATTCGAAACTCTAAAAGCTTGTGTGAAGTGAAGACCTTGGCAAAGCTATTCTGCCTTTGTTTTGCAAGAAAAGCAGCAAGGATCTTGTTAGGGCTTTGGGAAACATGAAGATATATTGAACCTAATGAAGTATTGAAGTGCTTGAATGAATAAATGAAGATGGTTTTTGTAAGAGGAAAAAGAAAAAGAAAATATGAGAAGAGGAAAGGAGTTGGGCATGCATTTTAGGTGTTTGTGAAAACGCCATGAACGAAAAAGAGGAAGAAAAGAAGGGAAGAAGAAAGAAGTTAGGCATGCATTCAATGGGTCTGTGAAAGCACCAAGGAAGAAAAAAAGAGAGAAGGGAAGAAGGAGAAGAAGAGAAGTAAAAGGTAATGGTGGAAGGCTATGGGTGTAAATGGGAGATTGGGAATTACTTTGTGTATGCTAGACCTAGGTGATATCTGTTGAATACCTGCCTAGTTTAAGCTTCATTGTAGGGCATCATATTGTTGATTGTATCGGGGTGTGCCAGTTGGGACTAGACATACATTGGGGGTAACACCCTTGTGTTTGTTTATCAAAGGTTGAAGCAGGTTAAGGTAATAAAGTGTGACTGAAGCACCACTGGGGTTGATTGCCCTTGCCTTGATATTAGGAATTGAAGCAGGTGTGTATGACCCGTACTGTAGGTGCAGTTTAAACGGGTGTCGTATAAATGTTGAGCTCAGTTGGGCATTACTCCTTGAAGTAGGCAGGGCCCACTATCCTGACCGAACCACTTATATCTGCAGTCGTGGTGTGATTTCTATTGTGCATATATTGGAGTGCCATAGATGCTTCCAGGATGGATGGATATGCGCATTCTGATAGACCTGGTCACTTTGTGGTAGCGTGGACGTGCATACGACTATGTGTTTATGATTGCCTAGGTAGTGTGTAGTTGTGATTGGGGTGTGACGCTGGTGATAGCCGTATGTGTATGGTTGTGATATGTGTTGAGTGCTTGACAATTGAGTTCCCTGTACATCAGTGTGTGTCAGTTGAGCTATGAGCAGCACTAGACCAATGAGTGAGTTGTGGTAACAAGCGAGTTGGGTTTGCGAGCGAATTTTTGAGTACACTAATCACCCCCCCTCCCCCTTCTTTCAGTGTCAACCTCGGAACAACAGAGATAACAGCTGCTACCTTAGTAGTACAAAAAGTGTCAACATTGCGGTTACTGGGTTAGATTTTAAGGAATTGGGTGGTGAATGGGTGGAATAGGTTAGGTTAATGGATTTAAGAATTTGGCGAAGTTGTATGTAGATTCTAATTGCTGGCATAGGCTTTGTTTATGGTGGAGAGGTATTTGAAGTGTCAGGGGGAAGCAGCTCCATGGCTAACATTGATGGGGGATGGTTGGATAGCTACAATTAATGGGAGCAGGCTTTGGGTGATGTATGGGTTTTCTTAGAAACAATTTTAGTAGCACATTCATTAATGGGAGTAAAAATGTCAATTGGCAGAGGGGAAGAGTGTCCTCTCCGACCTACCTAGATGACCAATGGGGAGTGAATAGCGGCGGTGTCGGTATGAATCATGTCTGTTGCTAACTCGCTCTCCCTTTCACAGAATCATTTCCCTCACTGTGCATGGAAGAAGGGATTCTTATTCTCGCCCCTGCAAAACCCTTTCCCTCGTTTCTGCCATTTTCCTAACAGCTGTGGTGGCACACATGGAAATGAGATGGTTGCAACAGCTGATGTCATGGTGATGCCGTCCTTGGAAGGTGTCATTTCTGGGTTCAGTCTCAATCATAAATTATATTTCTGTAATTGTCAACAATTAGCTCAACTCTGACTAAGTGCCCAAGAGATTTTTAGAAGCTCTACAAAATACAAACAACTCTATTTTCAGTCCATTGAAAGGCCACAAAACAATAAATCCATAAAACCTAAAACCCAACCTAACACAGCCCATAAGCCTAGTTATATTTTCTCTCTAATTATGATACTGGTACTAAAAAATAAATTTGGCTCCTCATATCTTCTAAACTACGAGACATATCAATTTTTTTTTTCAACGCAGTGTATAACCCCGTCTCTCTAGTGGAAAATTCTGACTCCTCCTAGAAATGCAACTTTCAATTTGGTTTCTTATTTCTCATTCTTTTATCTCTTGGATTTCTCTTGAGCACTTTATGACTTTAAAATATTCATCTTTTGCTAACCATGCATACCCTGCATACGATCCAATGGTGCTTGCTATGGATAATTTTTGTTTTCTCTTTTTCTTTATGTAAAAATTAACTAATATGCCATTCTTGTGATTAAAGGTATAGTAGCATCCTTGTTGAGCTCTAATTTTAACCTCAAATTTGTCCTTTTCTGTGTGAATCCATTGATTGTGTCTAATCGTTATCCTCCCCCTCTTCTTCTATCTCACACTGATTGTTAAATGTCACTCATTCTATTACTCTTATTTTTCTCTGTTTGTAGATGAAAACTCCTCTTTAGTTGCCCTGCAAACTTTGGCTGATTTGTCTTTAATGATGCCTCCATCTACTATTGAGCCTGGTAAGAATTTTCGGCCTTTTGTGTTTAATTTGTTAAAAATATAAAAATGTCTTTGATTTGTAATGAATGACATGTGTGACAAAGTAAAACAGGGAGAAGTAGCAGCGAGAAGAAGGAAAGAGAAAAGAGAGAAGAGAAAAGAAGGAAAATAGAAACCGAGAGGAGTTGAAATTACTCTCCACATATGGAACTCTTTATTTATAATAGAAATAAAAGCAAATATTATAATAATGGCCCTTAGTTAACCAACAACAATTAAACATAAATCCTAATCTAATTCCCAAAACACCTCTATGGTAACATAAGCACTTCAACACTCCCCTCAAGCTGGAGCATATATACACATTATGCTCCAGCTTGGAACAATTAGTACATAAATAAACAATCACACCCAGACATGTGGCAAACAAAAGAACTGCATGAAGCCTGGTTGCATGAAACAAAAGAACCGCATAAAGAAGAACCAGCACTAAGTAAACATAAACCGATTAACCACCAGCATCAATGAAAGAGAGAACTCTTAATTAAGAAAAAACCAAGATAATAATAAATGGCGGAGAACACCAGCCGCTGGTAAGAAAATTGCATCAACTGCAGTAAAGACCCAGGAACTATCAGCAGGAGAAGATGACTAAATCATCGTTGCAGGCCAGAAACCTGAAATATTCAATCAGAAAACTCCAGGCAAATAATAAA
Source organism: Protea cynaroides (assembly GCA_028583415.1). Classification (NCBI taxonomy): domain Eukaryota; kingdom Viridiplantae; phylum Streptophyta; class Magnoliopsida; order Proteales; family Proteaceae; genus Protea; species Protea cynaroides. The sequence goes on from CM053275.1 coordinate 19,977,312, forward strand.
GGAAATCTTAAATAAAAAAATAAAATAAATCCACAAAGCAAAGAAGAATCTAGTAATGACTAGATACAGTAGCTGATGCTCTTGAAAAAAAGGGGGCTGCCCTTAAAATGTCTCTTTCTTTGTGCTCAAGTCCATCTTTTGTAAGAGATGAGATATTGTGGGATAGGCTTGGCCGCCCTCGATACAGATTCCATTCCTAGTGATAGCCTCTCTTCAAGTTCAGGCTTCTTCCTCTTGGTTTTTGGGTCGTGGTGGCTGTTGATGGCAATGCCGAAGGTGATCTCTTGACTTAAAATCTGGTTTTTCCTGGTTTGTCGGCTTGGGCTCTGCTGGTGGCAATGCCGAAGGTGGAAGTTCAAGTCAATGGAGAATTTGTTTTTTTCTAGTCTAGGCTTTACTTGGACTTTATATCATGTACACATTCTTCTATGGCAAGAAGAAATCTTCAACAAGAAGAAATCCACAATAACAAGTTTTCACTAGGGAAGACAAGCAATAATCTCCACAAAAGAAGATAGGCAGAAAAATTTCACTGAGAAAACACTGAAAATAATCTTCTTGAAGGAAGACATGAGCAATAATCTTCTTGAAGGAAGACAGATAATTGGCAAATAATTCTCAATGCAATAATAAACATTGGCAACAGACGACGGACAAACAGTCGACAATGCAATAATAATCAATAATAAACAGCGGCAACAGACGACAGAGAAACAATCTTGGCATATAATCTTCAATGCAATAATAATCGTCAATAAGGTTGGTCAAGAGGAAGGATAGGATTGGGATGGAGTTGGCTGGAAGTACCAGGGGGGAGGCAATGTCAGAAGTAGGGGGTTAAGGCTAACAGAAGTACCAGAGAGGGCTATGGTCTCTTCAGAACTTCAGTTTCTGCCACCATACAATTTTGTGCCAAACTCATCTTCTATTTCATTTTGTCTTGCCATAAAATTCCAGTGTTATTCGAATTTGGTGTTTCTTTTTCTTTCTTTTATTTCATTTTTTTCTTAAAAAATATTGTTGCCTCCTTAGAAAGAACTTGAGTTTTCACTATCATCCAACTTTATGTCTAGATCTACTTTGTTATTGATGTTTTTGTTTGTGATGGCAAAAGGGTTAAAACGTCTCAAATTAACAAGCCCTCTTTGCTATATGATCTTAATTCAGTCCAACACAAAAATCTGCAGAGAAAAATAATAGAAAAAAATTCTTATCTGGAAATCTGACCGTCAGAAATTGATGAAACTTGGGTTGAATGGTCTTTATAATAGTTATGAACACCCTTCAAAATCTGAGAATGATCCGAAAAGATTTGAAGGAGCTATGAGCTTTGTAACCTTATTGTACCTGGTGCCGCCAGAACCTGGACAGGTTCAAAAGGATGTTGGTTGCTGATTTGGTTTTTACTTCCCCTAATTGGTGCTGAGTGTTTCAATATAACCAACAACAAAGAACAAAATAGGAGTATTTAATGCAAAGGAACAAAGGAAATAGAGTTCGGTTGAGTCTCACAACCTTAGAGACTCAACCAAAAAATAGGAGTTTCACTCTCTTTTTTTTTCTGGAAAATTCTCTCTACTGCAGCCAGCCTGCATTCTCTTTATTTATAGCTTTGAAACATTACAAATAAAATAGGAAAGAACGAAATTTGGAAAAGCTAAACCTCATTTATAACTTAGGAAGTTTCTAAAACATAGAAATAGGAAAGTTTCTAAAAACTGGAATTAGGAAACTCGATTTTAGGCAAGTCTTAGTCTCCAAGTAACTAAGACTTCTAAACTAACTAGCCTAATTTTTAGGAAACTAAACAATGGAAATAAGTAAACTGAAAATTAGGAAACTAATCAAAAGAGTCATAACTAATGTTGTTGGTACTGTTCACGTGAACAGTACCGCGTGAACAGTGTTCACGTAAACAGTGTGGGCTAGGCCCGGGCCCATGTTGACGGTACCTTGGGTTGGTTGCTTCTTGGACTGCATCAACTCCCCCTACTTAAAATGAACTCGTCCACGAGTTCGATAATGATGAAGAATGATTTCAGTGGGTTCGATAGGCAACGTCTTCTGATTTTGAAATTTTGGTTGTCCTTGCAATGTTGGAAGAAAATCCATCACTTTGGGTCCACTTTCTTCAAGATATTTAGACGGTATCACAAAGTCAATATGCTCAACATCTTGAGGAAAGTCAAGTGAAATCGTGGTATTCATAGGGACTATCTTGTTCAATTCTTCATTTTTCGCAATTGTCTCCATAATACCGTGGTCTTCATCAGAACTGTGGTCACCTTTTTCAATCCTTGGAGCTTTAGCAAATGCATCAAAATTATCCACATCTATTTTTGAGGCAATCAAAACCATACTGCTGATTATATGGATTCCATATGAATCCTCACCATCATCCATGACATCCGTATTAGGAACAGAAGTGTCATCACTTTGTGGTTCACATACTTGTGTATCTGGGTTGGCCTCGATTGCAGCAACTAAGGAGTTTACCTTTAATTTTTGTGGACAATCTCTAGCAAAGTGACCGTATGCATTGCAGTGATAGCATTGCACATCCGTAGCTGCTACCATGGGAGTTTTACCTTTATCTGTCGTTGGAGTAGCATGAGATGTAGTCCCTATGGCTTTACTGTTTGGTGTAGGGTGCTTCAATTCATAAGAACTGGAGGTGGGCTTTGGTGTTGACTTCAAAAGGTCCTCGGCTTGGAAAGCTTTATCAACACAGTCGTTAAAACTAACAATATCAACCACTCCCATTTTTTCTCTAATTTCAGGTCGCAGTCCCAAACGGAACCGAGATATCATTTGATCATCATTGTCTCGTGAACCTGACTGTGCACACAATCGGTCAAACTGATAGACATAATCTTCCATACTCATAGTGCCTTGTAGAAGATTATTCAGCTGGTCATGCAAACTTCTTTGGAAGGATCGTGGAAAATATTTTTCTTTCAATTCTTCCTTCATCTCCTCCCAAGTAGTGGGTTCTCTACGACTCCTCATGAGACTATATTCATAGTTACGCCACTAATCACGAGCACCCCCCACTAGTTTAGAGCGGGCCAATTGCAGCTTTCTAGGTTCGGGAAGGCTAAACCAATCAAAGTAGTCATCTAGGGCATTCAACCAATCTTGAAAGGCTTCAGGGTCTTGCCTCCCATGAAACTCCTTGAGGTCCATTCGCACCTTATGGGTTTGATACCGAATAGGTTGATTGCCATCATAGTCTTCATAGGGTGGGTCTTGGTATTCTTCTCTAGGGACTCTTTGGGGAGCCCTAGGAACACGCCTTGGCATTAGGTTGGCTATGGGAATTTCTCTTCTAGGGGCTTCTAGTCTGGCCGGCCTAGGATTATCCCGTTCCTCCAAATTACTTATTCTTCCATCCATACTGTCTAACTTGGCATCCAATTTGGTCAATCGTTGGAGCACCAAATTAACAAGGTCATTGAGATTATTGGACTAATTAGGAGAGGTAGAACTCTCCTCAGTCATGCTCTGATACCAATTGATGGCAAAAGGGTTAAAACATCTCAAATTAACAAGCCCTCTTTGTTATAGGATCTTAATTCAGTCCAACACAAAAATCTGCAGAGAAAAGTAATAGAAAAAAATTCTTATCTAGAAATCTGACCGTCAGAAATTGATGAAACTTGGGTTGAATGGCCTTTATAATAGTTATGAACACCCTTCAAAATCTAAGAATGATCCGAAAAGATTTGAAGGAGCTATGAGCTTTGTAACCTTGCTGTACCTGGTGCCGCCAAAACCTGGACAGGTTCAAAAGGATGTCGGCTGTTGATTTGGTTTTTACTTCCTCTAATTGGTGCTGAGTGTTTCACATATAACCAGCAACAAAGAACAAAATAGGAGTATTGAATGCAAAGGAACAAAGAAAATAGAGTTCGGTTGAGTCTCACAACCTTAGAGACTCAACCAGAAAATAGGAGTTTCACTCTCTTTTTTTTTTCTGGAAAATTCTCTCTACTGCAGCCAGCCTGCATTCTCTTTATTTATAGCTTTGAAACATTACAAATAAAATAGGAAAGAACGAAATTTGAAAAAGCTAAACCTCATTTATAACTTAGGAAGTTTCTAACACATAGAAATATGAAAGTTTCTAAAAACTGGAGTTAGAAAACTCGATTTTAGGCAAGTCTTAGTCTCCAAGCAACTAAGACTTCTAAACTAACTAGCCTAATTTTTAGGAAACTAAACAATGGAAATAAGTAAACTGAAAATTAGGAAACTAATCAAAAGAGTCATAACTAATGCTGTTGGTACTGTTCACGTGAACAGTACCGCGTGAACAGTGTTCACGTAAACAGTGTGGGCTAGGCCCGGGCCCATGTTGACGGTACCTTGGGCTGGTTGCTTCTTGGACTGCATCAGTTTGTGTACCCAGAGTCATCTGTACAGGAAGGGAAGCAAACTTTGGATATTGTTGATAAGTTTAGTGCACCTAAAGCTATGTCTGCGAACCAGAAAAGAGAAAAAGCTAAAACTACCGCTGCTAGGAAGAGAGGGCATCAATCAACAGTTGGAGTTGAAGTCACTGCCCAAAAAAGTGCCCAGCAATGGAGGTACTCAGGTCTCAATGTTAGTGCTTTTTCTGAAGCAAAGCAACCAGCTTTCCAATCTACTCCTAAAATGGGGAAAAGGAAATACAAGTCCTTGGCATCAGAAGTCAGATTTGGTTTGGGTGGCCTTTGGGCCTTTCGTAGTTCCTGGATTAATCTTGTCCCTTTTACTTCTTTTCATCCTAAACTCATCTCAAAATTTATCAGAACAATAGGAAAACAAGGAAAAAGGAGGCTTCAATAATTACCTAGACCATATGGATATTATTTTTTGTTCCTGGGGTATTTATAAATTTGTAATCTTGGTGACCACCTCCATTTTGTTTACCCACTGCAGAGTCCAAAAATTGAAGTTCATGCTGATCCTTTTGTTGATGAATATCCTATGGCTGAGGTATGGAGATCTTTCTATTTTTAATTTCAAGCAGTTTGATATTTCGCTATTATGGAAGCATGAATTTTCTGGTCTGATTATAATAATGCATCTAATGTGCTTTGTTTTCTATTACATCTATGATTTTATTCTTTATGATCAATCAGTTGGGACTGTAAAATAGTCAGTGTTGTTAACAGTGGTGTCTTGATACCCATACAAGAAGGCTACCTTTACGGATAAGCTTTGTAAGCCTTCTTGCTCCATGACTAGGCTCTTATCTTGATCAAATGCATGCTTGGCAATTAACAAAAAAATTGCTAGGCACATGCCCAAAGTCCTTCTGAAATTCTTTGAAGTTTGAACAGTTATAAAACTTTAGTGGAATGTATCCCTCTCGACTCTCAAGAGATCAAATCTAAGACTAGTAGTTTACCCTTCTCTTTATACTCTATATAAACTAATTATAGATGGTTGCAAGAGATAGCGGTGGACTTAATTATTATGGCCTCTGAGTGTAATAACCTTTGGGATTTGTTATATAGAACTATATATTTCTTATTGAATGGTAGCATATATGGAAACATGATAAATCCCCCATGGAGATCTTGTGGCATAAGATATGTAGCCAGAAAAGTAATGTAGTCCATTCAATGACCCTGCAACTTCAGGTGACTCTCCTTGTCAATCATTGTATAATTTGCTTTTTTGGGAACCAATGAGATTGTAGGAGACAAGTCCTGGACCTTCATTGTTATAGCCCTTCTTTATTCCTCCTGCAATGGTAGACAGAAGATCATTGTGGACTTCCCAATTGAGAATCTTTAATAGCCTCGCTTACAAGCACTAACGGGATTTTTGTTGCTCATGATATCTTTAGTTCTGTTGAAGTTCAGATGAAGTGGCCATAGTTTGTTAGAGAACGGAGTTGTCACCAGTTCCATAATCTAGGCCAGGCTGGGTTAAAATTGTTTGGTTCAAGGACTTTAAAGATATATATGTTGTAGGGTTACATTCCTGGATGTTTTGTTACATTTTTAGTGAAGTAATTATAATACATGATTGAAGTGGTAATTTGGTGGCAAACAAAGTGGTGGGTGAATTATAGGGAGTTAAGCATTTTTTTGGGTGATTAAAATAATTGTATTAGCTAATCCAAAGAGGATACTAGGAGCGGATGTCTATAGAGGGCAATCCAGCAAAAGGCAAGAGCTTTACAAAGATACCACACATGAAATCCTATCCACATCAGAATTGGATAGGTAAGTCCCATGCACTAGCAATAAATCTATTTCTAGGAGTACCGGGCAAGATGTTGCAATAGGGATAAAAATCCACTGATATAAAACATAATGGCATCTCAAATCTGGTGGAGGCTTCTGGATTTGGTGGTCCAGGATCTCAAATTTCGTTACATCCAAATCTGGTAGATTGTCGCAAAGGCGGCCGGTTTTTCCAAGTTTGTTATAGGGCAACTTTCCTTTAAAGACGTTACGGATCCACCTCTATTCCCTCTCGAAGGTACGAGGCTATCTTGAGACGACCAACAACGCTGGAGGATCCCTTCCCAAATCTGGGATGTGAAGGGATACTTGAAGAACAGCTGGGGATGTCCTCGGTGGCTGGCCAACCTCTCCGGAGGAGGAGCGACCTAGTAGGAAGGGACCTGGTGAAGGCTTTCCAGGAAATGAAGTTGTGTTGAGGAATGTGACATTGAAACCTGATACAGTTCAAGTTATGCAAGAAGACCAAAGGAAGCAAAATGCCAAAATCAAACAAACAAACAATCGACACTGTTCACGTGAATAGTGCTAACAGCTTTAGTTGCCTTTTTCTCCACAAGACTTTGTTAGATTTATTTCCTAAATTTAGTTGTTATTTTGTTTCCTAAATTGGTTTACTTTATGAGTCAGTTTTAGATGTTTCTTTGTTTTGGAAACTTCCTAAAACTATAAGGGTAAGTTTCCTATTCTTGTTTAAGTTTATTTTTGGTTTTGAAGAAAATAATCCTTCCTTAGATGTAGCTTTTCTAAGCTCTATAAATAAGAATATAGGAGAAGAAGGAAATCAGATTTGAACCCTTAGAAAGTGCTGTCGACTTTTCTTTGGGTTGGTTCTCTTCGGTTGTGAGACTCAACCACAATTATTTTCTGTTTTCACTTATTCTTCTAATTCATTCAAGTCCATTCAATCTTTGCTGGTTCTAAGACATCCACACTCCTGTTCCTGGTCACCTAGTGTTGGAAATTTGAGATAAAGTCAGATTACAGTATTCTGGTTCGTCATCAGAACATAGAGGTGTCTACGGGCGAGATTGGTTTCTTCCTCCATGGTTGGATCGTGCTACAATTCGGATATGTTAGAAAGTACTTCCTAGAGACCATCTCCTCCAAGTTTGGTGTTTTTCTAATGGACAGATTTCAAGATAAGTGGAATTTACTACACTCTTACAATTCTATTTTGCTATTTTTTTTGCTGAGAAAGTATTTGGACTGATGTAAACGATCCCCATAGCAAGATTTTAGGTTAAATTTGAATTAGACCTTTGCTTCCGCATCAAAACCATATTATATCAAACCAATAATCCTGGCAATTTCCCAAGCAGAGGGAGAGGTGAACATACCCGAAGCTGTGGCAGTCCATCCCGAAGCTGTGGCAGTCCATCTAAGAAGATCTCCACTTCCTAAGGGACCTCTAGAAAAAGAGTTGAGAGCATACCAAGCTTGAGACTAAGGAATCTCCAAAGACCCTCAGAAAGTATAGAGGAGACAAGAGCCAGTCAATCTCTGCCAGCGTCCAGTCTAATCCATGAGGGTACCAATTATCCATCCAAAGAAGGGTAGAGGAACCGCCATCAATTCTTGTCTTAATGAAATCAGAGGCAAGAGACCTATTCTCCAACCTGCAAATCCAGGATGCGTCCTAACTACAAGATACTGTCCAAATAGAGTCCTTCCTGAGGAGTTTAGCATAGATTCAGCCCGCCGAAATGCTTTTATGCTATGCAACGACTTTCCATATCTGCTGAAGGATTCATGCATTGTTGACTTCTATCACTCTTCTTAGGCCCATACCCACTCTTGCTTGGGGAGACAAATAGCCCAACTGCTAGTATGCATGAATTTATTGTTGTCAGTACCTTTCCACAGGAAGACACTTATCAATGCCTCAATTTTATGGATTGTAGATTGAGGCAAACGAAAGACTGCTGTCCACTAAAGGCAAGAACTCTGGAGCACCGATTTCACCAACTCTAGCCGGCCACCATAGGATAGATATCTGGCCTTCCATAACTGAAGTCTCTTATAGAGCTGGTCAGGATGGGATCGTAGTGGTGTGCCACCAATCTGGAGGAGATCTGTGGAAGGCCCAAGTTTTTACCTGGAAGGGTTCCTAGGAGTCTTAGATGCATCTCAAGCACTTACATGCAGAATCATGAACTCCTACAAGGAAGATGGAGGACTTGATGTTGTTGATGCGGAGACCCAACATGGCGCCAAAAGAAGAAAATGCTCCAATAGATTCCCACTAATAGCATTGTTGCAGTTTGAAAATAAAAGATTCCAGAAAACCAGAACTGAAGGATAGAAAGAGAAGAAGGGAGGTTCAATTCTTAGAAGAGAAAGAACTGATTATATTCCTACACTATTTTATTTATATTAATAATGGAATAATAGTAACAATGGTCATTAGGAAAGTTTTCTAATTACATAACCCAACTAAGAAAGGAGATCTAGCAACTTAGGAAACCAAGATACCACTTACAGCAGATAGAAAATAACTAAAAATAATAAATCGACTAAATATAAGTGGGTCCCGTAGCCCCCTATATCGCTAACGCTAACAAGCATATTGTCATGTTATTGAACTTATTGTAACATTTATGTATAGTCTTAAATAATGAAAATTTGGTCTTTATTCAATGTAACAAGGACACACCTATTTATTGTTTTGTGGCCATGTCAATACATATCAGATGCTAACAGATGTATTGTATTGGTGGACGCACATCATGCATTGTTTTTTCTTGGAAGGGGCACAAAAACAGAAAAAAAGGAGGGGGAGGAAGGAAGGAGAAGGAGAGTATGTATGTGATGTGTGAGCTATTTTGTGTATTTCTTTTGAAAAAGAATGTGTATATGTGTTTTCGTTCATATCTTTGGAGATGGAGGCACAAGTCCTTGTTCTTGTTAGTATATATACTATTGTAGATTGTGGACTATATTTTTAGTTCCAAGTATCAGACATAGTATCGGTGGGAGCAGATACAGATCCAGATCGGGTATGGCTCCAATAGCATGCTAACATGTGGCTGATATTAGTTAAAAATCAATTTAAAAAAGTGAAGAATCGGGTATCGGCCTAATGCAGAGTCGATCTTGAATCAGGGAAAAACCAGTATGAGATCTATTGCAACAACATCGACGAAGACGGGGACAAAAATAAGAATTGATGACCGATTTTTTTTATTTTTTTATTTTTTTATCTTTTTCCAATACTTTTTTTTTTTTCTCTTTTCCCCCTTATTTTGTTCAATGAAAGAAGAATAAAAAGATATGAGCATCCCACCTAAGCCTTGACCAGCTTCTTCACCGATCAACCCCAACTTTTCAGCAGCAACACTGCAGCTCTGCTTCTCACAGAAGGATTAGGATAAACCAAGTCCATTTTCCAATTCTTATTACGCTTTCAAATCCTTTTAGGGCACTCTATGTATAGAGAGGTTGAGATAGTTCTAGACCTCATTGAGGCTTCCTCTTAGACTTAATGACTTGAATAGTTCCAATGACTTACATTGGGACTGTTTTCATGATCATAATCATCTTTACATTTTCAAGGTCTCTACTTAGACTTCACTAACAACCCTAGACTTCTCAATTCGTACGGACCACTTATAACCCATATCTGGGCTTTCAAAATAGGCCCAATATAAAAGAAAATATAAAAAGTCCTAGCCCATAACCCATATAAACCATTAGGATTCTTATTAAACCATTAGACTAGGCTTCAGGTTTATTCTGGTGTGAATACTTGTGCTTGTACCTATCTACATTACGGCCACGGTCAATACCAATATGAGTTGGCAGATCCGATACCGATTCTTAAAACCATGTCGTGGACTCTTATTATCCAGCAACAATCAATGTATCTAATTTCGGAAACCTTGTAACCACTGTGAGAGCTTAATGATTTTAAGGGTTTTGATTTACTGTTTGTATTTATATTTTCACAGATTTTGGTATTTTATAATCCAATAACAGTAAGTATGTTGTTTCAGAAACTTTAAACTTTGATGGTAGCTTGATGATTTTTGGAGCTCTGGTTTACTGTTAGTTAGTCTATTCATTGTTATTTTCACAATTTGTTCCAATTTCTCATCATGCCTGCATTTTTTAATCTATTGTTTGAGTGTTCAATTATAATTTTCATTTGCTTCAATTATATTGTAGGCTCTGGCTATGGAAGGAAAGAAACCCATCTGTAAAGCTAAACGTACTAATCAAATTGCCCCACCACCAAAACAAGAAAAATCGGTCACACCTGCAGCATCTTCTTGTGGTATGGAGGCTGAGAAAACGGGGGTCGACTCTGCTGCATCATACAGGCAGGTTCCTACTGTAAACCCAGTTAACTTGCCAACTAAAGTCAGGAGTAGGTGGAAGATGCGGAAGGATTTGAAGTCTTCTGAGAGTGTTGGAAATGACCAACCTACTAAAAAAAATGCTTCTCCACTTCATGACAGTGCACTTGGTCTTAAGGTTTGGCATGCTCCAAGCTCCACATTATCTACTGCAGAAACTTCAATTTGTTGAAGCTTTGACAATAATATATTCTTTTATTGTAGGAAATGCTTTCTCATTGTTTATCATCACACTTGCTTTGTCGATGGTGTGCTTATGAGTGGGTCTATAGTGCTATTGATTACCCATGGTTTGGTAAAAGGGAGTTTTTGGAATACTTAAATCATGTTGGATTGGGGCACATCCCAAGGTTAACACGTGTTGAATGGGGTGTCATAAGGAGGTATATCTTTTCCAGCTGTTTCTCCTTTTCTTTTTTGATAATGTTGGATTATGATACTAATAATGTAGGCACTACAGTAATGCAGCATTTTTAGCTAATCAACCTTAAGTTTGCTTACCTCTGTTAGCATACAAGGGAAGATAATAGTCCTTCCTCTAGTTAATTCGTTCATATGAGCAATAGTGTGGCTTAGCACCAGGTTTGTTCCTTCTACTTTTTGCCCCCTTGATGAAATTGTATGATTGTCGTTCCAATCAGATGGGACAAACTTAATGGGTAATTTAAGAGCCTTGTCGAGCACTAAGTTCTTAATATGAGTATTGAGTATGCCTCCAGACCTTGAAATCACTTTAAATTTTGTCTGGGGCATCCGTTGTAAAGCTGCTTTGTGTGCCATCCCACACTAAATGGTAGCGTGTCGAATGCACCAATTTAATTAAATATTTCTTTACTGATCTGATTAATAAACTGTAAATAGGATAAGCAAAGGTCGATCCCACAGAGAATGAATTGATTAAAATTTATATTCTACTCAAACTAAATATACTAATTAATGCTAATTAAACACAATAACAAAGGGGGGATTTTGGTTGTTTAAATCAAATTGAAAGTAAACAGACAGAATTTAAATAGGAAGATAATTAGATGAGAAAATTTAGTTCTTGGTTCAATATCCACCCACACATGCAATGAGTAAAATTAATCGCAACGTTAATCTCTTCCTTCCAATTAGAATTAAAGACCCTAGATAACAATAAGCTCTGTTACCCGAGTTTTCCCTTAAGTATCTCTACTAAAACAAGCTCTTTAGAGAGATCTAACCATTGAACAACACTAAATAAGCTCTCAATGTTTAATTTATGGCAGTATTAAGAGGGTGAAAAACAGATCAATCTAAGCAACAATCACACACAAGCGGGGATTATTTAACTTAGGTTATATTATTTACAATGATGAGACGAAAACTTGGACATAATCATCTACCACTGTTTGCTACTTGTGATTAGAATCAGGACGATTACGTATCACAGATTCTAGATCTAGCAATTAATATTAATCTAACTGATTCAGCAGGCCATTACTGAATTATTCAGACAAATATCATAATTAAAGAGAAAAGAATAACATAAGCAATTCCAATAAAAGAGAGAATAAGAACAACGTTACTGAATAGAGATTACACCATTGACATGAGTTTAGGCTTCAAAATCCCCTTGAATTGAATGAGAAGATTAGCTAGACATTACAATCCTTTCAGAGATAGAAAAATTTCCAGCAAAAGAGAGAGAGAGAGAGAGAGATTGATTATCACACTAGTGCTCTATATATAAAATATGACAATCCTTTGTAAGTTATAACTCCTTCTTTGTGTAGGATTCCTTCTTTGTGTAGGATTCCTTCTTTGTTTAGGAGTCCTTCTCTATTTAGAATTCTGAAATTGTAGAGTCTTTTTTTCTTCTTTGGAGTCTTCTATTGTAGGTTTAGGTTTCCTAACTTGATTAGGAGATTCTTTATGAAATTTACATCCACTGTTGAATGCTTTAATCTGATCAGAGGGCTACTCCAATTCGGATTCGGTTAGATTTTCGTATCAGATTCTAAAGCCACGTTTGAAGACCCAAACGAACTCGGATTTTTCTCCATAATACCATTCCGAAAAGGTTGTGACGTCCTCTACAATTTTACTGAAGACAACTTTTCAATTCTGAAACTCTTTTCATGTCAAAAACCTGCATGAAACTCAAAACGTTAATATTAAGGATGTTGAAATTTTCTTATCTTTTAACAATTAATTCACAATGTCTATAAAATATATGAAATTAATAAAATTCATCATATTCAGTTCAATAACCCATAAAACACATTAAAAAGCATAGTGCAAAGAGAATAAAAATATAAAAATTACACACCTATCACTAAACCGTACTTGATTGTATTCTATGAACATTATTTCGAGAGACTAAATGAATTTGGTGTTTTGAAGATCAATCCTATTCCAAAAATATAGCAAGATCTGATCATTCATTCTTTTTCTAGATGAAGCATCCTTTTGGATACAAAGAAAAAAATTGTACATCCCTGATGTTTGGTGGATGTTCCCTAAATATTACCAAACCTTGTAATTCCGATCTTTGTTAATTAAAACACGTATCATACGCGTTTGGTACAGCCGTATCGTTTTGAATCGTATAATATGTTTTTCCATATTGCTTCCAATTATCCGGTAAAATACTGCAAACATCCCTCCATTCTGTTTTGTACGCGATCTGAATGCGTATCCATATTTTATTATTAAAAAAAATGATTACTGGACATTTATTCCCAAACTCAAAACTACATTACAGCCGCCTTCACCTTCTCTTCTCCCTCACGAGCAGCAACCTCTCACCTTCTCTTCTCCCTCATGAGCAGTAACCCCTCACCTTCTCTTCTCTCTCACTTCTATTCCTTCTCCCCTATTCCTTGTCCTTCATTCCTTCTCTCTCATTCCTTCTCCTTCTCCTTCACTCTCACAAGAAGCAACAACAATTATTTGGCGACGAACAGCAGCAACGACTATTTTATGACGATGAGCAGCATCATTAACTATCTTACAAAAAGCGAACCCCAAGGGGGTAGCTGAGTCGGCAAGGAGCCGCCTCAAGAAGTAGAAGGTACTGAGTTTGACTCTACTTACTGCCTTGGGGCCGCTCACACGGGGGTGTTAAGTGCTCTTTCTTTCCTGCTATGGGTGCAAGTGGAATGGTTCTCATTCAACCCTGGAATGATTCGGTCCATGTGGTTGTGGGTTCAATATGGGCCCGTGGGATTAGTCAGGCCAAAGGTCTGGATACCCGTTGTTAGCAAAAAAAAAGAAGAAAAGACTATCTTATGACAAGCAATGGCAAGGGCTTGTTCCTCCTTCACTGCCAAGACATACTGTAAACCCCTGATCAGACACAATGTTTTTTTTTTTTTTTTTTTTTTTTTTTTTGGGTGAGTGGAATTTGATGGACGCAGTGATGCCATTTCTCACCCCCCCCCCTCCTGTTTTTTCTTTCTTTATTATTAAGTTCAATAGCTACTAATAAATGTACAACAGAAATCCTCTTTGGAATTTATTAGGCCTTTGAATTTGTTATCCATCTTTGTCCTTGGAAAGCCAAATTACATGTGTTAATTGACCTTGAAGTGAAATTACACATTCTATTACTAATGGTGTGCTAGTGGTAAAGTTTATGATAGTAAAAAATGAGACAATATGGATAAGTAGTGGATGAAAAAGTCGTTCTTACTTGTTTTTTTGGAGATTAATTACTCTACTAATATGTTTTGTGATTTCTAAACAATATGAAAAAATTTTAGGATTATTATACCATTTATGGGTCATGTAATTGAACATTTCCATAGTTGAAGATGCAATTAACGTATGACATAATAACACATCATTGGTAATAACACATTTATACTATATATGTTAGTGTGGTACCAATTAAGAGTGTAAATTGGTTCATAAATGGGAGTTTTCTTTAATTTTATATTTCATTTACTTAAGATATTATTCATAAATAAGCAAATACCCCCCTATTTGAATCCAATAAAAATAGTCTAAAATTCAAATTCCAGAAGGAAAAAAAGTCAAGCCCTTTGTTTAAGAACAAAAACCATATTTTTGGGTGCGAGGGCGATTTTCAACTTTTAAATGCTAGGCTTTTTTCTAAATATAAAAATTCTATAAATCTTATTATAATAAATCATCACTAAAAACCAAGAGTGCGCCAAAATAATCTTTTGCTTTGATGCCCAAAAAATAATTTACATTCAAACGACTTTAAACAACATTCCCGTATTCCGAATAAGGTTTGACCGGAGTGTAACTCCTTCATTATAATTTGGATTCAAGCAATCTCGGATTTGTTGGAAAGCTGATTATGCTAGCTTTGCAACGAATTCGAGATTGCTTGAATCCGAACTATATTAAAGGAGTTACGCTCCGATCAAATTCGTTAAAAGTACGCAAATGTTAGTCATAAATAATTGTTTACTTAACTCTAGACACAATCCCAGGTCTTAGTGTACATTAGTAAACTTGGGTCCACACCACATATTAATTAAGTTATGTCTTAAATGTTGATTATTTATGTAGAATGTTGCATATATATATATACATTAATATTTTAGAAATAAAAAAAATGCACTGGGAACGCCTTGGTCGCCTAGGCAACGCCTAGGCGCCCAGGATGGCCCCAAACGCCTTGGATCGCCTTGTCGCCTTGACAACTATGCTTCATATCCAAGAGCAACTCAACTTTATTCTTCTTCAACTTCCTTTGGCCAATGTCTTATATTGTTTAAATAAGATTCTAACCCGAGCCTTAACATGGGAATAAACTAACGAGGAAATACTAGCTAGGAAAGTATTTAGTAATGGAAACTGGATTACAAATAAAATCCTACAATAAACTAAAACTATTAAACTGGGACACATAGTTGTCAAGGCGTCGCCTAGGCGCCCAGGCAGCCTTGGGTCGCCTTGAAAAATTGGGCGCCTTGGTCACCTAGGCGCTCTGTCAGGCCTCCAACGCCTTGGTTCACCTTGGCGCCTTGACAACTATGCTGGGACAGCAACACCACTTCCTTCCGTATGCTGATCTTTCCATTCATGATCTTTCTGTTTGTGATATTTATTGGATCTTGTGAGATCTTGCGAGATCAAATCAAAATCAAGTCACAAGATCTTGCAAGACCAAATCCAGATAAAAAACTGATCTCGTCGAGCTGTTCAAGATTTGCTAATCAAGCTGTCCCAATTCAGTCTCACTAAAAAATTATCATACCAAGTTTAGTAGATTGTCATACTAATGTTAGTAGGATTTTTATTTTTGTACCAGTTTAGTTTTCTAATTGTTATTTACTTTCTTAGTTGGTCAGGCTTTCCATTGTTAGCTATATTTTCAATCCCTATTTCATGTAAGGCTTATGTCAAGGATAGTAAGTTGAAGTTGAATAGAATTGAGTACTTTTGAATACGTTGGAACTCTTGTTTATCGTGTGAGATACCCTTAGCCTGAGATTAGCCCCTTTCCGTTCGGTTCTCTCTCTCTCTCTCTCTCTCTCTCTCTCTCTCTCTCTCCCTCTCTCTCTCTTATCTATTTTATAGAGCTATTCATCTCACATGCGATAACAGTAATATCTTTACGCAATTTGTTCTTATCATTGGGTGTCCCCTTGCAACCATTATCGAACGTTCGTATTGTTATTGGGTTTGCATCATCTATTCATTTAAGCAAACTTGTTTTTTGGTTATCCAACTAGATTGATTTATTTTTTTCTTCTTTCTTCTCCTTTTTTGAGGAGAGCTGATGTTTGTTCATTTGAATCAATTGAATCCGTGTGATGATCTGTCGTCTTTAATGCTACTTGCATGTTAAAAAGGATGTATCAGTGCACGAGGCTCCCGTCACTGTGGGGTCTGAGAAGGGGCTTATGTACGAAGCCTTACTCCCGCTTCGCGAAGAGGCGGTTTCCAGACTCGAATCCTTGACCACCAGGTCACAATGGAGCAGCCTTACCCATCTGCCAAGTTTATTTTCCTAATTTTGTTCTTAGCTACTTATCATACTGTTAGTTGTGTTTCTTGCTCTTTACCTTCAGAATTCAATTCAACAAGTCATTGCCAAGTTCTGTGCCAGAATCAGTTTTCAAAATTCAACAAGTCATTGCTAAGTTCTGTTCCAGATGCTACTTGCATGTTCTACATCAATTTTTTTTTATGCTGTTTAATGTTGTTCCTTGTTTCTTGAATTTTTCTTTACATCTAAAGCACCTTGAAGATAAATTTTATTTTATTTTAGTCCAAACTGGTGTAATTATTCATGTTTTCCCTCTCTTCGAGCTGGCATAATGTTAAGCGAAGAATCTCAGTATTCTTTAACAATGACACTGAATTTTTTTTCTAATCCAGGATATTGATTGCATGCCTTCAAATCCATTAGAAAATATACCTGAAGCTCTTCAGAGACAGAGCATCACACTTGATAAGTTCTGTGAGAACTTCAATAAGCATAAATTGAGTTGATCCAGTGACTGCCAAGTGGGAGGTTACATGAACTTTGCCCCAAGTGAGCAAGAGAATTTGAATGGTCCTTCATGCATTTCTTCATCATCTTATCCCATGGGGGGCCCCCCCCTAAGGGGGGGGAGGGGGGAAAAAATAGGGGGAATAAAAAAAAACCCTTTTTCGGGGGGGGGGGGAAGGGGATGAGAACCAAAACAAAGTGGGTGATTAGGGAATAATGAGATGGTGGGTAAGTAGGGAGTCAAAAAAAGAATTAAAACAAAAGAGATATACCTTACTGAAGCAGGGAAAGGTCAGTAAAGCCAAGACTTTCAATTTGTACATTCCTTTAAAGGTTAAGGGGATAATGGCAAGTTGGCAGCATTCATGAAGCAATGAAAATCACACCTCCACCTCTTAAAATCTTGTTAATGAATTAGAGCATTTGATTGAATAAGCTTTTTCGTCCATATACAGATTGTGTTTTGTTTTCCTTTTTAACCTACCTTGGATTTGGTAATTGCCTAAGACCATTTTTTCAATGGTAAAAGTCATAGATTACCTGGGATGTGTGAAAATGTTTCTCTATGACAAGGAACAGCATGTTGAATTCACTTGGCAGATGCATGCTTTAGCTTAAGTTAGATGATTTTTCCTACATCCCTTCTTATGAACTATGACTCTATGCCAATTAAAATTTTCCTTTACATCTACTTGTTCTAAGTACATATCTTTATGTTCCATCAACCACATTGTTTTAAAAGCATATGTTGTAGCATATTATCTAGCAAGTAGCAACCTTGTAATGTTATCTGGCACCAGCAAACGTTGTTGCCTTCGCTGCATAGGAAATATTAATTTATGATTCAAGCATCTTTTGCAAACAGTGATAATCAAATCACCATGGAGATACTGGTTTTTAAATTCTTACATGTTTACAGCTGGAAAGGATAGTATTCACTATTCAGGATCTTTTCGATCTTGTTAGCACCTAAGATGGTCTAGAATTGGACCATTCAAAACTTATAATGTGTGATGAGTGTTCTTGTCTGAGTTTCTGGATTGAAACTATTTTCATCAGGTGGACAGAGTCAATGGCATTTCAGAGGCTAAGGCTGCAGCTAGCCAAATTGTTAATGCACAAGAGGCGACATATACTGAGCATTGTACTCTGCCACAGATTCAAGCAAAAGAAACTGATTTACAAGCACTTTCCGAGTTGACTCGTGCTCTTTATAAAAAGGTTGTACTTCTTAATGCCATCTGATTGATTTTTTCTATAATTAGATTTTTTTGTTTCATAAATAGGTATCTAAATTTTTTCTTTTAATTTTTTGGTACAATGAAGTATACTCTTTGTTCAAATTCCCGAGAAGATCTCATGGAAATACATAGAAGTTTTCTCTGAGTAGCAATTTTTACATAGAATTTTTCCTTGAGTAGCAAATTTTCTTCTTTTGAACTGTTATGCCCAATTCTTCAATCATGTGCTATTGTTATTATTTCCTCAGGTAATTTTCCAATTCCTTGCTTGCTATGAAAAGTGGCCTTTTTTTGTCGCTAACTTTTGAATTTGAATTTAGGTGAGAAAGTTCCATGGTGTGCACTGGTTCACTTGGTGGTTGAATGTGTTAATTGGAATCATCAGTTGTCAAACCAAGTGGATTCTTTGTCCTGGGCGTTTTCCTTCTTAATGAGAAGCAGCTTTCATTTATTCTGTAGTGAGATTATACTTCATTGTCATTTCAGGAAGCATTGTTGTTGGAGCTTAGACACATGAATGACGAAGTAGAAGGAAACCATAAAGATGGGGAGAACTTTCTTAAGGGTCTTGAGCCTTTTAAGAAGCAATATGCTATGGTACTTGTACAGCTACAGGCAGCCAATGACCAGGCATGTAGCTTCCCTGAGCTCATATCTAGATGAGCACCTTTACACTTCAATTTTGTATGTGTTCTCCACTGAAGTTGCAGCAAGCAACACTGAGGTGATTGTCCTTATGTGCAGGTTTCTTCTGCTCTTCTTTACTTGAGGCAGCGTAACACCTACCCAACAAATCCCCAGTTTCCATTGATGAAATCAGTTGCCAATTTGGTCAGCCTTGGTGGGCCACTGGGCTCCTTTGATCATTCTGGATTTCTCTGTCAGGAATCAGGATCTCATGTTGCTGCAATTGTTGATAGCTCAAGATTGAAAGCAAAGACCATGGTAGACACAGCTGTGCAGGTATGAAGGCCTCTGAATTCTCCCCTCCTTTTATTTATTTATTTATTTTTTTTTTTTTTGAACTTTACTTTTATGAAAAAAAACAGTGTTTATGAGCTGGTCACCTTTATTTTCTTTTTATGTACCCAATGCTTCAAATTTGAGACTTCATTAGTCATTCTTGAAACCAATTATAGTTTTGAAACTTAATTGTTGTATTTTTAAGTTGTTCTCTGTGTTTGATTCCAGCTAACAAAATATAGACTGAACATGGTGCGTTTTATTTATCTTCCATACTTCGATGTGATCTATATGATTATGTCAGGTCGTCCATTTGTGGGGTTTCTTTTTCGCTAGAAAACCATTGAACATGATTTTAACCATCCAACTACTAGACCTCTTGTCTTTGGTAGCAGATTTTCATGAAGTCTTCACTAAGGGCAAGGGGGGAAGGTGATTGCTTGGGATTTTAAAATCACCTAATCAGCGCATACGGGCTGAATCATCCAAGATAGTGCCTTTTCTTTTATGTGGACAGTTATAAATCTCTGAATTCTTTCATCACTTGAAGGTAGATTTATTGGTCTAATAATCCGTTGTGGTGGGTACTCGTTATATTCCTCAAAATGCAGTTTTTTTAATCTGAACTTCTTGTCCTATAAAATTGAGGCAATGTCCACTTTGAAGGAAAGTGATGATGCTTTTGCAAAAATTGGCGAGGCTTTAGATTTTGTAATTCATTTTGGAGCTGATTCTGGCATACCAGCTACAAGATCTTTTACCTCTCCAGATCCTGTCAATATCAGTTTGGTGGTTTCTCAGGATCTGCCGACTTCTTGCACATCAGAGCCAATGACAGTTGTTCATCCAACTGGTCCAAAGTTGAATGGTGGTTCTGAATTGAATGAAGCACGCATCCCCTTGGGACTTATCTCATCTTGCATCGCTCCTTTGCTCATGATTCAGGTAGACTGGAGAAGATGTTAATTTCTGTATTCAGAAGATTCAGCTATTTTACATGCTTGTTGAACGTGTAATGCATCATACATCAAATAGCTAAACAAGCAGTTTGAGGCTTTGAGCTTTGTCTGCTTGGTACAGTTTTGCCGTTGTGGTCAATTAGGCATTCGTGACCCATGAGGTGGCATGATTTTAAGTTATTACATCAAGGTAGCTGGTGACATTATGTTAAGTTAGTACGTCAAGGTAGCTGTAGCTGTATGTTGAAGTTTGAATGGCCCACCATGTTATTATATGGAGTGATCAGTGAAGACCTACTTATGGAAACATTGTCCTCTTCCATATGCATGAGTATGGGTTGTTGGAGTTGAAACTTCTGGGAATTGAGTTTTGAATTGATTATCAATGTGGAATACCGAGATCCAACTTGATTAGCCAAAAACAAATAAGTCAGCATGTCCTTGACTCTCTTTGCAAATCTTAAGTTCCTATTTGCTGGAGTTCTGGATCCTACAGTCATAGGAGGTGTGTGTGTGTGTTTTGGGGGTGGAGGGGAGGGGTAGAAATCCCCAATTTGCGAAGGCAAGTCTGATGCAATGCAAACTAAATGCTTGACATGGCTATTTGGCTTCCTGGGACTCAAAACAACGTATTAGCAGGATGCCAAAGATTCTTAGGTTTTTGCTTTTGACAAATACTGCCTCCTCCCCCTCCATTTTTTGGTCTGTTAATGCATGTGTGAGGATAGGTTGTCTGGTCGCAGGTCGCAATTCGCAATAGGTCAGGAATAGATCTCTTTAAGTGAATCTTACATTATATTCTGGAGCTTGCTATATATCCAAATCCTGATTTATCATTCTCTGATCATACAGACATGCACAGAGCGACAGTACCCACCAGCTGAGGTGGCCCAGATTCTGGATTCTGCTGTTACGAGCTTGAAACCTTGTTCTCAGAACCTTCATGTTTATGGAGAGATACAAAGGTGCATGGGAATTGTCTAGAACCAGATTTTAGCTCTTATACCAACATAGAACCCATCCATCCAACGGGAGTGTCCACTACGTAAAAATTCAACACTTGAAAGTGAATATATGTTATTTCAACTTCTCCATTCATCTCTGTTTCTGTATTATAGTGATCATTCTTGTTGCCCCCCTCCCCCTAGTTTTCTTTTCTTCTCTTAATCCTGTGATCTTTAATATGCCAACATATTATAGTTGTTGTACTGATTCTGATATTCACTGAGGCAGTTTGGGTCCATCCGTCCATGATAGGTTTCAGTCAAGCAAACTGTCCTTGTTGCTCTTATTAAAATATGAGCAGTAACATTTTATGCTCACTTTGCTTATGGATAAGCTATATTGGGGAAGAATTAGAAAGTGCTGCCATTTTTTACTTCATGCAGGGCCAAGGTAGTTAATTCGGACAAGAGCCTTTTATACTTGACATTATGGTCCAATAATGGTTTGGGAAGAAAAATAATACCAATAAATTTTCATTTTTCAATTGAAATTCAATATCATTTCAAGATTTAGAGTTCTAATTTCGGAAACAATGATAACAGTCCAACCTCTTGAAGGGAACTATAACTGGTTAGTTGTGTTGGTTTTTTCTAATTAAAGGAAGGTGTGATATCTTCCAAGATCCAGTATTTTTTTTCCGCAAATATTTGCTGAATAACTCTAAGTTAACAGGTAGAAGCACTACAGGAGGCAGCTTTATTAGGTTAAGCTTGTGACTAACCACAGCATCCTATCTCTAGTCAACATGAACAGGTTTAACTAGCAGGGCTGCAATAGGGTCGGGTTGGGCCAGGTTACTAAAATGCCAACCCAACCCTGAGTGCAATTAGGTCTTCCTAGGCCTGGCCGGCCCTCCCTTGATTCAGGGCCTGAAAATCCCAACCTTAACGTGCCCTCAGGGCTGGTCCGGGCTGACCCTGACCATGGGGAGGAAGGGATGCAGGGTTTGGGGGGGAGGAAGAAGAAAGAAATAAAAAACAGGAAGAGGAAAAGCAAGAAGAGGAAGAAGAAGAAAAAAAGATACGGCTGGGCTAAGCCAGGTCAGGTTCAACCCTAACCTGCCCCGGCCCTGACTCAGGGTAAAAAATTCTCAGCCCTAATCTGCCCTGAGAGTCAGGGTATCTCAGCCCAGTCTCTGATCTGGTGCATGATGGGTCAGAGTGAACTCGGGCCCCTGGTTTAAGCTTACTTCGAATCTGGGTCTGTTTGGCATTAGTTTGATTGCAGGATCAGTCGTACTCCATTATCAGGTTTCTAGCCTAGTTCTTATGGCAAACATCCTTAGTTGAGCCTCAGCCCTAGCCAGGCTAACTGATCCTTCTATATGCATCCATTATGCCCAATAATGGACAAAGTGATTATTAGCATGAACAACTTAGACTTGGTGAGCATAGAAAAGGGAAACATGAACAACTTTGAGGATGTAGCATGAACAACTTTGAGGATGTAGGCAGTAGCCACCATGCAGGCTATCACATCATCACCCAAAGAAAGTATATAGGAGTAATCAAGCGCCAGGATTCCCTCCAGAGGGTATCCTATTGATGGATCACAGATAATTAAAGTTGGATTTGGATTATAACCAAAGGGTTCTCTTAGTGGTGGGTTTTCTATCCTCACCAAGTCTTAAGTTTTAGGGTTTTTTTTTTGGTAAGTAAATTGTGTAAATGTTTTTTGCTCTTTTGCTTGCATCACAGTTTGAAAGTTTCCCTTCAGATTATTTGCCTCAGAGGGTTGGCAGCTGTTAATATTACTTCTCTCTGGAATCCAAAAAGGGGATGGAGAGGCTGATAGTCAAGG
Source organism: Protea cynaroides (assembly GCA_028583415.1). NCBI lineage: Eukaryota > Viridiplantae > Streptophyta > Magnoliopsida > Proteales > Proteaceae > Protea > Protea cynaroides. Next base: position 20,000,322 of record CM053275.1, read on the forward strand.
TGGAGCCTCAGGGGAGCAGATCTGGCAAAGCCTGGGATGAAAAAGGCAAATGTTAACCCAGATCTTCATATCTTATGTATGTGGATAAGGTCCATACAGACTGCAGACGTGGTTCTGGCCTCAGCATTTTCTAAAGTCCCTGATTCACAAACCCAAAATTTTGTGAAGAACCAAAATCTGCCGGCGGTTTAGGTTTGCTGTTCCCTCTCATTGTACATTTTCCAGATGTTCTCAAGCACAGTCTTGAATCTTTGTAGTTGGATGGCGAGAGACAAGAGGTGAGAGAACAAAGAAATAACAAAGGTCCCTCGACTTCAAGGGTATTATTGTTTATTGTAGGTTAAGTTTAACACCGTTAGAAAAAAATGGGATAGTTATAATTATTGGAAATAATTGGGAGGTAATTGTAATTCAGGCAAGCGACAGCTGAAGTAGTTGTAATTTTCCCTAGAAATTATTGTATTACTAAAACTTGGTTCAAATTACTAAGAAAAGCTAAAATTACAATAATACAATGATATCTAAAATGGCTCAAATAAAAAATTCCTTACGTCTAATTTGGCTCCCTACAGTAACGACGTGGATTGAATAGAACTCTCTAAAACAATATGGAGAGAAAAGAGTAATTATAGGAACTTACGGTGGAAGAGGTCCAGGGATCTTATTCTCTAGAATGGATGATCCATTACGGGCCTCCCAAACTCAGGGGTCCGAATGCGTCTGTTGGAAAATATTTTTCTACAAACCGGGTACCCGGTTTCGTGCGTGTCAATTCGGAATCTGTTCACTCGCCAACGAGTTCACAAATCTCCCATTATATTATAGAATTTTCTAAAATACCATTTTATTTGAACCATGATGGGTCTTTCAGTTTTGTCTAGGGTTCAAGAACTTGGAATTGGATAAAAGATTTGTCCTGTTTACCCTTAATCTTGCCTTATCTTGCTCAGATCTTCCCCTTGCCAACTGTTCCAAGGTGGTAAATGCACCCGAACTGGTCAATCAAATCAGTTCCCTAAGACACTGGTTTTATCTAAATTAAGATAACTTATAAGGTATACGTAATACTTCGTATCTTAAAATTCATTTTTGGAATGCAAGTAGAGAGTTTGGTTAAATAAGGAAAAAGGAACAACTTTGCCAAACTGTCATTAATGGGAACATCTGCTATTATTAACAAACCACTTCATCCTTAATCCTCACTACACTTATAAAATAATCCAAACCCACAATAATTTTTCATTAATCTTTTTTCTCGTTTGTTCTCCTCTTCTTCTTCTTCTTCTTCTTCTTCTTCTTCTTTTCTTTCTCTTGTGTAAAGACAAAATAAAACAAAAGTTTGTTTCAATTCCTTCTATATCATCTCTTCTTGAGACGCAAAGATGCCGGGTGTAATGGTTGTAAATAATGGTGGTCCCGAGATCGAAGGGAAAACAACGATTTATGTGGTGATTAGTGCAATAATGGCAGCTTTTGGAGGCTTAATGTTCGGTTATGACAATGGAATTTCAGGTATATTATTATTAATAAGTAATTCTATCATATCCATTCATTATGATCAATAACATGAATTATCTGTTGTTTCCCTAAAAGGAATCCTAATTAATGATTATCTAATATTGCAGGAGGAGTGACGTCTATGGATGACTTCTTGGAGAAATTCTTTCCAGAAGTATTCCAAAAAAAACTGACAGTACAAGAGAACAACTATTGCAAATATGCTAACCAGAAGCTGCAACTGTTCACGTCGTCCTTGTATCTGGCAGCCCTCTTCTTCAGCTTTGTGGCGTCATGGGTCTGTTCCAAACACGGTCGACGTCTAACCATGCGTTTGGCTTCCATATTCTTCCTTGCCGGTGCTCTTCTAGATGCCTTCGCCCTCAACGTTGAAATGCTCATCATTGGCCGTATCTTACTTGGCGTTGGTGTTGGCTTCGCCAATCAGGTATTCAATTGGGCTATTGACACGTGTCCCAATATTAACATTAATTAATTCCATAATAATTAACATTAATTAAATTGAAGAAAATGGTAACCCATGCTAGAGGGTCCCACATCCTTACAAAGTTTGCTGAGAAATAACCGGGTGACTTGGATGTGGCTGCTTCCAGGCGGTTCCTCTGTTCCTATCAGAAATCGCTCCCGCGAAGATCCGAGGGTCGCTGAACGTTCTATTCCAACTATGCGTGACGATAGGGATCCTGGTAGCAAACTTGGTGAACTATGCCGTGGCGGACATCCACCCTCATGGATGGAGGATAGCTCTGGGGATTGCAATGGTGCCAGGAATCATGCTATGCGTGGGGTCCCTGATCATCACGGAAACCCCTACCAGTCTGGTCGAACGCGAGAAGTTCGAAGAGGCAAGAGCCACACTGAGGAGGATCAGAGATAGCACTAATGTCGATGCGGAGTTCGATCTGATCGTCCATGCCTGCGAGTTGGCTCGACAAGTGAAGAACCCATATAAGAAACTCATGAAGCGCTCCAGTCGTCCTCCACTGGTGATTGCAATCGTAATGCAAATCTTTCAACAGTTCACTGGGATCAATGCTGTTATGTTCTATGCACCAGTCCTTTTCCAGACAATGGGTTTTAAGAATAATGGTTCTTTGCTATCCGCCGTCATCACTGGCCTTGTTAATGTCTTTAGCACTGCGCTTTCTGTCTATCTCGTCGATAGAACCGGAAGAAGGATTTTGCTCCTTCAAGCTGCCATTCAGATGTTCATCAGTCAGGTCAGTGATTAGAAAAATCATTCTTATCCGATCACAATTTTTTAATCATCTTGTATTGATGTTACCATGATGGCCTAATGACATCCCACAAAAGGTAATCGATGTCAATGGGCAGTTGACACAAGCTAGAGTCAAGTTGAAAGACCCATTAATTAAAGCTTTTGTTTTGAACATGTGAATGCAGGGTATTATTGGGATTATACTACTAGTGAATTTAAAGCCCACAGGATCCATAGGGCAGACAGATGCAGTTATAGTAGTGTTATTGGTGTGCTTGTTCGTGATGTGCTTTGCGTGGTCATGGGGACCCTTGGGATGGTTGATTCCAAGTGAGACCTTCCCTCTTGAGACCAGGACTGCTGGATTTTCCTTTGCAGTCAGTGCCAACATGTTGTTCACATTCATCATAGCTCAGTCATTCTTGTCGATGCTCTGCAAAATGCAAGCAGGCATTTTCTTCTTCTTCGCTGCTTGGATCTTAGTCGCTGGTGTGTTCGCCCTCTACTTGGTGCCCGAGACCAAGGGCGTACCAGTCAACGATATGGTTGAAAGAGTCTGGAAGCAACATTGGTTTTGGAAGAGTTACATGACTGATGATGACCCAGATGAGGATCTTAAGCAGAGAAAGCTTGAGATGGCAGCTTCTACATCACGCAGATGATGATGATGATGATGATGATCATCGTGTTTTTTTTTTTTGGGTAATAGATTATTTATTCCAACCCAAAGAAGGGAGGACACAAACAAGTTTCAACGCAGAACACATGGAGACCCTGAACAAGAAGATCAAAAACAATAGAAGAACAAGATCTCAAGGCCAAAACCCCAAGGCTAAGGGGGCATCCCACCCTCTGGAAAAACAACCACCTTTAGGTTACATCAAGATCCCATCAAGATCCCATCTTTAAATAAGATGGGCTAAAGAAGAGGATTCGGACTGCGTGACTTTCATGTTGATGATTCTACATGTTAATTTCTGCAATAATTTTTTCGTTCATTGCAACTTCACTTATATTCCAAAGGATATACAGAGCATTTTGGTCAATTGCAATGCCGTCGTAGGTCAAATAAAATTTCATGTAAAATTTTACATGTTCGGTCTTTCTTTTACCTCTTGGAAACAAACGTTGAAAAAAAAAATTAACATACAAGATGTTAACACTTAAAATTTTCATGTAAAATTTATGTCAAAACAAACAGAGCATTATAACAATAAAGCTATTTGAGTTAAGTTAAAAAACGCTCAAATTATGGTATCACCCAAAATGAAAAACGTTTAAAAATTAAGGGTAATGTAAATGGTACTTTAGTTGTAAGAACTTGTGCGATATAGATATTACCACATTATCGTACCATACTATTTATACTGAACTTGTACAATATAAATATTACCACATTACCATCATACCATCCTGTTTATACTGTCTTATTCGGACTCGACTTGTTTCCTCTTCCCGCGCCACATTTTCATTGTAATTGCCTTTATATTATAGCCAAAAACCCGTGTAACAATCAACAACAATTGTATAAAAATTGATAAATCACTATCCCATTTTTTTGGGGTAAATGATCACTAACCCTTTTCTTTTTTTTTTTCTTTTTTTTTTTTTCTTTTTTGTGTGGTAAACATCACTACCCCACTGACCGTAAAGAAATTTGGTGTATTTAATAATATATAAACAAAGACGAGTTATTATTGTCATAAAGGTTTGCTATTTTTCTAAACATCACAAAACATCTATTTTACGACATTGGCAAATAATGCCTCCATTCCACTCATAAGGGTCCATTTCTTAAGATGTAAAATTTTACATGTTTATAAATTTTCTAATGTTTGTTTCCAGGAAATAAAAGAAAAACGAGCTTTACTTTCCCTCCTCCTAAGAGATCACCATATTTTATGTCCTGCAAACAAACATTGAAATTTTTTTTTATGGAATGCATTCTCTAAAAGACCCATTATGCAACACGTTATTCAGCCCGTTCTGAGCTCAGAACAGAATGTCTTTCTTTTTAGTTCAGGCTCTCTCTTCAGTATAGTTTATATTTATTTTTATGAATTATTTATGATAAATCATTTATGAGAATAAATTATGAGTCATAAATAATAACTGTTTGGTACTACTAGACATAAATAAGTAATATTATATTAACAGTATAATGATAACTACCTTCTAACCTATTTATAGATTTTTGATTATATTAGTGTATTATAAATATAAATAAATATCATAAATCATACCTAACAACTACGTATGTCTAATATATTGTATAATTAAGTTTAAATTACACTCACCTCCCCTTATAGTTTAGAAATTATATAAAGTTCCAATCAGCTAACGGTGTTAACATGAAATATTGAAATGTCTCATTTACCCTTCGTACTTCAATAATAAGATGAATATTGAGAACTCTAGCAACACCATTTGATTACTCCATCAACAATCGTTCGACTCATTCAAAATCCAACGGCTCCCTAACTGGTTTGGCATGTCCCCTACAACTTCGACGACCTCCATGACTCCCCTGCAACTCCGGCGACCATCTCTATTTACTAAAAAAAGAGCAAACATAATGAACTTTTGAGCATTCTGAGAGTTTTGGTTAATAGGATCTTGCATTTTCATTAGGGGTGCAAGTTTTACCCTGACAATCCGAACCCACCCAAACCCACCTTGAACCCTGGCAGGGCTGGGTTAGGACCCAAATTTTGATCAACCCTGGTAGGGTTGGGTTGAGTTAAGGTTGACCCCCTAGGTTAAGCCTGACCTGACCTGATCTTATATATATATATATATATATATATATATATATATATATATATATATATATATATATATATATATATATATATATGTTTAAGTTATAACTGCCATATGTATGTTATTTAACAATTTGTTATATGTTTCAGGGTCAATCAGGGTCAATTCGACCCTGAATCATAGTTATCAGGATTAACCCAACCCAATCCGACCCTCTTAGGGTCAATCAGGGTAGCTTAGGGTTAGACCCAACCCTGCCAGGGTCAGGGTTAGGGTTAGGGTTGTACACTTACTGACCCTGGCAGGGTTAGGCTGGACTAGGGTTAAGTTTAAATAATCAATATTAGAATTAAAATTTTGAAAAACTCAGCCCAACCCGGCCCTATTGCAACCCTAATTTCCATGGTTCTGTAATTCTATTTCTACGACTCCCTCTTTTTCTTTTGCCATTTTGAACTCAATCAAGGGTTCATCTTTTCCAATTTTTAAACCCCTTATCTTCTCCCACTTAACCCTTTCCTACTTTGAAAAGGCACGTTCGAAGCATGTCTAAGGGCCTGTTTGATAAAACTTCTGCTTTTGGATTCTGGATTCTGGTTTAAATTTGGATTCTACTCCAGGCTACTCCAAGATTATTTTGGAGTAGAAACTTGTTTGATAACGCAATTCTGAAATGGATTCCAAAGCATCTTTGAATTAGAAACATGTTTGATAACACACTTATCCCTCTAATCGAAGTCTAGAAAGACAGTTGTGGTAGTAGTGGGTGGTGGTGGTAAGTGGTGGCGGTGGTGGTCGTGCTGGTGGTGGTGGGTGGTGGCGGTGGTGGTGGTGGTGGTGGTGGTGGTGGTGGTGGTGGGTAATGGCCATGGTGGGTGGTGGGTGGTGGGTGGTGGTGGGGGTGGTTTGGTGGTGGGGTGTTGGTGGTGGTGGTAGGGTGGCGGCGGGCGGTGGTGGTGGGTGGTGGTGGTGGTGGTGGTGGTGGTGGTGTGGTGGTGGGGCGGTGGGTGGCGGTGGTGGTGGTGGTGGTGATGGTGGAAGTGGGTGGTGGGTGGTGGCGGCGGCGGTGGTGGGGGCGGCAGGTGGTGGTGGTTGTGGTGGCTATGGTGGGTGGTAACGACGGTGGTGGTGGTGGTGGTGGTGGTCAAGTAAGAGTCATGTGAGAATCAACTCTCTTTTTTTTCCAAAAAGTTGATCAAACAGCTTGGAGCAAGTATTTATGACTCCAAAAATTTGGATTCTGAAGCCATTCTGAATCCGGTTCACTCTCTGGGAGTTGGAATCCAACCGAACTTATCAAACGCGCTTCTACTCCAAAATAGCTCCCTGGGAGCCAGAATCCATAGAATCCAGAAGCAGAAGTTTTATCAAACAGGCCCTAAGCCTCGAAGTAAACCCAAAAAGTAAAAACCCTACTCTGCTTCTTCTTTTCGTAGTGGTGCAAGATGCTGATGTGGAGCCTCAATTTGAATCTCTGATGATCGAAACGTCTTCGTCATTTGGTTCAACATGTTCTTCATTTTCTTAGTCTAATTTTCCTCCTATTTCGGTTCATGTTGACGATGGTGAGGTTCGGTTTCAACATGATATTTCATTGAAGATCGTTTGGCCACAAAACGATAGGGAAAAAACGATTGTCGAGGATTGATGCACGTTGAAGTTCTTCAAATGGCCAGAACTTCCTTCTCTGCCTCCCTCCTTTCCATACTTTTGGGTAGAGCTTTGTCTACTGTTGTGTTTATAATCAACCGGCTGCCCTCTGAAATATTGAAAATGAAGTGTCCCTTATCAGTTCTATTTGAGAAGCAACCTGATTATACGATGCTGAGGACAATCAGATCTCTGTGCTTTCCTTGTCTATGATACACCAATGACAACAAATTTGAATCGAGATCTACCCCATGTATTTTCCTGGGTTACAGTGAGCATCATAAAGGGTATCGCTCCCTTCATATACCCACAGGGAGAATGTACATTTCAAGACATGTCGTCTTTGATGAAGATACATTTTCTTATCGCAAGAATGTAAATCCAATTGCTGTTACACCTCATTCACTGGAAATGAGTGTATTTGAAAGATGGATGTCATCCCCATCTAATGAGAAGTTGCATACTTCATATGAAGCAACAAATAATACCACTTACAGAGTTAACTCGTAGTTCTCACCATCCAGCCCAGAAAATACTCCAACAACAGCAGTCCAAAGTGATGAAGGTACATTGACACCTTCTGCAATTACTATATCTTCTACCGAATCCTCACCTATCGGGAGGATAGTGCCGGCCACCTATTGAAATTCAACCTGAAAATCCATCATCTGAACCTTCATCCCAAAATAAATTCACCCAATCTCCCTCTACTTCAAATTTCAGATCACCAGATCACTCACTGACTGATCATACTGAGCCCAGTCCAAGGGAAGCACCACAAACTTCAACTTGCATCCAACCACCGAATGCTCATCAGATGATGACCAGAGAAAAAAGTGGAATATCTAAGCCAAATCCGAGATATGCTCTATTGAGTTCAACAATTCCTACCAAACCTACAAGTGTGAAGGCAGCCTTGTGTCATGATGGTTGGAGACCCGAATCAGGTGGTGGGGAGGGACCAGATTCACCACAATTATAAGTTTAACCCATACATGTAATAGACTCATACCTTAATACAAATACTACCCTTATAATTGTGTGGACCCCACAGAATACAAGACATCAACCCAACACCCCCCTCCCCAGGAAGAGAGGCCCAAGGAGGACCAGAACCAGGGAAGAGATTTTTCAAGGTCTTCTCCCCAAATCAAAGAAGACCAGAACCTCTAAAACCACACCCTCATTTTTTTTTTCGGTGCGAGGAAGAATAGCTGGTCTCGTCTTCAACTTTAACTACGCTAACTTTGGATTCTTATTCACTAGCATTTAGAGCTTATTAACCTACGTTGCCATTCTTACGACTGCGTTTAGTTTTTGGAGAATCAAATCAGTTGGCTCTAATTCCTTCTGTCAAACCAAATCATCATCAGGTGATGGTTTTCCCTCCTACTTTTCCTATTCATGGCCATTTTACTCCACCCTTGCTTCAATCGGACTGGAGAAGAAGCCATTTCAAGAAGATGATGAAGCTTGCCATGGCTGAACTGGGAGGCAATCCTCTTTTCGTTGGCGCCATCCCCATCGAAGATAACGAGAATTAATGATGACAACAACGGGAATGACAATGGTGAGAGCAATAGGGTCAAAGACAAGTTTACTACTCTGTATCAAAAGTTGGAAAGAAGATCCTGGCGTTGACGTCGTTTGCTTGTCGGGGCCCTCGAACCTTCTCTACTCTAATGGGCCTTGGTGTTGTGATGAGATTTGGGTGAGTAGGAGAGGAGGGGATTTGGGTTGGTACCGTTATCAAGATTTAATGGTACTGAACGGCAGCATGGTTAAGTTGTGCTCTCATATGGGTATAATTGGAATTTCACTAATACTAAGGAGGTAGTATGGCCATTTATGTTAATATGGCTTAGTGATGCGAGCAACTAACATCCCTCAACAAACGGACTAGAGTTGAGTGTAATCTAATTCATAGTTTAAGGGAGGTTTGTGTAATTTCAAAACCACAAGGGGAGTTTTGTGTAATTAGACCTAAGTGCAAGGGAGGCAAATGTAATTCACCCTAAAAAAAATCTTACGACCAAATCATACATCACTAATTGCCACTAGGGGTGCAAGTTTGGTCCTGAACTCCTGATAGCTCGAGCTTGCACTGAGATACTCGAGCCTTGAAGAGGAGTTAGGACTAAGAATATTTGGTTTCAAAATTAGGACCAAGCCTAGTCAGAATTGAAGCATTGGGCTGAGCCCGGCTGTATCTACTTCTTCCTCCTCATCCTCCTCCTCGGCCTGGCCCAACCCTTGCATCTCCCTTCTTCCTCATGGTTAGGGTTAATCAAGGTCAGCCTAGCTAGTCCTAAGGCTAGGTCAAGATTAGATTTTTCAGGCCCTGAGTTAAATTAGGGCAAACTTAAACCCAGCTAAGAAAACTTTAGGATTGAACTAAAGTTTTAAAAAATCCAACCCAACCCCCCTATCCTGTTGCAACCCTGATAAGCTTATCAACAGTATCATTGAATTCCATTTTCCCCTTTCTTATAGATAGAATAACTGGTCAGTACTTTTTTTTTTTTTTTTTTTTTTTCTGAGATATCAGTGATCCCTTGATTTCTTACCAGATATGCCAAAGAATGGTAAAAGTGGGTCCTCTATAACCTCACTTAATACATGCATTAGAATTAGGGCAAAGTCATCATATGACACTTCAAGACCCACATCCCCATGAATTATCAGAAATGTTTCAAGATGCATTTTTAACTAGAAAAAAAAAAAATTTAGATGTTTGACCTTGAAATATTTTTTGTCCCCATGTAGTTGAAGGAATGGGGGTGGTAGTGGAAGTTATCATTTCCTATCAATATCATTTGTACCATCATTATTATATCTGTGGGGTATGATTACCCCACACAGTATCCTTATCCACCCCTAGAACCTAGCCTTACCCATGATCAACAGGACCCATCAACCCACCTAGGTCCGTCCATCAGAAAAATTATTGGATCGAGTTCTTACCCGATTGAATACCATTGATGATGCATGAAACCAAAGCTGTATGCTACTGGAATATCAACTGAATGAATAAACCACTCTTTGATGATTCCAATCCATGTTCCTGTCGGCATTTCCGAAATGATGGATAAATGGGGTGGGTGAGAATTTGATCCGATCCATACCCGACCCATCTATAACGTTGGAAAAGCTAAAATTGAAAAAACAGAGGCAAACTCCTTTTAGACTTTTTACCACAGAAAACCGGGATTTTCTCTCGTTTTGCCTCCTCTGCTTTTCCGTTGTGTTCCTCTTTCTGATTTTGATCCTTGATATCACGTAAGAGAAGAGAAACGAATAACTACTTTTTCCCGCTTTTTTAATTTATTTTTTGTTCGTCCAAACCAGCTTTGGGTTTTGACTTGGGATTTGGGAGTGTTTAGAAGTCCAGCTTTTGCTCCTCTTTACAGGCCGAGCTACAGGGTAGCGGTTTCGACAATCCAGGGGAAGAGAAAAAGCTTAAAGCTTAAAGCTTTATATGACCCACCAACAGGTGTCGTTCATGGTTTGTACGTCAGCTGCTTGACAAAAATGGCCCAGCATTTTCACCGGCAAGGACAGCAACAACTGGGCTTCAACTCTCACAACCTCAGCTTAACTCTCCTGTTCATTTCACTCTTTCCTTCTCCTCCTCTCCACATTTCTTCACTGTTACTTGGGGTTCTGCAAAATGGAACGCAAAGACAAGCAGCCGCAGCAGCTCTGCTTGTCCAAATCCTCAAGGCATCGTTGCAACGACTGGTTTGTTCTCTCTGGGTCTTTCTCTGCTTTCTTGTATTACTCCTTGTGTGTGTGTGTGTGTGTGTGTGTGTGTTTTTCTCTTTTTCCAATGTCCATTTGAGTCTTTTGATGAGTTATTTACAGTAGATTTTTTGAAATATTAATCAATGTAGGAGGAAGCTTTTTTGTGTTTTCTGCTTATACCTAAGATGAATATGTAGTTTAAGCAGGTGGAGTTAATGCATCTTGATGAGTTTTTTAGGAATTGGGTTGGTGTTTATTTAATTGTAGTAGAAATACCGTTTGTGCTTTCAATGGATGAGGAGGAGAAGCTCGTGAAGCTGAAATTTGTTACTTAATTCTTTTTTATGCAATGTTAACTGTGAATCTCTTTTGCATATGCCATCTCCAGGACAGATTTAGGTTCCCTTCTTTAAAATCTAACATCCTTGATCTCCCTGATCTCTTCTGCTATCCCTCTAAGAGACCCCATCTCAATTTGATTTTCGAATAATCAATCCTCCATCCCTCTTGAAGCTGACAGAGTAGAAGATGTAGCGTAAGAAATTAAAGTTCTACAATCACAGCCTCTAGATATCATGGTCTTTGATGTGCTTTCCACATTTGCTCGTGCTCTCTAACTTACTTCTGAAAGAGCTGTTTTTTTCTAGCAGACATGCCTGAACCTAAATCACTCTTGTTCTTTTCTTTTTCTTCTTATTTCCTTTTAGATTTTCTGAAAACTAGATTGATGTAAATAACCGGGGAATTAATTGAGTTGTCATCATTATCTTCATCATCTAATTTATTCTCACAAGAAGAGATGTGCAATTTGTTATCAGCAGGTGCAGTACCCATGCATTAGTAGCAGCTAGAGCTCAAACTGGTTATGCTGCATCTTTTTTTATTATTTTATTTGTCAATTAATTTTCTGAGAACAGAAGGCAACCTGGTGATGTCCACAGAAGTTCCCTTGGGTAACACCTGTGTTCATTGGAGCATTTAAAACTGACAACATATGACTCTTACAATCCTAACATTCGCTTATGGTTGCATGTTTGTTCCCAGTTGAATATAGTAGATAGTGGTGAATGCCAAGATGAATGGCATATTCTTAATACCAAGTTTGCCATGGGAATCATGCCTAATTTTTATGATTCAATTAAAGTTGCAATCATTAAACTATTGAATTCTTTCCTGGGGATGACATTTTTGCGTGCATTATATGCTTAAATGCTTAGTGACTGCTCTTCAGGTCGCCTTTTTTCTTTTTTCTTTTTTTTTTCATTATTCCTCTTTTTGCACCAAAATCAATTCCTAAGTGTTGTACCAGAATCCCTGTGAATCCATGTGACAAAATTCTGTTTTGGAACTTTTGCACCTTAGAATATTAATTAATTTATTTCCTATTTTTCAGTTAATTAGCTATTTATTTGTTGCAGGATTATTTCGGATGTTCCTAGTGATATTACTATAGATGTTAGTGGAGGAACATTCGCTTTACATAAGGTAAATATTTACACTTATATATTTTCAATTTTTAATGGCTATCTCATCCCGTGAAATTTATTCTAAAAGTGGGGAAACCATCCTAAATTTTTGTATGTACTGCTTTAGCACTTGTTACCTGAAAACATAATGTCTGTTTATGTTATTCTATTTTTTCTTTCCCCGAGTAAACAGAACATAGGAGCGCTACTCTTCCCTCTTGAACAGAATCTGCTCCAAGCATGGGGAATTGTATGAATAGACAGCATTATTATCTATTTAAGCCTCAGCTATTATTATGTCTATTTTGATTGCCATTGATGGCTTACAGTTGTGAATAAGGAAAAAAATAAGATATGGTAAGATACCTAGTACTTGAAGAAATGGACTGAGTTCCTTTGCTAATTTAATCATCATTTTACGACACTTCAGATTAATGCCCTATAACAGCTTCACGTTTATGGTTTGGAATCATTATAAATATTTTTTTCTTTTCTCTCAAAATCCTCTTCCTCATCTCCAATTAAAAGTTACATTGGAGTTTGAGATTCTACTTTTGATACTTCTCTGGTATGTCCTTTTGCAAGAAAGGAACTATTGTGCGAGGAGTTTTGAACTAATCATTCCCAAGATAAACTTATGCAATGAGAGGATATGATATATCAGCATTTTAAACTGCCATTTGAGCCAGAAGGAATATGTGTGATTCTACTTTTGATGCATGGCATGATTACAAATACAATATATTGGCTTTAGGTAGTAGCCATCATATGGCCAAGTCCATATAATCAAATGGACAGTTGGGTCAAATAATGAAAAAATGGTATTTCCATGTTGAGCCATGTAGTGAAATGTTGTCACAGTAAAATATATAAATTCTTGGTCCAAATATTCTGAGATATATGATGTCGATGCATGTGAACAAGTAAAATGCCATGGTCAAATGCTTTCCCTCCCTGGCATTAGTCATGGTCAAATTCTTCCCCTTGTTGATATATGTCTCCCTTAAGCTCTCGCTATAGTTCATTTGAAGATATGCTGCATATGGCTTTAAATCTCTACCGAAGATATCAAATCTGTGCCCATTTTGTGTTTCTTCTTTTGATTGTAATGAATATTTAATGTTGCAAAGGATTCTGAATATTTTAATTTGGAAAATGCAGTTTCCTCTGGTTTCCAGAAGTGGGCGAATCCGAAAGCTGGTCGCAGAACATAGAGATTCCGATATTTCAAGGATAGAACTTGTTAACTTACCTGGTGGAGCAGATTCATTTGAGTTAGCAGCAAAATTTTGCTATGGCATCAACTTTGAGATTACAGCTTCAAATGTTTCTCAACTGTGTTGTGTTTCTGATTACCTGGAAATGACTGAGGAATATGCAAGAGACAACCTTGGTTGTCGTGCTGAAGCATATCTAGATACTGTTGTATGCAAGAACCTTGAAAAGTCTGTTGAAGTCTTGCAACAATGTGAGAATCTGCTCCCTCTAGCTGATGAACTGAAAATACTTGGCAGATGTACTGATGCTATAGCTTTCAAGGCATGTGCAGAGCAAATAGCCTCTAGCTTCTCACGCTTAGAGTATAGCAGCTCAGGAAGGCTGCACATGAACAAGCAGGCCAGCAAATGTGAAGGAGACTGGTGGATTGAAGATCTATCTCTTCTTCGTATTGACTTGTATCAGAGAGTCATAGCAGCAATGAGGTGTCGAGGGGTCCATCCTGAGAGCATTGGCGTGTCACTTGTAAATTATGCCCAAAAGTTTTTGACAAAGAAACCCAGCTTATGGAATGCATCTACCCAGCCGAAAGTTGATTTGGTTGCCGATTCTGTTGGCCATGAGCAGAGACTCGTGGTTGAGACAATTGTCAGCCTGTTGCCTATAGAAAAACTTGCTGTCCCGATTGGTTTTCTTTTTGGGCTATTACGAACTGCAGTGATGCTTGATTGCTCGGTTCCTTGCAGGCTTGATCTTGAGAGGAGGATTGGGTCACAGTTAGAAATTGCTACTCTTGATGATCTTCTGATTCCATCTTTCCGCCATGCTGGGGACACTTTATTTGATGTTGACACAGTTCACAGAATCTTAATGAACTTCTCTCAGCATGATGACAGTGAAGATGATATGGACGATGAGTCTGCTTATGAATCTGATGGCCTTCATTCACCCTCTCAAACTGCATTGCCCAAAGTTGCAAAACTCGTGGACAATTACCTTGCTGAAATAGCTGCTGATGCAAATCTTAAGCTCACCAAGTTCATGGTCATTGCAGAGTCTTTACCAGCATATGCACGCACTATTCATGATGGACTTTACCGAGCAATTGACATTTTCCTCAAGGTAAGCACCTTTGCACCTTTTTTGTCTTCCTTTATTACATGACAAAGTTGAACCCTTAAAATTCAACCACACACACAACAATATAGAGGTAGCTCTATTTTACCCTGTAGAAAGTATGCAAACCAAAATAAACTAAATAAACTGTGAACAGAAGTAAGATTCACATGGTTTCTGATGGATGCTTGTGAAGTGCTATAGATTTTTGTTGTTTCTGTTTATGTAATCTTTGTTCTACCAAAAAAGGAGGAAAAAAAAAAAGGATTCATATGTGGTTAGGAACTGTAACCAAGTCAACGATGGAAATGAGCATCCCATATGTAGCCCTCAGAAAAAAAGGTTTCAAGTCTTGGGGTTTCTCGGTACAGATTCTCTGTAAGATTCCTTTTTCCTGCTTTAGGGAGGCTCCTGTAATCGTCTCATATGGTATACACCTTGCTATCCCCAACTTCAGTAAGTTGTGCAACCTTCCTGGTGTATCTTACATTCAAGGTGATTAGTCACCAGATCAAATACATCAAGACCCCATCACAACAAACTTAACAGAAGCTTACGGCTGGTTTTTTCAATTGGGAGGATTTCCACAAGTCTCGTGTTAGGGAAAAATCACTCTCACACCTGATCGAACTTATGAGAAGATAACAAGTATATCACAAAAATATCAGCCCTAACAATATGTGCAAATAATGAATATAAATCAACCACACATGAGACACAAGAATTTAACGTGGAAAAACCTCTTCAAATCGAAGAGTAAAAAACCACGGGACTCTAAAGCCCAAATCGAAACTTTACTATTATCAATAGAGGTTACAAAACCTAGTTCCAATTCTTCCAATGGGTATACAACCCCAATAGCAACAAGAAGTAAAACTACTACTCGAAGAAACAAAGAGATGCAGAAATTTCACCCAAAGAAACAGAGGCTGCTGTACGGAGCGAATAACTTGACTTAGAAAACTCCAATAAAAAATCTGACCGTGCAGATTGACGAACTATGTGTCCTCTACCTGCTGTCCAAAAATCAGCCCAATCGGACCACGGATGACCTCCCGATCGTCGGCTTGATCACGGCTGCGCAAATCACCTATGCCCAGAAAAACTGCTGCTCTCTTTCTCTTCTTCTTATGATGTTAAACCCTAACCCTAATTCGTTTTTACCCTATTTAAAAGATTAAATACAAGGTAAAAAGAATGGGCTTAAAACATACAAAGGTTTGGGCCTTTTTCCACATAGGAAGGGAGCCCAAAAACCCAACAAATCTCCCCCTCCCAACTATGTGGAGGAACTCGCCAAACCGGCGATCAAGCAACAAGTTTCAAACTTATCTCTTGGTAAAAACTTTGTCAACATATCAACACCATTATCATCCGTATGAACCTTCTCAAGTTCTAGCAATTTATCATCCAAAGCATCGCGTATCCAATGATACCTCACATCAATATGTTTGGACCTAGAATGAGATGTTGAATTCTTACCAAGATGAATAGCACTCTGACTATCACATAACAACACATACCTCTCTTGTGTAAAACCAAGTTCTTGTAGAAACTTTCGCATCCATATTAATTCTTTACTTGCTTCAGTAGCAACAATGAATTCTGCCTCTGTAGTAGACAGCGCAACACATTTTTGCAACCTAGATTGCCAAGCCACTGCTCCCCCTGCAAAGTTGATCAAGTAACCAGAAGTAGACCTCCTTGAGTCAACATCCCCTGCCATATCTGAATCTGTATAACCAGTGAGAATTGGTTTCTCACTTCCAAAACAAAGCTTCAAATTGGAGGTGCCACAAAGATATCTCATAATCCACTTCACTGCATTCCAATGCTCTTTTCCTGGATTAGAAAGATATCGACTGACTATGCCAACGGCATGAGCAATATCTGGCCTAGTGCATACCATTGCATACATCAAACTACCCACTGCTGATGCATAAGGAACCTTTTGCATATATTCTTTTCCTTCTTCAGTAGAAGGACTATGCTTGATACTTAATCTAAAGTGTGGAGGAAGAGGAGTACTCACTACTTTAGCATTATTCATATTGAATCTTTTAAGTACCTTTTCAATATACTTCTCTTGTGATAGCCATAACTTCTTAGCCTTTCTATCACGTACAATCTTTATGCCAAGAATCTGTTTTGCTGGCCCCAAATCTTTCATAGAAAAAGATTTGCTCAAATCATGCTTCAACCTGTCAATCCTAGAAGCATCCTGGCCAATAATAAGCATGTCATCAACATAAAGCAACAAGATAATAAAATCATCATCAGAGAATTTACGAAAAAAAATAATGATCAAAGTAGTCTTTTTATAGCCATGCTCCCCCATAACGGACTCAAACTTCTTATACCACTTCGCCTCGGTGCTTGTTTCAAACCATATAAGCTTTTCTTCAACTTGCACAAAGTTCCTCTTTCCCTTTTTCTCTCGAAACCCTCCGGCTGCTCCATGTAGATTTCTTCTTCAAATCACCATGAAGAAAAGCAGTTTTCACATCCATCCGCTCAACTTCCAAATCAAGAGCGGCTAAGCCAAGAATAACTCGGATAGAAGACATCTTCACAACCTGGAGAAAAATTTCCTCAAAGTCGATCCCCTTTTTCTGACTGAAACCCTTAATAACCAACCTAGCTTTATATCGTGGGTGTGAAGAACTATCATCTTGCTTCAACCTATAAACCCATCGATTCTTTAAAGCCCTTTTTCCTTCTGGTAACTCTACCAACTCAAAGGTGTGGTTGTCATGCAAAGATTTCATTTCATCTTCCATAGCATCAACCCATTTAGTCTTGTCTTCAATTTTCATAGCTTGTTCATGCACTTCGGGCTCTCCCCCATCGGTCAAGAGTATATAATTAAGTACATACTCATTTGGAGAATACCTTGTAAAACGTTGATGAACTCTTTCAGACCTTCTTTGTGGAACCACTGGTGGAACTGTAGGTACATGCTGTTGATCATCAACATTATCATCAGAGGGAACATCTACATCACCTACATCCTCTACATTATCACTAGCAAGTTGACCACCATGAGTATCAATCTCGTATCATCATGAACTGGATTTGGCCTTACCCAAGGTAATTGTATCTGAATCGGTCAAGTCACCACTATCGGTAGACATAGTCTTCTTGGCCTTTTCAATATCATTAATTGTCCGATCCTCACGAAACCACATCACGGCTTCTAATAAGTTTCTTCTCAATTGGATCATACAACCTATAACCAAGGTCATCTCAGGCGTAACCAAGAAAGATACACTGTCGTGTCTTAGCATCTAGCTTTGACCTCTCGTCTTTAGGAACATGCACAAATGTCTTATACAGCCAAAAATCTTCAAGTGATCATATGATACATCTTTGCCAGACCAAACTCTGTCAGGAACATCACCATCCAAAATAACAGCAGGAGATAAATTAATAACATGTGTTGCAGTAAGCAAAGCCTCACCCCAAAATGATTTAGGTAAGTGTGCATCTGAAAGCAAACATGCCACTCTCTCAATCAAAGTTCTGTTCATCCTCTTAGCAACACCATTCAACTGAGGAGTTTTTGGAGGAGTTGTCTGATGTCTAATACCATGTTGTCTGCAATACTCATCAAATGGTCCACGGTACTCACCACCATTGTCTGATCGAATACACTTCAACTTTTTCCCAGTTTGTCTTTCTACTAATGCATGAAACTCTTTGAACACACCAAGTACTTGATCTTTGGTCTTCAAAGTATAAACCCGAGTTTTCTAGAATGATCATCAATAAAGGTCACAAAATAGATAGCACCACTATGAGAATGTACCTTTAAGGGGCCGCAAACATCAGAATGCACCAACTCTAATAGATCTGATTTCCTTGAAGGAGGATGACTCTTGAACGAAACTCTATGTTGTTTTCCAGCCAAACAATGAGAACACCTTTTCAACTTTGCATTCTTTAATCCACAAAGCAAATTCTTTTTTGCCAAAAGATTAAGCCCTTTCTCACTTATGTGACTAAGCCTCTTGTGCCATAACTCGGTGACATGATCTTCTTCCACCACAGTAATTGCATCATTAGAAAGTTTAGCTTCCATTACATATAAGCCGGAATACTTCTTACCATGAGCTACAATCATAGAGCCTTTAGTGAGTTTCCATTTTCCATTACCAAAGGTGTTGATATAACCCTCATCATCAAGCTTCCCCGCTGATATCAAGTTCAGTCGAACATCGAGGCATGTCTCACATCTTTTTAATAACAAAGTTGTTCCATTGTTAGTCATCAAAAGAAACATCTCCAAAACCAACAACCTTTGACATGCCATCATTACCCATCTTCAAGATACCAAAATCACCAGAAGTGTAAGAAGTAAAGAACTCCTTCCTTGAAGTAACATGATGCGAAGCTCCACTGTCAACAATTCAACTTGTCTCATGGCATGTTAAGTTGATAAAATTCTCATCACAAACAATGACAAGATCAGTTGAAGAAACAGAAGCGACACGATCACTATTCTCATGATTGTTCTTGTCTTCCTTTAAATTTTCATTCTTCTTATCTCTTTTATATTGGAAACAATTCTTCTTGATATGCCCCAACTTGTCACAATAATGACACTTTTTATCTTCATATCTTCCTCTTGACTTGCTACGGCTTTTATCTCTGCCCCTTGGACCTTTGCTTTTATTTCTCCCCCTATTCTCGGTGTATAAAACCTCAAATTCTGATGATGAACCTTGAGACTTTCTTCTCATCTCTTCATTCATGACACTACTTTTAGCCATCTCCATTGTCACAACACCATCTGGGGCCGAGTTACAAAGTGACATCCTAAATGTCTCCCAAGAATCCGGCAAAGTACCTAGCAACCAAAGAGCTTGAATCTCATCATCAAACTTTATACCCATAGCCGACAACTGTTGAAGAACACCTTGAAATTCACTCAAGTGATCGGTGATAGTACACCCTTCCTTGTACTTCAAACTCATCAATTTCTTGATCAAGAACAACTTGTTGTTACCGGTCTTCTTGGCATATAAAGATTCAAGTTTATCCCATAAGGTCTTTGCATTTGTCTCATCACTAATGTGGTTAAGGACATTATCATCTACCCATTGCCTAATGTAGCCAGAAACTTGTTCATGCTCAAATTCTCATTCCTCATCAGACTTAGAGTCGGGTTTTGTTTTAGCAAACATGGGTAAATGCCAACTCTTCACATATAAGAGATCTTTCATCTTTCCTTTCCACTTATGATAGTTAGAACCATTCAAACTGATCATTCTACTTGTATTTGTCTCCATCATTCAATCAAGCCAACACAATAGAAAATCAACAAACCTGGCTCTGATACCACTTGTTAGGGAAAAATCACTCCCACACCTGATCGAACTTATGAGAAGATAACAAGTATATCACAAAAATATCAGCCCTAACAATATGTGCAAATAATGAATATAAATCAACCACACATGAGACACAAGAATTTAACGTGGAAAAACCTCTTCAAATCGAAGAGTAAAAAACCACGGGACTCTAAAGCCCAAATCGAAACTTCACTATTATCAATAGAGGTTACAAAACCTAGTTCCAATTCTTCCAATGGGTATACAACCCCAATAGCAACAAGAAGTAAAACTACTACTCGAAGAAACAAAGAGATGCAGAAATTTCACCCAAAGAAACAGAGGCTGTTGTACGGAGCGAATAACTTGACTTAGAAAACTCCAATAAAAAATCTGACCGTACAGATTGACGAACTATGTGTCCTCTACCTGCTGTCCAAAAATCAGCCCAATCGGACCACGGATGACCTCCCGATCGTCGGCTTGATCACGGCTGCGCAAATCACCTACGCCCAGAAAAACTGCTGCTCTCTTTCTCTTCTTCTTATGATGTTAAACCCTAACCCTAATTCGTTTTTACCCTATTTAAAAGATTAAATACAAGGTAAAAAGAATGGGCTTAAATGGGCTTAAAACATACAAAGGTTTGGGCCTTTTTCCACATAGGAAGGGAGCCCAAAAACCCAACATCTCGGGGGTAAAATGGTGATGGCTGATCCTTCCTTCTCTTTTATTTTATTTTAATTTCTTTTCTTGGTCAACATAATTGATGAAACCACTGGTGATCCATGAACGTATTTTACAATGGGCTTGACATGCCAATTCACAATTGGATATTGACCTGTCAGTTTGTAGAAGCCTCTTGCTATACTTCATTAGTTTTTGAATTTCTCTGTAATTGATGTTGATATTGGTCTCTCTCTCTTTTCCTTTCATTTTTTGCAAATCCAATCATTTTGGGAACTTGTGTTTCAGGCTCATCAGGGTTTATCAGATTTGGAGAAAAAGAAGCTCTGCAAACTCATTGATTTCCAAAAGCTCGCAAGAAGCAGGTGCACATGCGGCACAAAATGACCGTCTCCCACTGCAATCAATTGTCCAAGTGCTTTATTTTGAGCAGGTAAGGCTCAGGAATTCCTTATGCTGCTCTTATCCCGATGGCAACCATAAACCAATGCACCAGTCATGGCGGATCAACAGTGGTGCACTCAGTGCTACAATGTCACCCCGTGACAATTATGCATCATTAAGAGGAGAGAACCGAGAGTTGAAATTGGAACTCACTCGATTACGGATGAGACTGAATGATCTGGAGAAGGAACACATTTTTATGAAAAAGAACATGGAGAAATCTAACTCTAGTACGTTTATGAGCTCTTTCTCAAAGAAGATCAGCAAGCTGAGTCTGTTCGGCCATAGTTCTTCCAGGTCATCAAGTTCTCCCTCAAAGTATTCACAAGGGACAGATTCAAGAGTTGTTGGGAGACATGAGCAGACTTCTTGAGTGATAAACTACTGATCTGGAACCTTCCTTTCTTTCTGCCATACTAACTTTATGCAGTGGTGCCACAGCTAGAAACCAGCAGGGACTTGTTTTATAATGTGATGGTTTTTTGGTGTGTGAATATCTAAAATCCTTTGAATTTCCTGATGATAAGTGCATGCAGAAAATATGAATGTATAGCCATCAGAACTGATTGAATGTACAAGTTATATCAACGTACAAATTTTCTGCATTGTTCTGTTAGAATTATTTTACTATCTACTTCTTTAAATGACAGGCTCAGAAACCTCAGCACAAATTGGGAGGCACCAAACAACATGGTCAAATCAATTGCAAAAATATAAAGCTATTAACAAAAGGCAAACTACTTCAGCTCTTGCCTGCAGAGAAACTCCATTCTCATTGATTATTAGAATCTCATGATTACTGCTCATGAGGTTTGTAGACTGAGATTTATATTTCGCCCAATGATGATTTGTTCTTTGGTGTGGCATATTATGAGTTCCTTGCAGTTTATCTGCAGTTGTGAATGCAATAACAGTAATAATTCACCCATTTAAACCATTAAAAAAAAAACCAGGCCAGGAAAGACTGCCTTAACAGTCATCAATAAGCACTTTTTCTCCTTCCAACTCTCTCTCTTCATACATTTCTCTATTAACCAAGGTAGGAGTTACGTTATTTCATGTTTCCTACCACTACCTATCTATTTATACCTCTCTTTTAGCCACTCTTATTGATAATATATTAACGGAATGTTCCCTCTTATCTCCTAGGGGAGTTGGTATCCATAAAGTTTAAAGGAGTGATCTCATGTTTTGAAGTCCTCGTGGGGTGTACCTTCTAGAGACTGAAGCGCTTCTGGAGTACAGAGCCATACTGTCCCTTTACCAACCTCACCTTGCAAGTTGGGGGCCTTTAAATTTCCCTCTAGTATTAGTTCCTAAACTCAATTGCACAGGCTGTCATGCAAGCTTTATGAGGGGTAATCATCTTAAAGCTATATAATTTTGTGTTTTTATGGGGTTTCTCTTCTCTTGCTTGTCTGATTTGAATTTCAATTTTCAAGATTTTTCTCAGAGCAAATTCTGTAAGTGTTTAGTCTTTGTGACACTTGATTATTGATCAGAAGGGTTCAAAATCATGTATTCCTGATTTATCACAAGGGGAGAGGATGGGAAAGCTGTTCAATGCTTGCATTGTTAAAGCTCTGGGTTTAGTTAGACCTGTATAAGTTCTTGAGTTATTGCAGTTCCCTATCCAAAGATTCAAAAGGCTAGTAGTCTTTAGGAGGGTAAAAGTCAGTAGGCATTGGATTCTATGACGATGGCATCACCTTCTAACTATTTTCACATCTCCTGTTTATTCACAAACATAAATCTTTAATCTCGAGGTGTAACACTCCTCACGCCTTTTAGTTTTATACTGCTTGGATGTGTGAGTCTACAGAAATGCATGTGTGCATGTAAATGCACACAAACTTGCACACACAAACTACCTAATTGGACCAAAATATATAAATAACTGATGAACTTGTTTATGAGAATTTCAGGACATTTTATCGCTCATCCAAATGAAACTAGTTGTATAACATATCAGATCATTGTTAGCATTATGTGGGTTTTGGTCCATATAAATTGTTCCCTTTCTATTGCCAATCTGGACTTATAATTTGTTCCATGGATTGGCACCTGAAGGGCTGATGAAGCTTTATCAGCCATGAGGAGCTCTGCTATTGCAGGTTACCCATCACAAGCGTTTGCACATGCTCAGTGATCGAATGTCTTCACGCAGTTGCTTTCTCATGCATAGCTTACCAATCTGATTGAAATATAAGATCTTACTGTGCATAGAAGGGAATTTTCACCATTTTTTTTGTTAGGTCATCAATTGCCTTCTTTTGTATATAGGTGATATGGCGCAGACAAGCTTCTATGTTTTCAGAAGTCAGCACCTAGTATCAATGTAATGCCTGAAATGGAACCTCAGAAAATATGAAATATATTTGAATTAGCAGAAGTGGAGTCTCAAAACATGAAATACGACAATGTTCAACGCAGCAAGATCTAAGAAATGTACTGACTGCCTATACCCTTTATAGAACCAGCTCTTAGAAAACTGGAAAAAGGGAATCAATGCTGTCATCCACATCAAAGGGGATCTTTAGATATGTTTAACTTTCCTTTTGTTACAGTGTTGAGGCAGACTCCATAAGCTTCCATGTCATAAAGTTTTTAAGCACCGGACACGCTTGAACATCCATGTCACCATAGTTATTTTCATCCTTGTGTTTGGCAAGGAGGATGGCATGTCATGCCTAATGGCCAAGTGTTTGGTGCATGTGGCTTCACTCTGCTCGGTCCATGAAAAGAAGCATGATTCATGATCTGAAAATTAGGGTGTAGTCAATGTTGAATATAATTCTTTAGATGCAGATCCAGCCTTGCTAAATATCATGAAAATACATATGTTCCACTAGGCTAGTGCATCATAAGTTTTATTACTTTCAAATGTACAAACACAGAGAACAAGATATACATCAGTTAATACAGACTTATGGGTAATATTCATGTAGAAGAATGGAAAACAAGTAAAAACATCTTCACAAAATTCTACACTCTGCTTCTTGCTGACACATACCAGAGGCATAAACATAAAAATTTTATCTCAAGAAGCAAGAAGACCATGAACCCATGAAAGGAGATGATCAACCAAAAAGCATTCCATCTTCAGTCTTTCTCATTTATGCTTCCTCTTTGCACACGATGATCTAACATTGACAGTCTAGAAGTTGCATTTACATCCATCCAAAAGTATGACTACAGTAACACCACAAAGTTTAGGGCACCATTCAAAGTGTGGATAACAAGGAGAAGGAATGAAGAATGGACAACAGCTTATATACAAATTTATTCTGTAGACATTCAACCTAGAATCTCCTCTCTTTTTGCTCTTTACCTGGCAACACAAAGGTCACCCTGTGACCATGTGATTTCCTACCATTGTCACTTTGTGTCCTTAAACATGACTTCATCTCATAGGCCTGATCATTTGATTTCCTACCATTGTCACTTTGCGTCCTTAAACGTGACTTCCTTTCATGGATCTGGCTGCGAACTTCAAACTCTACTCGATCTGCTTTTGTAGGAATTTCTCCCCTATAGCCATTATGATAAGCATACTTACTGGTGTGAATTGGTCTCACTTCAAAACAAGAGTCATCTAGAAATTCTCCTTCAAATTCTTGATAACAATGTTGCTGTTTGGTGGTCATCTCAAGCCATGACTCAACCCATGCTCGAGACTCTGGAGAAAACTGCTTAACACTTGGATCATTGGTTTCATGATCTTGGCCTGCTTTTGTCATTTTATCCCGAGATCTGCTAAAAGTTTTCTGCAGTACATGTCTATAGGAGGTTTGTTGCTCAAGATTCATCTCATTGCTAGACATTGTTGGAGATTGTTGCTTAACTAGTCGATGTGCAAGTTGTTCCATGCTAGTAAGTTCAGCCCTTGAATCAACTGGTGGTGATTGTCTAGGACATTGAGAGGAATATATCATTGAACAAAGTTGGTTTTGCAATCTATAAGCTTTGATCAAATCACGAATTACATGATTGGGGATGATATAGAATACTCTTCCTAGTTTCAGAACAGAATCAGGCTGGATGACGATCCACGGGTACCTCAAAAAATCTGGATGAGTGACGCTGTAACCCGGATTCTTCTTCATGACTTCTTGGGCAGTAACTGGTTTCCAATGCAGCTCCACAAACCAGCCCAGGTAAACTAACTTCAGAACACCATCTTCCCTCTTCACAGCTCTGGTTGCCATAGTTTCTTGATCTCAAGGAACAAGAGGCCAGAAGAGAAGGTATAAGCATCTGGTATCAAATCACAAAACCATGAGGAAGTGATTCTTGGGGGAAGCACATTAAATTGATCAAAACAACAACAAAGAAAACTGTGAAATCAGAAATCAACCCTGGCAAATTATTTGTGACAAACTTGATTGTAATCTGAATTCTCCAGAGAACCCAAATCCCAAACTATCATTTGGGGAATCCTCTACTGTAATGTTATTGAAACATTGTTATTGTATTAAAACTGAAAACTGTGAAGGTCATGTGAATAGTGGATTCTGTCTTGGCGGAAGACCAAGTTCTTATAAAACTAATTAACTACTTTCTGTTACAGTTTAAGATAGCTGGTAGGCTGGAACTAGTTTCTATTTATGGGCCTTGACAGTCTGAATCTCACGTACTCCCTTTAGGCATTTCAGCCCTACAGACTCTCTTAGCCGTTCATGTGTACTGTAAGTAGTTATGACAATTACTTGATATCTCTCTCTTCCTTAAAATTTGCACCCCTTTCCCACTCCTCTTTCTCTCTCCCTCAAGTGACTGGTTACCTGTTCTTGTGACTAATACGTGGTATCTCTCTCTTCGTTGAAATTTGAACTCCTTTCTCACTCTTTCTCTCCCCCTCAAGTGACCGGTTACCGGTTATTGTGACTATTACATGATATCTCTCTCTTCCTTGAAATTTGGACCCCTTTTTCACTCCTCTCTCTCTCAAGTGACCAGTTATCGGTTCTTGTATTCCCATTTTCCCGTTTGCATGTAGGATTCCAATAGGCCCTGTTAGTTTAATAGATCCTCCTCCCATCATTTATTTCCAAAGCTAAAAATTAACCTTAAACGAGCCTTCAATTTCAAATGACCAAACCGCTTGTGGTCCAACCGCAGCCCCATGGTTTTTTATGTAGGGCATAAGAAATTCAAAGTGGATGAATTGTGGGGGAGGGAATCATTTTCATGGGTTGATAAGATACAAGTGAGTCAGTGAGTAGTCCTTGTCTGTTGATTGTCTCGTTCTCTGTTGGAACCATGGACCAAAGTTTAATTAAAAGTGGTTAAACCATTTGTCTTGACCCAGACTCAGACCAGCTCTACCATTTTTTTTCTCAAGAGAGGATAAGATGGTTCCCCCAAGATCTATGAAGTACAATTGTATGACAGCCTCCGGTTCATTAAATTGAAACCAACTAACCCAAGCCTGGTTTGATGTGGTTTCTAGCTCTGGTGGGGGGAGGAACTAAATTGAATTGTGATTGGGGAGAACTAAATTTAAGATAAAGGAGATGAGGTTTGGACAGCCAAATTCACAAGGGGAGAGAAGGAAGATTTTTTAAAATAAGGAAGAGGATTCTCCAAGCTGGCAGCTTCGAGAACCCACCAGTCAAGGCAGACGACAGTTCATTAATACGGGTCAGGGAGGAGAGAGAAAAAGTGAGTACTAGCAATTAGGGGTGCAAGTTTGGCCCTGTAAACTCGAATCTGTCCGTTCCTGCCTTGAGCCCAAGGGCCCACATTTTTTTAAACACTAGTAGGGTCGGGCCAGGCTTGGGCTGAATCTTCAGGTTGAGCCCAGCCCGGCCCAACCTGACCTTGTAGGCATTGTGTTTTATATATATATATATATATATATATATATATATATATATATATATATATATATATATATATATATATATATATTCTTCAATTCTAAATTTCCCAATTCCTAATAAACTAGTTTTCCCTTTTATGACTTGTATTTATTAGGTGTTTAGTAGAATTTAATAGGTTCATTTACAGTTGAGAGGGTTGGAAAACATATCAGCAACATATATATATATATTGGAAAACATGGTCATCCCGACCATGAATTAGGGCCAATCAGACCTTGAGTTAGGATCAATTAAGGCCAATCTGGCCTAGCCCAACCCAATCAGGACCAATAATGGCAGGCTTGGGTTGGGCTAAGCCCGGCAGGGGTAGGGCCTGTATTGACCTTTTTACGCCCAGAGTCAGGATCAGAGCGGGCCTAAACTAAGAGATCCAGGGTTGGGTTGGAGTTTTAAAATGCCCAGCCCAACCTGGCCTTACTTTGAATAAAAATACTTCATTAAGCTTTTTTTTTCCTTTTTAGGAAGAGGTGAGTAAAAGAATTTTTTTTTTTTTTTGACTAAAGATCAGCAAAAAGAATATATTAAAAATGGGGACGGTTTTTGTAGATGGACCTATTATGTACATCGTCAGAATATCAGCCATTAAATTAATAGGGGCAGGGGTAGTTTGGAGCTTCATCCGAAGGTTGAAATTATGATCATGTATATACATGGTTGTATACGAAAATTTTTACTGTTAAAAATTAATGAATGAAAAATACAACCAACTGTTCAACAAACACTAACCCTACAAGAGAAATTGATCAGAAGATCCACCTTTGGCATTGCCATTAGTAGGAGCCTCACAACACACTCACTAGAAACTAAAATGATAAAATCATTCACTTTTCCTTTATTTTTTTAAGTTTCATTTGTTTCCATGTAAAATTATGAAGAAAAAAAAATACTTCTTGTAAAATAGGATTTACCTATGATTTTTATTTATTTATTTATTTATTTTTAATCTTCAATACAAAGAAAGGCTTGGAGAAAATAGGAAAATTTTCCTGTGAAATATCATCTGCATGATAAAAAAATTTACAATAAAACATTTCCCTTATTATTTCCTTCCACCTATTTTATGTCAAATGGACTCGAATGCAAATCTAAATACTTGAACATCGGGTGGGCCAGGTAGGAGGTGGTCTTCTTCATAACATTGGGTGTTGCTAAAAGCTTGAAGGGTTGAAACTTGAAAGTGGTTGTTTCGACATTGAAGAAGAGATTATAAGTGAAACTGAAGAATATATTGGATTAACTCCCTTGCTAATCAAGAGTTGAATCATTTTCTTTCATAAATATTGTATGAGAGGAGAATCTTCAAGTTAGTGGGGCTTATTTGAAATCCTACATTCTAACTGGAGAAATGAGAGTGTACAAAAGGAATCGATAGTTAATCACTTGGGGGAGATAGAGAGAAGTGAGAAAAATGCATGGGGTCCAAATTTCAAGAAAGAGAGATAGAACATGTACTTCCTTTTCCATGTTGTATATACAATGACGATTACATGATAGACTTTTTAAACAGAGTTTGTGTTGGACCTCACTTGGAAGAGAGAGATAGAACATGTACTTCCTTTCCCATGTTGTATATACAACAACCATTACATGACAGACATTTTAAACATAGTTTGTGTTGGACTCAGCTTCCTTCAAGTGAAATATAGTGCTTACAGGGCAAGCCATGAATGGTTCATTAGTTGTATGTATTTATACTTTCAAACTCAAATACTATATCAAATTCAAACAAAGCATATAAGACCAAAATGAATGACACTTCAAGTTCACAAATCAGATTAGTTTTTCTGATGGTACATCCTTAGAATATTACATTATAAGCATGGTTTTTTTTTATTTTATAAGTAAACACTCTTTTGTTCGGATGGTAGGCTAAGATGTAGGTCTTGTCTCCTTTTACATCTATTTCTCATCCAGTAGAATAAATTATTAACCAAAAAAAATATTGTTATGATCAGTAGATTAATCAAGTTGTCAAGCATAGGCAGAAAGAATGTCAAAAGTTGGTAGTGAAGTAGGCGGAGAAAAAAAAAAAAGTAGGCAAAGAGAATGACAATAGTTTTTTTTGTTCATCATCTTGTTAATTCTGAAACTGTGGTATTAGGTTGTAATGTTACTTTTAAGCATATTCCAAAGGGAGGGAGCGAATGTAATCCCTCATACCCTTGCTAAGATGGCTGTAACCTGCCAAAGAAAGAATACTTGGCTAGAATCCACTCGGTAGTTATCGAATTTACTACTTGTAGATGCTGTGGTTATCCCTTCTAATGAAAGAAGAGAGGGGGGGGATGACAAAAGTTGGCAAGTGGAAAAGCTGTAATAAAGAAGAGAGACACTAATTAGAGCATAATTAGAAACAGAAGACCAGATTTTGGAACCTAGGGATTTGAATTTGTTATCCATATTTAATTAGACTTCACTCCTTCTGAGCTGTGACAGGCGGCATATATTAAAAAAAAAAGCAGAGACTCCTTCTGAGCTGTGACAGGCGGCATATATTAAAAAAAACAGAAGAGAGAGGGAGGGAGGGAGGGAGGGGGGACCGTGCTAAACGAATGACAAAAGTTGGTAAGTGGAAAAGCTGTATTAAAGAAGAGAATGCCACTAATTAGAATATTATTAGAAACAGAAGACCACTAATTAATAAAGAAGAGAATGCCACTTGAATTAGAACATAATTAGAAACAGAAGACCACTAATTAATAAAGATAGAAGAGAATGCCACTTGAATTTGTTATCCATATTTAATTAGACTACAGTCCTTCTAAGTTGTGACAGACGACATATATTAAAAAAAGTGTTATGAACACTTTGATCCATAGAACATTTCGTCTTTTACGAAAAAAGAATTTATTTTAAATCACATTAAAAAATCTTTAAAAAAAAAAAAAAAAAAAAAGCTGGTACAGAAGTTTTACAGTTGATTAGCTGGACCACGACAGAAAATCTACCAAACTTAAAATAATAATGGAAGCTTTCTACATATGAAAATATTATTTTGGTTAAGACTCAAAAAGGATTGTTTTGTGTGGGGATCTGTGTTCAAAAGCATGCATAAGTAATTTTCACAGTATTCTATTCAGTATTTTATTGGGAATGGTCCCACATTATTAATGAGATCAGAATCTTAAGCTCTTATATACGGAGAGTCCTTCTACTTATGAACTTTTGAGTTAAAAACTTGACATATTCTATCAAATATGAGATTCACTGAAATTTGAACCATGATATATGTCATGGTGTACATCTCCCGTCCCAAATGGAGAATCAACACAAATGTATGTAATGGGATATTTTCTGTGGGACCTATTATACAAGGGTTTGTGGTTGATTAGATAGACCTTCAAACTGATGGATTTACCCTTGACCCTTGAACTCATGGCCTTGATGAAATGGGTAGTTTTGGCCTTTCCCCTAACTTCCTCTCTACCTTCTTTCCTTTCATCTCAAACTAACAAATTAACTTGAGTGAATACAGGTATCCCCATGGATTCCATCACCAAGCATATCTAATATTGCAAACGTATCTCCTTCCCTCTTTCTAGACTGTAAAATTTGAGTTTTTCTCAGTAATGTAATGAGGGTGCAAGGTCAATGTTTATAATAGCCATGATTATATGACCCTAGAGGGTTGACATTATGGGCCAAAGATAATCAGAAAAAATTCATGGTATGTGAGAGTGAGAATGTGAAGTAGGAGAGAAAAAAAGTACAGTGGAGTTAGTACAGTACGCAGTGGAGAGATAAGAATGATTTGGAATCTCTTAAGATTGGAGATAGAAATTCTCGTCCCATTAGGAGTGTAGATGAAGAAAAAGCACTGGTGGGCTTTCGTTCCAAGTGCAAGGCACAAATATTTTTTTTTTTTTTGGTAGGAAGTGCAAAGCACAGTTAGTTAGAGAAAGAAGAAGTATGGCTCCAATTATGTCGGTAACAACTGAAGGCTTTGATTTTTACACATGAAATAAATGTTAACAACTGAAGGCTCTGTGAACCATTTGAAATGTGGGATTCGTAACGCAGAGACAGTGTGGACAGGTCGAACACGTCTCCCGCCTCCAAACAGAGAATCAATAAAGAATATGCGACGCTTGAGCTTGCGACACTTGATTTCTTCGAAATTTATGGATTTACCCTTGACCCTTGACCCTTGACCCTTGACCCTTGACCCTTGATGAAGGGGGTAGTTTTGGCCTTTCCCCTGACTTTTTGGCTCTCTACCTCCTTTCCTTTCATCTCTACTAACAAACGACTAACGTCACTGAATACGTGTATCCCCACGATTGACGTTATCACCATGCATATCCATTCACGCATGGATACGCGTGGATTCCCACATTCTAGAGAAATCGCCAATGCTTAGAATAGCCATGATTATATGACCCTAGAGGGTTGGCATTATGGGCCTAAGAGTATCAGAAAAAGTTAAATGGTATGTAGAGTGAGAATGCCGAAGAGGAATACAAAACTTATTATGAAGTGAGATATCTCATGAGACCCCAATTAATTAACTCCAACTTTGACACAAAACACTAAAGAACTACAAATTTTATTGCTTAAAGTAAGAGTAACAAAGAGGCATCAATGATACAAAATTCATTTAGCTAAGGAGTGGATAATAGCTAGTTGATCATTTTCATCGATGACAAGACCCTCTGAACAAAGGAGTGGGTGACCTTACTAGTTCCCCTAGGAATAAAATAAAATAAAAAAAAGACAAAAGCTACAATTCTCTTTAAGAAATGCAACATAAATAAAGTTAGAGATGATAGGCTGAACTTCAAAGTCACATATGGAAGTTCTGGATTAATGATGCATCTAATACTTTGTGAATCCTTCTTTAATGGCAATTTTTAAGGTGGATCTGATCACTAGAGCTTCACCAATTTTTGCCCAATTGAATTAAAAAAATCAGATGTAGCACGGACAGAGACTCTGGAATATAAAGTCAATCCCTCCAAATGAAGCATCATGAAAGTTAGAATGCATGAGCTAGAGAGAGAGAGAGATCTAGAGAGAGAGAGAGAGAGAGATCTAGAGAGAGAGGAAAGCCAGAGATCGACCTCAATTATTGGCAAAAACAGTACAAAAACACTATTACTTTACTAAGACAACTCCAACTTGACCAAGACAGTACAGAAGCACTATTACTTTATTAAGATAAATAGCCATACATGGTCTCCAACCAAAAAAACATGGATGAGATGGTTACATTATTTTTATGATAAAATCAGTGGTTGGTATCCTTTGAGTGGATTCTTTAGGCCCTCCCAAGTCCGAGGAGCCGCCCTCTTTATATACTCATCTTCACCTCTACAGATTCATTATCTTCTCTCTTTCCACACCAAACACAAAGATGAATTAATGACATAAATTGCCAACTTGCACTCCCGAAAGACCAAGTTGAAGAGTACATCCTTCCCCATTTACTTCCAAATGACCAGTATCCATGACCATGATAGACCATGATACACAGACGGAGTGCCAGTTGAAATTATAGAAAAATGCGTCAAAATCATACGTGCTTCCTTTCCTTATGTTTGCCTGAATTACAACTATTTCCCAAATATTCCCAACAATTACGAATACCTTCTTTACAACGACTATATATTAAGTTACAACTAAATCCACGTCGTAATAAGGTATATTTTGTTAGATGCTGACAGCTTATGGTCAATAATTTTATAATGACGAAACTAACCCCACTACATCTACCTCTCCTATGGTTTCCTCTTCAATTTTTTCTTCTGCAATTTGAGGTTTGTTCCCTAACCTTAAACCCTGAACTTTAATTCTTAAAAACTCAAAACCTTAAACTTTAAATCCTTATAAAAACTCGAAACCTTAAACCTTAAAAACTCTAAATCCTAAAACCCCTAAACCTTAAACCTTAAAAACTCTAAATCCTAAAACCCCTAAACTTTAAAAACCTAAATCTTAAACCTTAAACCCTAAACCTTAAACCTTAAAAACTCTAAACCTTAAATCCTAAATCCTAAGCCATAAATCCTAAACCCTAAACCCTGAAAACCCTAAATCCAAAATACTAAAGCTTAAATCCTAAAAACCTTAAACCTTAAACCCCACTCTCTCTTCCCTCGCCACCGTCCCCCTTGTCTCTGGCTATGTAATTTTGCAGAAACCAGCATGTCATCTCCTCCTTTTAGGGTGTTCTCTTGCTGTTGCCGAGAGGATTTGCGCACTAGTCTTGTTTTTAAAGACCAGATTGCAAATGAAAAATTAAGGACATCTGGGAAAATATATATATCATGTAGCACGTCTCTCAACATCTAAATCATCTTCAATTGGTTTCGGCCATTAGATGGGAGGAGTGGCTGGTGGCGCTTATCAAGCGGCCACTGGCATTTCTCCAATGGCCATACCAATTGGAGAGGATCTGGATCCATTCTTTTTTGGGATTCATTGTGTGCTACATTCTTGAACCCCATTCTAAAGATGGGATTTCTTTTTTCTAAGGAAAATAAACTACAAGAATACATAATCTCATAGTCTAAGTCATGGGGACATGAAGCTTATAATTTTGCAGTGAATGTGAGTTTCGGGGACATTGAAGCTTAAGATAATTTTGAAGTGAATGGAATCAAGTGACGACAGTTCCAATTAGATTCTAACTCTGTGTTCAGAGCTACCAATTCAGATCCAAAAATTCGATTAAATAAGCAAATTCAATCTCAATTTTATACACATTCTACGGATTCAAATTTGAATTCGAATTCAGATAGTGTATTTGGTAATCGAATTCGGATTCAAATAATGGTGTATTCGATTCGAATCTGATCTATTTACATATCTACATAATACAGATTAGCAGGCAGAGTGACGAGGAGTTATAAGAAATCAAGATACCTCAAGTATGATTTCTTAAAATGTTGGATACTTCAGATGCAATTTATCTTTACTATGTATATAATGGAACATGATTGGTTCTTGTTTGGTGAAACATGGATTTGATGTAGGTCTCACCTCCTCTTACATCTATTTCAATCCTGCCACTTCAATAGTATAACATAGAATGAACTCAAAAAAATAATAATAATAAAATAAAAAATAAAAAAATAAAATAAAAAGTTACAATGGAGTTAGTACACGGTGGAGAAATAAGAATGATTTGGA
This sequence comes from Protea cynaroides, assembly GCA_028583415.1. Lineage (NCBI taxonomy): Eukaryota > Viridiplantae > Streptophyta > Magnoliopsida > Proteales > Proteaceae > Protea > Protea cynaroides. The sequence continues at coordinate 20,034,496 of CM053275.1, forward strand.
CAGAGATGTTGGGTTGGGTTTCCCTCTTATGTAGAGGATGACCCATTACTTATAAGCCCATTAAGAATAAGGGGGTCTTAAGTAACTTTCCTATTTATAGTTGAATTAGGGTTTTATCTCTTTAACCCTATAAGAATGAAACAAGGAGAGAAAGAGAGGTTAAGTGAGTTGTTGTCCGCCCAAAACAGAGAAGAGAAGAAAGCTGCGTGGTTTCAATCAAGGTGAGGAATGGAAGGTCATCCGTGGTCCGATTGAGCTGAAATTTGGACAGCAGATTCGTAACTGAGAGTTCTTCATTCTGAACGGTGCGATTGACGATTGGAGTCTTCTAGATCAGTCCGATAATCAACGTTTTCACCTATTCGGGTGAGATCTCTTTCAATCTTCATCTTGATATTTGGGTTGTTGATGGTGTATTCCTAGAACATGTTCTAGATGTTTTTGATGATATATGCCAAGAATATTGTGTTCTTGAGGAATGATGTTATTGTATGCCTCTAGTTCTAACTAGAGAGAAGACTCTTGTATTCCTATATTTTGGTGATAGTGAAGAGATTTGAGTGAACTACGGTCCCGTGGTTTTTACTCCTCACATTGGGGAGGTTTTCCACGTAAAAATTTCTTGTGTTATGTATGTGGATTTTATTGTGTTTGGAATATTATTCTCTATTTGATTATTTTCTATTAGGTTCACTCAAGAATAGAAAGAGTTTATCACTACCTTTCCTATCAAGTGGTATCAGAGCTGAGTTGTTATTTAAAATTTTTCTTGAGTTGAACAATGGAAACTAATACAAGTAGAATGGTTACTCTGAAAGGTTCAAACTATCATGTTTGGAAAGGAAAAATGGAAGATCTCCTTTATGTAAAAGATTATTATCTACCTGTGTTTGCTAGTGAGAAACCTGAAAATAAAACTGATGATGAATGGAATATTTTTCATCGACAAGTATGTGGAGTACATTAGGCGTTGGGTGGATGATAATGTATTGAACCATATAAGTGGAGAGACACATGCACGCACCCTTTGGACTAAGCTTGAGCAATTATATGCTAGAAAGACAGGAAATAATAAATTATTTTTGATTAAACAGATGATGGCCTTAAGATATCAAGATGGAACTCCGATGACAGATCACTTGAACTCATTTCAGGGAATCATCAATCAGTTGTCTTCAATGGGTATTAAATTTGATGAAGAGATACAGGGATTATGGCTTCTTGGTACTTTGCCGAACTCATGGGAGACGTTTAGAACGTCATTATCAAACTCAGCTCCAGATGGTGTAATCTCAATGGATTTGGCTAAGAGCAGTGTTTTAAATGAAGAGATGAGAAGAAAATCACAAGGTTCTTCTTCACAATCAGATGCTTTGGTCACTGAAAATAGGGGGAGGAGTAAGAGCCGTGGTCCGAAGAATAGAGACAAAAGCAGAGGCAAATCCAATAAATTTGCAAATGTTGAGTGTCATTACTGTGGTCTAAAGGGCCACACCAAGAAGTATTGTCGAAAGCTGAAAAGAGATAATAAAAAGGAAAAAGGTAAAGAAAAGAAGAAAGATGATGAAAGTGATGATGAACGAGTTGCCATAACTTCTGAGGAATTTCTTACTGTCTATGATAGTGATGTAGTCAATCTTACAAGCCATGAGACAAGTTGGGTGATTGACAGCAGTGCTTCCGTTCATGCTACATCTCGAAGAGACTACTTTACATTTTACACGTCAGGTGACTTTGGTGCTGTAAGAATGGGCAATGATGGTTTGGCCAAAGTTGTTGGCATTGGAGATGTTTGTCTGAAAACCTATATCGGGACAAGATTAATTCTTAAGGATGTGAAACATATTCCTGACATCCGTTTGAATTTAATTTCTACAGGTAGACTTGATGATGAAGGCTTTTGTAATACTTTCTGTGAAGGTCAATGGAAGCTCACTAAAGGTGTTATGGTTGTAGCAAGAGGTAAAAAGTGTTCAGCATTATACTTATTGCAAGCAAAGCTTTCTAAGGACTTTGTAAATGCAGTTGACAATGAAGGTACAACTGAGTTGTGGCATATGAGACTTGGTCATATGAGTGAGAAGGGAATGATGTTGCTATCCAAGAATAAACTCCTATCTGGAATGAAGAATGCACATTTGAAAAAGTGTGATCATTGCTTGGCAGGGAAGCAGAACAGAGTCTCCTTCAAGAGTCCCTCTTCTTCAAGAAAATCAAATGTACTTGATTTGGTGCATTCTGATGTGTGCGGTCCTATGAAGACGAGAACACTTGGTGGTTCTCTCTACTTTGTAACATTCATTGATGACTACTCAAGGAAGTTATGGGTTTATACCTTGAAGACAAAAGATCAAGTGTTAAATATATTTAAGCAATTTCAGGCTTCAGTTGAGAGACAGACTGGTAAGAAATTGAAATGCATTCGCACAGATAATGGGGGAGAATATACAGGACCATTTGATGACTACTGCAAAGAACATGGTATTCGACATCAAAAGACACCTCCAAAGACTCCTCAGTTGAATGGTTTAGGCGAGAGAATGAACAGGACACCGGGTAGAGAGAGTCGGATGTTTACTTTCACATGCAGGGCTGCCTAGATACTTTTGGGGTGAGGCTTTGAGTACAGTTGTACACTTATTGAATATGTCACCATGTGTTCCACTACAATATGACGTGCCAAATAAAGTTTGGACAGGTAAAGATATTTCTTATGATCATTTGCGTGTCTTTGGATGCAAGGCATTTGTGCATTTTCCTAAAGATGAGAGGTCTAAACTTGATGTCAAGACACGACAGTGTGTATTTGTGGGTTATGGTCAAGATGAGTTTGGCTACAGGTTTTATGATCCGGCTGTAAAGAAAATTATCAAAAGCCGAGATGTTGTGTTTATGGAAGACCAGACGATACAAGTTATTGATAAGGCAGAGAAGATAGTGTCTCAACAAAGTAATGATTTGATTGACTTGGATCTAGTCCCTTCAAAATCAGTTCTTGAACAAGTTGGAGATGTGGATCAAGACGATCAGCATGATACAGGTGATACTGATATTCCCACACAGGTTGAGACAGAGCATGATTCTTATGAGCAGCTGCCAGTACCAGAATTACCACATGTTCCAATCAGAAGGTCTACCAAAGATAGACAGCCTTCCACACGGTATTCTACAAATGAATACGTATTATTAACTGATGGGGGAGAACCTGAGTGCTTTGAAGAAGCCATGGAAGATGAACATAAGGACAAGTGGGTTGAAGCAATGCAATATGAGATGAAGTCATTGCATGAGAATCACACTTTTGACTTAGTGAAGTTGCCTAAGGGTAAGAGAGCTTTGAAAAACAAGTGGGTGTATAGAGTGAAGCATGAAGAACACAATTCACATCCAAGGTACAAAGCTAGATTGGTGGTCAAGGGATTCCATCAAAGGAAAGGTATTGACTTTGATGAGATTTTCGCTCCAGTTGTAAAGATGTCATCCATTCGGGTGGTTCTTGGTTTAGCAGCTAATCTTGACTTAGAGGTCGAGCAAATGGATGTGAAAACAGCTTTCCTTCATGGTGAATTAGAGGAAGAGATCTACATGGAACAGCCAGAGGGTTTTGAGGTAAAAGAAAAAGAGGAGCATGTATGCAGACTGAAAAAAGTCTTTATGGCTTGAAACAAGCACCGAGACAATGGTATAAGAAGTTTGACTCAATTATGGGGGAGCAAGGCTACGGAAAAACTACTTCGACCATTGTGTTTTTGTTCAAAAATTCTCGATGATGATTTTGTTATCCTTTTTGCTTTATGTAGATGACATGTTAATTGTTGGCAAGAATGCTTCAAGGATTGACAAGTTAAAGAAACAACTGAGCAAGTCTTTTGCTATGAAAGACTTGGGAAAAACAAAACAAATTCTTGGCATCAAAATCATTCGAGACAGGAATGCCAAGAAATTATGGTTGTCTCAAGAGAAGTAAATAGAAAAATTACTTCAAAGATTTAAGATGGACAAAGCTAAAGTGGTTAGCTCTCCTCTTGCTACTCACTTTAGATTAAGTACCAAGCAGAGCCCGTCTACTGATGAAGAGAAGGAAAACATGGAAAGAGTTCCATATGCTTGGTAGTGGGAAGTCCGATGTACGCAATGGTTTGTACAAGGCCGGACATAGCACATGCGATTAGCACCGTTAGTCGTTTCCTCTCAAATCCAGGAAGAGAGCATTGGAATGCAGTTAAGTGGATTATGAGGTATCTCCGGGGAACGTCTGATTTGAAATTATGTTTTGGAAGTGAGAAACCTTTATTGGTTGGCTACACAGATTCAGATATGGCTGGAGATGTTGATACTCGTAAGTCTACTTCGGGTTATTTGATAACGTTCTCAGGAGGAGCTGTAGCTTGGCAATCAAGATTACAAAAATGTGTTGCTCTTTTTACTATCGAGGCAGAGTACATTGCAGCAACGGAAGCTTGTAAAGAGTTGCTCTGGATGAAAAAGTTTGTGCAGGAGCTTGGCTTCAAGCAAGAAAGAATTCTATTTTTCACTCTAGATCAAAACATATTGATGTGAGATATCATTGGATTAGAGATGTTTTGAATTCTAAGTTGCTAGAGATTGAGAAAATTCATACCGAACATAATGGATCAGATATGTTGACAAAGGCTTTACCAAGAGAGAAGCTTGAGGTTTGTCGTTTGATCGCTGGTATGATGGATTCCTCCACATAGTCGTGAGGGGGAGATTTGTTGGGTTGGGTTTCCCTCTTATGTAGAGGATGGCCCATTACTTATAAGCCCATTAAGAGTAAGGGGGTCTTAAGTAACTTTTCTATTTATAGTTGAATTAGGGTTTTATCTCTTTAACCCTATAAGAATGAAACAAGGAGAGAAAGAGAGGTTAAGTGAGTTGCTGTCCGCCCAAAACAGAGAAGAGAAGAAAGCTGCGTGGTTTCAATCAAGGTGAGGAACGGAAGGTCATCCGTGGTCCGATTTAGCTGAAATTTGGACAGCAGATTTGTAACTGAGAGTTCTTCATTCTGAACGGTGCGATTGACGATTGGAGTCTTCTAGATCAGTCCGATAATCAACGTTTTCACCTATTCGGGTGAGATCTCTTTCAATCTTCATCTTGATATTTGGGTTGTTGATGGTGTATTCCTAGAACATGTTGTTCTAGATGTTTTTGATGATATATGCCAAGAATATTGTGTTCTTGAGGAATGATGTTATTGTATGCCTCTAGTTCTAACTAGAGAGAAGACTCTTGTATTCTCATATTTTGGTGATAGTGAAGAGATTTGAGTGGACTACGGTCCCGTGGTTTTTACTCCTCACATTGGGGAGGTTTTCCACGTAAAAATTTCTTGTGTTATGTGTGTGGATTTTATTGTGCTTGGAATATTATTCTCTATTTGATTATTTCCTATTAGGTTCACTCAAGAGTGGAAAGAGTTTATCACTACCTTTCCTATCAAGAGACAGTGACAGGTCCCATTATGGGAACACGTCTCCCACCTCCAAACAGAGAATCAATAAAAATATGTGATGCTTGAGCTTGTGGTTGATTCTTCAAATTGATGGATTTACCCTTTACCCCTTACCCTTGAGCTTGTGGCATTGATGAAGGGGTAGTTTTGGTCTCTCAGAGGTTTGAGAGGAAAGGGGGTGGTCCCATTAGATGACTGACACCTGGGACTCGGGTAAATCCGAGTTTTTCATTTGAGCAGACACCTCCTTGTCGGCTCAGCTTATCAACTCTGATGGAGGGTTCGGATTCATCCGAACTCCAGGTGTCGGCCATCTAACGGGATTGCCGCTTCTCCAACCGAACCCCTAGAAGTAGAGGATTTGGATACAGTTTAGCCTACTTTTCCTTGACTTTTTCTCTCTCTACCTTCTTTCCTTCCATCTCAAACTACCAAACTAACTTCACTGATTACGTGTATCCCCACGGTCGATGTTATCCCCATGCATATCTATGCATGGATATGCATGGATTCCCACATTCTAGAGAAAACGTCAATGCTTAGAATAGCCATGATTATATGACCCTAGAGGGTTGACATTATGGGACAAAGGTAATCAGAAAAAGTTCATCGTATGGGAGAGTGAAGAGAAATCCAAAACTTATTATGAAGTACTGTGAGATCCTGATACCCCAATTAATTAACTCTCAATTTTAACACAAAATTCAAAAGAACTATAAATTTTATTGCATCAATGATACAAAACTCATTTAGCTAAGGAGTGTGTTCACTACAACAATGTTCATTTTTGGCGACGGAAATTTTCCGTTGCCAAAATGAGGTTTCCGTCGTCATTTATATTTACCGACAGACCAGTTTCCGTTGTATGTTCTGTCGTCGTAGTGGGCGTGGGTATAAATTCTCATTTTTCCCAACGGAAAATAAATTTCTGTGGCTAAAATATTATATTTTTAGCCACGGAAAACAAATTCCCGTGGTTGAATCTTTGATATTTTCCGACGGTAACAAATGTTCCGTTGGTAAAAATCTCTATATTACCAACACCCTATGTATTACCGTGGGTATATTACTATATTTTTTCCCACGGAAATTTAAATTTCCGTGGGCATAAATTTTCATATTTACCAACGGACACCTAGTTTACGTGGGCATAAATTTGTATATTTACCAATGGAATCCTAATTTCCGTGGATAAAAATAATATTTACCAACGGATATTGTTTTACCGTCGGTAAAAATAGTCTCTTTTTTTTTTTTTTTAAATTTTCCCAAGCAATACCCATATATTGAAATATTCCTGTTATAAACACTGAAAACACAAGCAAAACACAAAAGACTAGAAAAAAAACTAGCAACTGAAATGTAGAAGAATTCCAAGTGAATATCGATATTCCAACCTTTACATTCCAATATAAGCTAAGTTAAAAATAAAAAAACATTGTATATATACAGTACTCCAAAGTACAACAAAAAAAAAGCATTGTAACTCCAATCTTGTAACTCCGGAGTACAACAAAAAAAAATGGATCCAATCTTGTAACTTCAATCCACCAAAATGCTTCTCAGCTTCCTTCCCTTGTCTGATTCACACCACACCACTTTTCACTTCTTAGATACAAAAACAAGGCATTGATCAACCATTTCAAGCATCCCATTAAACTTCTTCAGCAAACAAATGTCAGCCTTCTATGCTTGCTGTTTGTTAAAGTCACATAAAAAAGAAAATAAGAAAAACAAGGTACTTTAGAATTTCAATATATATATGAAGAAAAACAAAGTACTTTAGGTATGAGTTCACTCACAGCACAACTGAAAAACAATGACATGCAATAGTAGAAATCAATGAGCAAACAAATCATTTGAATGGAACTGAGCTAGAAACAGAAACTTAAAGTAGTAATTATGTAACGTTGGTTGTTGAAAGAACTAGAGAAAGCAAACCTATATTCTCAAGCTCAGAAGTTCACAGGACATTGACATGTTGATAGCATTAGCAAATGAAAAATAATTTCCTGTATTGAAATCCATAACATTTAAAAAAAGAAGTTAAGAGATAAAGGAGAAGAAGAAGAAGAGGATGATGAAGACAAGAGGGGGGGAGGGATAAGAGAAAGGTTCTGTTCTTTTCTTTTTTTTTTTTTTTTTTTGTAAACAGGAGAGCATATATTATATTTAATCTTCCCCCCCCCCCAAAAAACTGAATTTCTCATCATTGTAAGCCAATTTACCTATCTTATATTGGTATTATCCTTGATATCTTAGAAGAAAAGCATAGACTTCACAATCCAAAGCGCAGGAGAAACAGCCCCCCCACACACACACACACACCCTATCCCACCCCACCCCAAAACACCCACATATAATATTCATAAAATAAAAGAAATATTATCTTTATAAAGTTCTGAGTATCCAGTTCGTCCTTAACCTCTGGTTTAAAAGCTATAGTCTGTCCCATTTGACACCTTTGAAGTTGAACCATGGGTGTGCCTAAAGTGGAGATCAATATCAACATTTCAGAGTCTTTACCAGCATATGCACGCACTATTCATGATGGACTTTACCGAGCAATTGACATTTTCCTCAAGGTAAGCACCTTTGCACCTTTTTTGTCTTCCTTTATTACATGACAAAGTTGAACCCTTAAAATTCAACCACACACACAACAATATAGAGGTAGCTCTATTTTACCCTGTAGAAAGTATGCAAACCAAAATAAACTAAATAAACTGTGAACAGAAGTAAGATTCACATGGTTTCTGATGGATGCTTGTGAAGTGCTATAGATTTTTGTTGTTTCTGTTTATGTAATCTTTGTTCTACCAAAAAAGGAGGAAAAAAAAAAGGATTCATATGTGGTTAGGAACTGTAACCAAGTCAACGATGGAAATGAGCATCCCATATGTAGCCCTCAGAAAAAAAGGTTTCAAGTCTTGGGGTTTCTCGGTACAGATTCTCTGTAAGATTCCTTTTTCCTGCTTTAGGGAGGCTCCTGTAATCGTCTCATATGGTATACACCTTGCTATCCCCAACTTCAGTAAGTTGTGCAACCTTCCTGGTGTATCTTACATTCAAGGTGATTAGTCACCAGATCAAATACATCAAGACCCCATCACAACAAACTTAACAGAAGCTTACGGCTGGTTTTTTCAATTGGGAGGATTTCCACAAGTCTCGGGGGTAAAATGGTGATGGCTGATCCTTCCTTCTCTTTTATTTTATTTTAATTTCTTTTCTTGGTCAACATAATTGATGAAGCCACTGGTGATCCATGAACGTATTTTACAATGGGCTTGACATGCCAATTCACAATTGGATATTGACCTGTCAGTCTGTAGAAGCCTCTTGCTATACTTCATTAGTTTTTGAATTTCTCTGTAATTGATGTTGATATTGGTCTCTCTCTCTTTTCCTTTCATTTTTTGCAAATCCAATCATTTTGGGAACTTGTGTTTCAGGCTCATCAGGGTTTATCAGATTTGGAGAAAAAGAAGCTCTGCAAACTCATTGATTTCCAAAAGCTCTCGCAAGAAGCAGGTGCACATGCGGCACAAAATGACCGTCTCCCACTGCAATCAATTGTCCAAGTGCTTTATTTTGAGCAGGTAAGGCTCAGGAATTCCTTATGCTGCTCTTATCCCGATGGCAACCATAAACCAATGCACCAGTCATGGCGGATCAACAGTGGTGCACTCAGTGCTACAATGTCACCCCGTGACAATTATGCATCATTAAGAGGAGAGAACCGAGAGTTGAAATTGGAACTCACTCGATTACGGATGAGACTGAATGATCTGGAGAAGGAACACATTTTTATGAAAAAGAACATGGAGAAATCTAACTCTAGTACGTTTATGAGCTCTTTCTCAAAGAAGATCAGCAAGCTGAGTCTGTTCGGCCATAGTTCTTCCAGGTCATCAAGTTCTCCCTCAAAGTATTCACAAGGGACAGATTCAAGAGTTGTTGGGAGACATGAGCAGACTTCTTGAGAGATAAACTACTGATCTGGAACCTTCCTTTCTTTCTGCCATACTAACTTTATGCAGTGGTGCCACAGCTAGAAACCAGCAGGGACTTGTTTTATAATGTGATGGTTTTTTGGTGTGTGAATATCTAAAATCCTTTGAATTTCCTGATGATAAGTGCATGCAGAAAATATGAATGTATAGCCATCAGAACTGATTGAATGTACAAGTTATATCAACGTACAAATTTTCTGCATTGTTCTGTTAGAATTATTTTACTATCTACTTCTTGAAATGACAGGCTCAGAAACCTCAGCACAAATTGAGAGGCACCAAACAACATGGTCAAATCAATTGCAAAAATATAAAGCTATTAACAAAAGGCAAACTACTTCAGCTCTTGCCTGCAGAGAAGCTCCATTCTCATTGATTATTAGAATCTCATGATTACTGCTCATGAGGTTTGTAGACTGAGATTTATATTTCGCCCAATGATGATTTGTTCTTTGGTGTGGCATATTATGAGTTCCTTGCAGTTTATCTGCAGTTGTGAATGCAATAACAGTAATAATTCACCCATTTAAACCATTAAAAAAAACCAGGCCAGGAAAGACTGCCTTAACAATCATCAATAAGCACTTTTTCTCCTTCCAACTCTCTCTCTCTCTTCATACATTTCTCTATTAACCAAGGTAGGAGTTACGTTATTTCATGTTTCCTACCACTACCTATCTATTTATACCTCTCTTTTAGCCACTCTTATTGATAATATATTAACGGAATGTTCCCTCTTATCTCCTAGGGGAGTTGGTATCCATAAAGTTTAAAGGAGAGATCTCATGTTTTGAAGTCCTCGTGGGGTGCATCCTTCTAGAGACTGAAGCGCTTCTGGAGTACAGAGCCATACTGTCCCTTTACCAACCTCACCTTGCAAGTTGGGGGCCTTTAAATTTCCCTCTAGTATTAGTTCCTAAACTCAATTGCACAGGCTGTCATGCAAGCTTTACGAGGGGTAATCATCTTAAAGCTATATAATTTTGTGTTTTTATGGGGTTTCTCTTCTCTTGCTTGTCTGATTTGAATTTCAATTTTCAAGATTTTTCTCAGAGCAAATTCTGTAAGTGTTTAGTCTTTGTGACACTTGATTATTGATCAGAAGGGTTCAAAATCATGTATTCCTGATTTATCACAAGGGGAGAGGATGGGAAAGCTGTTCAATGCTTGCATTGTTAAAGCTCTGGGTTTAGTTAGACCTGTATAAGTTCTTGAGTTATTGCAGTTCCCTATCCAAAGATTCAAAAGGCTAGTAGTCTTTAGGAGGGTAAAAGTCAGTAGGCATTGGATTCTATGACGATGGCATCACCTTCTAACTATTTTCACATCTCCTGTTTATTCACAAACATAAATCAATAATCTCGAGGTGTAACACCCCTCACGCCTTTTAGTTTTATACTGCTTGGATGTGTGAGTCTACAGAAATGCATGTGTGCATGTAAATGCACACAAACTTGCACACACAAACTACCTAATTGGACCAAAATATATAAATAACTGATGAACTTGTTTATGAGAATTTCAGGACATTTTGTCGCTCATCCAAATGAAACTAGTTGTATAACATATCAGATCATTGTTAGTATTATGTGGGTTTTGGTCCATATAAATTGTTCCCTTTCTATTGCCAATCTGGACTTATAATTTGTTCCATGGATTGGCACCTGAAGGGGTGATGAAGCTTTATCAGCCATGAGGAGCTCTGCTATTGCAGGTTACCCATCACAAGCGTTTGCACATGCTCAGTGATTGAATGTCTTCATGCAGTTGCTTTCTCATGCATAGCTTACCAATCTGATTGAAATATAAGATCTTACTGTGCATAGAAGGGAATTTTCACCATTTTTTTTTGTTAGGTCATCAATTGCTTCTTTTGTATATAGGTGATATGGCGCAGACAAGCTTCTATGTTTTCAGAAGTCAGCACCTAGTATCAATGTAATGCCTGAAATGGAACCTCAGAAAATATGAAATATATTTGAATTAGCAGAAGTGGAGTCTCAAAACATGAAATACGACAATGTTCAACGCAGCAAGATCTAAGAAATGTACTGACTGCCTATACCCTTTATAGAACCAGCTCTTAGAAAACTGGAAAAAGGGAATCAATGCTGTCATCCACATCAAAGAGGATCTTTAGATATGTTTAACTTTCCTTTTGTTACAGTGTTGAGTCAGACTCCATAAGCTTCCATGTCATAAAGTCTTTAAGCACCGGACACGCTTGAACATCCATGTCACCATAGTTATTTTCATCCTTGTGTTTGGCAAGGAGGATGGCATGTCATGCCTAATGGCCAAGTGTTTGGTGCATGTGGCTTCACTCTGCTCGGTCCATGAAAAGAAGCATGGTTCATGATCTGAAAATTAGGGTGTAGTCAATGTTGAATATAATTCTTTAGACGCAGATCCAGCCTTGCTAAATATCATGAAAATACATATGTTCCACTAAGCTAGTGCATCATAAGTTTTATTACTTTCAAATGTACAAACACAGAGAACAAGATATACATCAGTTAATACAGACTTATGGGTAATATTCACGTAGAAGAATGGAAAACAAGTAAAAACATCTCCACAAAATTCTACACTCTGCTTCTTGCTGACACATACCAGAGGCATAAACATAAAAATTTTATCTCAAGAAGCAAGAAGACCATGAACCCATGAAAGGAGATGATCAACCAAAAAGCATTCCATCTTCAGTCTTTCTTATTTATGCTTCCTCTTTGCACACGATGATCTAACATTGACAGTCTAGAAGTTGCATTTACATCCATCCAAAAGTATGACTACAGTAACACCACAAAGTTTAGGGCACCATTCAAAGTGTGGATAACAAGGAGAAGGAATGAAGAATGGACAACAGCTTATATACAAATTTATTCTGTAGACATTCAACCTAGAATCTCCTCTCTTTTTGCTCTTTACCTGGCAACACAAAGGTCACCCTGTGACCATGTGATTTCCTACCATTGTCACTTTGTGTCCTTAAACATGACTTCATCTCGTAGGCCTGATCATTTGATTTCCTACCATTGTCACTTTGCGTCCTTAAATGTGACTTCCTTTCATGGATCTGGCTGCGAACTTCAAACTCTACTCGATCAGCTTTTGTAGGAATTTCTCCTCTATAGCCATTATGATAAGCATACTTACTGGTGTGAATAGGTCTCACTTCAAAACAAGAGTCATCTAGAAATTCTCCTTCAAATTCTTGATAACAATGTTGCTGTTTGGTGGTCATCTCAAGCCATGACTCAACCCATGCTCGAGACTCTGGAGAAAACTGCTTAACACTTGGATCATTGGTTTCATGATCTTGGCCTGCTTTTGTCATTTTATTCCGAGATCTGCTAAAAATTTTCTGCAGTACATGTCTATAGGAGGTTTGTTGCTCAAGATTCATCTCATTGCTAGACATTGTTGGAGATTGTTGCTTAACTAGTCGATGTGCAAGTTGTTCCATGCTAGTAAGTTCAGCCCTTGAATCAACTGGTGGTGATTGTCTAGGACATTGAGAGGAATATATCATTGAACAAAGTTGGTTTTGCAATCTATAAGCTTTGATCAAATCACGAATTACATGATTGGGGATGATATAGAATACTCTTCCTAGTTTCAGAACAGAATCAGGCTGGATGACGATCCACGGGTACCTCAAAAAATCTGGATGAGTGACGCTGTAACCCGGATTCTTCTTCATGACTTCTTGGGCAGTAACTGGTTTCCAATGCAGCTCCACAAACCAGCCCAGGTAAACTAACTTCAGAACACCATCTTCCCTCTTCACAGCTCTGGTTGCCATAGTTTCTTGATCTCAAGGAACAAGAGGCCAGAAGAGAAGGTATAAGCATCTGGTATCAAATCACAAAACCATGAGGAAGTGATTCTTGGGGGAAGCACATTTGATCAAAACAACAACAAAGAAAACTGTGAAATCAGAAATCAATCCTGGCAAATTATTTGTGACAAACTTGATTGTAATCTGAATTCTCCAGAGAACCCAAATCCCAAACTATCATTTGGGGAAACCTCTACTGTAATGTTATTGAAACATTGTTATTGTATTAAAACTGAAAAACTGTGAAGGTCATGTGAATAGTGGATTCTGTCTTGGCGGAAGACCAAGTTCTTATAAAACTAATTAACTACTTTCTGTTACAGTTTAAGATAGCTGGTAGGCTGGGACTAGTTTCTATTTATGGGCCTTGACAGTCTGAATCTCACGTACTCCCTTTAGGCATTTCAGCCCTACAGACTCTCTTAGCCGTTCTTGTGTACTGTGAGTAGTTATGACAATTAGTTGATATCTCTCTCTTCCTTAAAATTTGCACCCCTTTCCCACTCCTCTTTCTCTCTCCCTCAAGTGACTGGTTACCTGTTCTTGTGACTATTACGTGGTATCTCTCTCTTGGTTGAAATTTGAACTCCTTTCTCACTCTTTCTCTCCCCCTCAAGTGATCGGTTACCGGTTATTGTGACTATTACATGATATCTCTCTCTTCCTTGAAATTTGGAGCCCTTTTTCACTCCTCTCTCTCTCAAGTGATCAGTTATCGGTTGTATTCCCATTTTCCCGTTTGCATGTAGGATTCCAATAGGCCCTGTTAGTTTGTAGATCCTCCTCCCATCATTTATTTCCAAAGCTAAAAATTAACCTTAAACGAGCCTTCAATTTCAAATGACCAAACCGCTTGTGGTCCAACCGCAGCCCCATGGTTTTTTATGTAGGGCATAAGAAATTCAAAGTGGATGAATTGTGGGGGAGGGAATCATTTTCATGGGTTGATAAGATACAAGTGATTCAGTAAGTAGTCTTTGTCTGTTGATTGTCTCGTTCTCTGTTGGAACCATGGACCAAAGTTTAATTAAAACTGGTTAAACCATTTGTCTTGACCCAGACTCAGACCAGCTCTACCATTTTTTTTTCTCAAGAGAGGATAAGATGGTTCCCCCAAGATCTATGAAGTACAATTGTATGACAGCTTCCGGCTCATTAAATTGAAACCAACTAACCCAAGCCTGGTTTGATGTGGTTTCTAGTTCTGGTGGGTGGGGGGGGGAACGAATTGTGATTGGGGAGAACTAAATTGAAGATAAAGGAGATGAGGTCTGGACAGCCAAATTCACAAGGGGAGAGAAGGAAGATTTTAAAATAAGGAAGAGGATTCTCCAAGCTGGCAGCTTCGTGAACCCACCAGTCAAGGCAGACGACAGTTCATTAATACGGGTCAGAGAGGAGAGAGAAAAAGTGAGTACTAGCAATTAGGGGTGCAAGTTTGGCCCTGTAAACTCGAATCTGTCCGTTCCTGCCATGAGCCCAAGGGCCCACATTTTTTTAAACACTAGTAGGGTCGGGCCAGGCTTGGGCTGAATCTTCAGGTTGAGCACAGCCCGGCCCAACCTGACCTTGTAGGCATTCAGTTTAAACTAGTTTCTTCAATTCTAAATTTCCCAATTCCTACTAAACTAGTTTTCCCTTTTATGACTTGTATTTATTAGGTGTTTAGTAGAATTTAATAGGTTCATTTACAGTTGAGAGGGTTGGAAAACATATATATATATATATATCTTGGAAAACATGGTCATCCCGACCATGAGTTAGGGCCAATCAGACCTTGAGTTAGGATCAATGAAGGCCAACCTGGCCTAGCCCAGCCCAGTCAGGGCCAATAACGGCAGGCTTGGCTTGAGCTAAGCCGGGCAGGGTAGGGCCCGTATTGACCTTTTTAGGCCCAGAGTCAGGGCAGAGCGGGCCTGAACTAAACTAAAGAGATCCAGGGTTGGGCTGGAGTTTTAAAATGCCCAGCCCAGCCTGGCCTTATTTTGAATGAAAATACTACATTAACTTTTTTTTTTCCTTTTCAGGAAGATGTGAGTAAATGAATTTTTTTTTTTTTTGGCTAAAGATCAGCAAAAAGAATATATTAAAAATGGGGACAGTTTTTGTAGATGGACCTATTATGTACATGGTCAGAATATCAACCATTCAATTAATAGGGGAGGGGTAGTTTGGAGCTTCATCTGAAGATTGAAAGTATGATCATGTATATACATGGTTGTATACGAAAATTTTTACTGTTAAAAATTAATGAATGAAAAATACAACCAACTGTTCAACAAACACTAACTCGACAAGAGAAATTGATCAGAAGATCCACCTTTGGCATTGCCATTAGTAGGAGCCTCACAACACACTCACTAGAAACTAAAATGATAAAATCATTCACTTTTCCTTTTTTTTCTTAAGTTTCATTTGTTTCCATGTAAAATTATGAAGAAAAAAAAAATACTTCTTGTAAAATAGGATTTACCTATGGTTTTTATTTATTTAATTATTTATTTTTAATTTTCAATACAAAGAAAGGCTTGGAGAAAATAGGAAAATTTTCCTGTGAAATATCATCCCCATGATAAAAAAATTTACAATAAAACATTTTCCTTATTATTTCCTTCCACCTATTTTATGTCAAATGGACTCGAATGCAAATCTAAATACTTGAACATCGGGTGGGCCAGGTAGGAGGTGGTCTTCTTCATAACATTGGGTGTTGCTAAAAGCTTGAAGGGTTGAAAGTGGTTGTTTCGACATTGAAGAAGAGATTATAAGTGAAACTGAAGAATATATTGGATTAACTCCCTTGCTAATCAAGAGTTGAATCATTTTCTTTCATAAATATTGTATGAGAGGAGAATCTTCAAGTTAGTGGGGCATATTGAAATCCTACATTCTAACAGGAGAAATGAGAGTGTACAAAAGGAATCGATAGTTAATCACTTGGGGGGAGAGAGAGAGAAGTGAGAAAAATGGGGTCCAAATTTCAAGAAAGAGAGATAGAACATGTACTTCCTTTTCCATGTTGTATATACAATGACGATTACATGATAGACTTTTTAAACAGAGTTTGTGTTGGACCTCACTTGGAGGAGAGAGATAGAACATGTACTTCCTTTCCCATGTTGTATATACAACAACCATTACATGACAGACATTTTAAACATAGTTTGTGTTGGACTCAGCTTCCTTCAAGTGAAATATAGTGCTTACAGGGAAAGCCATGAATGGTTTATTAGTTGTATGTATTTAAACTTTCAAACTCAAATACTATATCAAATTCAAACAAAGCATATAAGACCAAAATGAATGACACTTCAAGTTCACAAATCAGATTAGTTTTTCTGATGGTACATCCTTAGAATATTACATTATAAGCATGGTTTTTTTTTTATTTTATAAGTAAACACTCTTTTGTTCGGATGGTAGGCTAAGATGTAGGTCTTGTCTCCTTTTACATCTATTTCTCATCCAGTAGAATAAATTATTAACCAAAAAAAAAATATTGTTATGATCAGTAGATTAATGAAGTTGTCAAGCATAGGCAGAAAGAATGTCAAAAGTTGGTAGTGAAGTAGGCGGAGAAAAAAAAAAAAAAAAAAAAAAAAAAAGTAGGCAAAGAGAATGACAATAGTTTTTTTTGTTCATCATCTTGTTAATTCTGAAACTGTGGTATTAGGTTGTAATGTTACTTTTAAGCATATTCCAAAGGGAGGGAGCGAATGTAATCGCTCATACCCTTGCTAAGATGGCTGTAACCTGCCAAAGAAAGAATACTTGGCTAGAATCCACTCGGTAGTTATCGAATTTACTACTTGTAGATGCTGTGGTTATCCCTTCTAATGAAAGAAGAGAGGGGGGGGGATGACAAAAGTTGGCAAGTGGAAAAGCTGTAATAAAGAAGAGAGACACTAATTAGAGCATAATTAGAAACAGAAGACCAGATTTTGGAACCTAGGGATTTGAATTTGTTATCCATATTTAATTAGACTTCACTCCTTCTGAGCTGTGACAGGCGGCATATATTAAAAAAAACAGAAGAGAGACTCCTTCTGAGCTGTGACAGGCGGCATATATTAAAAAAAACAGAAGAGGGAGGGGGGGGGGTGGTGGATTGAAAAAGTTGGTAAGTGGGAAAGCCCACTAATTAATAAAGAAGAGAATGCCACTTGAATTAGAACATAATTAGAAACAGAAGACCACTAATTAATAAAGAAGAGAATGCCACTTGAATTAGAACATAATTAGAAACAGAAGACCACTAATTAATAAAGAAGAGAATGCCACTAATTAAAACATAACTAGAACCAGAAACAGAAGACCACTAATTAATAAAGAAGAGAATGCCACTAATTATAAAAAATAAAAATAAAAAAGAACCTCGTACAGAAGTTTTACAGTTGATTAGCTGGACCACGACAGAAAATCTACCAAACTTAAAATAATAATGGAAGCTTTCTACACATGAAAATATTATTTTGGTTAAGACTCAAAAAGGATTGCTTTGTGTGGGGATCTGTGTTCAAAACCATGCAAATCTTTTGCATAAGTAATTTTCACAGTATTCTATTGGGAATGGTCCCACATTATTAATGAGATCAGAATCTTAAGCTCTTATATACGGAAAGTCCTTCTACTTACTTACTAGTTTGAACTTTTGAATTGAAAACTCGACATACTCAATCAAGTATGAGATTCACTGGAATTTGAACCATGACATATGTATGTCATGGTGTACATCTCCCGTCCCAAATCGAGAATCAATACAAATGTATATAATGGGATATTTTCTGTACGTGGGACCTATTATACAAGGGTTTGTGGTTGATTAGATAGACCTTTCAAACTGATGGATTTACCCTTGACCCTTGAACTCATGGCCTTGATGAAATGGGTAGTTTTGGCCTTTCCCCTAACTTCCTCTCTACCTTCTTTCCTTTCATCTCAAACTAACAAATTAACTTGAGTGAATACAGGTGGTATCCCCGCGGATCCCATCACCAAGCATATCTGATATTGCAAACGTATCTCCTTCCCTCTTTCTAGACTGTAAAATTTGAGTTTTTCTCAGTAATGTAATGAGGGTGCAAGGTCAATGTTTATAATAGCCATGATTCTATGACCCTAGAGGGTTGACATTATGGGCCAAAGATAATCAGAAAAAATTCATGGTATGTGAGAGTGAGAATGTGAAGTAGGAGATAGAGAGAAAAAGTACAGTGGAGTTAGTACAGTACGCAGTGGAGAGATAAGAATGATTTGGAATCTCTTAAGATTGGAGATAGAGATTCTCGTCCCATTAAGAGTACTGTAGATAAAGAAAAAGCACTGGTGGGCTTTCGTTCCAAGTGCACGGCACAATTTCTTTTTGGTAGGAAGTGCAAAGCACAGTTGGAGAAAAAAGAAGCAAGCTTGTATGGCTCCTCTTATGTCGGTAAGATCCACCCAAACATGAAATAAATGTTAACAACTGAAGGCTCTGTGAACCATTTGAAATGTGGGATTCGTAATGCAGAGACAGTGTGGACAGGTCGAACACGTCTCCCAATTAATTAACTCTCAATTTTGACACAAAATTCAAAAGAAGTATAAATTTTATTGCATCAATGATACAAAACTCATTGAGCTAAGGAGTGTGTTAAACAGAGCAATGACAGACACAGACACAGAGTGCACGAATAGGTTGAAGTTTCTCAGTCAGAGGAAAAGTGATTTGTATTGATCTATTCTACTGTTAAAACAGAACCCTCTATTTATATACAAAGGACCACTGTGTACTATTAAATACAACCATAGTAGTAGTGACAATCAACTTTTCATGATAACAGAGTGGATAATGCCCACTTGATCGATCATTTCCATCGATCACAGGATCCTCTGAGCAATCTTATTACTTCTCCTTAAAATAAAATAAAAAAAAGATAAAAACTATAATCCTCTTCAAGAAATGCAAGATAAATAATTAATGTTACAAATGATGGGCTGAACTTCAAAGTCACATGGAAGTTCAGGATTAACAATGCATCTAATAACATCCGTGCAATCAGATTCAATTTGGAGTTTTGTGAATCCTTCTTCAATATGGCAACTTTTAAGGTGGATCTGATGATCACTAGAACTTCACCAATTTTTTCTGAATTGAATTAAAAAAATCAATTGGCTGATTAGTGGTCACATGACTTTAGTATTATCGAGTGGGTCCTTCGGCCACTACCCCAATCTGAGGAACCCCCTACACACACACACACACACACACACACACACAAACCTGAAGGTAGACAGTGACCTCTCAATTAATTCTTTGACATAAAACACAGGAGAACTATTACTTCATTAAGATAAAAAGTATCATCATCTTTAGTTAGTGGTCACATTATATTAGTATTGTTGAGTTGGATCCTTCGGCCAGTATCCAATCTGAGGAACCCCTTTTTCTCTTTAAATACTCATCATCACCTCTACAGATTCAGCATCTTCTCTCTTTTGACCAAACCCAGAGATGATCAGGCGAACCCAATTCCACGACTTCTTCAATCCTGAGAATCCCCTGGAAGAAGTAGACATTAGGGTCGACAATCTTCCCCACTATTGGCCTGTGAAGAAGGTTTTAACAAGACGGGACATAGATGCCCAACTTGTACTGCCCAAAGCCCAAGCGGAAGAGTACATCCTTCCCCATTTACTTCCCGAAGACCAGAGCTCCGTTAACCGCTGTCACTATTTGCCTATCACCATGATAGACGATGATACTCAGACAGAGTGCCAGTTGAAATTATGGAAAAATGCGTCGAATTCATACGTGCTTACTCAAGGGTGGAAGAATCGTTTTGTAAGTCGTAGAGAACTTGAGGTGGGCGAAGAAGTTGGTTTTGGTTGGGCTCAGGGATCTCAGGAGCTGCATTTTACTGTGCTAAGTCGTCAAAGGTAGTGTTCTGTAACTTCTATGGGTCGGATCCAAATCGTCTCCTCCCTGAGATTCAGGAGGAGGGTCGGTGACCCCACTAGATGGTCGTTATGTGGAGGTTGGATGAATCCGACCCTTCCGTTTGAGCTGACAAGCCGAACCGACAAGAGAGTGTCGGTTTCAACGGAGGGATCAGATTCATCCGACCTCCACATGACGATCATCCAGTGAGGTCGCTGCGTCTCCTCCTTGAAGTAGGAGACGATTTGAATACCTATGGGCCAGGGTGTTCACGTGTTCATGGTTGGATTAATAAAAATATATTTCTGTTGAAATTTTGGATTAGTGAAGAAGTTGGTTTTCCTGGGTTTCCTTTCAGGTCTTTATGTGTTAATGACTGGAGTAAAGATTTTTATTTGTGTAGGAATTTTCTGGGCCTCCATGTTGGATTTGTAAGTGGTAGTGGGACTTGAGGTTGATGGCGGGCCAAGTTGGTTTTCTTGTGTTCTATAAAGTGTGTGTGTAATGTTAATGGTTGGAATAAACATATATTTGTGTTCAAATTTTGTAGGTCTTCATGTTGGATTTGTAAGTCGTAGAGCACTTGAGGTTGATAACCAAGTTGGTTTTCATGTGTTGTATGAAATGAGTATGTGTATGTGTAAATAGTTGGAATATATATTTGTGTTCAAATTTTTTGGGTCAGTCTCTTCATGTTGGATGCTATTTGGCCATGCATTTGGATCCACATCTTTTTTTACCAGTGGTTCTGAGAGGACAGTGGTAATCTGCCTTGAATGACTGTCACGTGGCTCTCGGTAAATCCGAGATCCACGTTCGAACCGACACCCAGTCGACAAGTCAAACCGACAGAAGATGTCGACTCAGACGTGAGTCTGAGATTCACCCGAAAGTTACACGACAATCATCCGAGATAAATTACCGTGTCCTTCCTAGATCACTGAGAGAAGACAGATGTGAATCCCACGCGTTCATGAGTCATGAAGCTTATGTTCAAAGTAAGTTAATCGGTCTTTATTCCCAATTGTGGGCTTGGTGTCCCCACGAATGTATCATCCATCCATTTAAAACGAGAATGCTACCTTTCCTTAACTTTCCTTAACTTTCCTTAACTTGAGGAAGAGACCCAGATCGTACGATACGAGAATGGTACCTTTCCTTAACTTTCCTTAACTTGAGGAAGAGACCCAGATCGTACGATTTCAGATCTCTCAAGGTCTCGTATCATGCATGGACTAAGGAAAAAGACAAAGTAGTCTCAATTTTTTAATATTTTTTTTAATTTGTTCTTTTCGATCCTTTCTTCCCTGCCACTAGGAGGAATTATAAAATCTATCATAAGTGTTAAGTGGATATATCAGTCATGAGTCCTCTCACCCAACCTGCTTTTGCTTTCATGTCGTGTTGGTTGTCAGGCCCCGGTGGGCCCTATCTTTCTTCTATCCTTGTCCGCCGTTTTTCATTTCTCCACTGAAATTCGTCACACGTGTCCATCCTTCAGCTCAGGACAGGACCTGCCTGACAATAGTCAAATAATAGACAATCACATTCCACCAACTTTTCTAAGAATCATTAGTAGACCATCATTGACTTTATGTTCAGAAAAAATATACTCTAAAGGATTCAAATCCTCTCCACCTCCCAGATATTCGGGAGGAGGGGCGGCGGTTGAGACGGATGATCAATATTTAAAACACCAAAGAATCTGAATTTTTCATTGGAGCTGATACTAAACTGACAAGCTAAGTCAACAGGAGGTGTCAGTTCGGATTCACCAGAGCTTGGCGTGTCGATCATTCAACGGTGGCATCTCTCTCCTCCCGAATCACTAGGAGGAGAGGATGTGAATCCATATTCTAAATTAAAAGCGAAGTCTTAGACATTTGTTATGAAAGCCACCTCTCTCTCTCTCTCTCTCTCTCTCTCTCTGCACACTAATGCATATCATTAATACATTGGTTTGCACATGGAATAAACTCCACTCTCTCTCTCTCTCTCTTTCTCTGGCACACCAATGCATATCTTTAATACATTGATTTGCACGTGGAATAAACTCCAATTGTTGGATCTAGGGACGTAAATGAATCGAATTAGAACCGGATACACAACTATTCGAATCTGAATATGTTTACAAACTGCCCTATCTGAATCCGATATGAAATCCGACGGATGTATAAAAACCAAATCCGATTCGAATCCAGAAAATGGAATTGGAATACATATTACATGAAAAATGAGATAAAACCCTATAAAACAAATATATATTTGGCCTACACTAAGAAAATAAGAGACGAAATCTTAAATGACTATATAAACATTAAGTCTATATACGTCTTAATACCCTAAAACCTAAGGTTAAATGAGTTTTAACACTAAACAGAGTGGATATAGTCCTGGCCATTTGACTGATATCTGAATCCACATCCGAATCTGACCCCTGCTATCCGAATTCAAATCCCAATTTGATTGTTCGGATTTGTATTATCCTAGATGGATGCAAATTTGAATCAAATCTGGATTTTTGGATTTTTGGCTCTGTTTGCTAGTACAGAAGGATTCGGAGCAAATATAGTCCTAGCCTTTATTTTGATCAAAGTTACCTCCCCTTACGTTTGCCCGAATTACAACTGCTTCCCAAATGTTCCCAACAATTACGAATACCTTCCCTACAACGGCTATTAAGTTACAACTAAATCTACGTCGTAAGGTACATTTTGTTAGATGCTGACAGCTTATGACCAATAATTTTCTAATGACGAAACTAACCCCATTACATCTTTCTTCTGCAATTTGAGGTTTGTTCCCATGCATAAAAAGGGATATCTTTACCAAAAGTCTAAGAACAAAAAAGAAGCACGAGCAGGGGGTTCATCAAGGGAAAGCATAGGGAGATTGTCACCGACAAGTGGATAACCATCGATAGGGTTGCTCACGGCTAGAAGACCTAAAACTGCAAAAGGTGTGCTGCATGTAGGGACTGAATCTGTGGGTGTCGGTCGATGGGATGTGCTGAAGGTTGCGCATGCATGGGCACTAGGGTTGGGTGATGGAGAGCCAAGAGGTGACCGAGGCTTTCCCCTTCTCCTTGAATCCCCACCGGTGTCATTTTCGAATCAAACGACCAGATTGTCCACGAACCTCACCCCCTTGTATAGGATCCAAAGGACCAGGACAATATGTTAGGATTTCTTGCACATCCGCAGAATCCTGAACCTAAGGTTCCTCATAAGGAAAGCCAAGGAATCTGCCAAGATAGATCTACGGATTCCTTACCAACCTGGTACCAGCTCCAACCAATCGAGATCTTTCAGAGATCCCTGCAAGATTTGCCACCGCCTCCTAACACTGACCAGATGCCCCTAACCGTCGGAGGCCATCTACTCTGTAAGGATCCGAACCCACTAGCGATACCTGAGCACGATGATCCTCTGTGATCCCCCCATTCTGGCCACTATTGCTTCCCCCCAAAACACAGGATCCCTCCACCGCCTTGGTCTAGATCAGAGGTTGATGAACCTGCTAGGTTTTGACCCTAGAAAAATCTACCATCGAGTGCTATGATGGTTGTTGCTTCTCTGTCACATGTGATAACAAATTGTGATTACCAATTGACCCCCCTCCGTCAACTTTCGGCGTCACTCCCCTCGCCAGTCCAGCTCCTGAATCAACAGAAATAATGGAGAAGTTTAACACCGTTAGAAAAAATGGGACAGTTGTAATTGTTGAAAATATTTGGGAGGCAGTTATAATTCAAGCAAACATGAGGGAAGATAGTTGTAATTTACCCTATATATTATTAATGTTTGTTTCCAAGACATAAAAGAAAGATGAACTTCATTTTCCTCCCCTAGAGATTGCTATACTTTACCTCTAGGAAACAAATATTGGAAAAAATTTAAAATGTAAAATGTTACATGTAAAAATTTACATGATATTTTATATCAAAACAAATAGAGTCTACAAGAAATTGTAATTTGAAAAAAAATTTCCTTAGACTCCGTTATTTTCAATGTAAAATTTTACATGTTAAAATTTTTACAAGTAAAATTTTACATGTTGAAAAATTTCCAATGATTGTGTTGAAGAGGTAATATATCACTGTAAAATTTTCAAATGTTTGTTTGCCATTTATTTTCTATGATAAAATTATTTAAAAATAATTACATAAGATTCAATTATAACAAATTTGAATTAGGCAGCCCATATTGTATGTTGACATGGACCCAAAAATTTTAGTTGGCGGATATAGATTCCTGGGCAATAGAAGAACAACTATTTGATTTAGGTATCCAGATTCTTGAGAAAAAAGATATGTTGATATGACCGATAAGTATCTATTCTTGTATCGATTTCTAGAGTGACTGATACCCATTCCAATACTGTGAACTTTAAACCATGGGCAATAAGCCTACATGCATGAGATATAATGATAAGCAGACAAGAGGTTGATCGATCATTAATTGCCTAGGGCAATGTATCCAAAGGCATCGAATATACCATTGATAATGTTTTGATTTCACAAATATCATATTGGTGTTTCCTCATAATTATAGGATGTAAAAAATACAAGTCTATTGAACAAAACAAATTGGGTAATTCTCAATCCCAACCCAAATTTACCCAAAAAAAAAAAAAAATGTTGTACCACCAAATCAATTCTTAAAAACAACTAAATATTTGAACATTTAATATTCATTTAATTGGAACAAGAACATCTAATTGAGAATCAAACTTCTTACTCCAAGGTCCTCTCTCTCATGGCACAAAAGAATGTAGTTTGGAATTTACTTGGAAACACAGGGTTCGTCCTAAAATTTGATATCACTGGCCTTTGTGTTATGATATTGTTCACTCACATCTATGGATGTCAATGAATTGAAGTCGTCACCTAGATTAAGATTTAGGACCTATAAAATTATCATCTCCGTAAGAAAAGCATCTATAACTCATAATCCATATTTTGACTTCGATCTCCAAAGATCAGGTAGACATCCAGATTACTGTTTGGAAAGGTGTTAGGCATCCTTTCTTCTTATCTTCTATGATGGTTGCTAGAGATTTGTAAAATTACTTATAATCAAAGATAGGAACCGCTGGAATCTCGAGAAGTTGAAATACCATCATTGGTCATAAGTTAAAGAAAAGATGAAGCACCACTGCCGGTAATCGACCGAAGAAAACCTTGAATCTTCACCACCAGGAAGCATCGCTAGGAAAGTTGCCGCCAAAGACATTTTGTAGAAAAAATAGAATGCTTATGACCGTGTTCGGAGAAGCGAAGAAATTTTTGCCGAAAAATCGATCAGCCTCCTCACAAGTACAACTTTCTTTTCGTCCATTTTTTATAATGATCTCTTCCATCTCCGATTGTCGTTCTTGAATTTCTACTTTCCAGCAGCTTCTCTGCGCATCACATCTGAAGCCTCCCCCTTTCTGGATTCTGCTTGTTTCAAGTTCACTAGCGTTCCAGTGATGATTCCATGGAGACCACATGTTCCGCTTGAAATCTAACGTTTTTTAATTAAAGTGATTTAAAGAACTGGAATGTAACGTGTGACATTGGTGCATTTCAAAAACATTGAAACCCATTCATTTCGAACAAAATAGGGATCTACATCCTCTCCTGCCTGAGTCTGGGCGGGACAGTTGGCGGCCCAGATGGATGGCCGCCACCTGACTCTTGGGTGGATCCTAGCCTTCCATCAGAGCTGACACCCCTGTTGGCTCAACTTGTCGGTTGGGGTGTCGGCTCGGATGGAGGGTTCGGATCCACCCGAGAACCAAGTGGCTGCCATCTATCCGGGCCGCCAACTCTCCCTCCCAAACTCAGGCGGGAGAGGATTTCTATACACAAAATAGAGGGAAACTTGGATTCAAATCGTCTCCCCCTCAGATTCGGGAGGAGGGATCGCGACTTGGATGGATGACCGCCACCTGGCTTTCGGGTGAATCCGAGTCATCCATCCTAGTCGACACCCCCGCCGACAAGTTGAGCCGACAGAAGTGTCGGTTCGGATTGATGACTCGGATTCACTCGAGAGCCAGGTGGCGGCCATCCATCTAGACCGCCGCCCCTCCTCCCGAATCTCAAGGAACAGACAATTTGAATCCAGGAAACTTGAGACAGGGATTTGACATTTCGTTTCAGGGAATGAAATCGTCTCCTGCGAGCGTATCCGCAGGAGACGTTGGTGTCTTGGATGCACACCACGTGGCTGCATTGGTATCCGACGTCTCAAGACCACAAAATCGCAAGAAACGCAAACTGAACCATGTCACACTCTATCAAAGCATGTATTTGAATCCCGTGTAACAAAAATTAGCCGCGAGACTCTGAAACAGATTTGCAGAACGTTGCGACAGAGAGAAAGGGCGGAGGAAGAAGAAATCCCGTCATCTGGAAGAGAGAGAGAGGGCAGAGGAAGAAGAAGGACGTTTTAATCTTTCTTTGCTCCCCTTTCTCTGCTTTCAGTTCTCCCCTTTCTACAACTTTGGCTTTTGTTAATCTTTCTTAGCTCAGCACTGCATTTCTCTCTAATCCAAGGGGAAAAAGCTATATTTTCTCAGGTAAATCCCTTGCTGATTCTGTTTTGTGTCTTCTCAGCTTAGATGCCTCCCTCTCTCTAGGGTTTTGACCATTTTGCCTTTTTATTACGATTGCAGATATACGGGGAGAAACCTTTCGTAGGGCTTATGGCGTTATTCCCCACCTCTACGAAGGCCCTTTCGTAGGGCTTTGAAACTGTTCTTCATTTATTGCTTCCTTTTAGAGCTTTTCTCGTCCTTCGTTTTTTATTGATGCCTTCTCCCTTATTTTCTTTTTGTTTTCTGGAAATTGTATTCACTTTAAGATTGAATAAAACTGTGGTATTCCCTTTAATTTCAATTATTATTTATTTTTAGGTGTGCTTTTAGTGGGGTTTTGATCTGTTTGCATGCTGTTATATAGCCAAACAGATTTCTTCTCATTGGATTCAGTGGAAATTAACACTGTGGTTCTCCCCACTTTGGTGCATCAAGGGTGTGTCATTTATGTATATACTGGGTGAGCATGTCAAGTCAATTGTAGCCTGCTAGTTGTGCAGTTGAGAACACCATTACAATTTGGAATACAGAGGATGGGAAACAGAAGACTATATTCTCCCTCTATTTTACATCCCAAGTGATTATGATGTGATTTCTCTACAATGTCTTCATTTTAACCAACTGATACCGTGACTTAATCAAGCATAGTGTAGGTATTTGGGATGCCTACATTACCTGGGCACTTCAACTCCCGTGGTTGATTCTTTATGTAATCGATCCAAGTTGTATCCTTCCTATGCCTGGCTGACATAATGGGATTGTCAAATCAATTTATTTGGTTTCTCGAACATACATGTATCATTCATACATTTATTGTCAGCTGTTCTTTCTTCTAAAATTCAAAAGAGAGATTCAAAATTTGGCATTCATATTATTCATTCATTCAGTACATCTTACAGAGCATTGGCACTTTCACACTCACAGTCACAGTAGTTGAATGATTCATAGTAGTTGAATGATTTAAAATTTGATCAAATACTGAATCAGTGAACTGCTTGGCTGAAATAATGAACCATTTCTTCTTTCATTTCAGTATATGAAGATAATTTCCACATGTTAGAGAGTTCATCATGCATGTACAGAGCATGTTGATGGCAAACCAGATTTTGTTTAGGTAGGAAGTGTTAGGCAATGCTCATATGAAGATAATTTCTCACAGTTTTGGGCAATTATTTGAGAGTATCTAGACTCAAAACTATCAAATCTCCACTCCAAGTTTAAAATGGGTTCTTGTGAGAATTACAGATGTATTGCAAGGGAGAAAACTGAAACATTACATGCTGCAAAATTAACACATTTAAGGGTTATTTATTTGTATTGCAAGGGAAACAACTGAAATATTTCATTACAGATGTAACTGTTGTGACAGCCTCTTGTTCTTTTTTATCTGGTTGCATTAAGAGATCACAGAATTATTTCATTTACAGCAGGGACTGGAGTGATGGGTATGAGGTAGAAAGATTATGGAGGAGGTGAAGAACTACTTCATTTCATTCACAGCAGGGACTGCCTCTTGTTCTATTTTTTTTTTGGTGCAGTGCCAGAGTTTGATACGTGATTAACTGCAGAGAGTGAAGAATAAAGGAAATCATCATCTATAAATGATAGGATTTTAGCTGTACATCCAAATAATGTTCTTGATTATTGTAATATTGCACATCAAGAGTTGGTTTGATATCCACATAGTTGTGTGTGTGATTTTAGAAGATCCTTGTGGATCATACACTTTATGGTTGTGGATATGCTTTTTTGGCTTTATTTAATTAAGAGGATCTATTTCAGTGAGAGCATACTAGTTAAGACTATGATACTAAAGCACATGTTGCAACCCAGCCAGCTTACTATGTTTTTGAAGGTATATAAATTGATGGGGAGAATTTGAATCTAGAGCACATATTGGATCATACTAGAGAGAGCATGGCAGCCAAGTGGTTCTGAATCTGCCAAAGCACCATCAGGCAGTAATGCTAGTTTAAATTGATTAAGCCCAATTTCCCAAAAGAGAAAAACTCTCTAAACGTTGCCAAAATGAAGTAGTTCCATGTTCGTTTATTAATTATCAGTTCCTACCACATCATGGTTTTGTGCACTTTCAGGTTGGACATACAAGTTAAATAAAGATATTGATAGACGGGAAAGCTGACTTAATTTGTTCAATATGTAGTATAAAAACATGATTTTATAGGCTTTTTGGAAAAACATGTGAATCAAAGGAAGAAAGCAATGAGGAGAATCAAATAAGTTAAAATGGTAGGAAGTTTAATACTTACAACAATGAGAATTTTGAGGATTCCGAAGCTTTAGAAACAAGGACTAGAGGACATAATGGGTGGAGCCAAAACTCTGAAATCATGTTTTTGGAGTTTTTCAGTGAGGGAATTCTCTAATGACTGTGGCCTTTATGTGTTGTTGTTTTCAAAAAGAAACACACCACAACAAATAAGGGACTTATGATAGCAATAATTCTACACTCAACTTGAGCGAGAGAGAGAGATGGAACAATTTAGTAGTTTTAGATTAAGGCAGTCTTGTGATGCCACAGCCTATCCAACATTATGCTTCAACTCCCTTTCCAGCTATGCAGCTGCAATGCAAATTAACCCCAAGTTGTTAGCCAACACTGCAAATTCAACAACTTTTCCTGTATATTATAGTAAGCATCATTCCAATCACTCTTGGGACCTATCAATTGAGCTGGTTGTTCCCAAGATTCAGATTCACTGGCTTCCCACATAGCCTAATGAAACAATGCCTTCGGGAATACTTTCCATGAAAGGAAAAAAATACATTTTCAATTGAATCTAGAAGAAACACTTTCTCACAGATCAATTCATAAACAATAATTATATTAAATCTCACATCTATGATTTAATCATACAAAAATACAACCAAGCCTGAGAACTTACACAACCAAATCTTTTAAGGTTTCTTCAATTCCAGTTTCTCAACAGCATCCAGGAGTTCTTCTGACATCCCAGTACGATGTCCATAACCTCTCTCAGATATCCTTTTAAATATTCTGGTGAATGAGGTGGAGTAGTTGCCATATTGGACGTTGGATGGGATGATGATTGACCTATCTCCTCGGTTGCCATATTTATCATCGGAGCCTAAGAGCTTTCCCCTGTTTCTTGGTTAGATACGGTCACTCGTCTCTCTTCTATCCATTCAAACATCCCACATCCACGATTGTCAGCCTGCAAAGCAATTAAACATAGTTGTTAAGAACATTGTATATTAGGACCATTTTCATTCAAATAAAAAAAAAAAAAAAAAACTTAAGGTGGTTTTGTATTCAAAAGGTGTAATCCCACAAGCTCAAGACAATCATCTTTACCCAAAAAAAAAAATTTGCAACTAAATCCACCACAGCTTGGTGAACTTGCTGCTCACTTCATATTCAAAATGGATTCTGAGATAAGAGGAGAAACCAACAAGTATTTTTTGCTAGTTGCTTCATATTAAAATGGATTCAAAACCAATATATATATATGCCTCTGTTACAAGTTGTGATCCACAACTAATTGTTCTTGGAAAAAGAAAAAAAAAATTCTACAACTACTTGTTGTATAAACATACATTAACTAATTAAATCTGTTGATTATATTACTTCATCACATCCTTTGCTTAATTCTCCTTTTTTGGCTTTTAGATTTCATTTGGGTTGATGCTTACTGGCTTTTAGATTTCATTTGGGTTGATGCTTACAACCTTGGGGCAGAGACAAGAAAAAAACACAGGATATTCTTGTTGCATCTTACTCTTCCTTTTGTTATTGGAATGGGGTTAGCATGCCATGGATCATGTGACAGATACCCTTAATATTGAACAATTTCATCACTTCGAAGAGGAGAACGCCGAGAGAAGAAGAGAAGAAGAAGAAGAAGAAGAACAAGCATGAGAAGCAGAAGAAGAGGAAGGGAAGAGAAGTGCAGACGAGAAATGCAAACCAGACGAGAAATTGGAACAGATTATACATGCAGGTTATGAACCACAAAGCAAGCAAAATAGGCCGATCTACGTAAAAGGGGAAAAAAAACCAAAAACATAAATATTCTAACCATGAAAACCCGAAATGCAACGCATATTCAGAACAGATCATACATAATTTTTACCTTTACGAGACAATTTCCCTGGCAATCTCACCGGTAGTTGCAGGCACAAGAATGTTTCACCGAGTTGCAGAGGGGATCTCAACGTTCTTCTTCCTCGATCTCCTTTGTCCTCTGTGGATCTCAACTTGTTGACGTCAGTTTGCAGGCTAGGGTTGCAGAGGGGATTTCAAACCATAGATGAACGTTTCTTCTCCTCCTCTGCCCTCTCTCCCTCCTGAAACAGATCCTTGAAACAAACCCTCGATCTGCGTTTCTTCTACCTCTGCCTCCCCTCTGAAATAGATCCGTGAAACAGAACATACCCTCAGATCTGCGTTTTTCTACCTCTGCCCTCTCCCTCCCCTCTGAAACAAATCCGTGAAATAGAACAAACCCTCAAATCTGTGTTTCTTCTATCTCTGCCCTCTTTCGACTTCAAAAACAGATTTTTGATAGAGTGTGCAAATGTTCAGTTTCCGTGTCCAGCAACTTAGTGGTCTTGAGACATCGGATACCAACGCAACCACGTAGCATGCATCCACCCAAGGCAGCAATGTCTCCTGCGGATAAACTTGCAGGAGACGATTTCATTCCGTTTTGCAAAGGGAATAGAGATCTGATATTTCGTTTCAGACGGATAAGGGTTTTGCAGTTGTGAAGCTTTTTCCTAAAGCCAATTCATTTCAAACGAAATAGAGGGAAAAGGGGGATTGGGATCCTCTGTAGTGAGGCCACCCATATAGTGACGATCTCATCCACTCAAAGTGGATGTGTGTATCCCAATGCACTTTGAGTGGATTAATATGCTTGTCGATCCACTTTGAGTGGATGGGATCCTCACTACATGGTGCCCTCATTACGGAGAATCTTTTTCCGAAAGGAGAGGCCATTGAAGCTGAGACCAAGTGGGAAAAGTGAGTGTTAACATTTCTTCAGTGCCTTGTTCATGTAATCATTTGCTGTCCACAGTTCTCTCCGTCTTAATCTCTGGTGATCATTTACTTTGCTCCCCTTCTTTGTTCTTGACCAAATCCTCCTCCATGCTTCAATGGTTCAACCCTTTTATTCAGCGAGGTGAAATGCTGCATTGCCCAAATGATGAACCATGTCTCTTTGGGTCCAGGTCCTTCATGTACGATTTAAGTGTTTTCATGGCTGATTTTTGGTTATCTTCATCTTTACCAAGCTCAACTCAAATGCCGTGAGCGCTTTTTAAGTTTAAGACTTTGACTGCCTTTTTTTTAGTTTTAAATTTCATCAATTCGACACTCCTAGATAGGCATTTTTTGTTTTTCTACTTCTCCATATGCAGGGAGCTTTCGTATTCTGTAATGCTGAAACAGTAAATCCCTCCTCTCCTGAGTTCTGCGCTGAAAAGTAAACTCTATTCAAGTTTCGTTTCTCTCAATACTCGGTTTTAATCCATCAACGGAACTCTGATTCTAGGGTCACAGAAGAACCAAGTGATTTCTTTTGTTAATCTGTCCATATCTTGAATTTTTTCCATTCCTTTCAGGCCACAAGAACAATGCCGGAATCCAGAGACAGACCAGCAAAGCTACCTGATCGAGTTTCTAATCAGGAGCATAATCACAACCATTGGATGTGGCTTGATCCTCTATTTTGGACAACCTTGAATTGTATTTTCTACATTGGTTGTATTGTAATAATATATAAGCTAAAAACATAAGATAATTCTATTTGTAGTCTTTTTATTTTTCTTTATTTAAGTAGGTTGTTGGGTTCGATTAGGGAGCTTTCCCCTTAGCTCATGCATGCAGTGGTTTGTTCATAGTTGTTAACTCAGTGGTTTGTGATATAAATGTATTTTTTATTCATATACATGGTAATCTAGTTTATGAAGAATGACTTTCAGGGTTCATTTTTATGTAGGGAATGAATGGCTTTCAGGTAAAACAATTGAACGGCTGAGAAGATGAATCAATTTACTATTAATCAGGGAAAATGCAAGTTATAAGTAGGAACATTTGAGGGGGATTTGATCCAGCCAATTCTGATGATTTGGGGTGGAATCTGCTGATCCCTTTTCCTGAACAAGCTGATTATGTATAAAGAGTGGTCCACTGGTAAGGAATACATTTAAAAGGCTCCAATAAAAAACTTTCTTTTTTCTTCTTGTCATGACTGGCCTCATTTTAAAAAATCAAATCCCAATCAAATTTCCACCATTTTAAAAGGCTCCAATAAAAAAAAGTACTTTTTATTTCTATAAGTATGCATCCATTTTTTTTTTAAAAACAATCTTTTCCAAAACCAGTTCCTTTTTTTTGGGAAAAAAAAAAACTACTCTTGAAAAGCTCTCTTTGAAAACCACTTGAAATATCATTTTTCTTTCTTAATCTTTTTTTCTTTGCATAACAGAATGCATTTCCTTTTTTTCTTTAAAACAACTTCTTTTTAACTTATTATTTACCTTTTTATATTGGCATATCACTTCCAAGGTTAAGAGATCAAAATCACACTTACCTGAGCAGGAATGACCAACTAAACACCGGCAGAGTTGAAAAAACATTAGACAGCAAAATGAGGTGCTGACGAACTTTCTTAGTCATGATCCTCCATTTGGTCTGATGCTTCCTCCTCTTGTCAGCCACTTGGCCCTCTCCTTTATTTTCTTCTCAAGCTCATGAAAGCAAGAGATTCATTACAAAGATCAAGAAATAAACTAGAGCACAAATTGTAACTCTATTGATCATAATATTATTTTGCAAGGGTGAGTGCTTCTAGTATTAATAGTTGTTAAAGAAATTTTAAAGAAATTTAGGACCAACATATATGCAACAGATCCTTTTCTTCCCATGCTATATTGGTGTAGAAGAAGAATAACACAAATCATTCCTTTCTTTATGTAGTAATAAACAACATTTCAAACCTTATGTACCTAAGCTAGTATGTAACATCATCAGCTCAAAAAATCTTGAATTGGCTAAAATCCAGACATCTACAACAATGTCTCAACTCATATACATGCATGTATGGAAATATGCAAACATACAGACACATATACATTTATGTAAAGAAGTATGAGATGGCACAACTGATACTGCAAGGGAAAAGGACAAAAGTTCCATATATGTTCTTCAATGGGTTTAAACCAATTCTAGTAAACAAAGTATTCAGTATTAGGACAACCACATAAAGTAATGAAGGAAAACCTCATTTTGCTACTATGCTGTTTATACACCAATGAGATTCTAACCATTAAAATATGAACGTGAGGACCTAAAAAGGAAAAAAAAGGGAAGGGGGGGTGCACAACAGAGAAACTTAATTAGCATTCACCACATCCAAGAGAAAAGGTAAAATATGGTGGAACTGAATATTGCCAAAAATAATGTGCCAATCTTATTTACATGAGAGACATGTCCAAGGTGAATTAAGCCGTAAGGTCCTTTGAAAGTAACCCAGATTTTGCAATAATGTAGATAGACCATTCGGGCAACCAACGAAAGAACACAAACACAATAGATATTGCCCAAAACATGAGAGGGTGTTTAACAACAAATAAATATTGCATGAAAAAAGATCCTAGTATTAGTTGTCGTATCACATAACGGAAGCATGAAACAGAGTGGAAATATCTGCAACTCAGTACAAGACAAAAAATTTGAAAATAACACACCTCAATAAATCCAAAGATGAGTTGAGTCTGTGTGAGGGATGTATATAGTATTTGATTTCAAAAGCAGCTAAGCATGCAAAAAGATCCACAAGGAGGATATTCTATATACTAGTAAAAAGTCAAATGTCAACCACAAAAAGAAAAAGGAAAAAAAAAATAAAAAAAAAATAAATATATATATATATATATATATATATATATATATATATATATATATATATATATATATAGAGAGAGAGAGCGAGAGAGAGAGAGAGAGAGAGGGGGGATTTCAGAAGAAGCTTAATCAATGACTGGACAATCCACATGTATCAATTCATTGTTATCCTTCCTAAGTTATACCAACATTCCATCTTTCTTTCGGTGGTTCCATGTCAGCATGCTTGAATTTTTTACATTTGATAATCATGCTTACACCCACAGAGAAATTACCAACCAAACAGCATAACAATCTAATCTTTTTTTAACTAAAGATCAAATCTATTTATTGAAGAAAAAGAAAAGAGTACAAATGCAACCAAAACCGAGAAGCTCACAACCCCACCTTCGGCCATGCCATCAGCAAGGATAGAGCAACTCAACAAGAAAATCTAAGCGTAGGACGCATAGCCGCATCCCAGGCCACATCACACCTGACAAAATCTAGAACCCCATCCCATGTCCCCGAGACCTTTGTTGCCGATCTCAACAGAGCATCTGCTACCATATTAGTTTCTCGAAAGCAGCGTGTAACATGCCATTTAGTACAAAGTAAGTATTGTTCTACAACTAGCCACTGTTGCCAACACATCCATGGTATAACTGCTTTTTGGAGCACCTCCACTACCAAAGTTGAATCACTTTCAATCCTAACAGTCCAATCTGATGTAACCTTTTGTTTTTTTGGTTGATGGTACCACCATTTGAACCCTTGACATAGGAATAATAAAGAGTTATTTCCTCTCTTCCTTTCCACTGGAATGGTTCAAATGTTGGTAATCTGATGTAACCTTGATCCAAAAATAAATGTTGATGTGAAGTAAAAATAAAGAGGTGTTACCCAGTTACTACCATATAATAGACATTATTAAATACAATTAGTACATATTCATAACAGAAAAAAAAAGGCAATTAGCAATTTGACAGACAAGTAAAAAGTAGATGACTACAAGCATTTTCTTTTAGGATTCTCTTTTTCCTTCTATTGATTCTTCCAAGTAAGTGTCATGGAATTAACTGTAAAACACAAAAGATATCTATAATAACTAGGTGTCATGGTATTCCATGTGAACATGTGAATCCAAAAGAGATCTAGATAATGTACATTCCAAATGGATGGTTTTGCTGTGCAAGCCCAATCAGTTCATGTTTTTGTCATTCAGAGAAAGCCGATTGCAATAGATCTGTTGCCAGCTGTAGATTATTCGAGTCATGTATATCCAAGTGTAGAAAAGGTTTGAATCATTTGTCCATATCAGGAAGGAAAAATAGAACAATAAAGCCAAGACGAAATTCATTGCACTTGACCAAAACGGCAAGTAAGACACTCTGCTGCTCAATCTCCACTTCCGAAACTCGTTAAACATTTCAATAATTCTAGCGAAGGAGATCTTACTTAAGCAAAGACAAGAATGATTACAAACAAATAAATCAAAGGCAAACAGCAACACTAATAATCCCTTATCGATCATCAATGTCTCTTCAATCTACAAAAGAAACAATACAAGTAGTATTCCAAGAGAAGGGGGGAAATCCAGCATTCATCAAATCGAATAGAGAGAGAGAGAGAGAGAGAGAGAGAGAGATCCTTACCAGGAACTCCCAGTCGACTGTGACGGAACCAATGGAGATAGTGATTCGGTTGCTGCAGAAAAAAACCTAGAAATTTGCAGATTCGTGGAAGGAAATAGAGAGAGATGACGAAGTGGTAGAAATGATCCCCTTCTGTAGTTGCAGAGCTGGTAAATAGATTGGGGATGCAGGAGTGAAGGTTGTTTCTCTTGCAGAACACATAGGCTGTTGTCGCGAGCAAGCAAAACTATTGAGCATTTGCCCGATAGGTTTGCAAGGAACATTTTACACTAAAATCGGGGGTAAAATATAAGAGGGCTTTTCCAGGAAGAACTTAGGTATCTGGAAAATTTCTCATTCAACATTTACAGAGTTCCAAAAAAAAAAAAAAAAAAAAAACAGTGGAAAAACTAATTTTACATGATACAGAATCCACTTATTGGCAATCTCAATCAACAAGTGGCTAGAAATTAAAAAATATTCTGAGAAAAAGTATAAAAATATATCTAATTAGCCCCCCACCACCAGCTATGCTGATTAATAGAACATGAGAATTTTTCTTTACTGCTTGATTGTATTATCTCATGAGGTGATATTTATACAGGTTTGTACAGAATATTGCATGGAATATACATGGTAGATTTGAGCTGATCACGTGTGATATGTGGGAAGATCATATGCAATTGTGATATGGTGATTACAAATCCTTTGACAAACAACTATATAGTCTGCAAATTGCGTGGGACTCAATATTGGTTGATACACCCCCTCAAGCTAAGCGACACCAGACCTTCAGCTTGCCACGGATGGAGTGAAAACGAGCTGCGGATAACGCCTTTGTGAGAATATCAGCAATCTGGTCTTCAGTGGAGATGTATTGGACATGAAGGTGCTGGTTAGCCACTCTTTCTCAAACAAAATGGAAATCGATTTCCACGTGTTTTGTGCAAGCATGAAAAATTGGGTTGGCGAAGAGGTACGTGACACCGATATTATCACACCATAGGATTGGAGTGGTTTGCAGTGGATAGCCAATTTTTTTGAAAAGGGGTTCGGGCCAAATAAGTTCAGCTGCTGCATCAGCTAGTGCCTTGTATTCTAATTCTGTGGAGGAACGAGCCACAGTTTTTTTTTGTCTGCAAGAGGTCCATGAAATGAGATTGGATACTAGATAAATGGCGTCACCACCCGTTGATTTTCAATCAATACTGTTGCCTGCCCAGTCTACATCTGTAAAAGCCTGTAGGAGTAGTGGTGAATTCTTCATAATCAAGAGACCATGATTAGCAGTGTGCTTGAGATATCAAAGAATTCGTTTCACCATAGACCATTGATCAGTGTTTGGAGAGTGCATTTATTGGGAGGCCAATTGACCGCAAAAGCTACATCGGGCTGTATCAACGTGACATACTGCAAGGCTCCAACTATTGAGCGATACTGAGTAGGATTCGAGAACGGTGCACCCCCTGAAGATGCAGGTGTCGGAGTGGTAGCCATTGGTGTTTGGACTTGTTTGTAATCAGTCATGCCAGTACGATGGAGAAGATCTAAATTGTAGCGAAACTGTGAGAGTAGATGGAGAATTCTTGGGCTAACGAGGCGTCTAGGCAACCAAGGCACCTGATTTTGCAAAGTGTTACAAGGGCGCCAGGGCACCTGGGTGCCTAGGCGACGCCTTGACAACTATGGTCATCAACATACACTTGAACAAAAATAATGGGTATCAATGATGAAGATGAAGAATGATGGATTCCTCTTTGATGCTTGAAACCCATATTGGATCAAAATTTGGGATAAGTGATGGAACCAAGCCCACGGGGCCCGCTTGAGCCCATATAGGGAGGGAGCGTTCAAGCTGGCAAACACAGTGAGGGTAATTGGAATCAGCATAACCTTCAGATTGTGTCACGTATACCTCTTTTCTGAGATTACCATGGAAGAAGACATTGTGAACATCAAGTTGCCAAACTAGCCAGCCCTTAGTGATGGCGAGAGCTAGGATTGTTTGAATTGTTATGGGTTTGACAACAAGGCTGAAGGTTTCCGTGTAGTCTAGGCTCCATTGCTGATGAAACCCTTTAGCGACTAGGCGTGGCTTGCATCGTTCAAGAGATCCATCCGCCTTCCGTTTGATGCGATACACCCATTTGCATCTTACTAGATTCATATTACCCTGTAAGGTACAAGAAACCAAGTGCCATTACAACTTAGTGCATTGAATTCATAGGACATTGCCATCCGCCATTGTGGTAACCGATTGGCTTGTGTGAAACAAGTGGGTTCAATTGTGGTGGTACGGGAGTTGGTGGTGATTGGGGGGGAATGGTGGTACCCGAATTGGTGCAATAACCCATGGTGGAGAGTTGTGGTTGGCGGAGATTCGGAATTGGAACCAGTGAAGAGTGGAGAATAATAGGGGAAAATTTGTTCATCAAATCTAACATGGCAGATGTTAGTGATATAGCTCTACAGGGCTGTGGGTCCCATCTTCTATATGGCTTATTAGTTTCTTTATGTGGCTTTTCTCTATTGGTAGTAAGAAGTGGATTTGTTTCCACCATAGTTGTTTATTTGTTTCCTTATTGATTAGGTTCTTTTTTTTCCTTTTCTTTTATTTAGGGAAGTTTCCTAATATTTACTGTTTTCTGTATTTCCTTTGCTAATATATATAAAAGTGTAGGTGAGGAGGATAGAGTGATTGTCAACTCCTCTGTAAGTATTGTTTCTCTTCTTCTACTTCTTTCTTCTCCTTCTTGTGGTTTCTAGTTATTTGTTTTTCTTCTTTGATAAACTGCAACATGGAATCAGAGCCATAATTAATCGTTCATTAGGATTTTACAACTGCTGTTTTGAGAGTCGTTTTTTAAAGTTCTCTGGTCTAGTGTGCAGCCACCATTGCTGCCTTCAATCTACTGCAAACTTCTACTACGATAATGCTCTCTGATGTCCTCTGCTACTGCGATCTGCTATTGTGATATGCTACTTAGATCTGCTATTGTGATCTGCTGCTGAGATTTGTTATATGATCTGCTACTGTGATCTGTTGCTGAGATCTCCTACTATGATCTGCTGCTACTCTCATGTCTACTACTGCTCCCTGATGTACTACTACTGTTTCCTGTTGGTTTTATATGCAATCAAGCAACTGTTGCTCACTGCCTCTGCTGCTGAGATTTGTTATATGATCTGCTACTGTGATTTGTTGCTGAGATCTCCTACTATGATCTGCTGCTACTCTCGTGTCTACTACTGCTCCCTGATGTACTACTACTGTTTCCTGTTGGTTTTATATGCAATCAAGCAACTGTTGCTCACTGCCATCTACTGCTGCCGCAAGCATCTATATACTGATCTGTTTATACAAATCTGAATTCTGTTCTGGGCAGTAACCCTAACCCATCGAGATCCTTCGATCTCTTTCACTGCTCCTCCATTGATTGATCAAATTATTGGGCTCTTATTTGTGGGTGTTCTTGTTGGGTGTTCCCCTCCGTTATTTATCCACGTGGAATGCTCCATGTGAGGAGGAATTATATATATATATATATATATATATATATATATATATATATATATATATATATATTTATATAATATATATATATATATATATATATGTTACGGTTGAAAATCGCCCGCCGGTCTGCGATCCGAGTGACCTGCAATCACAGAAGTTAGAGTACACTCTGATGCCTAAGTCAGATTCCCAATGTAAACAGTCAAGAAATAGCCGAAAGCTATCTCCAGTTTAAAGAAGAAGGGAACGTAGAAAGAGTTTGAGTGTATGAGAGATGGAGTGAATCCTCCTTTACCTTGGGGGGGCGTCCTCTATTTATAGGAGTAGGCAAGAAATATGGAGGTACTATGACTCAAGGAAATAGATCGCCAATAGGACTGTCAGGTATCGCCCTGAGGGACGCCCAAGTCATAGACTTCGAGTAGGAGTAGAAGACTAGCTAAGGAAGCTAAGTCGGTCAATAATAAAAGTGACAGGTGTCACCATACAAGTGGTCGTATGGCCGTGACGATCAGCATCGTATTGTATTAGGAGAAGGACTCCTATGACGTAAGCTCGTCGCCTTTGGACTCTGGACTTCGACCGAGGGACGTATCCCAATAGGATTATACCTCCCACTAGAAGACGTGTCCTGATAGGACGGTACCTCCGCCCAGGAGACGTATCTGAATGGAACTATAACTCCGAGCAGGCAAAGCCGAGTAGCACTCTATCACGCCTGGTCGGTTTAGGTATTTTGGGTGCCATGTGTAAGATTTTTCCCCCCATATATATATATATATATATATATATATATATATATGTGCTCAAGTTCATTGAAGAGAGCTACCTACTATATGCTCGTGTTGGGAGCATACTACTGTTGCCCGTGATGAAACCTACTGCTTACTTGTTGTGACTACTACACTGTTGCTCAAGATTTTTTTTTTTTTAAATTCTTTTAGTTCTCGGTTCAGCCAACAGAGTGGCCAAAGGAAGGCAAGCTCGAAGGGGGGTGACGAGTGATGGTGGCGGTAGCAATAGGGCAGCAACAGTAGGGTGATCGAGAAGATATTAAACTTCAAAGTAAGAAGAATCACAATAGTATAACTAGAATCTCGAGAATAGCCAGTATGAAAGGGGTTGTACCCCAAAAAGACACAAGGTGTAGAACGGTCATCCATTTTGTGTCGGTAATAGGGACGAAGATAGGGGAAGCATAGATAGTCGAATACTTGTAGAAAGGAGTAATCGGGTGGCATATGAGTCACAATTTGATAGGGTAAAAGGTTATTGGTGACCTTGGATGGCATTCTATTAATGAGGTGCACCGCTGTTTCAAAGGCATAATGCAAGTAATGGCAGGGTACGGAACTGTGGACCAATAGTGAAAGCCTAATTTCCACAATATGATGATGTCTTCGTTCGATAGACCTTTGACTTGTCTGTAATAGATAGAGGTCTCATCTATTTATAATATGAGATTTCTACAAATATGGTAGAGAAGGTAAGACGATAGAAAACATCGAACCTGGACAATGTTTGGTAACATTGAACCTGGACAATGTTTGATAACACTGAACTTAGACAATGTTAGGTAACACTGAACCTGGACATAAAGACATTACAGCGCATTATAATATATACCTTCCCTTTGGTACTAGCATCTGTGAAACCAGGTGGGCAATCCATGTAAACTTCTTCAGTAAGTTCTCCATGGAGGAAGGCATTCTTCACATCTAGCTGTTGCAAGTCCCAGTTATGATGTATGGCACATGACAAAAGAACCATGACTGTGGTCATCTTGGCCACCAAAGCAAATGTTTCTTAGTAATCAATCCCATATGTTTGGATAAATCCATGAGCAACCAGCCTTACCATGTACCGATCTACAGTACCATATGATTTTTGTTTGACTGTGAAAACCTACTTGCATCCTACTGGCCTCTTACCTGGTGGGAGTGGAACAAGGTCCCAAGTATCTTTCTTCTTCAAGGCTCTCCCTTCCATCATTGCAGCTTTCCACCTTTCGTCTATAATTGCATCTTGCCATTTTTAGGGAACAGACATAGAGGAAAGCGAGGATACAAATGCATAGAAAGAAGGAGAAAGAGAGTTATATGAAACCGAATTGGAAATAGGGTGAAATGTACAAGCCCTAGTACTTTTCCGAAGAGTAATGGGAAGTTCAAAATCAGAGGGAGGAAGTTCCTTACCGGGATGAGACTCAGTCTCTGGATCCAAGGCTGGTGAAGGGACATGTGAAGTTGCATTGATGGTAATGGTCCTTCCTTGCTTTCTTTTGGCACGGTTGTAAACTTGCAGAGGTTTAAAACTGGTTATGGGAATGAGTATAGGAGAGTAGATGGAATTTCACCAGGTTCTTATGGTACATCTATGTTTGGAACATTCGGATCCAAACCTGGGATGGATCGTTCTTGATCCACAAAAAGGCACATCTTCAACTGCCTCCTTCTCCCCCTGAAGATGTGACGGGTAATACATGTGATGCTCATGGAAAAGAACATCTTTAGTAATAAAAGTCCCTCGGAAGGGAGGGTGGTACCACTTGTTCCCTTTCTGTGTTATTAAATAACCAAGAAATATACAACACATCCCTCTGGGATCAAGTTTGCCAAGGGATCGATGGTTGCGAGCATAGCAAACACAACCAAAGACCTTTGGTGGGAGCACAAAAGAAGTATCAGCAACCAGTTTTCACGACATGGAGAACTTCACAAAAATAAAGGCAAAGGCTCTTGGTGGTGGTTGGTTAGGCCACCGAGAGTCGTCGGCAGCTGGCGGAAGCTAGAGAGAGAGAGAAGCGAGATGAGAGGCGAGAAAGAGAGAGGGTGGTGGCGGTATTACAGATCGAGAGAGAGAGAGAGAGAGGCAGAGGAGCTGGTGGTACCTAGGGTTAAAATCCCAAAGGACTTGGCTCTGATACCATGTTGAATCAGAGGTGAACGATGAATGAGTGAGTTAATACCTCACCCAGCCTTCTTATTTATAATGAAATATTTGAGATCAAAATTACAATCATGTCCCTCCTTGGCCGCCGTTTAGATTAAGTCAACTGAGGTGGATTCATAAAGATAAAACCCTAATCACAATAACAAAGGGAAAAATACAAGACTACCCCTGAACCTAAATCGACTATGGATTCCAACACCATGCATTATGGTGTATGTATGTACTTTATACATCCAATAAAAATGCTACAAATGGCATTACTTAAAAAAAAAAATAAACAAATA
Organism: Protea cynaroides; assembly: GCA_028583415.1. Taxonomy (NCBI): domain Eukaryota; kingdom Viridiplantae; phylum Streptophyta; class Magnoliopsida; order Proteales; family Proteaceae; genus Protea; species Protea cynaroides. The sequence continues at coordinate 20,077,596 of CM053275.1, forward strand.
AAACAAAGCGTGGTACAATAAGGAGACCAACCGCTTAGCCCTATCTAACTAGCCCGGACGCCTAGGCGGCGCCTTGATAACTATGGTTTCAGTAGGTTGTTGAGTTACGGATTGGAAGCTAAGATGCAAAGAGAGTAACCTTGTGCTTGAAGCAGATCCATATGTGGAACAAAGTGCATCCCAGATAGCCTTGCTTGTGGGCTTGTCTATGATCTAGGGGAAAACCTCTTCAGTGAGAGAGGAAAGCATCATGCTCATGGCATCTTGTCGCAATTAAGAGGAGAAGGCGAATGGGTCAACTGACAGAAAATTGAACCATCAATATTGCCATAGAGGCATTGACCTTGGAGATATGGTACCAATTGAGCCTTCCATAGGAGGAAGTTCTTGGTGGTAGGCTTTAAGTAAAGATAGAGGTTGCGGAAGGAGCAATGGATGCAACAGCGGCAGCTGCAGCATAAGCATCAGCAGCGGTATTGGCAGAAGTGGAAGCCATGTAGAGAGTGCAGAAGTGAGAGAATCAGTAACAAAAGGAGTTGTAGAGGGGGAAAAAAAAAGAAAATCAGAGGCGTTGTGAAATGGTGGTTACAGACACCTTATTACATATGTAATTATGTAATATATATTATATGGAAAATTATTCTTAGGGGTATGTTACTTTTTGAAACGTCGCAAGGTGTCTACGGAAAATATGATGCCCGGAGCATCATAAAACATGAATTGCTTAATTGGCCCAGGAAGGTTTCCATTTGTAGTAGTCGGTTGCATTGGCTATCCCCCATCCCCTTGGTCCATTTGGCCGATCCAAAGCAGGAATGCAAGGATTGAGATTTGAGAATCGGGAATTGGATCTAGTCAATTTCGATCTGATTCAATTGAAATCGATGATCCTATTCCGATTCCCCCCCGGTCATTTGAAGTGTGTTCATTGGTATATTTGGTATTTGGGTCCGGAAGAAATGAAGAAGTTTTGCGTTGATTCAACGGACACCGAGTGCCGGTTGTTGACACCAGCCCGGTGTCAAGATGAAAATCCCTTCCATCAGTTATCCATATGATGCAGTAGCTTGCTCATGGTTGGACCGACACGAACCAATTGAGCTACCCAAGCCAAACCTAAATCGATTCAAATCCAAATCCAAATCCAAATCCAAATCCAAATCAATCTTTTGGTTTGGACAGGGTTGGTAGGGAAATAATTTAAAATAGAAAGTTTCCTTATCTATAATTTCTATTTTAATTAGATATTTTATTTCATAGGAATGTTATTTAGTTTTTAAGTTTATATCAATTAGTTTAGGAAAGTGTTTTCTTTATAAAGGCCTGTAATAGAGTATTCGACAGTAGAGATTTGAAGAAAATAAAGAATTGATTTGTGCTTGTTGTTGGCGTGACCTGTTGTTGGTCGAGTGTGCGACTCTCTTCCCTCCCCTTCTCATCTCCCCCTCTTTCTCTCTTTGTTCATCCCTACGAACCAGAACTAACCCCATCTGTCTCTCTTCCTTTCTCCTTTCCCTTTCATCTTCCTCTCTTCTCCTCCCCTGTTCTGGGCAATAGCTCCAGCCCCAATAGAAATCCCTAAAATCTCCCCCATTACTTCTCCTTTCAACCTGAAACCTTGAGAGTACCCTCAACCCCTAAGGGTGACTCCATCCCTTGAGTTTCTTCCCCAACTGATTACCTTTCTGTGAGTTACAGACCTGCAACTAAGTCTGTTCTAAGCTTTATCGCCAGGAATAGTTTCAGACCTTTAGTGCTTTTTATCTCTTTGCTGTTTGGGGTAACTATTAATTGGATTCAATAGATCTGTGATTTAGGAAGCTACCCTCAAATTCTTAGAACGATTGGAGCTGTATCGAAGGAGATACTTCTCCTTATCCCCATCTGGTTTCCGCCTCCTGTTCTTATCGAGAGCTTGAAGAAGATTGAATGTATTTTCTGATTTCCCAGAATTGCCCTTATCTTATAAAATAAATCTGCTTTGTCCTTCTTTATACCATCCTTCTTAGTTTGTGCTTTATTTTTAATTCTAATTCCTCCCATGTCCTAAGGTATTGTTTGGTTCCATAGAGTTGTTAGAGATTTCTGAATAATTACCAAATTACCATCATTGGTTGAGTTTTGGATTTAATTATAATTCTACCATTAGTATTATTGTTTGAGTATCTTATTTTTTGAGTGGGCCTACTAGCAGATCAATTAGGGTTTTCCAACCCGGGTCCTGCATCACCATACAATCAGTATGGAGAATCAATATGGTCTGTAGGTTCCACAAGATAAGGGAGGAGAGAGAAAATGAGTGGAAGGAAGAGACTGTTAGGGAGAAGAGAGTTGGTTATGTGAAAGGGCATGGAAAAAAAAATCCACCAAGAAAGCCCAGCAAACCCCACCAACTACGCCTAGCCACCTCTCTCTCTCTCTCTCTCTCTCTCTCTCTAAACACCTTCACCTGTATTTCTTCTCTTCAGACTTAAGACTTCACAGTTCAGAACTTCAGAATTCAACCTCCCCTTCTTTTGGAAGAAGAGGCATTGGAAAAAGTTTAGGCATATTTTGCTTGACCCGATTTGTTCTCTGCTCTCCTCGAAGAAAGAAAAAGCAATGGGCGATGGTGATGGTAAGATCTACACTTTGGCACAAGTTGCAGAACCCAACAATTCCAAGGATTGTTGGCTCACAATCGGTGGAAAGATAATCTGTTCCAACCCGACTCATGCCCTTTAATTCATTCCTTGCCTTTCTGTATATTTTCTAGTTTTACTCCCCCCAATATGATACCAGTGGCTTGTTGCATGTGAATCTGCCCATGGTGGTCAAATGGTTAGACTGATTGCATTTTATGTTAATATTGAAGGCGTCTTTAATTTGTAAGTGCTAACTTCTAACAATATTTAGATCTAGGTTTTGGGTTATTTAGGGATCTTCTGCATGGATGAATTGTTCTTAGTGGTTCTGTCACTACTGAAAGTCTGAATCTTACGACATCAATATCCGTCCAAGAGGGGATGGGGTGCAATCTCGGATCTTTTTGTCGCTCGATTATGTTTCTCCTGTTCTTTCTCTGATGGGTTGTTAGAGAGTGTAGATTACACATTTTGCATCGAAGTAAAGATATTTCTGCTGCTCAGATTTTTATGCTGTGATGGTTCACTCAGGGTTTTGATTTGTAGCATTCAAACTTTACATTTTACTCTTTGCTACTACTGATTGTAAATGAAGAGAAGCAAGTAAATATTATTAGTTTTTTCTGTTTTATGATATATATATATATATATATATATATATATATATATATATATATATATATATATATATATATATATATTTTTTTTTTTTTTTTTTTTTTTTTTTTTTGACTTCTTTAGAAAAGAATGACAGATCTATGTCATCTTGATGCTGTAAATGGGATCAATGAGTTTGCTATAGGTGTAATAATCATGAATGGTTATTCCATTCCAATCCTTGAGCCTTTCTTTCCCCTTTCTTTCCTGTTAATTGGTTGGTCACAAATTTTAGTGGTGGAGGGGTGAAGGGGATTTCTCATTTTTGTCATCCCTGTTTATAATAAAATAAAATAAAAACCCAACCACGCACCCTACTGGGGCAGTTTGTCTATTATCTCCTTTGTTTGTTGGTGAAATGCATTTGTATTTTGTAAGGATATGAGTTTACTTCAACTTAAAGTATTCATGTGTCTCACGAGTATTTTCCTTCCAAGATCTGGGTGTGATCTGCTTTGTCACATCAATCATAACATTGTTTTCTATTGAACTGTGTCTGCGTCAACAATAAACTCCATTGATCAAATAAATAGTTGTTCATGGCAAGACTTCTCTCCTTAGGCTCACCAAGATTAGTTGATAAATGAGTCACTAGAAATTGTTTCCTTCGAGCAAATATTGGCTATCAGAAGTCTAGTGTTGGTACCCTGAGGGTGAGGTTGAGGCTGTTCTCCACAGTTATGATCAGATTTTGTTGTTTCAAATTTTACCGACTTAAGTATTGTAGCACTTAATAGAAAATGTTGCTTATATCACTATTTTCTGTATTAGCTTTCCTTCTTTCTTTGGTGGTAGGAACTGGATTCACATTGTGTTGTACCTTCTAGGAGACCTACAAGGTATGCTTTGCTTTATATCTTCCTGTTTTACAGATTCTATCATATCTTATTAGGCAGAGTGCAAGAAAAAAGGTATCAACTTATTGGTCACGTCACAAATGGCTTGAATGAATAATCAGGTTCACATAGATTTTAGAATAGACTAACATGATATTTAACATGAACTGTTGTAGAAGAGGAAAAGCCTTAGCAGTTGTAGGAGCTTTTGATGTACTATATTTACTAAAGATTTCCACTATGCCATTTTATGCTTAAAAGAGAAAATTATATTACAAAAGGCAACTCCTGGGAAGGAGTTTTTCACCAATAACTGAATTTCAAATGGTGGGGTAGGTCTGGCCGGTTGGACCGTCCTAAGATACTTTCAGCTAATCTCCTTTGAACCTATCTGCTGAAACTTGCCTTTGTTATTACAAGATCTGGACTAGATTAGCCTTCAGCAAAGTAAGGATGCCAAGATACTTTAGCATATGGAATATAAACACAACGTTTCCTTGTCACAGAGATATTGAAGTCCTCTTAGCCTATCTCTGTCAATCTGATTTGAAGACATATAAGTTCCGGGATGGGCATGTAAATTGTATCCCTAAGTCTTCCATGTTCTCCAAGAAGAGAACAAAATCTATGGAAACAATCTTGACTCATTCTGTCGAATTATATAAGAGCATAGCATACTTGTAAGTTTATATTTTATATTTGTTTTATTTCCTTTCCTTAGAATCCTAGTCACTCTAGAGTTGGGACTCCTAGTCACTCTAGAGTTCCTATTAAATATTGTAATCGTATTCATTATAAATAAAAAGATTGTGTGGAGAGATAATTAATTCTCTCACATTCTCTGATTCAACATGGTATCAGAGCCACCCTAGTCCTCTCTTCTTCTTCTTTTTTGGCTAAATTAGTCCTCTATTCTTCCTTTTTCCTTTCTTCTTCTCCTCTAAAATTCTGCCGCCAGCCCCATATACCTGCCGCCATCTTCCCTCAGCCCTATAGACCTACCACCAACACTCTAGAACCCTGTCGCCAGTCCCATATACCTACCGCCGACATTATCTTTCACCTCCCAAAACTTACCGCCACTTGCAACTCTGTCCTAAACCTACTTCTTCACCCTCTAACCACCTATAACCCCATAAACCAATCTCCACCCTAACTGCCGACACCATATATCAAAACCACAGATCTGCTACCCCTTTCTCCACCTATCGCCTGCACCTACATTCCCTAATAACCCTATTTTATCCTCTCTCAACCCTACTACCAGATTCTAAACCCTACCACCATCCCTTAATTTTACCCTAAACTTTTTTTTCACCCTTTATTCCTTCTCTTCATCCTCTCTAATTTCTTACCCATGAACTAAACCTCTCCACAAGGATTTATCCATACCAATTGTCATGTATCCCTTGTTGCCATGATGTGCTTTGAAGATATCACTCGAATAGCCAACCTCAATTCTTCCCTGCGTGTATGAAGAGATCGAAAATTGCTGCAAAGTGTCTCTCGTTCCCAGAAGATTGATACACGGCATCTCTGTTATAGGTATTTTCCATTGTTGAGCAACTATTGAATCGTTCTGCTTCAGTTTATTAGTGAGATTGTTCTTGGGTTGTGATCATTTCCATGGCTGACTCCTCTAAAGTTGTTTCTCCTAATATGAAAACTTCTAAGATTGAATTTACTGCTATTGCCCTTAACCCAATTAAATTGGATGGGACCAACTATTCGATGTGGTTTAAAACCACACCTATAGCAATCTTTGCAAGAGGCCTATTGGGTTACATAAATGGTAAAAAGAAGACACCTCCTCTCAGTAGTTATCAAGGTATCGCCTAGGCGTCCGAGCGGTTTTTATAGGCCTAGGCGCTAAGGAGCCTTATGAACATGAGAAAGGCGATCGCCCAGGGTGCCTGGGCGTCGCCTAGGGTACCTCGGACGCCCAGAATGTCTTGGCGGCTGCCTTGTTTTCAATGTGTTTTTTTTTCTCATATTTTTCCTTAATCTCTGAATTTTCTACACAAGATTTATTAGGTTAGACAGGAACAGCATTTATCAGGCAATACTTATTTATGACTAAAACATTTACTTAAGATATTATTCATAAATAAACAAATACCCCCCATTTGAATCCAATAAAAATAGTCTAAAATTCAAATTTCAGAAGGATAAAAAGTCAACCCTCCAGTTCAAAAACAAAAACCGTATTTTTAGGTGCAAAGGCGATTTTCAACTTCCAAATGCTAGGCTTTTTTTCCAAATATAAAAATTCCATAAATTTTATTATCGTAAAGCATTACTAAAAACCAAAAGCGTGCCAAAATAATCTCTTGTTTTGACGCTCAAAAAATAATTTACATTCAAACGACTTTAAACAGCATTTGCGTATTCCGAACAAGGTTTAACCAGAGTATAACTCCTTCATTATAACTCGGATTCAAACAATCTCGGATTTATTGGAAAACTAATTATGCTAGCTTTGCAACGAATTCGAGATTGCTTGAATCCGAACTATATTAAAGGAGTTACGCTCCAGTCAAATTTATTAGAAATACGCAAATGTTAGTCATAAATACGTATTGCCTACTTAACTCTAGACACAATCCCAGATCTCAGCGTATACTAGCAAACTTGGGTCCACACCACATATTATCATTTTGGATGTTTTTATTTAAATTAATGTGGGAATATGTGTAAAATGGTTAAAATAGGCTACAGAAAAAAATTAGAATAAGAAAAACACTTTTGGGCTCTCGAAATCAAGTTTCGAGATGTCCAGGGAAAAATATCAGTTTTCAACCGAGTTTTAGTTGAAACCCGAGATATCTCGGTTTCGGCCACTGGCCGAAACCAGCCTCGAAATTGGCACCTCGAACCTTGGATACAAGCTTATTTTTAGAGGAATAAAGGCATAAGCACTTATTTTGACATCATAGAGGTTAGCAACATTATAGTCTTCCTCTTTGCAGTATTGTTTCTTACTTATATGCTAGGATGTTTTAAGCTCTAACTTCTTACTTTATTGATTTGTGATTTTTTATTTATTATAAATATATTTTTTTATGTCTTATACTTTATTCATTATTTGTTGCATTGTTGGTTTTCTCATATTAATTAAGTTATGTCTTAAATGTTGATTATTTATGTAGAATGTTGCATATATATAAAAATTAATATAGCATTAATATTTTAGAAATAAAAAAAAAAATACCCTGGGAATGCCTTGGTCGCCTAGGCGGCGCCTAGGCACCTAGGCGCCCAAGATGGCCCCGAACGCCTTGGATCACCTTGTCGCCTTGACAACTATGGTTCTCACAGATAAATTATATGATAAATGGGCATTTGAAAACTCCATTGTGATGGCTTATTTAATTGGTTCTATGGAGCCCAAAATTGGCCAGGAGTATTTACTGTTACCTAATGCTACAGAAATTCGGAAGGCTACCAAGAAGACATATTCCCAGGTTGGCAACTATTTTTTTATTTATGATCTCCATGTGAAGATCAGTGCAACCAAGCAATAGAACATTACAGTCTTCCAATATTATTTTGAACTCCGAAGTTTGTGGCAAGAGTTAGATTATTATGATACCTTTATTGCTGCCTGCTCCAGTGATGTTGCTGCCATGAAACTTGCAAAGGACAAACTACGGGTCTATAATTTTTTGGCTGGCCTCAATATTAAATTTAATCAGATTCGTGCTCAAATCCTTAGTGGGGAGCCTCTCCCATCTTTAGAACAGGCTTATGCCTTGGTTCAGTCTAAGGATATGCGCTATACTTCTATGATGCCCCCACTACCAACAGAAAGGTCAACCCTCCAAACCACTCAGCCAAGTGGCCTTGCATTACCCAAACCAATTCGGTGTGACTAGGAAAGGACCGACACACCAAAGAAACTTGCTGGAAATTGCATGGCAAACCAACCGATTTTGAGGCCAAGAGGTGTGAAAGATAAATGTAGAGACCTTAGAATTTCAAGGCACCACAAGCTCATCAGACAGATACTTGCCCTTTTACTGGGGCTCCACCTATGTTGTCCACAAAAGAACTTCAGGCTCTCCGACATCTTTTCAGGCCATCTGCTGCAGCCTCTACCGGTCATCCTTCATCATCTGCCACACTAGGTTCTTTTTTTGTATAATCAGGTATTTCTCATGCTGGTCACTGTGCTTTCTTTGTTCATGGCCCTTAGGTTATGGACACTGAAGCCACTGATCACATGACTAGTTTAGCGAACTCTTTTTTTGTGTACTCTCCCTCTTCTGGGAAAGATACAATCTGAGTTGCAGATAGGTCTCTCTCTCCTATATTTGGGAAGAGATCCATCCGTTGCTCCTCTACCCTTACCTTAGAGTCTATTCTTCATGTTCCAGGCTTTGCTACAAATTTGCTATCTATTAGTAACCTTACAAAATCTCTTAACCGCAAAGTGACTTTCTTTCCATCTTCGTGTGTAATTCAGGATCTACTGAGCGGGAAGACAATTGGACATGGTAGATTGCATGGTAATCTCTACTTGCTTGCAGATGGTCCTTCAGAACCTCCATCATCACCTCCACCTTTACCTCTACCTACGCCACATCACCTTTACACCGCTGTCAGCACCCTCCTGCAGTGGCATAGTCGTCTTGGTCACCCTTCTTCAGTAGTTTTGTTTCAATTGTTTCCTTTTTTATTTAAGCATTGTAATAAAAACGGGTTATGATGCAAAACTTGTGTTTTGGCTAAACAAGCTCGTACAACTTATTTACCTTCCTTTAATAGAAGTGGTGGTTTGTTTGATTTGGTGCACTCTGATGTATGGGGTTCTACTAGGACGACTTTCATCTGTGGCAATCATTGGTTTTTTAACTTTTGTTGACTGTTACTCACGGACTACATGGGTTTACCTAATGCATAATAAAAGTGAAGTTTTTCAATGCTTTCGCCAATTTCAAAATATGATAAAGACACAGTTCCAGGCACAGCTGAAAGAACTTCGTAATGATAATGGTAAGGAATTTCTCGATGGGACATTTCAGCACTACTTGTCAGAAAATGGCATCCTCCACCGAACGAGTTGCATTAATACACCTGCTCACAATGGCATCGCAAAACGAAAAAACTGTCACCTTCTTGAGACCGCCAAAGCTCTCATGTTTGAGAGCAATGTTCCAACCCGTTTTTGGAGTGTTGTTATTCTCATTGCCGCTTCCCTTATCAATCGGCTCTCTTCAAGAATTCTCAGCAACAAAACCCCTCTGGATCTCCTACTTGGTGCTACTTCCTTTGTGTTACCGCCGAAGGTTTTTTGTTGTGTTTGTTATGCTTGCAATCATCAATTTCCTGGCAAGCTTGATCCTCGGGGACTCCGGTGTATTTTCATTGGCTATCCTGCCACTCAGAAAGGCTATAAGTGCTACCATCCTCCTTCCCGGAAAACATATATTACTAAGGATGTTCTCTTTCATGAACATCTAACGTACTACAAGCAACATCTTCAGGGGGAGAAGGATGAGCAAAGTGTTGAAGATGTGCCTATGTTTGAAGATGTGCTAGAGGAACTAGAATAGGTCCAAGAAAGAGTGATGAATTCAGCTCCAGATACAGATGCACCACCTTCTCCAGAGACAGATGCACCACCTTTTATACCCATACCACCACCTTCTATACCAATACTTGTACCTGTACCTACACCTACAACTAGTCCCATAACCAGTCCAGCCAAACCTCCGCAGGTCTACAGCTGAAACCATGCCAGAAACAAGCAAGGAAAGGCCACTACCATCAACGGAACTACACATGTCCCTTCACCAGCCTTGGATCCAAAGACTGAGCTTCCTCCTGGTAATGAAATTTCACTCTCTGACTCCGACTTACCCATTGCCATTCAGAAAGGTACTAGGTCCTGTACACATCACCCAATTTTCAATTTTGTTTCATATAATTCTTTATCTCTTTCATTCTGTGCTTTTGTGTCTTCGCTTTCTTCTGTGTGCAGGATGCAATTTTGGATGAACGGTGGAAAACTACAATGATGGAAGAAATGAGAGCTCTGAAGAAGAATAATACTTGGGACCTCGTTCCACTCCCACTGAGTAAGAGACCAATAGGGTGCATAACGCAGTATTACTCAGCCAAATCATGATCAAATCACAAGATCACGCAAGATCAAATCAGATCTCGCAAGATCAAATCAGATCTCGTAAGATCAAATAAATCATTCAATTGGAAAGATCAATCTTAAAAGGATATGATGTTGCTGAAACAATCAAGGAAAAATATGATGCTACTTAGTTATTATAGTAGAATGTTATCTCCAATATATTTCAGTTCGTTTAGTAGTTACTTTCCTAGTTAATTTCCTTCCAGGTTAATTAATTTCCTTTGTCAATTCCTTTCCATGTTGAGAGTCAATTTTGAGCTCTATTTAAAGTGATGTAAGGCTTAGGCCAAAAGATAGATTTGAAGTAATGAAAGAAACTTGGTTTATGCCATTTCTGTAAGAGACAGATGAATGAAAGACTCATGAGGTGAGAGACCTCTGGTGGTGAGAGGCTGCCTAGGCCTTAAGGTGAGATGCCTTAGGTCATATCTTCCTACTTTTCTTCCAAATACTTCTTCCCTCCATCCATTGATTCTTTTCATTTTCTTGTTATATCAAACATATCAAAAATAAAAAATAAAAAAATTATTGTTCACGTTTTACTGTTCATCGATCCTATTATGAGCCTAGTTCCTAATTTGTTAAGTTTTGAGGACTGGTCTTATATTATTTGGTATCAGAGCATGGTATTGCCATGGAATTTGAAAAAGGTGGAGATCAACAACACAACAACAAAAAAAAAATACTCACCCCGATATGTGCTTAACTGATTCAAAACTCGTGGTCAAGCTTTTTTCAAGCAGGGGAGAATTGATGCAGTATTGCTCAGCTAAATCATGATCAAATCACAAGATCTCGCAAGATCAAATCAGATCTCACAAGATCAAATAAATCATTCAATTGAAAAGATCAATCTTAAAAGCAATCAAGGAAAGATATGATGCTGCTTAGTTATTATAGTAGAATGTTATCTCCAATATATTTCAGTTCTTTTAGTAGTTACATTCTTAGTTAATTTCCTTCCAAGTTAGTTAATTTCTTTTGTCAATTCCTTTCCATGTTGAGAGCCAATTTTGAGCTTTATTTAAAGTGATGTAAGGCCTAGGCCAAAAGATAGATCTGAAGTAATGAAAGAAACTTTGTTTATGCCATTTCTGTGAGAGACAGATGAGTGAGAGACTCATGAGGTGAGAGAACTCTGGTGGTGAAAGACAACCTAGGCCTTAAGGTGAGATACCTTAGGTCATATCCCCCTACCTTTCTTCCACCCTTTCTTCCCTCCATCCATTGATTCATTTCCTTTTCTTGTTATTTTAAACATATCAAAAAAAAAAAAGTATTGTTCATGTTTTACTATTCATCGATCCTATTGTGGGCCTGGTTCCTAATTTGTTGAGTTTTAGGGACTGGTCATACATTATTGCAAATGGGTTTTTACAATCAAACAGAAAAGTGATGGCACAGTGGATCGGTATAAAGCAAGCTAGTAGCCCGTAGATTCACTTAGACATATGGTATTGATTACCAAGAAACTTTTGCGTCAGTGGCTAAGATGACAACAGTGCTGGTTCTCTTAGCATGTGTTGCACACCACAATTGGGATTTGCAACAGCTTGATGTAAAGAATGTCTTCCTTCATGAGGAAATCAATGAGGAAGTTTATATGGACTGTCCACCTGGGTTTACAGATGCAAACACCAATGGGAAGGTATGTAGGCTGAAACACTCTCTTTATGGACTCAAACAGTCCCCTAGAGCATGGTTTGGTAAACTTCATAAAGCTATGATAGCCTATTGTTATGCACAAAGTAATGCTGACCATACATTATTTATCAAGCATTCCTCAGGAAAATTTACTGCACTTCTAATATATGTGGATGATATTATTATCACTAGGAATAGTGAAGATGAGATAAGGAAACTCAAAATGTTTCTAAGGGAGGAGTTCGAAATTAAAGATCTTGAAAAACTTAGGTACTTTCTTGGGATCGAAGTTACTCGTTCTGCAAAAGACATTTCTTTCTCAAAGGAAGTACATCCTTGATCTTCTATCAGAAACAGGTCTATTAAGCTGTAAACTGTGTGATACTCCACTAGATCCTAATATTAGGCTCAAGGAGAAAGAATGAACACCAACAGATAAAGGTAGGTACCAGCGATTAGTTAGAAGGCTGATCTATCTATCACATACCAGGCCTGATATTGCATTTGCAGTGAGTTTGGTGAGTCAATTCATGCACGATCCCTATACATCACATATGGAGGCAGTTTATAAAATTCTACACTATCTAAAGGCTGCTCCAGAGAAAGGGATTCTACTCTCACCAAATGATCATCTCAGAGTAGAGGCTTATACTGATGCTGACTAGGCAGGTAGTCCAAATAGGAAATCAATTTCAGGATATTGTACTTTTGTAGGTGGAAATTTGGTCACTTGACCCAGCAAGAAAGAGAATGTGGTGGCCCGTTCCAGTGCAGAAGCAAAATTTCGAGCAATGGCTCAGGGAATATGTGAACTACTATGGTTGAAGGGCTTACTCGACGACTTGAAAGTCAAGTGCTCTCAATCTCTGACTTTGTTTTATGACAATAAAGCAGCCATCAATCTCTGACTTTGTTTTATGACAATAAAGCAGCCATCAACATTGCTCACGATCCAATTCAGCATGATAGGACTAAGCATGTTGAGGTAGATCGTCACTTCATCAAAGAAAAGTTAGAAAGTGGTCAAATTCAAATTCCATTTGTCAAATCAGAGGATCAGTTGGCAAACATTTTCACTAAAGGTTTACCTGGGAAACAGCTTCACATGATATTGTTCAAGTTGGGTATGGATGATATATATGCATCAACTTGAGGGGGAGTGTCGAATTATATAAGGGCATGGCATACTTGTAATTTTATATTTTATAATTGTTTTATTTCCTTTCCTTAGAATCCTAGTCACTCTAGAGTTGGGACTCCTAGTCACTCTAGAGTTCCTGTTAGATTGTAATCGTATTCATTATAAATAATAAGGTTGTGTGGAGAGATAATTAATTCTCTCCCATTCTTTGATTCAACACATTCGAATTTGGTTCACACAATCTTCAGGTTTTTCTAAAATAATTCTTTGAATGTATTGCACCCTCTCATCATTCCACTTCACTGCTTTTGCTCTAGAGTTGCATGCAGTATATATGACAACAAACATGGAAGCCAATATTGATGATATAATGCCAACAATGGTTCAACCTTTCTCTTGGCGAAGCCACGGCATAGTCTCATTCTATAATTTTTTAATCAAGAACAGGCAATAATTAAGAAATCATAAATAATATCAAGCAACAAAAAAAAAAGCATTTGCATCTTAGCAATTGAATCAATAATTATGTTTAACAGAAGAAGAAGAAGAAAGGAAAAAAAATGTGGAACATGATAAAAAAATAAATGGTGAATGGTTCAAACATCTCTCCTCATGCTGATTCTAATGTGTGGAATTGAATACAATTTTTATATGCCAAATTTTCGGAGACAGCAGGTTGACATCAGTTGGTCTCACTCCTACGCTCTCACTTTAATATTCTCAAATTTAGCAGTCCTAAGAGTTAACAACATGATAGATATATGGAAATTGTTGTAAAAACTAATTTTGTACTATTTAGAAAACAAACCTCAAAAGGAATTGAAGTAGAAATAGAACAGAACCACACGAGGTCAAACGCAAGAGGCAAGTCAATCCCAAAAACTCAAAAGTTCAGTAAAACCTCTTTCAATTCCTGTAAAAGTAAAATAGACAAAGCAGTAGAAATGAGAACCAGAGCAAGTCAATTATAGGAACCACTGTTTATCTAGGGAAGCTCAGAAGGAAAACATGTAAAGCCCTCCAAGATTATATACCAGCGAAGTTCAATATTAGCATAATAATCAAAAAGAGCAGGTACATTGTGGTTTGGGCTCCTTGACCTGCAGTAGTTCATATACAGGACCATTGAATTGTTGGTGGGGTTGACATCGTCCAGCCTATTGTCAGGTCCAAGTATGGCCATACCCAGACCATTTAGTCATTTACCTCACAAACCTGAATCACTGCCCCGATGCTTCCTTAAGAGCAGAATAATTGGGTTCATCCATTAGACGCAGGTTGGGCTTAAAACTCAGTGTAAAAAGCTCAACTGTGTGTCAGTGTGAAAGTGTGTGCGAGTGTGTGGAAGAAAAAGCCTCCTTATGCAGTTATGCCTTGATTGATAAGATAATCAGGACCGACACCTCCTATGGTACACTTCAAAGAAACCATACTTTCTTTAATAATTATAACATTAACTCACTTTCATTCATTGATATAAAAAAGAGAGAACCTATCAAGTGGTTAGTAATATTGATGAAAAATTCTACCAAAAAAATCCTCTATGAAAGATAGGAATTCATTCATGTACACTGTTATTTGCCATACTGATGTTAAGTTCTATAAATTGAAAAAACAAGTCTTATTTGTTTTATAAGACAAGAACAAATGATGTGAAACCTCTCTCTCTCTCTCTCTCTCTCTCTCTCTCTCTCTCTCACACACACACACACACACACACATTGAATATATCTTGCACTTTGAGTCTCAAGCGCTGATAATGCTATTGAGAATTCCAAAAAATCTTTCATAGAGACCAAATGTAAATAAATGTTAAAAAATTGAGGCCCGATTGGCACCTATGTGGTATATAAGATGATGCGATATTCAGAACACAAAAAAAAAAAAAAATTCCTATGCGGGATAAATGGGTATCTAAGGTAAAAGTCTCCTTTAACAGACTCTAATACATCAACAAGCATTTATGAAGACTACAAAACCAGGTCTGGTTCTCTTTCTATGACATTAAGAATTAAGATCCAGGCTTTGAATTATGAGTGTGGCAACTGAGTTGTTAGTGGAATCCTTCTAAGACTTCTTAATGGACTTCAAGCTGAAAATATACCCTCTCTAATTCTCATCAACATATAACACAAATTTGGTTTACACAATCTAAAGCATGCTTGCAACTTATTTACCATTCCAAAAGAAGTAGCAAAAAAATATATATATATATCTACGAAGCATTTCCATCCAATGGTGTGTAATCTATCAACTTTTCAATCACAAATCACAGCAGGACAGGATTTTTGTGAAATAACTTTAAAAAAGTTTTCAGAATGCATGTTGTAAAGAACAAACAGGAATTGCATATATTCTCCAAAGGAAAATCAAGAAGCAAGAACAACTGGAAAACAAGAAATCCAATCATTTTCAGAATTTAAAACCTCTGCTGAAAAGACGAAGCAAAAAGGATACAGGTCAGACAGTATAGATGAAGAGTACAGTTCTAGTAGCCCAATTTCTCCCACATGGCATGCCTACTAGATTGACCCAAACAGTTGAATGGTAAAAAGACACCACATATCTTATATAAAATGAGTTTATTTGAAATAGTAATAGTAGAAACAATAAGTTATTTAATGATGATGATGGTACAACAACAATACTAATAACATAGGCACTATTTCATTTATAGCATTAACAATTTACGATCAAATTACTGTACCAATAAGATTAATGATACTTAGGACCCAAGATTTTATTCATATTCCTACCAAGCTTAATGAAGATGGATATTTCTTAGCTCACTTTTTCACCCCCTCTCACCCAACCTCCTAATCTAATTGAAAATATCTTGAATCACTTTCTCATATCTTTGGCAAATAGTTACAATAAAAGAATAATAAAATAAGCACTGTTGCTTGAAGTTCCTTGTATTTCAGCAAGTGTTCATGAAATTCTACCCACAAAAAAAGTGTTCATGAAAATGGGAAGAAAGAAAGTATAAATAATTAAATGGTTCATATTTTCCCATCTAGTAAATCAGGAAATGTAATGCTTTGTTATAGTTTCCTGCTAGCAGATATGTGCTTGGAGTAAAACCTACACATGAAAATTATGAACATTTATGTGCACGAAACAAGTTGAGGATGAATTAGCAGAACCACAAGAAGGAAATGATAGATAAGAGCATAGTTATCAATTTTGGCCGAAATTATGGATTTCGGTCGAAATAATTCAGTTTTTTGACCTAGTGTTGAAATCAAATAGTCAGTAATTTCGGTCCAAAATTACTGTTTCGACCAGAAACCATTGTTTCGATCTTGACCGGAAACCATTGTTTCGATCAAAACCTGGTCTGACCGTAAGTATATAAATACCAAATTTCGGTCGAAACTTGTCCATTTCGACAAGTTTCGATAAAAAATGGTAGTTTAGAAGAGATTTCGATAGTAATCTATTTTCATCTCCAGAATCTCTAATTGTTATCAATGTTTAGTGTAAGACAGGAACAGTATATAGGAGGGAAAGTATAACAACACATAACACTTATTTATGACTAACACCATTTAAGTAAATGTTTATTAATTTTTATATATCATTTACTTCAAATATTATTCATAAATAAACAAACACCCCCCCAATTTGAATCCAATAAAAATTTCTAAAATTCAAATTCCATAAGAATAAAAATCAACTTTCCATTTCAAGAATAAAAATTGGATTTTCGATCGCGGAACAATTTTCAACTTTCAAATGCTAGCCAATTTAAAATTTTCATAAATTTTATTAGAGTAAAACATTACTAAAAACCAAGAGTCTATCAAAATAATCTTTTGTTTTGATAAATTATTTTCCGTTCAAGCAACTTCAAACAACATTCACATACTCTATACAAGGTTTGTTCGGAGTGCAACTCCTTCAATATAATTCAGATTCAAGCAATCTCAGATTTATTGCAAATCTGATTATGCTAGCTTTCTGACAAATCTGACATTGCTTCAATCCGAGTTATATTGAAGGATTTATGCTCCAATCAAACATTGTTTGGAGTATACAAATGTTGTTTAAACTTTAAAGTCATCAAAATGGGAATAATTTTTTAGACATCAAAACAAAAGATTATTTTTGGCGAACTCTTGGTTTTTTTTGTGATTTATTTTAATAAGATTTATGGAATGTTTATATTGGAGAAAAAAACCAGCATTTGAAAATTGAAAATCGCCCTGTAATCGAAAATCCAGTTTTTGTTCTTGAAATGGAAAGTTGATTTTTTATCCTTTTGTAATTTGAATTTTAGACTATTTTTATTGGATTCAAATTAGGGGTGTTTGCTTATTTATGAATATTATCTTAAGTAAATGAAATATAAAAGTTAATAAACATTTACTTAAATGATCCCCAAGTAACAACGAACATTAGCATACTATGGTTTAGACATTGATAATCCATTTAGGATTTTTTTAGTGAAAATCACAATGGATATGTGAAGAAAGTTAAAAATGCGTCACCCACAAAAAAAATGGGCTCAAAAAAATAAATTTTTGGCCACCAAAACTAAGTTTCGCAATCTGACTAAAATATCCCAAGTATCGGCAAGATTTCAGCCAAAATTACCAAAATTTCAGTTTTGGGGCTAGACGAAACCAAAATTTAGAACCTTGGATAAGAGGTGAAGAAAAAAAAACAAATAAAATATGAGTGAACAAAGGCAAAACCTTCTCTCAAAAGCTCTCTTTTTATGATCTATATATATACACGTAAAATCCGCAAACAAAAGACTTACAGTTGGTTCATGCTTACAACATCCTTGAAATATCACTTCATACTAGAACTAGCATGAAACAGAGGTTACCAATGAAGTTTTTTTGTCATGAATTTTAACTTAATTTGGTTATGAACTTGGGAGGGAAAAAGGAAACAAATTTCACAAATCATTTTACTGAAAACCTACACTATATATGCTATGAAAAAATCTTTCACCTTGGTGATTACCATCACCTGACTACATTCCTAGTTGTATTGAACACTAATATTTCCTCAAATCATATGAGCCCATATTAACCCTTTTCCAAGTAAGGATGTATAAATGTTTTAGCAGGAAGGTTGTATTCATGTATTAGCAATTAGCAAAACAAGAAGGCATTATGAAACTTATGAAGAGAAAATTTGATGCAACTTTGAGCATCTTATGAATTCACCTGTGTTTCCATTTTCTTTCTAAGAAATGATTTATAACATCATTTATATTGACTACAAACACCCAGTAAATACAGGTAACTGTTGTACCTATCCTCTGCAGATTATTGTGGCCTGTTGTTATTATTTCTGAGAACAAATTAGACTGTGTGCAAACTATTCTGACCAGCACTGGATTCTCATACCATTTATGGATGTTACATTTATAAAGTTAAATCATCACTAGTGGGCTTTGTGAAACCTCAAATGAGACCATAGGCTAATGTATAAATGTAGGCTCTGGAATCAGAGCATATCCTGACCCATAATCACCAACTTCATCACTGTTATAACCAAGTAGCAACCCATTGTGGAGCAAGCTCGGGAATGTAGGATATTTAGAAGAAATGTGCACAAATGTTCTCTCGCATACAAACAAACACATCACAAACAGATGAAGAAATTAAAAATAAAAAAATGAATATCAGATTCTTACCTTTTTCGCAGATTGACTTAGTCCCTCATCGAAGACGCTAAAGAATTTGAAGTTCAATCTACAGATATAGTTATCAATAGCTTAGAGTAAGGTTCAAAATCCCGAGTCTTGAGGGTGTCTCGACCATTGGGAAAACTGAGACCTCGACCAACAAAACACTGTAAAAACCCCGCGAAGGCTAAAAAATTGTGTTTCAAGGCTGAAATGGTCAGGCATGCTACTCTAGGAAAACCCTAATTTAACATAAACACATTTAAACCATAAAATTGTAAAAATAATCACATCGTGTGAATTCTTTCAAGGCAAGGGGCAGCCTGTGAAAAATTTCTCGAATTGGTTTGCCATTTCCATATCCATAAAGGATATAATTGACAACTCGAAGTTGAACATTATCCCTTTCCTGGGGGTCCTTCTCAGACTTGATCTTCAACTTGTCCACCATCTCTTTGGAAAGCTGCGTCTCGCTACTTCCACCATCAATGATCACCTTGCACACGAAGCCACCGGATGGTTCGAAAAATCTTAGTCCTCTTCCAATGGTCGGTGCTCCACTTGTATCTTATATTTACCCCTTTCAGGCCCGATGGTTGTTTGGATTTACACCCATGTTTGTCAATGTCACTCTGAAGTTGAGATGTAAACCTAGGTTAATACTAGCTATTCTACATAATGATACACTAGTAGAAGATCAAAGAAGGCCAAATGAGCCAATAAAATTATTTTTTAGGAGAAGAATAAACATAATAACACTTAATTAGTTAATTGTCATAGTAAAAAAACCCAAAGTAGTTAAGTAGACTATACAATCATAATTCATACATTATGTCAAGAACAAGTCGAAAATGTTGAGACCAGTTGAGAACTGGTCGAGACCAGGTCTCATGTGAGAGCTCATATCGCCATGTGAGAGAACTTCAAGAATCAAGAGATCTCGCCGAGATTTTGAACCATGGCTTAGAGAGAATTAGAAAAAAAAAAATTACCATTGAACCCTGCAAATCCAAAATAGTTTTTGGGAAAAAAATTTTGAGAGAGAGAGGGAGAGAGAGACGAAATTAATGAAGATCTTACCAGGATCTTCCAGTCGACCTTGACTTAGCAATTGGAGATTAGGATTCCTTCATTCCAAAAATAAACCTAGCAATTTGCCTTAAGATTCATTAAAGCAAATACAAAGAGAGATGAGGAAGAAGTAGAAATGGCGCCTCTTCTTCGTCGTAGTTTCAGAGAGAATAGCTGATAAGGACGTTTCCAGGAGTGAAGTTGCAGAGAGAATCGAGTTTAAAAGTTATATTAAAAGATAACAGTAGTTTGAGTACAAATGGCAAGCTTGTTTTAGGTGCCATCTCATAAAACATTTTGAGACCTATCTCTTAGGGGAAGTTTATCTACTAAAGAAAGGGCTCGAATCCTTATCAGACATTTATACATGCACTTGGATTCTCGATTTAATAACAGGACTTTGTAACAGATTTTGACATAACAATTAAAGCAATTAAAAGGAAGACAGAGAGCACATTAGCATCACTCACATATGATGCTCCACAAGATATCCAACTGTATCTCAAACACCGGACCAAATGAGATTAAAGCCCAGAAAGATTTTGCATCTCACAGAAATAAAAAGCCTTCCATATCCAGCCTAGTTTAAGCCTTTATCCTTACCTTTTTTAGAAGAGTTTTAGTCTACCTAAAACTCTTCCTTCAAATCAACAGAGATCAACTAAATAAATAGAGATAAAGTACCTACTAACAGAGTAAAAGCCACATTAACCAGCCAACTTTTCATAATCCATATAACCACGATCATTATGGAATAACAAGCCAAGTTTCAGCCACCCAAGTTTGGAGACTAATGATCTAGCTTTTCTAGCATGAGATGTCTTCATCACTTGTCTTTGTAGTAAGAAGCATTCTTCTAAGTATATTTCCCATCACAAATCCACATCATGCTAATTAATATCTGGCCATAATTTTGCAAAATCAACTTATATTATATTCATGAAGATATTGAATCATTGAAAATAAGAGAGCAACCAACAAACGGCAACACATCAAGTTTGACCTATGAAAAATAAAAAGGGAAAATGAAGGGGAAAACCAAAAGGGTAGTGACAGAAATAGAATCTCATTTTTATAGTAACTAATGACTTGCAAAATAAAACTTTCTTGGACACTAAGGGGCCGTTTTGTTAGATGAGAAGTGAAGTAAAGTAAACTTAGAACAAAAGCTAAACAGAGTTTTGTACTCATTACCAAGAATAATAGTGTAACTAAACTTTATATTTCTTGAAAAAAGTTACAATGATATATTGGATGAAAAGTGAAGTTAAATAATTGCAGAATTTAGTATATTGTTGGGTTGGTTACAAAAATATCTTGGTAATGATTGCAAAACTTCCCATTTTTCTTGTTATAATTTTACTTCACTTAACATCTAACCAAACGTTCCCTAAGACACAAGTAATTAAGAGAATAAGTATTTTTACACTTAACAACACAATTGAAAATTAAGTCCTCCAATAAAAAGGTCCTTGGTTATTTGAAATATCAATGCATGCCATCCTAGGGGACAATAGTTTCTTGAAAAGTTTTTATCAGCAAAAAAATAAAAAGAACAGTGACATAGTTTCTTTCTTAACAACACCTCACCCAACAAGACAAACATGACATGCAACTCCCTGTGTAAGATAGAGATTAAGGAGTCACAACATCCATGTTGATCCATCAATTTTTTCCTGTTGTAGCAGTACTATTCCTTCATTATTTTAGTATTTAACACATAGTCTAACTTCAAAGCAAATTAAGTACATAAAATAAAATAAAATAAACTTCGAAGCAAATTAGCAAACACCATTTTTCTTGGTCACACATCACTAAAATTTTCCATTTCAACTCAAGACTCATGAGTTGAACTTTAGATGACATTTCAGTCCTACAATTTGAATTTAAACGGGTGGAGTACTAAAAAAATTATAATAACAATGGTGACCAAATAGGAAGCATCGGTAGCATGCAATAAGAATGGCTACCAACCAGGTCATCTCTTGGTCCACCAATATGAGTAGGAGCATGAAATGATTGTCAGGATACTCATGACTTCCAAAAAGGGTTAGAATAAGCCAAGGAGGATGAGAGGCAGAAAATATAAAATTTCAGGACACTTCTCAGAAAGTCTCAATATGAGCCTCTATAAGCACAGGAACCAACAACTTTTCCTCACCAAGTATATGGGCAGAGGGATTCCCATCAAGGGGCAGTGTTTTGTTTGGGCCCCATATCATAACAAGATTTTGATAATAGATAAAATAGTTACGAAAGGGTACTCCCATCGCCCGGTTGTTAATCCTTATGTCCAAGAGATGCTGGAACTGTCTTATATTCACTTCTTCAGTTTGTCCTTTTTCCATGGAAGTAAAGATGGGCATTCTAATGGATTGTGGTAGCACATTCTAAGGGCATGTGGTAGCACAGCTGCATCAAAAATTCATAATGATATACTAACACTATGTGCATTCCAGGGAAGTAAAGATGGGCAGTTTTTTCTATTAAATTACCAATCTGTTCCAAAACACCATCAAAGATATAATAAATAAATAAATAAATAAATAAATAAAAACCTTAAAAAATAATACAAGATTTTTGTGGTTACATTAAAAATGAACAAAATGAGTACTAAGATATCATCATCATTCATGAGAAACATCTCTCTCTCTCTCTCTTCCAGTTGTTCCTTCACCCTCAGGCTTCACTCTTATTTACAGAGGGAACTCATCTCCGGTAGTGGCGGTGACAACGACGACTTGAATCTACTAACTCTTGCTGCTTTTGACTGTTGTTGTTGCCTCCCATAATCTTCATCTTCCTTCTTATTCAAACTAAAAGAAATTTAGCTTTGGAATCGAAATGAGAGAGAGCATAAGGGTTGCAAGGGAAGAATGCGAAGGAGAAGCCGGAAAAAAAAAAGGGACTCACAGCAGAAAGGTTTGGAGATGGGGGGAAACAGAGTGGGTCATATGTAAAGAAGAGAAATTATACTGTAACTTCCGTTATTGAGCTGAGTGGGAATGGAAATGAGGAAAAATCTCTCTCTCTCTCTCTCTCTCTCTCTTAAGCCAAACTCGCAAAACACAGTTTTTTCTACTGTACAAATCAAATTTGACGCGATTACAAATTTAGCAACTCCCACTAGTGCTTCCCAAAAGAAATCTAATGTTAAGTAAAATGCCGCACCAACTAAGTTTCCATAAATTGAAATTCCGTCATATGCAGCCTCAAACCCTCCCTGTAAATTAGCAATAATTTCCCCAAAACAGCTACTAGTTGCAAAATCGTTGTCTGATCATTTGAAT
This sequence comes from Protea cynaroides, assembly GCA_028583415.1. Lineage (NCBI taxonomy): Eukaryota > Viridiplantae > Streptophyta > Magnoliopsida > Proteales > Proteaceae > Protea > Protea cynaroides. Next base: position 20,100,654 of record CM053275.1, read on the forward strand.
CTAATCGACTGAGATTGCAAACAGCAACGAACTATGTCGAATGAACAAGCTTTGGCCCTCCGAAAATAGCCTGAAATAAAAATAAAAAAAACAGTTCAGCACTAACCTGAGACACTCTAAGCTTCAACGCAACCAATATCCGATGTATGAAACAACTTGCATTTCACTTAATCTTCTAGAGAAATAAGAAATTAAGGCACGCAGTTCTTACCTCTCTGAAGTTCTTCCTCCAACTCTTAATCTTTCAACACCGGATTCTCTACAAATAGATTTGCCTGGAAGATCAGCAAACAAAACAAAGCATGATGTTGCAAGGTTTACAGTAAGGTTTTGTAATAAAGGAAAGTTAAATTAAAGCTTTAAGGTTAGGGCTCAACAGATTGGAGGCAAATCATAGAAGGATTCACGATATTGTTACCAGATAGAGAAGGATCAAACAGAATCAGCCGAGGAGGGAGATCGGAGAAAGGAGTTGAGGTTGGCGAAGAAGTTGGTTTTTGCTGGGTCAGTCGCGAAGTCGTAAAGAGTAGTGTTCTGTTGTCTATGGGCCGGGGGTGTTTATGTGTTAACGGTTGGAATAAAGATATTGTTATTCTAAATTATTATATGGACTAAAGTGATAATAAGAAAAATCATGTAGTAAACATGTATCACTAATCTATACATACGTAGATATATGTATCTATATATATATATATATCAACTGTAATCATATAGTTAAAATTGAAACATACATGAAATAACTATGCGTACCTTAACAGCAATAATTCAAAATAATAAAATGGGTTGAGTCGTGTTGGTACACTCTCCTTAACACAGTATTTGTCCTCTATTGGTACAGTAGGTCTCCTGCAAATCTGTCTCCAAGATAAAACAATCCCTTTTGTAGGATACACACCCAATGTGCACACACTGACAGATATATGCAGACCCAACGGCTAAGATCAAATCTTTTGGAAGAAATACCGAATATCAACACTTTGATAAAACAGAAACGGAGAGAGAGAGAGTTGGAGAAGGAGAGAGAGAAAAATCGTACTGATTTCGAATGAGAATGAAGCAAGGGGTCGGGCTCTATTTATAGGGCCCAAGTACCCCTTGAATGTGTCCACTGGATGGGGTGTGACCCTCCAAATGGACCGTCCAGATCTCAGATCCTGAGATCAACGGTCGATGATACTCTTTTATGTATATATCTCTCTACACATGTACCATTTCCAAAAGGGCATCCAGGTAGGGGTGCGTCCTATTCCGCCCATAGTCCGTGGCCCTCGCCTGCGCCGCGTCACGGTCGCAGGTCGCAGATCGCAGTCTGGTCTGGTCCGACGCGCGCGCGTGTGAGTCAACCAAATATTGCTTCCATTTTAAGGCTCAAAGGATATGCGACACTCCCTACAAATAAAGACCTCTCCTCCACAATCTTTAAGCAATATGGGGACTAAAAAGTACTACATTGGAAAGGCCAACTCAAAACCGAAAAAATGAAATTCCCGCCCAAACCGAAAATCAAAATTTGGAACTAAAACAAAAAAGCAAAATTTTGAATTTTACATCTTTTTAAACTTTATTTAGAAAAACCTTTTTGACTTGACTTTTCCAACAGATATATTACTATTCAAATTTTCTGGCTCCATATGCCAGTGTCGGTGCCGGTGCCGGTGCCGATGCCGGAGGCCATAGGGAAGCATTCCTTGTACAAACCTTTAGTTAATTAGGTTGATTTAAAATTTTAGTAGTAATCTCTATGTTTGTTTGTGGTGTTTTTTTTTTTGCCATTTTTTGGGTAAGGATGTAATCTTGGTTGAAAAGAGGTTTCAACTCACAATTTATTAATTTTAGGGAAATTTATTGAGACACTCCCATGATAATTGATTTACTATACAAAACTACTTTCTTGACAAAAATTACATGAACTACCCATAAAACAACGTTTTATAATAATATACTCCACAACATTGGGCGTTAAAAACTAATAAAATTATTTTAAGACAATACTATCTTTACTCAATGTAGAATTATATAAATATATCATCGTCTATCTCTGGAATGAGGCTTTTGCATCCTAGAGAGATGATGGTGAATTTATGTAATTTTACAGTAAGGGTACTATTGTCTTAAAAAAAATTCAAAATTTCTCTCGTTATTTTTTAACGTCTGGTGTGGACTATACTGTTATAAAACATTGTTTCAATGATAGTTTGTGTAACTTTTGTCAAGAGAAGGTAGTTTCATATAGTAAACCAATTGTCAAAGGGGTGTCTGAGTAAATTTTCCTTAATTTTAAAGTGTTTGTTTAAACGTGGGCAAGCCAAAGGATTACAAACCATTGAATGAGGTTCTTAGACCAGATTAGAAAAATAAATCCATAAAACATTATTGATCTAGAACGAAAATACATTACTAAATATTATCTTCAGGGAAATTTGCTTATACCATTTCTAGACTAAGGTCTAAATACAATGACTACCCTAGCACATAATAGGACCGCAGAACAAGGAACAAATTGAACAATACCAGAATTGAGAGAAAATTTATAATTAAGATAGACAAATTTGAAATAATCTAATATTTAAGATGCCGATGATCTTGGTTTTAGTCTGAGACTGTTGCTAACCGAAGCAATTCAATAGCTACAGCCTAAAATGTAAAGGTAGAAATGAAATCAAGTTTTTAATATAAGGGTTTGAGAGGTTAATTTAGCCATTTCATCTTTTTTATTTTAAAAGATTAAACATTTCAACCTCACTTGGTTGTAAATGCAACAAGGATAAAATTGTCTTTAAAATTTTCAACTTGACACTATTAGTCAATGAGGTACAGTTGTAATTGTTATGAACTTTAAGATAGTCATTGTATTTGAAGCTTAGTCCAAGAGTGGTAAGAATAATTTTTTTCTTATTTTTATCATTTCAAAATGTGTTATACACCAATAGAACCCATACCAAATACAGCCTAGAATCTCCTATGAAGGTGACACATGATTTTTCTGAACCTCTTGATCAAGTTTGAAATTATTACATTTTTTTATTATGAGTACGGATAATCAAGGTTCAAAATCTTGGATCTCGAGGGTGTCTTGACCCTTGAGAAAATCGAGATTACCGAGATTTCAATGTTGAGAACCTACCAAAACTTCCAAAGGGTAAAAATGGGAGTTTCGACAAGTTTTTTTTTTATGGTTTTAAATCATTTTTTGATGTTTTAAGACCATTTTAAGGCCATTTTAAGGCTATTTATTGTAAAAAAAAATACTAATTTAATATATATAAACACATTTGAAACATAAAAAGTAATTACATTGTCGAAAAAACATACATTCATAAATCATAATTCCCACAAAATGACATAACTCACAAGTGTTCATTATATGAAAGATTTAAATACTCAAAATGAAATATTACATTCCCATCAGTCCATCCCAATGTCTAATCATATGTAGAGTGGTGTGCAGGTTCCATCTGGTCAGATTGACTTTGTTGGAAAAAAATATATCTTGGTCTGATAAACAAAGTCCTGCCATGACATTCTCCAGCTATAGAAGGTCTGGTAGTCTTCTACATATTTCTCATACACAGTATCCGGGAAGTTTCTAAAGATACTTAACTTTGGATATAATTCACGATAATGTGGAGTAAAGTGAGCATACACTGGCTAGTGTGGGGGCGTGGTTCTCTGCAAATTCGGGACTAAAAAAAGACTGTCCACAAAGTTAGAGCCAGTCTGTGAAGTAGCATTACTAGCATCAGTGGAATAATCATATGCACTTCCCATAATACGCTCATCATCACCAGAATAAGAATCGTACGCCGAAGTAGTACCAAATCCATGAGCACTCCACTACCCCTGCTCCTATCCACTGCAACCCTCAATGCTCAATCCTCCAAAGCTTGTGGACATGCAATCAATTTCAACATTAGGCATAATATTAGGATCATGAATGATGTCAAATAAACGATCTTCTTCTTATTCCACTAGTTGCAAAGGGCGTTTCCGTTGACGAGACCTACGTGTATAATCAGTCGTAGGCCATGATGAAGATGCACACCCACCATGATTTTGGATCCTGTATAGAGTGTGTATACTGACTCTCGTCGGTCCATATAATAATGGGTACAATCGGTCCAGGATTTACCACCACCACCATCACCACCACCATTATCAGAAGCTGACCATCCACTCTGATCAATTGTATCATCACCGTCTTCTGGGTCACTACCGACTGGGGGGGTCAAACGATCGAGACGACTATACATGTATATGACGACCCTCATCCGAGGACAAAAACCGCTAGAGATTAGAACCCATCGGAGCAGACACAGTGGGTCAGGCATCCCACCAGGCACATCCATCACTGGTATTACTCTGTCTCACACCTATTCCACATAGGGATCCTCCTCATCTGAAGATAGTTGGAAGACACTGACTAGCTCGATCAGATCTTGGTAATTTTTTGTTCAAACTTCAAGCACTGTACCCTCAGTCTCATGTTGTAATAGATGTACACCAAGTCATTTAGCCATTAAGAGCTCAATTTATTCCGCCTCTTTAAATGGATAAGGGGGAAGGTACTCTAATTTTGTTCACACCTAGACGCAGAACATGTTTGAGATAAGACTTTGATTGTTATTTTTCTCAACTCAGCTGCATGCTCGCCATACAACAACCAACACTCAGTTGCACAAGAAGTAGAACACAATTTAATACATATGTTAAATAAGATATGTTACTTGAAAATTTTAATTTTCATAATTCCATACCAGAATCGGTCTTATCTCATTTAGCCACTGCGGCAGGAGTTCCAAAACTCCCAAGAGCATCTCTGAATGTTTTAATCTACACCCATTTCAAAATTTATTATCATTAGCCATTGTAATATATGAATATTTGAGTAAGCGTAGTGAAGCGTATACGTTAGGGGCGATAGCGAAGGCGTAATAAGTCGGCCTTTTAAGAAAGAAAGTCAGAAAGTCCCCAATTGAACTAGAAAGAATAAGGTTTTGTATTCTAAAATGCCCATGTAGTGTAATATTTACAAAAAATGCCTGGGTGAAAATGCCCGGGTTTTGGGTTTCAGAAAGGAAATAAAGGCTCAAAGTGGTTAAGCAAAGGGATAAAAATGGATTGATGGGAACACCAAAAATGGCCTCTTTTCATTTCAAGATGCTTAGATAGGTTTGGCCCATTCGAGTGTTCTTTGATGATGGCATCATAGGCAAAAACCAGGCCCTTGGTCCGCCCTTTACTCTAATAGGGGCTGCTTCGAATGATCGGGTTTCAACGGCTTCCCTAGCTGTGCTAATCTATCTGGCAGTTCACTACGCACCGAATGATTCTTCACCATTGGTGCCTCTCTCTCTCTCTCCTCTCGGTCTGCCTGAAAAGAGTTCCCGTAAGAGGGACAGTCATTGGTCGTACCGATGGAATGGATTTATCACATCGGGCCCTTTTAGCTGTCCCGAAAAAGAGCTCAACAAATAAATGTACGTCTCTCACCGTACAACGTGGGGCACTTTCGCGAGGGCCAGACAGGAGTTCGACGAAGGGTAGAAAGCCCGGTGTGGCTCGCACGAAGGGTAAGTCGTGCAAGAGGAAGACGTTTCCCCTACTAGTCTAAAGGCTTGATTGGATTGCTATTTGTTTCTGAACTTGCCTTTCTTTCATTGCCAGGAGGGGTGGCCCAATCACGGTAGCCGTAGGGGAACCTCCAGGTTGATGAGTGCTTGTATAGTATAATTTGACATCAATTTTGTCACAACATCTTTTAGGGGGTGTTTGGTAGCACTCCAGAAGTTGGATTCTGACTTCTGGAGCATAAATGGAGTAGAAGCTTATTTGGTAACCCGGTTCAGACTTCTGGAGAATCCATGAGTGAACCGGCTCCAAATGAGCTCTAGAATCCAATTTTTTGAAGCATCAAATAGATGTTTTTCGACTTCAGAGTATAATTTTAGAGTAAAAATCACCCCACACCACTAATACCACCAACTACCACCACCAACACCACAACCCACCAACACTACCCACCACTGCCACCACCCACTGCCGCCACCACCACCACCACCACCACAATGCCACCACCCACCGCCACCACTACCCACCACACCCACCGCCACCACTACCCACCACCACCGCCAACCACCACCCACCACTCCTAATCACCACCCATCACCACCACCACCATCGCCACCACCACCAGCCACCAACCACCGCCACCACCACCTACCACCACCACCAACTATCACCCACCACCACCGCCACCGCCACCACCACCATCCTCAATCACCACCCACCGCCACCTACTATCGCCACCACCACCAGCCACCAACCACCACCACCACCACCCACCACCACCACCAACTATCACCCACCACCACCGCCACCACCACCCCATGTCGCCACCACCACCAACCACCCACCATCGCCACCACCATCCACTACCACCCACCGCTACCTATCATCGCCACCACCACCAACCACCAACCACCGCCACCACCACCCACCTCCACCACCAACTATCACCCACCACCACTGCCACCACCATCCACTACCACCCACCACCACCGCCACCACCACCACCCACCCACCGCCACCCTTCACCACCACCTTCTACCCACCACCACTGTCACCAACCATCACCACTCACCACTAGTGCCACCATCCGTCACCTCCACCACTACTCTGGAGTCCATGACTAAATTAGGTTAACAAACATGTTTCTACTCCATCATACTCTTGAATCCTTTTGAAATTGGAGTAGAAATTTGAACCAGAAGTAAGAATCCCAGAGTTGAAGTTTTATCAAACAGTCCCTTACTGCACCGATAAGGTCAGAATTGAACCCAAGTACATGTGAATATTGATACTTGGGGTTCAAATAGTATGCTACAAAATATGAGTCGTCAGATTAAAATATAGTACTAAGTGGAACTAAATTAAAGACATTTTTAAATATACTCACTAGCCTTATGCAATGGGTGCATCAGTTGACTCTTCCATCGATCTTTGATAATTTCAAAAAAACTTTTGTTTTCACGTGAAAGTATAGCTTTTATACAGTCCTTCAACATATCCATGGTAGTATATAAATGTGGCATGGTGGGCTAGAATACTATATCCACTAATCTCAATACTTTTACTACTGGTTCTAGAATTCTGACTACATTCTTCAGCATTCTCTAAAATTCCTCTAAGGGCCCGTTTGATAAAACTTCTGCTTCTGGATTCTGGCTTCTGGTTCAAATTTGGATTCTACTCCAAGGGTATTCTAGGATTATTTTGGAGTAGAAAATTGTTTGATAACGCAATTTTGAAATGAATTCTAGAGCATCTTTGGATTAAAAATATGTTTGATAACACACTATCCCTCCAATCAAAGTCTAGAAAAATAGTCGTAGTAGTAGTGGTGGGAGGTGGTGTTGGTGGTGGTGGTGGTGGTGGCGGCGGTGGTGGTGGTGGTGTTGGAGGTGGTGGTAGAGGTGGCGGCGGTGGTGGTGGTGGGTGGTGGTGGCGGTGGCGGTGCTGGTGCCGGCGGCGGCGATGGCGGTAATGGTTGTGGTGGTGGTGGTGGTCAAGTGATAGTCATGTGAGTGTCGACTCCTTTTTTTCTCCTAAAAAGTTGATCCAACAGCTTGGAGCAAGTATTTATGACTCCAAAATTTTGGATTCTAGAGTCACTCTGAATCCGGTTCACTCTGTGGGAGTTGGAATCCAACTGGACTTATCAAACGCGCTTCTTGTCACACCCCAATTCCGGCTGAACCAGAAGTGTGAGTGAACCGGTTCTAAACCACGGTTCACACCAGGATCTTAATAAACCGTGTCAACCAATCATTCCCAAGCAGTATAACCAAATCAGAGATATAATACATAGCAGCGGAAATAAATAAATGAGTCGAGATCTAAATTGTAATTTAAATAAATACCCAATTTATTCCATCATCCATCAAAATTAAATAATATTTATTACAAAGCTTAACCGAAAATAATCTAAGTTATCGAGAGTAGACACGAGACTTATATATATATATATATATATATATATATATATATATATATATATATATATATATATATATATATATATATATATATATATATATATATTCCGTGAGCTCACAACTTAGCTCAGTAAGTACAAAATCAATGCAACAGTACAATATGCATGAGATAACATTACAATTTGGGCCAGGTATAACTTGCAAATATGCTATGGTAAGGTTTGGCGGCCACCGCACCTCCATGCACGAGAGTGTGAGCACACCCAACAGTCAGGCACCTACGACACTACTGCTATTGCCCCACATCACTCACTCCGGTATGGAGATAGGACTCGAGTCTGGCGGGCAGGAAGAACCACAATCCCACGTCCTCCCCCTGATACCCCATACCGTACCAATACCTAAACCCCTATTGGCAAGGGCTTGCAAGTGGGTTCCGTTTCTAACCAGTCCTAGATGTCAATACAATATCATTAGCCTTACCCCAGCACGGCTCCCTGCGACATAGAGATAGGGCTCGAGTCTGGCGGGCAGGAAGAACCACAATCCCACGTCCTCCCCCTGATACCCTATTCGCACCAAGTCCGCTAAGGTAAAGACTATATAACCCTACCCCAACACAGCCCCCTACGACATAGAGATAGGGCTCGAGTCTGGTGGGCAGGAAGAACCACAATCCCACGTCCTCCCCCTGATACCCCATTCACACTGAGTTTGCTAAGGTAAGGGCGATACGAGAAAAGTGTTAGCTGTGGATATATCCAGGGCACATCCCCTTTACATTCCACACACTAACCAAAACATACACATGCCTAAACATACAACAATCCTAACATATGAAATGCATGATTATAATAAGATAAATGAAACGACTACATGGCATGTGTAATGCACAAACATCAAGCAATATGTATTTACAAATACAAAAATATTTCACAAAGATTTACTGTTATTTAGTTATTTAGGTTTGGGGTCTTGTTCCTTACCTGACGCGTGATACTGATCCCGTTGTGCGTCAGAGAGCTTACTCATAGCGTCTACAGGTCCTACATAACCACATACTTATGTTAGAATTCATTTATTAAAGTTTCAGGGGTCGGAACAAGGTTTGGTCAAGCAAACCAGGCTCGGAAACCCATACCGGTGGCACCATATCGGTTGCACATACTGCAACCGGTATGTGCAACCGGTATATACCGGTTGCACTTACCGGTCTCACTCAGATCTCACTGAGTGAGACCTGTATGTGCCTGCGGTATATACCGCAAGGTCATACCGCTGGACCTAAAGTCCATCCGGTATACCCTGCGGTTGGATCCGAGAACGAGATCTTGGATCTCCCCTCCTTGTCGGCTAACAGTTAGGTCTCTAAGGTTTTTCGCTACCTTTTTCCTAAGTTCCAAGCCCTCTAGTGGCCTTCGGATCTCGGCTATAATGTCGTATCAAATGAAAACTCTAATCTTTTGTATCTCTAGTGGCTTTAGGTTCGAATGAGGAAGAACCATGGAAATTTTAATCCTTTTGGATCATTGCGCCGCTTCGCGGCTCCGATCTGTTCTCTAAATAACAATACAATATGGAGCACTTACCGGCTGTGGTTGTCGGTCGGCGGTGTGCTCCTCCTTCCTGGGCGGCTGCCTCCTCCTTGCTCCTTCTCAGTTCTTCCCCAGACGGTGAGAGTGTTTGAGAAGGAGCAATGGAGTGTCTCCTTCTCTATTAATAGAGGGAGACCATCCATGGAAGGTTTTCCCTCAGAATGGAAACTTTTTAAGTTTTCATTCTGAGAAAAAGGCTCACTGGAGTCTATCTACAATCGGAAATGGGTATACCGGTCGCACATACCGGTTGGAGACCCCAAACTCACTCAAACCGGTATAGTCCAACCGGTATACCATAGTGCAACCGGTATGGTGAGGCCGGTATGGCATTATGGGCATTATATGCCCATACCGGTGAAACATACCGGTTGCACTATACTGCAACCAGTATAGTGAGACCGGTATGAGTTTTTAGATTTTTTTTACAGTTTTTCTTACCTGAACTTTGAGTGGTTCGTCACCCGGCTTCGCCCTCCGGTCCGGTTATAATTGGAACACCTGTCATCACATAAAACCATGGTTTAGACCCGGTTTTAGAACATAGTTCTTACACTTCTACTCCAAAATGGCTCCCTGGTAGCCAGAATCCATAGAATCCAGAAACAGAAGTTTTATCAAACAGGCCCTAAAGCTATAGTAGTCTATGTTTCAACTCCAGCAGGAGAGCTAGACTCCCTCTACCCAAACCAGTTCTCAGATGAAAACATCGATTTGAGGCCTATAATCTTTGCCTGAAAGTTTTTCAGTACAATGTAGTTGGTAGCAAATCTGGTAACGCTATGTCTGACCAAGTCCCCTCCACATCTCTCCCTCAGCAAGTTCGAAGAATAGCCATGGTTGTATACAAATGTTGTCACTTGGTGTGCTTATTCAACCATTTATTTTATTTTTTGGATCTTGTCAATGTTCTTCAACATCAAGTCAATGCAATGGGCAACACATGGAGTCCAGAAGAGGTTATAGTTAGTCATCATCATCTCTCTTGTCTTCTTGTAGTTGCTGTCATTATCTGTCACAATCTACATCACATTTGTAACACCAACTTCATTCACCACTGTCTGTAGCAATCCATAAATGGAAAAATATTATCTTGTGGGCTTTACTAATTACTCAACTCATTGACTAATGGAGTTTGTATTATGGGTTTGATCAATTTCGATTTGGTTCATCAGGGATTAGAGATAAATTAACTTGGTCCATTGTTCCCTGCTTTCATTGCTTGGATTCGATTCCACCACGGATGTGAGCCCCATTGGGTTTCTTGGGCAAGAGAGCAAAAAGATATAGACTTAAAAACCATAAATACGACATTGTCCTTTAACAAGCAAGCAATGCCCACCTACGCGCACTGGCTCACTAAGTAAATACTTAGCTGGGTCGAACCGAGGGATTGACCCGACCCTACCAAACTAGCCAAACTGAGAGTTTGATTGTATCGTAGCTCTATAATTCGGAATAGGTTTATTGTTGGATGACTGCATTGCTGATATTAACCCTTGGGGGTGGTTCAGGGTTTGGAATAGTATATAAATACTAGGGTTAAATTTCATACAATCCAAATTGTTAATTCCTCTCTCTGCTCTCATATGTAGAAATTGAAAAGGGATCTCCGGTGGGCTATGGAAGATTCAACCAACGCGTAGAATCAGGCGAAAATCGATCTCTACGAACAAATACATTTTACATTGATTAAATTGTTTTCTATTGTGTTATAGTATGGAAACCATTAAAGTTAATTAAAACTCTAATTAAGATAAATTCGTTTAATGAGTTGATTGAAAACCTTAAAGAGACAATTAAAGTCTAACAATAGGACCCACATGAATTGTAAGACAAACTGGGGATATACGAACATGCGATGAGATTCCGCCCCAAATGGATAATCAAATGAGAGTTTTTTTTTTTTTTTTTTTTAGTAAAAATATGAGAGTATCTTGAAACCCCAATATATAAGTTTTAATTAACACAAAAGAAATATTAATTTATATAAAAGTGTGATGGATTCTGGATTAATCTGATAGGTCCACCTGTTTCCATCGGCCACCGGGCTCCCCCAAGTGGATGTGACGCCACCCTCTATAAATACCATTGCTCTACAACTTCTTCATCTTCTTAATTAATCTCTCTTTCGACCAAACCCAAAGATGATGAGGCGAATCCATTTCTACGACTTCTTCAATCCTGAGAATAGCCCAGAAGTAAACATTAGAGTAGTACTCTCGACATTGTTCTTCCAACTGATCTTTCCCAATATTGGCCCGTGACGAAGGTCCTAACAAAAAGAAACTTAGATTGCCAACTTTTACTGCTTAAAGACCAAGCTGAGGAATGCATCCTTCCTCACTTACTTCCCGACGACCAGAATTCCGTTAATGGCCATCATCATTTGCCAATCGCCATGAGAGACCATGACACTGAGAGGGAGTGCCAATTGATCTAGCTTGTAGGTGAATAAGTCAAAATCATATGTGCTTACTCAAGGGTGGAAGAGTAGTTTTGTAAATTGTACAAGACTTAAGGTTGGCAAAAAAGTTGGATTTCGTTGGGCTCAGGGGCCTGGGGAGCTGCATTTTACTATGCTAAGTCATCGACTGTATAATTTTTTTGTTTGGTAAGTACATATTTTATTAAACCCAAAAGAGAGAACAAATAAACAAGACCATCAACAGATGAGAGCCAAATAAAACAAATGGACCAGAGACTAACCAAAATCTGAACTAACAAGACCACCCCAATTATTGGGGGTGGCCCAAAAAACCTTATCAAACCACAAAAGATAGGAGCCCCATAACACTAAGCAAAAACTATAAAGATATATTTCTCTTCAAATTTTTTTGTGGGTTGTTTAAGTGTTAATTGTTTGAATAAAGATATATTCCCGTTCAATTATTTTGTACTGTTTTATTGTTTATGTGTTTTTTTTTTTTCGTTTGACTCAAATGGTTATATTATTATTTTTACCAAAAAAAAAAAAAGGTTATATTATTATAAGGCTCAATTTGTTTTGATACAAAATTTACATGAAAATTTATAGTGCAACATTTTATAATGCTAAAATGTTTTTTCAATATTCGTTTACAAGAGGTATGTAAAGATAGACGAACTTCATTTTCCCTTCCCCGTAGAGGTCGCTATATTTTCTACCTATTAGAAACAAAAATTGGAAAAAAAAATTTAGGAAAAATTTCAACCACCTCCCCTATAGTTAGCCTTAATACATGCACACACTTTTTCTTATGATAATTACACTAACACTCCCTACCGACCCCCTAACATTAATTAGACCAACAGAAAGGTTAAAAGACCATTTTACCCCAACACCATTCCTTTTGATTTTGAAACTTTTCCTATTTCTTTTTGCAACTCATTCTTGTTGGCAATGACTCCCCAAAATGCAATCCGAATCGTCTCCTATGTGTATGGGCATAGGTGACCTGGCGGAGACCATCAGATGATTGCCACGTGGCTTTCCATCGTTCTAATGGCTGTACTCGGTTAAGGAGGATCTGGGGAGAAAAAGACCTACTACACCAAATCCTCTTCTCTCCTTTTCAGTTTAGCTTCAATCCCATTTTCTTCTCAACGAAATCAATCCGCGATCTTCTCTTTGTCGAGAGAGAAGAGAAGAAACCCGACAGTGGCTAGGGAGGAGAGAGCAGATGAGGGAGAATGGCGGAGCTCTCTTCTTCGGTTTCTCTGAAATTTCTGAGAAGAACACCCCAAGCCTGGTAAACTTCGATTTCTTATCTTTTGGATTTCTCTATATCTTCTTCATCATCGATCTCTCTGATCTCTTCAATCCCTACCGATTTCTCTTCTGTTTCAATTTTTTTTCTTTGCCATATGAGGGTATTCTGGTTTCTTAAAACTTTTATTTTTTTTTATTATTATTTTGTTGTTTGAAATGAGTAGAGTAATTATGCACTCTACGTGTTTGATAGAATGCATGGACATGGTGTTTCATATCAGTTGTATATGAAGCACCTAGTCTAGTCTAGTTGGATTTTGATAGCAGAAAATCAATGAAATTTAGCTTGATCACGAAGTCTATTGAATAAATAAATAAAAAAAAGGAAAAAAAATAAGAAGGCAGATTTCGGAAATCTTTGCTGCTTCCTCTTATTCCAATTTTGGTTGGTTTGAGTTCCCTGTAGGTGAAAGCAAATATGTAGAAAGCTTCACTATTTTGTTTCTCAAAGGGTACATGGAAAGTCATTGCTCTGTAATCCATAGGATTTGTAGCTCCCTTAATTATCTGTCTACTTTGAAACAAAATTTTTTTGACTTGTAATTTGAAATTTTGAGATTGAAGGATAAATGAGAAAGTTCTATATCATTGGCAAGGTCCTTAGTATAGATGAGTGACAGATTCAGCTGGGTTTTCTTTTTATCTTGTTTTGAGGACCAATAAACGAAAAATGTGATGCATTCTAGTTGCTTATGGCTATAGCAACATAGGATTTCAGCATGATAATTACTACAATGCCGCTGACACTTGTTGCAAACACCTGAGAAACCACACAACTCCAATCTGCTGTTAGCCTATTCAAACTACCACCCAAATCCAATATCAACACCGAAAAAAAGATGAAGAGAAGAACAGGTTGAATTTATTTGTTCATATTCCAATGACATTTCATCAATCAAGACCTGAATTCCACATCGGAGTGGGTATTCCAACTCAGTTATACAGAAAAAAGAAAAAAAAAAAAAAAGGTCATTCATCTCTATGAAACATATTTCTCCCAACACCACGGGTTGTGCGCTTCCTTGGATCCACGATGACTAATTGGCCCGCAAGAATGGATTGAGTTCCACTGTAGTGAATGATGGATTCAATTCCACTGTTGTGAATGAAAAGGCTTTTTATCAACCAGAGGGCGCTCATAAAAGAAATTTACTCACTTCCTACCTTGACCATTCTTCCACCTATTATCTGTCTAGTAGTTTATCTCTACCCAAAAATGGTTCTTCTCATTATTGAATGCCTCTGCACTCTACACCAGCTAAATCATTCCACTGAAGCACATTCTCATAGAAATACATTGCCTTCTGGGCTTCCAAGAGTTTTCTCCTTGGAGTTGAACCAACTACAATGCAAAACTTCTTCTCCCATGAAGGTACAGTAGGCTGCCACGGCCCTAAAGTCACAATTAAGTTTAAGGTTAGACCCCTCAATCAATCCCACAGTGCCTTAGTAAAAAACATAGAATCAGAAATAAGCCATAACAACAAGACCACAATTTTAAGAACCGGATTACAAACATAAGAAAAATACCTCACCACACACATAATCGAAACTCACATTTCAAACTTATATAAGAATTGGTTCAGTTTCTCAACCATAATAGTTTTTTTTTTTTTTTTTTTTTTTTTTGTATTTGAACCCTGAGTAATCATCAGATCCAAAGCTATTGTATCTGTCATCCAATCAATAACCAAAATCCTTTCAAAATTCCAATTGGAACATGTTGTAATCTATATTTTCAAGTCCATCAGAAACTACTTACCCAAAAATGACAAGGGCACACCTTATGCAGGACCTTATAAAGCTCAATTAAATGCTCAATAGAAAATCCATTCAATTAAATATGCTGAAATTTCTTAAACAATAAATAGAATCTTTATTAGATAATTACAATTCCAAAAGAATGATCCATTCAACTTTGTTCTTAAACACTAAATAGAAAATCCATTCTTTACAATACTATCTGGTTTCTTCAAGAAGCAATTAATACATCCAGCTTCTTTTTCTCTTAGATAACAAGCATTGGTGATAATGGTTCTTCCATTTGCTATCTCCAAGATAATATTTGACGAAGGTAGCAGATCATAAACACTACAAAATCACTAAAGCACAGGCGACCACCCAAAACACCTAAGAAAAATTTCCTGCCATTAAAAGTAATGCTAGCACCATCAAAATGCATTATTGCAAAGTAGCAAAGCAAACCCAAGATGAATCCAAATATTTCCAAGTGACTATGTTGACAGAGTAAAGTGAGATAAACCATTAAGAGAATATTTCCAAATGACTATCTTGACCGGATTGGGTGCTTCAAGTACAACTGATATGAAACACCATGTCCACGCATTCTATCAAACATGTAGAGTGCATAATCACTTTACTAATTTCAGAAAAAAAAAAGAAAAAAAAAAAGAAAAAAACTAGAAGTTTTAAGAAATCAGAAAACCCTCATCGTATGGCAAAGAAAAAAATCGAAACAGAAGAGAAATCGGTAGGGATTGAAGAGATTAGAGAGATCGATGATGAAGAAGATATATAGAAATCCAAAAGAGGAGAAATCGAAGTTTACCTGGCTTGGGGTGTTCTTCTCAGAAATTTCAGAGAAACCGAAGAAGAGAGCTCCGTCGTTCTCAGTCGTCTGCTCTCTCCTCCCTAGCTGCCGTCGGGTTTCTTCTCTTCTCTCTCGACAAAGAGAAGATTGCGGATTGATTTCGTTGAGAAAAAAATGGGATCTAAACCGAAAGGGAGAGAAGAGGATTTGGTGTAGTAGGTCTTTTTCTCCCCAGATCCTCCTTAACAGAATACAGCCATTAGATCGGTGGAAAATCACGTGGCAATCATCCGATGGTCTCCACCAGGCCTCCTTTTGTGGCATGGCATCCGCCCTCTTTTCGGGGGACTTCTTCAATATTCCCATGGTAGACGATTCCCTATGGAGAATCAAATTGAAGTTGGTTTTGTTTTTGGGTTGCTTTTCCAGCATTGCCTTCCAAAATGTGTGCCTGTCAATGTTTCATCTTTTAACCGACTTCGAATGACTTCAAGTACTTTGGATGGTAGGATGGTAAGAATAGGAAAGCAGATCTTGGCGCCTCAGCACTTTCACAGCAGTTCAAGGCCTATTAAATTAATATTTATAGTGTATATTAGAACTAGGAAAGGTTTTCCTAAATTTGGATTTGTGGGTCCGAGAGGGAGAGAAAAGGACCCGGGAAAGTTCACACCTGTGAGGAATGAATTGATTATTGGATTTCGAAAGAGAAGACCATCGTCATCTCTCATCTCTTCCAAGTAACAATGTATTCAACATTTTAACTCTTTCCGTGTTGTCTGTGGAGACCAAGCCCTGCTTTCATCCCTGATTTTTCTCCCGAACAGAGAAGCATTCACGAACAGAAAGAAGTGCATTGCGTTCTTCTTAATTTCAGACGCAACATGGTATGGGAATAAATCAAATTGAAAAAGGTGGAAGGAAGCACGTGTTAAAAGGAAAAAAATAAAATAAAGAAAGGCTTTCCATCATGAACAGGGACTGTATTCTACATCCGACGGAAACAAGATTAAATGGCTTTTTCAACCTTCGTGGACAAACTAGAATGGGGCAATAGAGTTTATTTCAATTTAGATGAGAGAACTCTCACACCCAAGCTTTAATTGAGTTGAAATTTTGAAGATGAGTTGCTGATTAACAGTTCTGTGAAACACACCCAAGCAATGCAGCAAATCAAAAGCTGAAAACTGAAAGGAAGATCCTGAAACTGATTCTAACGGAAGGAGAGAGAAGAGCCAAGTTGCAGGGTTAATTCCTTATGGCAGGGTGGATGTTTGGAGCCAAAACTTTAGGGTTTGGGTCGCCCTAATGTAGGCTACGGATGCCCAAATCCAGAGGGATAAAAGAGGAGAGGGGGTAGAGATGGATAGGTTTCTTCTCAGAGGAGCAGTCACGGCCAACAAAGAAGATGTGAACAGTAACGTTAAAGGAACAGAAAAGAAAATAAAAAAGAAGAGGAAGAAAGGAGAACTAGCCTAAGAAAAAAAAACTGTTCTCGTTCACATTGACGAAGAGAGAGAGAGAGAAATTAGTATTTATTTGAACATGTATTGATTTGAAAATGGAATGTGAGCGGACACGTGGTCCATGAATTAGTGTTTAGGATCATACGTTAAGAGTGAGAGTGAGTGTGAGAGGAAGATAAGAATCGAAAACATTTATAATTTTTATATGTAATATTTTACAAGTTAAAATTATGTTAAAATTTTTTCAATTTTCATTTAGAAGAGGTAAAATATAGGTATCCTGTGGAGGAAGGAAAATAAAGTTTTTTTTTTTTCTAGAAAAAAATATTGGAAAATTCCTTAATATGTAAAATTTTACATCAAAACAAGTAGAGTTTTATGAGTAGTTTATTTATGTAACAAAAAGAATGAGAAATTTTTAAAAAAATTACAAGATAATTTTAAACCATTCATTTTTATGATCTTTTTAATCTAAACTGTCTGTTCTTCTTGGTTAGAAGATTGGATTTAATATGTCTAGAGTATTGTACACATGCATCGACATACATGAGATCCATGCTAATACAATGGGGGATATGTAATTGAATTATATCTTAAAATTGGACACACTGCTATTGTAATTGTGTTCTCTTCATCCAATGGTTAGAATGGATACATCGTTTGCTAATGTTGTAAAATATTAGATTTCTTATGACGTTTAGAAAAATAATAAAACCTTTTTGACAATAATGATTCGTCTTTGTTTATATTATTTTAAATGAACCAAATTTCATTACGGTCTATGGGGTAGTGATTATTAGCCTAAAAAATGGATAGTGCA
Source organism: Protea cynaroides (assembly GCA_028583415.1). Lineage (NCBI taxonomy): Eukaryota > Viridiplantae > Streptophyta > Magnoliopsida > Proteales > Proteaceae > Protea > Protea cynaroides. The sequence continues at coordinate 20,118,834 of CM053275.1, forward strand.
TGATTTATCAATTCCATGAACAATTGTAGATTATTACACTGGTTTGGTTATTATATAAAGGAATTTGCATTGAATATATGTGTGGGAACATGAAATGAATTGAGTTCAAATAAGACAATATAATCGGGACGGAATGGTAATGTGGTAATATCTATACCGTACAAGTTTCTTACAACTAAAGTACCAATTATATTACCCTTACTTTTTAAAAGTTTTACATTGTGCAAATGGGTAATACCGTCATTTGAGCAATTTTTAACTTGACTCAAATTGCTATATTGTTATAAGAAATTTTTAACGTTACTCAAATCATTATATTGTTATAAGGCTCTGTTTGTTTTGACTTGAATTTTACATGAAAATTTTATGTGTAACATTTGAATGTTAAAATTTTTTTCAATGCTTGTTTCCAAGAGGTAAATGAAAGAGGAACTTCATTTTCCCCCCTTCATAGAGACAGCTATATATTACCTCTTGAAAACAAATATTAGAAAAAAAAAAATTAACATGTAAAATTTACATGAAATTTTATTTGAGCTACGGCGGCATTGTTGTTGACCAAAATTCTTGAATATATCCTTAGGAATATAAGTGAAGGTACAATGAACAAAATATTTATCGCAGAAAGTAACATGTAGAATCATTGACATCATCATCATCATCACATCATCAGTTGCGTGATGTAGAAGCCACCATCTCAAGCTTTCTTTGCTTAAGATCCTCATTTGGGTTATCATCAGTCATGTAACTCTTCCAAAACCAATGTTGCTTCCAAACTCTTTCAACCATATCGTCGACTGGTACGCCCTTGGTCTCGGGCATCAAGTAGAGGGAAAACACACCCCCGACTAAGATCCAAGCAGCGAAGAAGAAGAAGATGCCTGCTTGCATTTTGCAGAGCATCGATAAGAATGACTGAGCTATGATGAATGTGAACAACATGTTGGCGCTGACCGCAAAGGAAAATCCAGCAGTCCTGGTCTCAAGAGGGAAGGTCTCACTTGGAATCAACCATCCCAAGGGTCCCCATGACCACGCAAAGCACATCACGAACAGGCACACCAACAACACTACTATAACTGCATCTGTTTGTCCTATGGATCCTGTAGGCTTTAAATTCACTAGTAGTATAATCCCAATAATACCCTGCATTCACATGTTCAAAATTTAAAAAGAAAAGCAAAACAAAAATTTTAATTAATGGGTCTTTCTACTTGACACCAGCTTGTGTCAATGGCCCATTGACATCGATTCCCTTTTGTGGGATGTCATTAGGCGATCATGCTAACATCAAAATATAGGAATATTAAATATTTGTGATTGGATAAGAATGATTTTTATTTAATGACTGACCTGACTGATGAACATCTGAACGGCTGCTTGAAGAAGCAAAATCCTTCTTCCGGTCCTATCGACGAGATAGACAGAAAGTGCAGTGCTAAAGACATTAACAAGGCCAGTGATGATAGCGGATAGCAAAGAACCATTATTCTTGAAACCCATTGTCTGGAAAAGAACTGGTGCATAGAACATGACAGCATTGATCCCAGTGAACTGTTGAAAGATTTGCATTACGATTGCAATCACCAGTGGAGGACGGCTGGAGCGCTTCAAGAGTTTCCTATATGGGCTCTTTACTTGTCGGGCCACCTCGCAGGCCTGGACGATTAGATCGAACTCCTCGTCGACATGAGCGCTATCTCTGATCCTCTTCAGTGTGGCTTTGCCCTCTTCAAACTTCTCGCGCTCGACTAGACTGGTAGGGGTCTCTGTGATGATCAGGGACCCCACGCATAGCATGATTGCTGGCACCGTTGCAAGCCCCAGAGCTATCCTCCATCCATGAGGGTGGATGTCCGCCACGGCATAGTTCACCAAGTTTGCTACTAGGATCCCTATTGTCACGCATAGTTGGAACAGAATGTTCAGCGACCCTCGGATCTTCGCCGGAGCGATTTCCGATAGGAACAGAGGAACCGCCTGCAAGCAGCCACATCCAAGTCTCCCTGTTATTTCTCAAAAACTTTGTGAGGATGTGGGACCCTCTAGCGTGGGTAACCATTTTCTTCAATCTAATTAATGTTAATTAGTAGGGAATTAATTTAGGAAATTCGATGGGACACGTGTCAGTAGCACAATTGAATACCTGATTGGCGAAGCCAACACCAACGCCAAGTAGGATACGGCCAATGATGAGCATTTCAATGTTGGGGGCGAAGGCGTCTAGAAGAGAACCAGCAAGGAAGAAGATGGAAGCCAAGCGCATGGTTAGACGTCGACCATGTTTGGTACAGACCCGTGATGCCACAAAGCTAAAGAAGAGGGCGGCCAGATACAAGGACGATGTGAATAGCTGCAGCTTCTGGTCAGCGTATTTGCAATAGTTGTTCTCTTGTACTGTCTGTTTTTTTTGGTATACGTGTGGAAAGAATTTCTCCAAGAAGTCATCCATGGATGTCACTCCTCCTGCAATATTAGATAATCATTAATTAGTATTCTTTTTAGGGAAACAACAAATAATTCATGTTATTGATCATAATGAATGGATATGATAGAATTACTTATTAATAATAATATACCTGAAATTCCATTGTCATAACCAAACATTAAGCCTCCAAAAGCAGCCATTATTGCACTAACCACCACATAAATTGTTGTCTTCCCTTCGATCTCGGGACCGCCATTATTTACAACCATTACACCCGGCATCTTTGCGTCTTAAACTTTTGTTTTTTCGTTGGGATTTTTTTTTCTTTACTCAAGAAAGTAAAGAAGAAGAAGAAGAAGAAAAAGAGAGCGAAGGAGTGGAAAGATTAATGAAAAATTATCCGTGGGTCTGGTTTATTTTATAAGTGTAGTGAGGATTAAGGATGAACTGGTTTGTTAATAATAGCAGATGTTTCCATTAATGACAGCTTGGCCAAGTTGCTTCTTTATTCCTTATTTAACCAAAATTTAACCAAACTATCTACTTGCATTCCAAAAAGGAATTTTTAGATGAGAAGTATTACGTACACCTTATAAGTTATCTAAATTTAGTTAAAACCAGTGTTTTAGGGAACGGGTCTGATTGACCAGTTCGGGTGCAATTACCACGTTAGAACAGTTGGCAAGGGGAGATCCCAGCAAGATAAGGCAAGATTACACGTAAACAGCTGGACAAATCTTTAATCCAATTTTGAGTTTTTGAACCCTGGAGAAAACTGAAAGACCCATTATGGTTCAAATAAAAGGGTATTTTTGAAAATACAATAACATAAAGGGAGATTTGTGAACCTGTTGGAGAGTGAACAGATTTCGAATTGGCACACACGAAACCGGGTACCGGGTTTGTAAGAATATGAATATATTTTCGAATGGACATGCATCCAGGTCCCTGAGTTTGGGAGGCCAGTAATGGATCCATTCTAGAGAATAAGGTCCGTGGACCTCTTCCACTGCAAGTTCCTATAACTACACTATTCTCTCAACAGTGTTGTAGAGAGTTTTATTCAATCCACCCGGTTACTTTAGGGAGTCAAATTAGACGTACGTAAGAGATTATTTATTTATTTTTTATTTTTTTGGGTAAGAGAGATTTTTTATTTGAGCCAAGTTAGAAATTATTGTATTATTGTAATTTGGGCCATATTATAATAATACAATAATTTCTAACATTGACCAAAATCACCCTCATTGGTAAGAAGAGAGTCTATTGCATAATATACGGGAGAAAGCCAAATCTTCATTACAATGCTGAGGAAAGCTCAGTTTTGTCTATTTGATACCGAATACAGCGTTAGATGGTTAGCACCATACATATTTAAGTATTGACTGAAAATAAATGGAAATGGGAGGATCAAACTAGACCATATGGAATTATGAGATCGTCATTCCACATACAACTTGTCTGCGTATACCATCCAATTAAATCTCTCCTCTTTTTGCGTCATTTGAAAAGAATTCACAGAAACAAACGAACCTTTTCTCTCCGCTTTAGGCGTGTTTTTCCGATGTATTGTGTTTTTCTCCTCCTTCTCCGGCGTGTTTTTCTTGTCACTTTCCTTCATGATAGGCTATCAACATGGCAGATAGAACTGAGCATAACCAAACGACTATTCCAGAGATCGCCAGAATCCTTACAAGCATCCTTCTTCCCCATCTGTCAAAATTTTCCCTCTCAAATAGCCATGACGGCCGGTCATCTACTCAACCAGTTGAACCATTTAAACCGGACCAAACCCTCCAGGAACCAACCCAGTTACCTCCAAAACCTCCAGCTTTAACAAACTCACCACAGTCGGAGACTGTTATCACTACAGCTCAATCATTGAACCAGGATATCATAGCTCTCCCCTATTCTGAAACAGTACCTTCTATGTGTGTCCCTGTGTCCAACAAGAACCCCGTGTTAGTCCCTGCTAAACTCCCTACGGTCTCTTCCTCTTTTGACATAAGCCCCCACCAGAGTTTCAATCCTGCGCAGGTTCAAATGAATCTCCTATTTGTTACCAGACTCAACCCAAACTCAACCCCAGAGACTGCCAATGACTAAAAGAGCTCGGAAGTCACAGCTCAATGAAGAGGACGTTGGGTCCTCCTCACAAAGTTACCCAAGTCAACAAAGGTGGCTTCAACAAAGGTGGTTGATTAGGCCACCAAATGAGAAAATCAAACACGCTATGTCTCCTCATTTAATGCATTTGAAGAATATCAAATGCTTATGGTCCAGCTGGGTGTCAATCGGTCGGTTTTGATCGGACCTAATCAGTCTCCATCAATTTAACCCTTTGGACCGTAATCGACATGTTTAACCAATCGGTCTTGATTTCCAAGACATTGACTCGTTTATATTCGGTCCGGTTGGTATGGGTCCCTAATCGGTCTTGTGTTAATCGGTTCAATTGGTCTATTAACGTCCATAATCTATTATCTTATTCGGATTTATGTTCGATTATGCTATTCGGTCTGCCCATTGCAATCTAATTTAATAAGGTTGTATTTACTGCGAGTACCACTTTCACAAGATCCTAAGATGGATGGTAGAGTAGAGTTGGCCCTAACTTTCAACAATTTTGTTTTCATGTTGCACAAGTTTAAAATTAAATAAACTGTGGACAAAAATTCAGCTGCATGGTGTAGCTGAGAATGAGCAGCTCTGTTTTAAGCTATGGTGTTCTCCAGGGCCACGTCTATTGAATTTCAATAGACATTGAAGGAGACATTGAAGGAGCTAAAAGCAAAGGGACCGCAAAATCGGTTTAGGTTTTACAGTTTTACTGCTAGAGCAATGGAGCCCTAAGTCACAAACAAGACTCGGTTTGCACTCTGAGTCTCTGACTGACGTTACTGTTTAGCTTTTTCCAAAAGTAAAAATTAGACTATTAGAGAGAGAAAAAGATGTTATGAAAAAAATAATGTAAAAAGTTAAAAAAAATGGGAGGGAAAAAAAGGGTGGGAAAAAAAAAAAGGAACAACAATCGTATCATCTAGCTCAAATTCTTTAGACTGTTCCTCCTCTCTCTTTTTCCAGAAGTTTTGGGACATTGTTAAAGTAAACTTATTCACATTTTTGTATGATTTTTTTAGAAACAGGGAGCTGCCTCCTACTCTAAACAGAACTTATATTTTCCTTATTCCCAAGATTGCTCATCCTGAGACAATTGATCATTTCCAGCCCATCAGTTTATGCAGTGTGAGTATGAAAATTATATCGAAAATCATGGTAAATAGACTCAAGAATTTTCTAGATGACATTATTTCTATCCCCTAGTCTGCTTTTGTTCCTAATTGTGTTATCTCTGATAATATATTGATTACCCCTAAAGCTTTCAGTTATATCAAAAGGAAGAAAAAAGGGAGGGATATGCTGATTGTAAGACCCGCACTCCATGAACCCGATCTAAACCTCTATTTCATGTCGTAATAGGTCTTCCAATTATAACCGGATCAGACGGGACGAGCAGATGACAATCAGGTATGAAAACGGACCAAATGTATAATAAATTTTCATACCGGTTTACATACCGGTCGATCGGTATGTCTACCCAGGCAGACTAGTTAGATCCGAAAACGGATCTCTGTGGGTCCCGCTTGCCAAATCTCGGTCCTAGAGACTTTCCTAAAGTAGAAGAACTTTCCTAAACCCTATCCTAGGCCTAGCCTATTTAAGGACCTCTAAACCTCCTTAAACCTTTTAGATTGATTCTCACAAACCCTAGAGAGGAGAACGAGATCGGAAGAGAAGGATGAGCCGATAAAGGTTGAAGAGGAGCCTCCGTTGGACGAAGAACACCATAGCTTGTAAACCAACGGTGAGTGCTTAAACTTTCCTCGAGGATAAGTATTGATCAATACAATGCTAGGGGAGGTATTGATCTAAAACCCTTAATTTGCCGTCAAACCCTAATATAGTCAATAAACCCTAGATTCGAATTCTAGGCTAAGGATCATCGAAACTAGGACTTGAATGGATCATAAAATAAACCTCAATATGTTGCTCAGGCCTAGAATGCATAGGGGAAACCCTAGAAGCCATAATGGGCGACCAACAGAAGACGAACACCAAGTTGGTGGTCTTTCGGAGGAATACCGATCGATCATACCGGTTGCACTATATGCGACCGGTACTATGATCGGTACCTCTCAGGAGCTGATCATAAAGGGACCGGTCGACCATACTGGACGCACCATTCCCTACAGGGCAGCGACCGGTACATGCAATCGGTATGCACTGTATCGGGTATATTTTGATACCAGTTGGTTTTTGACCAACGTAAACTCTAAGAAACTAATTCTAATTAAATCCTAACATCGTGTAGGACACTGTGATAGCGAGATTGGATGTTGTGACATGGAATAAGCTAGCAATCAGGCATTAGGTAAGGGAATTGGACCTAAACCCTAATTAACTAATAACAGTAAAACGTTGTTAATAACTATTGTTCTATGGAGTGTTGCTTGTGCATATTCACATATCATCCTTACTTTCAGTTATTATATTGTTCATGCATACTCGCTATGCTAGGTTGTGATTGTTAGGCATGTGATTCTTTTGGTTGGTATGTAGAATGGGAAGGGCCTGGGGTCTGGGATCATTCCTCACACTAGCATCTTTTCGTATCGCTTCTGTCTTAGCATGCTTGGTGCAGGTAGGGTATCAAAGGGAGGACGTGGCACTGTGGTCTCTGACCTGGCCACCAGACTCTAGCCCTCTCTCTATGCCGTAGGAAAGCTGTGTTGGGATAGGGCCTACCGTGATGACATATAGGATTGGTTAGTTGTGAGCCCAGTTTGCAAGCCCTCGCCAATAGGGACTTATGTGTTGGTATGGGTAGGGCATCAGGAGAAGTGTTGACTGTGTGTGATCTGGACACTTTAGCTCTATCCTATTCCATGGTGGATGCATGTGGGATGATAGTGATGTTTGATCCATTGGGCGGATTCACACACTCATGTATAGAGGTACGGTGATCGCCAATCCTTTCTATAGCACATTGCAAACTTAAAACCAGATCAAATGTGAATATTATTTATGCATATTGTTTGTTACATTGTCTGATTTTCTTACTGAGCTAACTTGTGAGCTCACCCTTTTATATATTCATGTTTTTAGATGTTGATGCAGGTTATACTGTGAAGGACTACGTGGGCACTCCAGTATATGGAGGTGTTGCTGCTTTAGAAGTGCAAGCAGGGGAGGACGAGCATGACGCTTCATGCGAGTGTCCTTTCTGCGTGTACCTCTAGGATGGTTTATTTTATTTTATTTTATTTCAATTGGATTCATAAATTGTGTAAAGATATTTTATTTACATTTTGGTGTAGAGAATAATTGGTTACTATACTTACAATGTAGAACTCAATTCATTTAATTTAAGACTTCCGCTGTATTTGTTTATATTCTAATTATGGTTATGTGCAATAGTTTGTATTAGTGGATACGGTCTTATTGAGATCCTGATGTGAACATTGGTTAGTGGCGGTTCACTCACACTTCTGGTTTAACCGGAATTGGGGTGTGACACTGATGGCCTTGAAGCTTGATATGACCAAAGCTTATGATCGATTAGAGTAGAAGTTTATTGAATGCATGCTTCAAAAGTTGGGGTTTGCTTCTTATTAGATCAAGCTAGTCATGAAGTGTATCACTACAGTTACTTTCACCGTTATTATTAATGGGGCCGAAAGGGGCAGCTTTATTCTGCTTTGTGGCATTAGGCAAGGGGATCCGCTTTCCCCTGCTATTCATATTTTGTATGTTCAAGCTCTTTCGACCATCATTCAAGAGGCTCATGGTAGTGGTCTAGTAAAAGGTATCAAAATCAAGAATCGTACTGAGGCTCTTACCCTTCTCCTCCTCACAGATGACTGTTTGCTTTTCTCCCGTGCCCATATCAGTGAGATCCATTCTTTGAAATCCAGTCTTGAGAAATATTGTAATGCCTCAGGACAGAGCATAAACTTGAGGAAATCTTCCATTACCTTTAGCTTGAACACCTAACCTAAATTCAAGAGGTGGTTCTCTAGAGTTTTGAAGATCTCTTATAACGATGGTTTCTCAAAGTATCTTGGCCTTCCTTCAGATTTTGGGCACTCAAAGAAGCTCATCTTTAAAGACTCTCTGGACAGAAATCTTAACAAGATGAAGGTGTCGAAAGCTCAACTCTTATCTCATGCAGGTAAGGAGATTCTTATTAAATCTGTTGCCATCACTACTTCTAATTACATTGAGTCTCATTTCAAACTTCCTTCTTCTTACCATAATTCCGTGAGGAAGGAGAGTGCTAAATTTTATTGGAACAACGACAGCTAAGAAAAAGGTGTGCACTGGATTTCTTGGAAGGGACTTTGCAAAGCAAAAGATAGGGGGGTTGGGATTCAAAGACCCCCTCCTTCAAAACAAAGCTTTGTTGACTAAACTAGCTTGGAGATTATGGTCTTTTCCTAATGCTGCTTGGTCCCACAATCTTAAGCTATTTATTTCCCCTATTCGGATTTTTTACAAGCCAAGCTTTATTTTTTACAAGCTAAGCTAAGTCACCAGCCATCGTGGTCTTGGAGGAGCATATTTGAAGGAAAGGAGATCCTTGTAAAAGGTCTGATTTAGCATATAGATATAGGGTATTTGGTTAATATCTGGGATGATCAGTGGTTTCCTACTTTCATGAATTTCTAACATTTTCCCCCTAAATCAGATGGTTGCAACCTCACTAAGGTGAGTGAGCTCATTGATCCTATTAATAGAGTTTGGAGGATGGAGATTCTTGAAGCCCTCTTTTAAAAGGATGAAATTAAAGCTGTCTGTAAGATTCATCTTAGCCTATTTCCTACTTCGGATAAACTTATTTGGTTTCCTGCTAAGAATGGTAAGTTCTTAATCAAATCCACTTATTACTTTCTAATTAGTTTACAAGAGGAGGAATCTCTTCTTTAACCTTCCACCTCATAAGCCAATAGTTGGAAGGATATTCCAATTTCTGGGTGGAATAAGATCTGGAAGTGCAATACATTGCCAAAGATCAGGCTTTTATATGGAGGGGATGCGCTCAAGGCTTGGCTTCAGGTGAAGAACTGGTTAGGAGACAGGTTTCGGTGGAGTCCTTATGTTGCTGGTGTGGCTCTCAATAGAATTAGTAGGACACAATATGTTTTCATGCTCTTTTGCAAGAGTCTTTTGGTTTGGATCCTCTTTCTCCTTCATGGTGCCTGAGTTAGAACCCTTTTGTCACAGCCCATTCTATAGAATTGGGCGTGATATCCGAGTCATCTAAGAGACAACCCAAATCTTCCAACGATTGACAACCAAATTGATCTACTAGCAAACCCCACAATTTACAAACACAATATCCATCAATCAATAGTAGATAATAATAATACTTGCAGCAGAATATCAGAGTTGTAGCAGAATCATAAATAAGAACCAGATGCCAATTAATAATACTTTAATAACATAAGTATGTTATCCATTACAATTGTTCCAAAATATCTATAGTACTACATGCATCCCATATTACATAACTAGAATAAATCCGACTAGGTTCCTCTGGATAGACTAAACCATCGTCTATCTACAAGTAGTAAAACCCATAATTTCAAGGAGCTGACTCAGGTCCCATAGATGCAGTCCCTATAGGTACAGCCCTTAACGTGATCATGGAGAAAAACCTCACCAAGAGAAGTATTCTCAGCATCAGCGGGATCCATAGCTGCGTCAATAGTAGCGGTACCTACAAATAAAACTAAAAAGATTCGATATCAAGGGGTGAGCTCACATCCCCGCTCAGCGAGAAGTCAAGTATCCAATGCAATCCTAAGCAACAATTCATGAATGCAGTACAGAAGCAAATAAACAAACAATTGTAAGTGTTATACAAGTATGTATGCAAATCATGGTCAATCTATACCCTAGCGAAGATCTTGCCCCATACCTACCGTTTGAGCATATACTCGTACCCCACCGCCTGAGTATATACCCGTACCCAACGACTTGAGTATTCTGTACTCCACTGCCTGGATTATATTCACCTTGCTAAAGCATAAATCACTTGATCAAGTTGATGCATGATGCATGATGCATGAGCATGTTATTTATGGGTTACACCCTAGTAGAGATCCCCTTTCCACTCCTATGGACTGACCATGTCCCCACTAAGGTGCAACCAAACATATTACCATGTATCGTGTCCCCACATGTTACATGATCATATACCCCATACACAAACACATCGATATTCAACCAATCAATTACCCAACATGGCATGTACACGCAATAAACAAAACTATACTCTAACAAAGGACCCCAACTCCCCACTCCCATGGTTCATTGTTCCTCTACTAAGGTACAGCCACTCCCAACGTAATTCATGAGGTCACTCGTTATATGAACCACCATATATGGGTGGTACCTCAACGGAGACCCCGGATCCCCATCCCATGGATCACCGTGCCTCCATTAGGATATCGACACATCAACATAGTACGTACGCCAGTACTCCCATACGTCACATGCACCATCATACATAGTTATGCACACAACAACAACATCAACCACCACACCTTGCAGAGAACCCCGGATCCCCATTCTCATGGTTCGTCTTGTCTCTACCAAGGTAATCACAACTAAATCAACATACATAGTTATAGTTATATGCAAATGCATGAACAGTTATACACATTTCATTGGATGACATATTATAAAAGAAAAACATCCATGATAAACATCAAACACATGCTCAAACTCTACGTGACCCAACCCCTCACCTGTAGACACCAGAGGTGTTGTTGAACCTTAAAGCAGGCAGAAGGCTCCGTCTACCACCCGTAGGTTTTTATCTAGTTTAATTAAATAAGATTCATTAGGTTGGAGAATACCTTTTAAACTAGCATAGACAAGTCCTAAATTCCATGCATGGGTCTCAAGATAAGTCGAAAATCGAAAGGATACTCTTCCTAATCATTTCTAGGCTTATAAGTCAATACTGACTGAATTGGCAGATGGAACCAATTGTGCATTCTACCAGTACATGGTGTCGATTAACACTTAGCTGATTTTCATGTATAATGAACCGAAAGATTAATCGGATGAATGGTCATGTAAGACCCGTATCGAACTAACCGATCTTACCACCTAGTACCAGGTCTACCTATCATGGTCGAGCCAAGTGGACCAAGTGCGTGAAGAAACCACAAGACCAGGTATGAAAATTTAACTCAAAACAGTAAAAAATAAGTGTGTGGTGCATGCCTAAACAGGTATGTCCGACCCCACTACAAAAGAGTCAAACCCATGCCTTTTTGGTCGTGGGGTCGGATGTCTTAAAAAACGTAGGGTCAACGGATTCTGCGACCCTACATCCGACCCTACGAGAACAGACAGAAACAAAAAATTAGGAAACCTTCCTAATTCGAAGGGGGTCTTTCCTAAACTCATTAGGGCATATTTGGAGGGTTTTCCTCTATAAATAGGACGTCCCTTAGCCTCTTTCACTCCTTTAGAACCCTAATTGAAAGTGAGAGAAAGAGAAGAGAAGGAAGAGAAGGAAAATTGAAGAAGGAGACTAAAGGAAGAAGAAGTTCAGAGAAACCTCTGAATCTCAGCAAACCCAAGGTATGAACCTAAATCCCTACATGAATTGGGAGCCTAGAATAGTTTACGAAGAACATAGGATTAGGAGAAACCCAAATCATCCATCCATGGATAAAGTTTCAAGCGAATCCATGGAGAAAATTATTGTGGACAATGGATAGTGTATAAAAATTATAGTTTGAGTCATAGAACGATCATAGGAAGGACCATGATGATAAGCCAAAGGATCCAAACATGAAAGAATGGACTTAAGAGTGAAAGGTCGACCAAGAATACGTGTGGTCGCATGTAGGGTCGAATGATATCCGACCCCACGAGACCACATGATCGACCACATGCCCTCGGAAAGTCCCAGGGAGGGTGTGGTCGCATGTAGGATCGAATGGTATCCGACCCCACCTGCGACCCTACACCCTGGGGTCACAGAAATTGCTACCCTAGGTGCTACCCTACCCTGCGACCCTACCCCTGTGGTCGCAGAAACTGAGACCCCAGGTGCTACCCCACCTGCGACCCCTCAGCTTCTGTTATTCTAAACATATTAGAATTAATTCTAATTAAAATCTATCGACTTGTTAGGTCTTTCCAGTGGTTTAAAAGTGAATTATAAAGCTTCAACGAGGATCTACTAGCAATCAAAGGTGAGGGAACAAGACCTAAACTAATTGGTTAATAATAAACTGTCTTTGTTTATTGAATCCAATACTATGAATGATTCTATGGTTGTATGCTTGTATTGTGCATTCAACATGTCATCCAATATTCTTGCTATTAATGTTCATGCATATTTAATTTCGTTTATTCATAACATGATGATGATGATGATGCTAGGAATAGGCATGTGAATATTTGTGTGTGGTTAGTGTACTTGATGCGAGTAGGGCATCAGGGAAAGTGTGATGCGATGTGATCCTAAGCACTTTAGCTCTATCTCTACTCAAGTCTTGTCCACTGACATCGTCGTATCGCCATTACCTTAGCAGAACTATTACGTCATAGGGCATCAGAGGAGGTGGTCTCGGACCGTATAGTCTCTGACTGTGCCGGGGGGCCTTAGCTCTTCTCTATGGACGTATTGAGGGATGCTGGGGTGAGGCCTTGGATACACTGTTTGACATTAGGATTGGTTAGTTGCGAGTCCCGTTTGTAAGCCCTCGCCAATAGGGGCTTACGTGTTGGTATGGGTAGAGCATCAGGGGAAGTGTGATGCGGTGCAGTCTTAAGCACTTTAGCTCTATCTCTATTCCATGGTGGGGTGGATGTGGACGACAATGGTGTTTGATCCGTTGGGTGGGCTTACACACCCTGTGTATAGAGGTAAGGCGGCCACCAAAATTTTCTATTACACATTGCAAACTTATGAACCAGACCAAAGATATGAATTGATTGCATGCATTTGTTTGTTGTATTGTTTTGTTTGCTCACTGAGCCGTGATGTGTGCTCACCCTTTCGATGTCAAATATTTTTAGTTGATGATGCAGGTATCACCGTAGAAGATTATATGAATGCTCCGATGTATGGACATGCAACGGCGATGGATGCAGAAGTTATGATGGAGTCGCATGATTCGTCATGCGAGTGCAACTCATGTGTCTTTGATTAGATTTTTATTTGAATTATTAAGGAAATGTAATTGATTATTTTATTTTACTTTATGTATTAGTCTTTTTGAAGATAATTGGATAATTTATTTATGTTATCATCTTTAGACTCTCAGTTCATTTAATATTAAAGACTTCCGCTATCGTGTATTTATTCTGATTTTAGTCGTAGATGTGTATGGTTTAAGCAAACGGACAAAGCCTATTCGAGATCCTGATTGAACCGTTGGTTTATTGACAGTTCATCACACCATTCTGGTTGGTACAGAATTGGGGTGTGATAGGTCATTTGGTTAGTCATCCGCTTCATATACTCTCTATAGAATAAGAATTCCAGTGGGTTATACGGAGGCTAAGCCAGTGATTGGTCATCCAGCAGTGGCTTCGCTTGTAATTAAGCCTACGTAGAGGTACGACCAAACGGTGCCATGCACATAACCGGTGTGACGCACCCAGTGGCTCGTTCTTCTGGTACGTAATACTAGTTAGGGTGGCACTGGATATCCTTGGTCTGACATGTTTAGATATTTACCCTGGAGGTAGACTTGTCATGAGTCAATCGGTTAGTGCTATCGATTTTGGCCCAGAAACCAAACACGAACTAGAGAGGGTTTCTTCTTTATGGAAGGTTTCCCACCATGGTATCCTTCACTCTAAAATGGTGGGAAACTATTACCAACCATTAATGAGAACAATGGGAGTCATTTAGACTCCATTTAACACCCACATTCATGGAGAACAATGGGAGTCATTTAAACTACTATGTCGATTTTTTGTTCTCTATTAATGGAGGCCAACAAGGGTGGAGTTCCACCATGGTCTCTAGCTCACATCCCTACAAGAATGGAAGAAGGAGGAAAGAGGAATGAGAACCTACCCCAATGAAGATCAGTTCTTGAGCTTGAATCCCAAGCTTGAGCTCCAAACTTTACTTCTTAAACCACACACTCTTACTCCCTACGGTCCAGCAAGAGGAAAGAAAGGAGAGTGTGCCCTCCTTTTATAGGACTCATGGAGAGAGAGTGTGTGTCTTACTCTTTCTTAATCAACAGAAGTCAAGCGGTAGCACGTTCCTCTGGTACGTGCCTCCGGTTGAACTTAAAGCTTATCTGGGCCTAGTTTCATGGGCCTAGTTTGATGGTGATGTTTCTTAGACTTCAAGTATTTACTTCCACATGTTTTTGTATCCCTAGGTGACCTAAGGAGCTGACACACATCATATTTAGGGTCACAATACAGAGTGCCAAGGATTGGCACAGTAAGACCCTGTACGAAGGGATCTGAATTGTAAGGATTTCGGAATGGATCTTACAATACCCCCAATTTATAAGGATTTTACCCCCAAAATCATATTGTAGTGGTAAGTTCTTATCTCATACCTATGAGCGCCTATTCCACACCATAACTCATGAGGTCATGGTATATTAGTTATGCTATTTAGTAATTAAGGGAGTTCAAGGCTTACCAATTTCTCAAAATTTCCTCCAGCTAGTGAGAGGTCCGCACTCACATAGAGGCATAGTGTTCCCAAAACTTTTAGCAGTCCTGAGCTTCTGCCCCACCATTCCGCAAGAAAGACAATTATCGATTTCCTCATGTTTCGACGACTGTGCTTTTTCAACGGTTAGGGTGTATTGTCATATAAGGTGATTTTGATTTCCACATCGATAACATCTTTGGTGACCCGCCCTTAGTGGCAATTGGGTTTCTACAACGACGGATGGTGGTTCCACCAAAATTTCCTCGTTTCTGAAATGAGGCACCTTAAACACTCCTTGTGGCGAATCCCCTTCTAAGGTTCTCTTTGCTAGTTTACACTTTTCTTACGCCACAGACACTTCCTTTTGAGGTCCTTAACGCTCTCCTTGGTTTCGACACTCAGCTATTATTCGTGCCACCATGCCCCTCTGTTGTTCCTAGAGACCTTGACTAAATCGTCCCAAGGAGTTTGGCACTTCTGCCAAAACTAATATAGAGGTGGTGCCATCGTGCATAGCCTTTGCTAGAGTTCCAATTGTCCTTTGTTGAAACTCCCCATGTTTCTTGTAGACCATTCTTGTGGCCTCGTCTCTCACTATTGCAACATCCTGAGTGTCCTGACAAAAGTGGGATGAAGTCGCACTTTGATCCATTTCGTTACCAGGACTTTTCGCTATGTGAGTCTCAGTCTTCAGGCAAGCGAGGTTAAGGAGTTGTATGCGATCCACTACCTAGCACATTCCTAACTCGTTAGCAGAATCTTAATTTATAAGACATTAGATATGGGAACTCAATGTTAGCAAACCATACGTCTATCAATCATTCACATCATACACTTCAAAGCTCCCAATTTCTTGGCATACAATTTATCACATCCAATTTCATGGGTTTAATCTTAATGAACTATAACTCAAACTATTGTGCCCATGAGTAATAAATATAAATCAATAGAACCTCTTACTATTTTAGTTCCCTCTTGTTCTCCCCATGATTCTTCATTCTGGTCATGAGTTTTTATTCGCTAAGTACATCTTTCTTTTTCTGCATATCTATACCCTGCATATACCTTCCATCATCAATAGCTTAACGGTCAATACTCGCATGATTCAAATAAATAATCACAATTAGCTACTTTCTCATAAAAAAATTTACTCACATCACCACGTAGATTGATAAGTCACATGATGAGTTTGCACTAAAGAATTGGAATATTTAGCAGAGACAACATTCTAATTCCTTATGCATAATGAAATCACGTGGTGCGTATAATGCTCATGAACATCATGTTATTAGATTCTTAACACAATCAGAGTACTTAATTATTTAAGGTTTACTTGGGTCACGGGGTTCTGAATCGCTACTTTCCTCAAGATAAAGGTCTCGACAGTCTGTCCTTATCTCAGCAGTGTTTTTTTCCATGCAGACAAGCCCTCTTAGAATCTTCGAATGGTTTCGAGTAACACCGGGTCAAGCTTCCTGCTTCGCGGAGCATAGTTAGTCAAAAAGGTATCATGAAAAATATCTCAAGTTATGACCTTGTGGCACTGTAGCAGGATGGGCTGAGTCATTCACCACCATTCACACGGCGTGCCCACCAGTTGGAAGGTGGCACACAATATCTTCTGTGCATCTGAACAGTGGAGGCTGCAATAGTTGCCTCCATGATTTGGATCTAATTCCCTAGGTGGAAAGGACTTGCACATGACCCATCGAATTGTTTAGGGTTCCTTTGTAGAAAATCTTCCATCGTGTCCTCTGCGGTATTTAGGTCCACACCATGATACGGCGAGAAAGGTGGTAACTGTAAGACCCACACTCCATGAATCCGATCTAAACCTCTATTTTATGTCGTAACAGTTCTTCCAATCATAATCGGACTAGACGGGACGAGCGGATGACAATCAGGTACGAAAATAGACCAAAACAGAGAAATAATTTTATACCAGTCTCATGATACCGGTCTACATACCGGTCGACCGGTATGTTTGCTCGGGCAAACTAGTCAGATTTGAAAATAGATCTCTGTGGGTCCCGCTTTCCAAATCTCAACCCTAGAGACTTTTCCATCATAGGAAAACTTTCCTAAACTCCATCCTAGCCTATATAAGGACCTTTAAACCTCCTTAAACCTCTTTGATTGATTCTCACAAACCCTAAAGAGGAGAAGGAGATCTGAAGAGCAAAAGGAGCTGAGAAAGGTTAAAGAGGAGTCTCCATTGGACGAAGAACACCATAGTTCGTGAACCAACGGTAAGTGCCTGTACTTTTCTCTAGGTTAAGTGTTGTTGATGATTGATCAATACCATGCAAGGCTAGGTATTGATTTAAAACCCTAAATTGTCGTTAAACCCTAATTCAGTTGAGAAACCCTAGATTTGAATTCTAAACTAAGGTTTCTTAGGACGTAGAACTTAAATGGAAGATAAAACAAACCTTAAAACATTCCTCAGGCCTAGAATGCATAGGAGGAACCCTAGAAGCCATAATGGGTGACCGACGAAAAACGAACACCAAGTTGGTGATCTTTAAAAGGCATACCGGTCGACCATACTAGTGACATTATATGCGACCGGTATATGCGACCTGTACCTCTCGAGTAGCCTGCCAAGGCTGTCCGGTCGACTATACCGGTCACACCATACAGTGACCTGCGACAGGTATATGCGACTGGTATGTCCAGAATGGGTTGGTTTTTGACCCAGTTGGTTTTCGACCAATGTAAACCCTAAGGAACTAATTCTAACTAAACCCTAACATCGTGTAGGATCCTATGATAGCGAAATTGGACTCTGTAACGCAGAGCAAGTTAGCAATCAAGCGTCAGGTAAGGGAATCAGACTCAAACCTTAATTAATTAATAACAGTAAAACATTGTTAATAACTATTATTTCTATGGAGTATTGCTTGTGCATATTCACATGTCATCTTTACTTTCAGTCATTATATCATATTCATGCATACTTGCTATGCTAGGATTGTGTGTTAGACATGTGATTATTTTCGTTGGTGTGTAGAGTGGGAAGGACCTAGGGTCTTGGATCATTCTTCATGCTGGCACCTTTTCATGTCGCTACTATCTTAGCATGCTTGGTGTGGGTAAGGTACCAGGGGGAGGACGTGGCACTGTGGTCTCTGACCTGACCACCAAACTCGAGCCCTATCTCTATGCCATTGGGAGCTGTGCTGGGATAGGGCCTACTATGATGACATATAGGATTGGTTAGTGACGAATCCTTTTGCAAGTCCTCGCCAATAGGGGTGTAGGTATTGGTACGATAGAGGGTATCAGGGGGAGGACGTGGGATGGAGGCGCAGTCTGCCCACCAAACTCTAGCTCTATCTCTATACCGGAGTAAGTGATATGGGACGACAGTGGTGTGTGATCCGTTAGGTGTGCTCACACTCTCGTGCATGGAGGTGCGGTGACCGTCAAACCTTACCATAGCACTGTATAAGTATACCAGACCAAATGTGAATGTTACTCATGTATATTTTTTGTTACATTGTCTGATTTTCTTACTAAGCTAAGTTGTGAGCTCACCCTTGTATACATACATGTTTTTAGATATTGATGCAGGTTACACTGTGGAGGACTATGTGGATATTCCAATGTATGGAAGTGTTGCTGCCATGTTTAGATATTTACCCTGACAGTAAATTAGTCATGAGTCATGTCACACCCCAATTCTGCACTATTCAGAACGGTGTGATGAACCGCTAATAAACCAACGGTTCAACCAGGATCTCAAATAGGTTGTGTCTTTTAACTTAAACCATACACATCCACAACCATAATCATAATAAATACACAATAGCGGAAGTCTTAATATTAAATGAACTGAGAATCTAACTGTGATAATCATAAATAAAATATTCAATTATGTTGTATCAATCGAGACATAAATAAATAAAATATCAAATTACATTTTCTTAATAGTTCAAATAAAAATCTAATCGAAAACGTATGAGTTGCACTCGCATGATGAGTCATGTGTCTCCACTATATCTTCAGCATCCATTGCAGCAACGTGCCCGTATGCAGGAGCATTCATATAATCATCCACAGTAGTACCTACATCATCAACTAAAATATTCGTATTCGAAAAGGGTGAGCACACATCACGGCTCAGTGAGCAAACAAAACAATGCACAAACATATGCATGCAATTCAATTCATAACTGTGGTCTGGTATATAAGTTTGCAATGTGCTATAGAAAGGTTCGGAGGCCGCCTCACCTCTATACACGAGTGTGTGAAGCCGCCCAATGAAAACGACACTGTCGACCCCACATGCACCCACTATGGTACAATATACCAAATGAAAACGGCATCACCATACCAACACGTAAGCCCCTATTGGCGAGGGCTTGCAAACTGGACTCGCAACTAATCAATCCTAATGTCAAACAGTGTATCCAAGGCCTCACCCCAGTATCCCTCAATACGTCCATAGAGATAGAGCTAAGGCCCCCTGACAGAGTCGAAGACTACACAGTCTGAGACCACCTCCCCTGATGCCCTACGATGTAATAGTTCTACTAAGGTAATGGTGATACGATGATGTTAGTGGACAAGACTTGAATAGAGCTATGGTACAATATACCCAATGAAAACTGCATTGAAGTACCGGTTGCACCATCCCCTACCCGCATCAAGTACACTAACCAAACACAAACATTCGCGTACCTATTCCTATCATCATCATCATCCTCATGTTATAAACAACGAAGTAATATGCATGAACAGTAATAATAGAAATATTAGATGACATGTTAAATGCATATTACACGCATACAAGCATGAAATCATACACATTATTGGACTCAATAAAATAAAATAGTTTATTATTAATCAATTAGTTTAGGTCTTGTTCCCTCACCTTTTCTTCAGTGTAAATCCTCTTTTAAGCTTTAAGAATCACCTTTATATCAATAGGAAAACCTAACAAGTCGATAAATTTTAATTAGAATTCATTCCGACAGTTTTAAGGTTGCTGTAAAGCTAGGGTCACAGGATGGGTCACAGGTTGGGTCACAGGTTTATGCGACCCAAGGGTATAGGGTCGGTGCTAGGGTCGGTTGTCTTATCGACCCTAGGTGCGACCGTAGCTTCCCTGGACTTCCCGAGAGCTTGGGGTCGATCCTGTGGTCTGGTAGGGTCGGTTCCCAATCGACCCTACGTGCGACCGCACGTGGTTTAAGTCGACCTTTCATTCTACAGTCTCTTCTTTCATGTTTGGGTCCTTTGGCTTACTTCCATAGTCCATTCTATGTTTGTTCTATGGGTTAAAACTTCAGGTTAAACACTTACTTTGTTTACCATGATTCCCTCCATGGATTCCATTGAAATCTTCTCATGGATGGATGATTTGGGTTTCTCCTAGATCATATCCTCTTTATATACTATTCTAGGGTCTTACATAATTTATGGAGAATGTAATCATACCTTAAGCTTGCTGAGATTCAGAGATTTCTCTGAATTTCTTCTCTTTAGTCTTCTTCTCCAACTCTCCTTCTCTTCTCCTTCTCTTCTCTTTCTCTCACTTTCAATTAGGGTTTCAAAAGGAGTGAAAGAGGCTAAGAGACGTCCTATTTATAGAGAAAAACCTCCCAAAATAAGTCCCATTGAGATTAGGAAAGAATCCCCTTGAATTTAGGAAAGTTTTCTATTTACGGTTTCTGTCGGTGATCCTAGGGTCGATGCTAGGGTCGCAGATCCCGATGACCCTAGGGTTTCAGTTGTCCGACCCTAGGAATAAAAGTCATGGGTCTGTCTTCTGATGAGGTGGGGTCGACCCTATCTGTTTAGGTATGCGACCCTACCCTCTATTTTACTATTTTTGGGTCAATTTCATACCTGGTCTTGTGATTTCCTTCATGCACTTGGTCCACTTGGCTCGACCGTAATAAGTAGACCTGGTACAAGGTGGTAAGACTAGATAGTTCGATACGGGTCTTACAACTCCCCCTGCTTATAAAAAGTTCTTCCTCGAAATTTGTACATACCTTCCAAGTCAAAAAGATGAGGGTATTGCTTTCGCATAGCACTCTCTTCTTCGCATGTGATTTCGTCTATATCTCTGCTTCTCCAGGTGACTTTAACATAATAGATGTCAGGATTGCATAGTCGTTGAACCTTTCGGCTAGTGATTTTAGTTGGTGCTACTTCAAATGTCAAATCATCAGTCAAATCAGGTAGATCTACTGTCAAAACGTGCGTTGGATCTTTGACATACTTCTTTACTAAGGAGATATGAAATACATCATGCACACTTGACATAGATGGTGGTAGTACTAACTGGTAGACCACTTTTCCACGTTTAGCTAGAATCTCTATGGTCCGATATATCTCAGACTTAATTTCCCTTTCTGTCCGAACTGTTTCAACCCTTGCATAGGTGGCACTTTGAGGAATACCTTATTACCTACGGCAAATTCAAGGTCTCGGCGTCGAGTATCTGCATATTGCTTCTGATGATTTTGAGCCGTTCTCACTCTTTCCTTGATGATGTCGACCACTCGATAAGTCTCTTCAACAAATTCTGGTCCAACGATGCTACGTTCTCCAACTTCATTCCAAAACAAAGGAGTTCGACACTTTCTGCCATACAGTGCTTCATAGGGTGACATCTGTATAGTAGCCTGATAGCTATTGTTATAAGCGAACTCGATCAGTGGTAATTTTTCATCCCATGATCCTTTAAAATCAATTACACAGGCTTGGAGCATGTCTTCTAGAATTTGAATGGTACGCTCCGACTGTCTGTCTGTCTGAGGATGGAATGCAGTACTGAACTTCAATGTTGTACACATAGTATTTTGCAATTCTTTCCAAAACTTTGAAGTAAATCGTGGATCTCTGTCAGACACAATGCTTTCAGGTACACCGTGTAATCAGACTATGTTATCCACATACAACTTAGCTAACCTCTCCAATGTATACTGAAATCGTATAGCTATAAATCGAGCCGTTTTAGTCAGGCGGTCTACAATCACCCAAACCGCACCAACTACTCGGGGAGTCAATGGTAACCCGGTAACGAAGTCCATAGTGATGTAGTCCCATTTCCATGCTAGTTCTGGTAGCGACTGTAACAGTCCTACATGTCTTTGTCGTTTAGCCTTCACTCTCTGACAATTTAGGCATTGAGACACGAACTTAGCTACATCTACTTTCATTCCTCTCTACCAATATAATTTCTTTAGATCATGATACATTTTTGTACTTCCAGGATGTATCGAATAGGTGGTGGTATGGGCTTCCTTCATTAGTCGGTGTCTAATGTCCAAACTTTCTGTTTCAGGTACACATATTCTTCCCTTGTACTTCAGTACTTTTTCATCGTCCAAGGAAAACTCAGGAATAGTCCTACCTTTTTCAATGTCCTCTTGTACCGTTCTTAGATAAGGGTCTGATTTAATAGCTATTTTCACTTCATCAATTATATCAGGTACAATCTTCAATGTGGCAAACATACTTGAAAACCGATGAATAAACCCTTGGTTGGTTGATTCACCCGGTGCATCTATCACAAACTGCTCATTACCGTAATTAAACACTTTTTCGGTAGTATACATTGCAGCAGTTGTGTTAACCTCTCCTTGAGATTTTATCATTGCCTTTCTACTCAGCACGTCAGCAACCACATTAGCTTTTCCCGGATGATACTAGATATCACAATCATAATCTTTCAATAGTTCCAGCCATCTTTTTTGTCTCATATTCAACTCCTTCTGATTAAAGAGATAAGTAAAACTCTTATGATCTGATTTAATCTGAAATTTCCCTCCGTACAAGTAATGTCTCCATATCTTGACAGCATGTACTACTGCCGCTAATTCCAAATCATGAGTGAGATAGTTCTTCTCATGTGTAGTTCTTCTCATGTGTCTTCAATTGTCTTGAGGCATAAGCAATTACTTGTTCTCCTTGCATAAGTACACATCCTAATCCCAATCCTGACGCATCAGTGTACAAAATAAATGGCTGTCCTGGAATCGGAATGGTCAAGATCGGGGCAGATATCAATCTAGCCTTCAATGTTTGGAAACTCTTCTCGCATTTCTCAATCCAAACAAACTTTTTGCCCTTCTTAGTCAAACTGGTGAGAGGTACAGAAATTCAAGAATAGTCTTCCATAAATCATCGATAATAACTAGTTATACCCAAGAAACTTTTAATTTCTGCAACGCTCTTTGGTGCTTCCCACTTTACGATGGCTTCGATCTTGCTAGGATCCACTTTAATTCCTTCAGTGTATACAACATGGCCTAGGAATGCGATCTCATTTAGCCAAAACTCACACTTCGTAAATTTGGTGTAAAGCTTCTCTTTTCGTAATTGTTGCAGAGCGGCGTTTAGATTCATAATATGAGTTTCCTTGTCCTTGGAGTAGACCAATATGTCATCAATGAATACAATAACCGACGTATCCAACATATCATAGAATACCCGATTCATAAGTTCCATAAAAGTTGCTGGTGCGTTTGTCAATCCAAAAGACATGACCAAAATTTCATAATGTCCATATCTGGTCCTGAATGCTGTATTGGGAATATCATCGTCTTTGATCTTCAACTGATGGTAGCCTGACCGAAGATCGATTTTGGAGAACACTTTGGCACCTTGCAACGGATCGAATAAGTCATCGATCCGAGGCAATGGATATCGATTCTTGATTGTCAGCTTATTCAGTTTCCGATAGTCTATACACAGTCGAACACTACTATCCTTCTTCTTTACGAATAATACTGGTGCTCCCCATGATGATATGTTAGGTTGGATGTAACCCTTGTCCAGTAGTTCTTGTAACTGTACCTTTAATTCCTTTAGTTCAGTAGGAGCCATTCGATAAGGTGCTTTAGATACTGGTGCGGCTCCGGGTATAAGATCTATAATGAACTCTATCGCTCGGTCGGGTGGTAGTCCTGGTAACTCTTCAGAAAATACATCTGGGAAGTCACGTACAACATCAATATCCTCCATTCGTGGTGCTTCCTTGGTAAGATCGACCACAGATACTAGATACCCAACTGCTCCTTTCTCAAGGCCCTTCCTAGCCTTTAATGCAGAGAGTATGAGCTTTCGTTTACAGGGAAGTTTGGTTCTCGCAAAACTAAACTCTGCTCCTTCCTTGTCTTTAAATGTCAGCTTCTTTTCGGCACATAATAGGTTTGCAGAATGCCAAGCTAACCAGTCCATTCCCAAGATGACGTCAAAGTCTGCCATCTCAAGTTGAATCAGGGTTGCATCTAGAGTTTTCTCGTCAATAAGGACTGGACATGGTCCATAACCTGTTTCTAATTCCACTTCTAATCCCATCGGTGACCGTACAAGCAGTTTATAGTCTAGATATTTGAGTGGTAGGTTCAGTTTCTTTCCAAATGACACAGATATGAAAGAATGAGTAGCTCCTGAATCAAAGAGTACTCTGGCGGGAATGCCATTAATAGGTACGATACCTGTGACCACATCAGGCGATGCGGCAGCATCCTCAGATGTAACAGCATAGACTCAACCTTGCTGTAGTTGTTTTCTGGGCTTAGTACACTCTCTTGAGACATGCCCTACTTGATTGCAGTTAAAACATCTTATTCCTTCACCATTTTGCTTTGGTTGCGGGGGGGCGGCTAAAGTGGTCTTGGCTACAGCATTGAAGCCTTGAGTACGGAAGGGTTTGAATACCTTGGTGTTCCCTCCGTTGTAAGAATTTCCATTTGGCCTTTTAATACCCCTGTTTTGAGCAAAATAGCTCTCTTTCTGGCTCGACTCTATCACGCGAGCAATTTGTACAACTTCATTGTAAACTTTCTTCTCAAGTCCCAGAACATGTTCACGGATTCTTCCCCTGAGTCCCATGACGAACCTTCGGGTCTTTGTGTTTTCTTCTTGCATGTTGGAGGGTGCAAAGAAGAACAGCTCCTCATAACACTGTTGATATGCATCCACAGTCATTTGCCCCTGATACAAACTCAGGAACTCTTTTTCCATAGAATCTCTGAAACTTCTAGGAAAGTAATTCTCAAAGAATGCCTCCTCATATATATCACAGGTCAGTTGGGCATGCTTTGTCAACAGATACGTCCGTGTAGACTTCCACCAGTGGTGTGCATCGCCTTTCAGCATGAACGTTGCACACAATACTTTCTCCTCTTCATTCACCGTCATCATCGTAAAATTCCTCTCCATCTCAACGATCCAGTGTGCTGGCCACAACGGATCAGCTGGCTTACCACTATACTCCTTGGGCTTCATCTTCAGAAAACGCTCAACTAGTTTGGAGTGGTCTAGTTAATGAGGAACATAAGCCCCATACATAGGTGATTGGTATTGATATCCACATGAAGCTACTTCAGGATTTTATACTTGAACCTGCATGATGGGAGTTTGAGGTACCTGGGGTACTGTGTTACTTCCCCCTGGTACTGTGCTTGCCTGTCCTGCTGGCATCGGTGTCGTCTGTGCAGCTGGAAAAACCATGCCTATGGCAACTTGCATAGTAGCTTGTACCTGTTGTATTTGCTGCAGTTGTTGTGACAAATTCATTACGGCTGTAACCAGGTCTGTAGGTGGAGCTGGCAGGTTTGTAGGATTTTCCTGGCCGTGAGTTACTGGCTGTGCCACATTTGGATTACCATGTACTTCCGGATTTTCATGGCCGCCTTCCTCCACAGGTGGCGGTGGTGGAATAGAGTTACGGCTTTGTCTGGTCACTCTGCGTCCAGCCATTATCTGCTCTAGTAGTGGTAATGCCTGAAAATCATAGAATACGTGAGGCAATCATCATACACTTCATTCTCATATTTAAATCCACTAGTCAATGATATTTTCAAATTTTTCAGATCATTCTGTCAAAAATACTGTATTTTCCATCGTAGGGTCGATGGTAGGGTCAATGGATGTCCGACCCTAGGGTATGCGACCCTGAGAACCACTGTTACTCACTGAGAGCCTAGGGTTGATGGTAGGGTTGATGGATGTCCGACCCTAGGATCGACCCCTAGTTCTCTGTCGGATCACCAAGAGGCTAGGGTCGATGAATGGGTCGGAGGTAGGGTCGTATGTCTGGGTCGAATTATGCGACCCTAGGACTCAAAATTAGGTTTTTAATCCCGATTTTGGTTTCATTTCTCATTCTTTCTCCTCCTTTCCGACTCGACTCATTCCTCTGAGTTGCTACAGTGTCAACTCCGACCCGTTGGTGATTTTTGCTTTACTTTTCGACTTCTACTCCTTCTCTACAGGTATGTTCTCTATTGTTTCATATTTTTAGAGCTTTCTAACTAGGTTTTTGCTCGTTTACACCGTTTTCTTCAAATTAAACATTTTTCAACCGTAAAAATTTGATTTTTATTGGGGGCTTTTGCTGTTGGTGACTCAATGGATGAAAGCCCTCAAAAATATTCAAGTTTCATTGGTTGGTTATCGAGAAACTTGAAAATTTCCAATTTTGACCTAATTTGTCGATATTTTTGAATTTCTTGAAATTTTTTCAAATTTAATCTTCTAAGATGAAATTTCCAACTGTATAACTTTTGCAGGATAGTTTAAAATCTGTATAAGTTCTCGTTCCCATGTGTATGGGTGAGAAGTGAGGCTTTTGCCCAATTTTGCCGTTAGAATGCCAAAATTTTTGGGTTTTTCACCTTTACTAAGCTATTATCTGTTTTTCTTTATTTTTGCAGATAATATGGCTCGTACCAAAGTACCTAGGGTTCACGACCCAGTTCGCTTCCGTTCTAACGAGGCCGAGGCTTAGTATGCCCGCTATGCTCGTAAGAAGGTGGAGGGAGGTCGTCGTATGGACTTGACTAGCCTAGCCTTATTCGATGTAGAGAGAGCCTTTGGTGACATGGGCTGGCTTCCCGTGATCACCTACGACACCTGTACCCATCCGGATTTAGTGCGACAGTTCTATTGTAACCTTCAGGTGGTGGGAGATCACAATGACACTGAGAGGGGTAGGGAGCTCAGGATTACGAGCTACGTCAAGGAAGTAGAGGTTTCTTTTGATTATCGACAGTTAGCGGACCTCTTGGGCATTTCATATGACGGCCCCTTGGTATACTGCGCTCCCAGAGAGCCCCAGTTCTTTTTCTTGGAGATGCGGGCTGAGATAGACTGTCAGCTTATCAGAGAAGATCGTTGGGAGATGAAGGCGATCAATCTCCGTCCAGAGCCTCGGGTGTACTATAAGATCATTCAGCACAACCTGATACCTCAGAGTGGACACTACGAGAGAGTTTCCCAGTTGACCTAGTATTTGCTTTACTGTATCTGCACTAGGCAGCCTATCTGCCTCCCTTATATTATTATGCGGACGATGATCAATGCTACATTGTCTGGTCAGATAGGCAACCTGCCTTACGGACGCCTGATCACTACACTGCTTACCCACATAGGTGTTGATTTAGTGGATGAGAGGATTCAGGAGAAATCATTTTCATCAGCTCTGGACTGGGAGGCCATCTGTAAGATGGGCATGCAGGATGCTCAGGTCAGTGACGATGAGAGGAACGCTCTGGTGCGTCCTCATACTCGGGTGGAGATAGCAGACGCTGAGACAGCAGCGGCAGCCGCTGGAGTAGGGGTTCATGGGGGTGATGCTGGGGATGAGGATCGTATGTACATGGATGTGGACTCCATACCTCCTCCATCACCTACACATACTACTGGAGCTGGTCCTTCACATGTAGCTGGTCCTTCAGATCCACCTTCTGATGACATGATGGGGCTACTGCGTGAGATTAGAGAGGCCCAACGCATGTCTGATCTGAGGGTGGGAGAGCTTCTAGATGTTCAGCGCGTGATTGATCGATGGGTGGCTGATCTCACAGCTAGTCTTCAGACGACCCAGACTCAGGTAGCCTGGTTGACTAGGGTGTATGCTGAGGACTATGACAGAGACCGTGAGGCACCACCTCCCCCATCACCTCCAGCTTCATGATGTATTTTCTTTTCTTTTGTTTCACAAAGTAACTGTCTGGGTTGTGGACTGTACTCTATTTTAGATATGTGTATATACGTTTATTTTTTACTCGAGTGTATATGAACTTGTTTCTCATTTAATAGATGCATTATTCTCTTTCAAATTTTGTCTCAAACAACACAGGTGCTTATAATGTGTTATTATTACAGCTTTAAATTTTTTTTTATCCTATCTCAGTTCACAAACTTTTGTGGTAGTATACTGGTTTAAAAGACAGGGCCTGAGAGCTCTGATACCAAGTTGCCACACCCCAATTCTGTACTATTCAGAACGGTTTGATAAACCGCTAATAAACCAACGGTTCAACCAGGATCTCTAATAGGCTGTGTCCTTTAACTTAAACCATACACATCCACAACCATAATCAGAATAAATACACAATAGCGGAAGTCTTAATATTAAATGAACTAAGAACTAACTGTGATAATCATAAATAAAATATCTAATTATGTTGTATCAACCGAGACATAAATAAATAAAATATCAAATTATATTTCCTTAATAGTTTAAATAAAAATCTAATCGAAAACGCATGAGTTGCACTCGCATGATGAGTCATGCGTCTCCACTATATCTTCAGCATCTATTGCAGCAACGTGCCCGTATGCAGGAGCATTCATATAATCATCCACAGTAGTACCTGCATCATCAACTAAAATATTAGAATTTAAAAAGGGTGAGCACACATCACGACTCAGTGAGCAAACAAAACATTGCACAAACATATGCATGCAATTCAATTCATAACTGTGGTCTGATATATAAGTTTGTAATGTACTATAGAAAGGTTCGGAGGCCACCTCACCTCTATACACGAGTGTATGAATTCGCCCAATGAAAACGGCACTGTCGACCCCACATGCACCCACTATGGTACAATATACCCAATGAAAACGGCATTGCAGTACCGGTTGCACCATACCAACACGTAAGCCCCTATTGGCGAGGGCTTGCAAACTGGGCTCGCAACTAACCAATCCTAATGTCAAATAGTGTATCCAAGTCCTCACCCCAGCATCCCTCAATACGTCCATAGAGATAGAGCTAAGGCCCCCCGACAAAGTCGAAGACTACACAGTCCGAGACTACCTCCCCTGATGCCCTACGACGTAATAGTTCTGCTAAGGTAATGGCGATACGATGATATCAGTGGACAAGACTTGAATAGAGCTATGGTACAATATACCCAATGAAAACGACATTAAAGTACCGGTTGCACCATCCCCTACCCGCATTAAATACACTAACCAAACACAAACATTCACATGCCTATTCCTATCATCATCATCATCATCCTCATGTTATAAACAACAAAGTAAATATGCATGAACAATAATAATAGAAATATTGGATGACATGTTAAATGCACATTACACGCATACAAGCATGGAATCATACACAGTGTTGGACTCAATAAAATAAAACAGTTTATTATTAGCCAATTAGTTTAGGTTTTGTTCCCTCACATTTGCTTGAGTGTAAATCCTCTTTCAAGCTTTAAGAATCACCTTTATATCAATAGGAAAACCTAACAAGTCGATAGATTTTAATTAGAATTCATTCCGACAGTTTTAAGCTTGCTGTAAAGCTAGGGTCGCAGGATGGGTTGCAGGTTGGGTCGCACGTTTATGGGACCCCAGGGTATAGGGTCGATGCTAGGGTCGGTTGTCCTATCGACCCTAGGTGCGACCGCAGCTTCCCTGGACTTCCCGAGAGCTTGGGGTCGATCCTGTGGTCTGGTAGGGTCGGTTCCCAATCGACCCTACGTGCGACCGCACGTGGTTTAAGTCGACCTTTCATTCTACAGTCTCTTCTTTCATGTTTGGGTCCTTTGGCTTACTTCCATAGTCCATTCTATGCTTGTTCTATGGCTTAAAACTTCAGGTTAAACACTTACTTTGTTTACCATGATTCCCTCCATGGATTCCATTGAAATCTTCTCATGGATGGATGATTTGGGTTTCTCCTAGATCATATCCTCTTTATATACTATTCTAGGGTCTTACATAATTTATGGAGAATGTAATCATACCTTAAGCTTGCTGTGATTCAGAGATTTCTCTGAATTTCTTCTCCTTAGTCTTCTTCTCCAACTCTCCTTCTCTTCTCCTTCTCTTCTCTTTCTCTCACTTTCAATTAGGGTTTCAAAAGGAGTGAAAGAGGCTAAGGGACGTCCTATTTATAGAGGAAAACCTCCCAAAATAAGTCCCATTGAGATTAGGAAAGAATCCCCTTGAATTTATGAAAGTTTCCTATTTACGATTTTTGTCGGTGATCCTAGGGTCGATGCTAGGGTCGCAGATCCCGTCGACCCTAGGGTTTCAGTTGTCTGACCCTAGGAATAAAAGTCATGGGTCTGTCTTCTGATGAGGTGGGGTCGACCCTATCAGTTTAGGTATGCGACCCTACCCTCTATTTTACTATTTTTGGGTCAATTTCATACCTTGTCTTGCAATTTCCTTCACGCACTTGGTCCACTTGGCTTGACCATGATAGGTAGACCTGGTACAAGGTGGTAAGACCGATTAGTTCGATACGGGTCTTACAAGTCAATTGGTATTAGGGCCACTACCAGTCTACCAGTTCGTGCTACCAGTTCAGGCCCAGAAGCCAAACACAAATCAGAAAGGGTTTCTTCTTTGGGGATGGTTTTCCACCATGGTGTTCTTCATTCTAAAATGGTGGAAAACTACTACCAACTATTAGTGAGAACAATGGGAGTTATTTAGACTCCATTTAACACCCACATTCATGGAGAAGGTGGTGACCTAGGTCTCTATGTCGATTTTTCAATCTCTATTAATGGAGGCCAAGAAGGGTGGAGTTCCACCATGGTCTCTAGCTTACATCCCTACAAGAATGGAAGAAGGAGGAAGGAGGGATGAAAACTTACCCCAAGGAAGATCGGTTCTTGAGCTTGAATCTCAAACTTGAGCTCTAAGCTTTACTTCTCAAACCACATACTTTTAGTCTCCCACGGTTCAGCAAGAGGAAAGAAAGGAGAGTGTGCCCTCCTTTTATAGGACTTGTGGAGAGAGAGAGAGAGAGAGAGAGAATGTCCTACTCTTTCTCAACCGGCAGAAGTCAAACAACAGCACATTCCTCCTACATGTCTCTAGTTGAACTTAAAGCTTATCTAGGCCTAGTTTCATAGTGATGCTTCCCAGAATTCAAGTATCTACTCCCACACATTTTAATATCCCTAGGGGCTGACACATCATATTTAGGGTCACAATACAGAGTACGAAGGATTGGCACAGTAAGATCCGGTATGAAGAGATCCGAATTGTAAGAATTTCGGAATGGGTCTTACACCTTTGGGGTCCCTCAGTGGTTGCAAATTTGGGACGAGACTTGATTTGAATCAAAATCCATTGTTGTTGATTGCAGTCTCGGCATAGCCTCTTTTATTTTTGGTTCCTCTGGAGAGCTAGGAACGACCTGAATTTTTCATCTAAAACTTGGACTCCCCATGTTGTTATCAGGACCGTAGAGTGTGCTTGGACTGAATTCAAAAACGCATCCAAAGTGGTAATTGCTTCTCATGAAGATGCTTTTCAGACTAATGTGCGTTGTTCGCCTCCTCCATAGATGCAAGTTTTTTGGAGGAGTCCAATACGGGAGGATTAGGCTTTATTTTTAGAAACCAATATGGTGACCCTCTTTTTGCTGTGTCATCTGCTCTTCCCTTTTCCTCTGCTCAAATTGGGGAGGCCTTGGTTATCAGACAAGCTGTCTTATTTACTCTTGAGAATGGCGTTACCAACCTCATCATCGGGTCCGATTGCATTTCGGTGGTAGAAGCTTTAAATAAAGAGACATCTGCGTGTGAATTCACCACTCTATCTATTGTGGATGACATTCTTAAAATTGGCTGCCTTTGTGAAAATTTTTCCTCTTCTTACATTTCAAGGGATGTTAATTCCATAGCTCATTCCCTTGCTCAGAAGGCCGGTTTACATTCTGAGTGTTTAATTGGCCTATTTCCTCTCCCTGGCTCTCCCTGGCTAAAGGAGTTATGTACTTCAGAGGCCTCGGCTCCTTTCCGGTTTTTTTCTCAATAAATTTGTCTTCTATCCAAAAAAAAAAAAAATCCAATTATTATCTACAATTCAAGATGTGCATCTTAGCAATTAAGACTTTATTATCCAATGGAATCGCCATCTCATTGAGCCTATCAATTCTGGACTGCTTACAAAACTATTTTGAATTTGATGTTTCAAACTAGAAGAGAGTCTGGGACATTGAAATTATTTTGGGTTGTTAAGCATGTATCTTATCAAATGAATAAAAAAATATTTAATTTTCTTATTCATCAAAGCTAAAGTGGTTCTTGATGCACAACAGCACAAGGTGTTTTAAAATGTAAATTAAATTCATGTTAGAATACAGGAGATAATAATGGCCGAGCTAGATTTGATCTAGTTTATAAACTTGACGTTATAAATCAAATAAGCTAGGTTAGATATGAACCTTAGACCTGAATATTTAATCCTACACTTAAACTTTCTTTCCTCACCTATTCTATTTTATTGCCATTCATTCAGATTCATTCCCAATAAGTACAAGAGCTTTCCTTTTCTTTTCCCCTCTTTTCTTTTTACTGGTTTTAATATAAAGATTTGAACTGGGTTCTTCTTTCTTCTTCTTCTTTCTTCCATCTAACTAGTTTTGATATCTTGTGGGTTCGGGTTTGTAATGATGTGGAAGAGAGTGACTGACAGTCCAACTCCGCCACATTATCTTGCATGGTTCAGAAGCAAAATTTGTAGACGAAGGGTTGTGAAAGATTGTTCTTTTCGCAAGAGATTCATCAGTCCTTTAAATTCAAACAGATCTAGTGGTGTTTCCTTAGAACATTGTGGTGGCTTATCCATCCTCTGTCTTTGGATTTCACGCCTCTGGGTTCTCATCTGATCTTGGACAGCTTCAAAAAAAAGGAGAAATGGAGAGGCTTTCTTCGACGATCATTCTCCCTGAAGTGTTCCAGGGCACGAGAGATGACAATACCAGGCATTTTGGATTCATATGGGATCAAATCAAAGCGTCATTAATTGTTCCGTTGCTTAGACTTGTAGTTAAACTATGTTTGATCATGTCGGTCATGCTCTTCATCGAGAGAGTTTACAAGGGTATCGTAATCGTTCTCGTAAAGTTATTTGTGAAAAGACCAGAGAAGTGATATAAATGAGAACCGATCAAAGAAGATTTGGAGATTGGTAGTTCAGCTTATCCCACGGTTCTTGTCCAAATTCCAATGTTCAATGAAAGAGAGGTCTTTTTCTATCTCCATCTCCTCCCTCGTTTCTCTGTTCCACCATTGCAGCTCTCTGAGAATTTTTTTCTCTTTTATGTTTTTATGTAGGTTTACCAGCTCTCCATTGGAGCTGCATGTGGTCTCTCATGGCCAACTGATCGAATTATAATCCAAGTCCTAGACGATTCCACAGACAAAACCATTAAGGTCCTCAAATTAATCAAACCCATGAATTAGAAGCAACCTTAAAACAGAGAAGTTTTGAAGAAAATTTAGAATTTTTAGGAAATAGTTCAACAGTTATAAAGATGGATAAGACCCAGCTAGCAATCATTAGCTTTAAACCTTTAGATTACATTTTTATTCTTCATCTGAACTCTTTTGGTTTCCAATTTGGGATTTAAATCGTCTCATGTTGGTTAAACAACATGAGGAAGCCAAGCCGTTCATCCAATGGTCTTGAGAATTAGTTAGTTAATTAACTACGATAAACCCAAGACACCGAAGTAAACACTGAATTCAAAATCCGGCCTTGTGCTGTTCAGTCTGGTCTATCCAATTTGTGCTTCATCCTTTCTGCAAACACGAGAGAGAGAGAGAGAGAGAGAGCTCGGCGGCAACCTCCCTCGCTCAACATTTTCTCCGTTTCCCAATCATCTCCGCCAGCCCTAGGTTTTCTCTCTTAGCTAACGTTTCAGACCGGTCAAAACTCAGACTGCAAACACAGGAATTGGATCCTGGAGTCACACCAGCCCTCACCCTTGATTCTCGTCCCCTTTCCTCATTTCATCTCTTCCGGCGAAGCATTCGCCAGAGAACTTACCAACCACAGAGCTTCCAGAGCTGTCAGTTCTTCGAATCAATTCCCTCTGCTCACAACTGGGACGGCAAAGTCTATGATTTAGTTTGAAACGATATCTTTGAGAGAAACAGAGGGCCGGTGGAGATGATTGAGAGTCGGAGAGATGTTGAGGGAGGAAGGTTGCCGCCGATCTTCACTTTCTCTCTCCCCTGTTTGCAGTAAGGATGGAAGCAGAAAGGGGATAGAAGAGTAGTATAAGGCGGGATTTTGAATTTAGTGTTTACTTCCGTGCGTTGCGATTTATCGTGGTTAATGTATAATTAATTCGTATGACCAATGGATATTGGATTGCCAGTTGTCGTTCATCCAGCGATGACTTGCCTTCCTCATGTTCTTCCTCATGTTGAAGTGTCAACATGAGACAATTTAAGTCCTCCTTTGGGTTTTTTTTTCTGCTTCTCTTCCTTTTATGTCAAATATTAAAAAATAAAATCCAAACCATAAAGTTAAAACCCAGAACTTTCTTTATTTCTTCCTAGATTTTGGATCTGACATTTTGCTGGTTTGTTCTTAAAAAATGCAGGATTTGATGCAACATTAATGTCAGAGATGGGGAAGAAAAGGAATCGACATAAAATATGAGGTGAGAGACAAGAGAAATGATTACAAGGGAGGGGCTATGAAAGAATGAATGAAACGAAGTTACATGAAAAACTGTGATTATGTAGCCATATTCGACGCTGATTTCCAACTAAAGCTGGATTTCCTGTGGCAGTCCCTCTTCTCGTCCTCAAACCTACCTTCTCTGGTTTCCGTCGTGTCAGAGAAGAAAGAGCTTTGATCAGAGAAGATAGATTACTCCCGTCGCCGGAGGTTAGACAAGAAAAAACTTTTAGTTTTAGTCGTTAGAGTAACCAAAAACGCACCAATAAATAGGGTAAAGTTGAAAACAAAACTAAAAAGGAAAATAGAAAAGAAAATGGAGGAAAATTAAAAAGAAAATATAAAATTGAAATTAAAAAATATTAAGGGTAAAAAAGTTCTTCATCTAGACAAGATTTGGATGAAGGTGATGTTAAGGATATTATCGCTAACAATGGGGGATGAATGATATTAAGATAATTTACAGAAGATGTAGCAGATATTTTTCCTTTTTTTTTTTTAAGATTATTTTTCCTGCAATTATACCTTCCAAATTATTGAACTATTGTTAACCTGTAATTATTCATCTTTTTGGTTTAACCGCCAACTTCAAATGGGTTTGCCAACTTCGAGTGAGTAGGACAGAAAGAATAAGAAAATAATAGATCATGACACCTCAACACCTTCACAGCAGTTCAAGGCCCATATATATAAATTAATATTTATAGTGTATGCTAGAGCTTGGAAAGGTTTTCCTAAATTTAGATCTGGGTCCGAGAGGGAGGGAGAAGGATGCGTGAAATTTTACATTTTGTGAGGAATGAAATGATTATTGGAGTTTGGAAGAGAAGACAGACCATCGTGTCACTCATCTCTTCCAAGTAACTGAGTATTTAACATTTCAAGTCTTTCGTGCTGTCTGTGACGACCAAGCCCTGCTCTCATCTGTGAATTTTTTTTTTTAAATTCTAATAAATGAACACAAATAATGACACTTTGGTTGGGGATCGGACGTGAGACATCAGTGATGAAGCCAATGTTGCCAATCAAGTATCTAGTGAAAGCTTTGCCAGAGGCAAGAATGATGTCGGCATCCAGACCTAGCTTAAGTACATTTGACTTTTGAATAGCAGTCAACTCAAAGAAAAGAGAAACGAAAGAAGCAGAAGAGATAAGGGTATTCTTGCCATTAAGATGTTTTGGAGGAGTCCATGTCATCAATTAATAAGCCTATCATAACGAATAGGGTCTTTACGAACCTTATTTCAAAAAGTAATGAAGGTTAGTGTAATTATCAAAAAAAAAAAAGTAGGTGCATGTTATTAAAGCAAACTACAAATTAGGAGGTGGAAAATTTAATTCTTAAAATGTTATAAGTAAAATTTTACATCAAAAGAAATGCAACCATAGTTTCTTGAAGATAAGCAACCATAGTTTCTTGAAGATAATCAAGCTGGGTAACAACCACGGGTGCCTCAAATAATCAGGACGAGTGATACTATGCTCCGAATTCTTCCTCATCATTTCTCGGGCAAAATTTGGTTCCCAATACAACTCCACAAGCCAGCCTAGGTAAACCAATTTCAGAACACCATCCTCCCTCTTCACAGCTTTGGTTGCCACTGTATCTTAATCTCAAGGAACAAGAGGCCTGAAGACAAGTTATCTGACGCATCTAGTATCAAATCACAAAAACATAAGGAAGTGATTCTTCAAGCGAGCACATTAAATCGGAAATCAAAAATAAAGAAAAAAATAAAAAAAAAAACTGTGAAATTAGAAATCAACCTACAAATTACTTGTGCCAAACATGATTGGAATCTAGAGAACCCAAATTCAAATTATCATTTGGGAAATCCTACTCCCATTATTTATTCCCATAAAACTAAAAATTAACTTTAAACGAGCCTCTCAATTTCAAATGGCCAAACCGCTTGTGGTCCAACCATGGTCCAACGGTTTTTAGTGAGTGGTGGTTGTTTGTCTCGTTCTCTATCAGAACCATGGAACAAAGTTTAATTAAAACTGGTTAAACTACTGATGGGCCACATCTAAGATAACATAGTTGGCGGATTTCAATGATGAAAATCTGATTCTCTTTTCAATTGAAAGGGGAATCGAAGGTCACTGTATTTATTTGAAAATGTAATGTGTGAGCGGACACGTGGTGCATTAATCAGTATATTTTTTTTGGTAATACATTAATCAGTATTTATGATCATACGTTAAGAGCGAGAGTGAGACAAGAATCTAAAACATTTATAATTTTTATTTGCAATATTTTAAAACTTATAATTATGTTAATTTTTTTTTTCAATTTTTACTTAGAAGGGTTAATTGGTTCGTTTTTCTTTTGCTTCCTGAGAACAAATATTGGAAAATTTCTTAACATATAAAATTTTACGTCAGAACAAACGGAGTCATATGAATAATTTATTTATGTAACGAAAAGAATGAGAAATTTTTTAAAAATTACAAGATAAATTTAAACCATTCATTTTTATGCTCTTTTTAATCTAAACCATCTATTCTTCTCAGTTAGAAGAGTGGACAATAATGTCTACAGTATTGAAGACATGCTTCGACATGCATGAGTTCCAAGATAATACAATGGGGGATATGTAATCGAATTATATCTTAAAATTTGACACACTGCACACTGTATTCTCTTCATCCAATGGTTTAGAATGGATACATCTTTTGCTAATGTGGTAAAATATTAGATGTCTTGTGATGTTTAGAAAAATAACAAACCTTTTTGACAATAATAATTTGTTGTTCATATAATTTTAAATGAACCAAATTTCTTTACGATCGATAGGGTAGTGATTATTTACCTAAAAAAAATGAATAGGGATTTACCAATTCCATGTACAAATGTTGTCGATTATTACATTGGTTTGGTTATTATATAAAGGCATTTGCATTAAATATATGGGTAGGAATCGAAAATGAATTGAGTTTGAATAAGACAGTATAAACGGTATGGCTTGGAAATGTGGTAATATTTGTATCGTACAAGTTTCTTACAACCAAAGTACCATTTATATTACCCTTACTTTTTAAAAGTTTTACATTGTTGTTATGGATAATACCGTAATTTGAGTAATTTTTAACTTGACTCAAATTGCTAAATTGTTATAAGGCTCTGCTTGTTTTGACTTAAATTTTATGTGTAACATTTTAAATGTTAAATTTTTTTTTTCATTGTTTGTTCCCAAAAAGTAAATGAAAGAGGAACTTCATTTTCCCTCATTCGTAGAGATAGCTATATTTTACCTCTTGGAAACAAATATTAGAAAAAAGAAATAACATGAAAATTTTATTTAAGCTACGATGGCATTGCCATTGACCAAAATTCTTGTAGTATATCGTTCGGAATATAAGTGAAGGTACAATGAAAAAAAAAATTATCGCAGAAAGTAACATGTAGAATCATTGACATGATCATCATCATCATCAACTGCGTGATGTAGAAGCTGCCATCTCAAGCTTTCTCTGCTTAAGATCTTCATTTGGGTCATCATTAGTCATGTAACTCTTCCAAAACCAATGTTGCTTCCAAACTCTCAACCATATCATCCACCGGTACGCCCTTGGTTTTGGGCATCAGTAGAGGGCGAACACAGCCGCAACTAAGATCCAAGTAACGAAGAAGAAGAAGATGCATGCTTGCATTTTGCAGAGCATCGACAAGAATGACTGAGCTATGATGAATGTGAATAACATGTTGGTGCTGACCGCAAAGGAAAATCCAGCAGTCCTGGTCTCAAGAGGGAAGGTCTCACTTGGAATCAACCATTCCAAGGGTCCCTGTATAGAAATCCTCTCCCGCCTGAGTTTGGGCAGGAGAGTTGGCGGTCCGGATGGATGGCCGCCACCTGGCTCGCAGGTGAATCCGAGCCCTCCATCCGAGCCAACACCCCAGCCGAAAAGCTGAGCCAACAAGGGTGTCGGCTCGGATGGAAGGTTCGGATTCATCCGAGAGCTAGATGACGGTCATCCATCCGGGTCACCAATTCTCCTGTCCAAACTCAGGTGGGAGAGGATGTGGATCCAGGGTCCCCATGAGTCCATGACCATGCAAAGAACATCACGAACAAATGCACCAATAACACTACTATAACTGCATCTATCTGCCCTATGGATCATGTGGGCTTTAAATTCACTAGTAATATATATAATACCAATAATACCCTGCATTCACATGTTCAAAATTTAAAAAGAAAAGCAAAACAAAAGCTTTAATTAATGGGTCTTATGTCAACCGCCTATTGAGATCGATTCCCTTTCATGGGATGTCATTAGGCCTTCAGGGTAACATCAAAATGCAGGAGTATTAAATATTTGTGATCGGATAAGAATGATTTTTATCTAATGACTGACCTGATTGATGAACATTTGAACGACAGCTTGAAGGGGCAAAATCCTTCTTCCGGTCCTATAGACGAGATAGACAAAAGCGCAGTGCTAAAGACGTTAGCAAGGCCAGTGATGACGGCGGATAGCAAAGAACTGTTATTCTTAAAACCCATTGTCTGGAAAAGGACTGGTGCATAGAACATAACAGTATTGATCCTAGTGAACTGTTGAAAGATTTGCATTACGATTGCAATCACCAGTGGAGGACGGCTGGAGTGGTTCAAGAGTTTCTTATATGGGCTCTTTACTTGTTGGGCCAACTCGCCGGCATGGACGATCAAATCGAACTCCGCGTCAACATTAGCGCTATCTCTTATCCTCTTTAGTGTGGCTCTTCCCTCTTCGAACTTTTCGCGCTCGACCAGACTGGTAGGGGTCTCCGTGATGATCAGGGACCCGACACATAGCATGATTGCTGGCACCGTTGCAATCCCCAGAGCTATCCTCCATCCATGAGGGTAGATGTCCGCCACGGCATAGTTCACCAAGTTTGCTACCAGGATCCCTGTCGTTACGCATAGTTGAAACAAAACGTTGAGTGACATATACATGATATCCGATAGGATAGGCTGAATGGAGGAGTCGCAAACCAAGGATTTAGAATTGTTTGAGTCAATCATTCTTTTACAATCAGCTTTGATGATGATGTTTGAGTATCCCAATTCCAAAACAAGTCTCTCACCCGTTTTGGTTGATTCGAATCGTATTGGGCAAAAAAAAGGCTTTATTTTTTTTTTTTTTGGTAATTAAAAAAAAATAAAAATACAAAAGCGCTTGATAACTACACCATTTTGATCACGGAATAGAAAACGGACACCACTAAATTCTGAAGTGAGTCTAGCATCCGAATTTAGTTTGATATAACCAGAAGCAGAGGTACCCAGGGGACCCAAGGACCCAAGCTTTGGGGGAGGTAGAAACTGCAGATAAATCCGTGTTATTCCTCATTATAATACTGAGAAAACTCAGTTTTGTACATTTAAGTCCTGTTTAATTAATATGAATTTAAATGTGATCAATTGGATGAACGATCAGAATTTACTAACTCAACCATCATCATGGCATAAATTGGATCATAGACGAAAATGACCAAAAATAAATGGAAATGTGATCAATCTAGACCATATCTTAGATACCCAAGTCAGAATTATGAGATCGTTATTCCACATACAACTTGTTTGCGTATATCATTCAATTAACATCCACAATTCAGGATATGCATCTTAGCAAGTAAGACAATCTTATCCAATGGAATCGCCATCTTACTAAGCCTACCGATTCTCGACTGCTTACAAAACTATTTTGAATTTGATGGTTCCAACTAGAAAAGAGTCTGTGACATTGAAATAATTATTTTAGGCTGTTAAGTATGTATCTTATCAAATTAATAAAAAATACTTAATTTTCGTATTCATCAAAGCTAAAGTGATTCATGATGC
Source organism: Protea cynaroides (assembly GCA_028583415.1). Lineage (NCBI taxonomy): Eukaryota > Viridiplantae > Streptophyta > Magnoliopsida > Proteales > Proteaceae > Protea > Protea cynaroides. The sequence goes on from CM053275.1 coordinate 20,159,533, forward strand.
ACAAGGTGTTTTAAAATGTAAATTAAATTCAAGTTTGAATAATGGCTAATAAGGCTGTTAATTTTGGGATCAAACCAGTAGTTCAGACCGAATAGGTCCGAATTAACTCGAAACCGACCTAAACCAAACTGTTATCGGATATGTTTTAGGTTGAGGTATGGCATATCATATCGGTCTCAGTCTAGTCCAGGTTAGCTTGAAACCAGTCTGAAAAAGAGGACCAATGAGGCTGAATCAGATAATGGCCCAAACTAGACCTATTTAAACTGAATATTAAACCCTAGCTTCACTACTTCAGCCTTTTGGATGGCCTTAACGAGTTTCCTATCAAGCTTTCAACCCTAACCAGTCCGTTAGTTAATTTGCACAGTGCAGCCCATCCAACCTGAACTCTTAATAGACATGTTTCGGTCAGGCCCTATAAACCCCGACATTGATTTGGCCTCGACCGAAACCGGCCTAGACTAGCCCATTGACACCCCTAATGGCCAAGCTAGACCTGATCCAAATTATAAACTTGACGTTATAAATCAAATAAGCTAGGTGAGATATGCAACTTAGACTTGAAAATTCAATCCTACACTTAAACTACCTTACCTCACCCAATTTTTCTTTAGGGAAAATTTCACCTACCTAACCACCCCCCCGCCCCTCGAGGTATACTCATAATTCAACTACCCCCCATTTGGCCCATTATATCAACCATGCACCTCCCCTAGCTGTTAAGTTCTCCAACGGAAAATTTGAAAAGTTTATTTTATTTTTTTTAGTAGAAAGACTAGAAAAAAAAGAAAAAAAACTTAGACTTTTTAATTTTAATTTTGCGTGGTTGGTCTGGTCGCAGTAGCTCACTGCGCATGGTTCCGACGAGCTTCAGGAGGCTTGGCCGGAACTCGGCACTCACAGTCCCAGGCTTCGGCTAACAAAGGACTGAAGAAAAATAAATAATTCGGACACTCCCAAAGTTCACCTTCAATGGCAACATCAACAGCAAGCTGGCAGATTGCGCCATATGCTTGACAGTGGAGATGAGATTCGAGGGCTACCTCATTGTGGACATGCCTTCCACGTCGGATGCATAGATATGTGGCTTGGATCTCACTCATCGAGTCCGTCTTCCTGCCAGATTCTTGTCGTCGCCCGATGTTAGAATTGCGGCGGCTTACCGGCAACCTCCGCCATCACTGTTGACACAGAGGCCGAATTGAAGACCAAAGAAGATGATATCAATAGGTTTTACGTTTTTTTTCCCCTCTTGGATTCCCTCTTCTATTTTCTTTTGCTCTTCTTCCTTTTCTTCTATTTCTGGTTATTCTGCACTTTCTCAGTCGCCATTGCCGGTTGCAGAAGAATAGAGATCTCACATGATGTTTACAATGCTGCTGGTGATGTGAGTAGAAACATTCTTCGCCACCCATGTTTCTGCTGCTTTCATACTGGAAGCTAGAGAAGTGAGCGTTTCATTAGGAATACCGAGCATCACCATAATCCAAGATTTTATTCCGTAAACCCACCATCGGTGGCAGCGAGTTCTTTGGAGAGTTTTTCCTATAAATCGAGCTTCGAACAATAAAAGGATGAAGTGTTTTGCAAACAATAAAAAGAGGAAGGTAATATTGCATCATTTTTACTTAAATTACAAAAGCCCAAACATGACAATCTATAAGCCCAAGGGTAATATTGTCATTAAAAATATAAGTAACGATACATCTCATCACCTAATAAACTGATACGGTATGAAAACATTTATTTTCCACATTAGGGGAGGCGATTGACCTTATAGACCAAGATGGAGATGGTTGAATTATGAGTATACCTTATAGGAAAGGTGAAATTTTCCATTTTTTTTATTACCCAGCAAATCAAATATGTATGAACTCAACCTATCCAAACTCATACAATTGTCAATTCTATTTGACGATGCCAAACTTGTTGAGGGGGTATAGTATGGACTCATTGATATCCTCATTCTGAACTTTCTTTTCTTTCCTTAGTATAGCAAAGAGATACAAAGAAAATAACGATGCGTTGGTTATGCAATCTTGGAATGCAATCCTAATATAGAATGAGAATGAGGTTCTCTTTGATATGTATTAATAATTAATTGTAGTGTAAATTATGTTCAACTCCCTTGTACTTAAGCTTAATTAGACGAACCTCCCTTTGTAGTTTAGAAATTACACGAACCTCCTTTAAATGAAGAATTAGATTGCACTCAACTTCAATCCGTTTGTTATAGGATGTTAGTTTCTCACGTCACTAGGCCATATTAATCTAAATGGGTAAACTACTCTCAAGTGGTAGTGAAGTACTAATTTTACCCCTTTCAAATATAAACAAAGCTTCTTCTTCTTCGTGATTTCATAGGGGGAAAAGAGGAACCAAATCTCCTCCTACTTATATTTGAGGAATCAAATCCTGCAATCAATCCTTCCTCTCTCTTTATAAATTATAACGTGATCTCTCTCAATTCTTCACGCAAATAAAACAGCAGCAGCAACAGCAGTGAATTAGGGTTTCAATTTCAGGCAGATTGCAGTAGCAACGAATTAGGGTTGTGGTGAGAGCGAGTGGATGGGGCACTCAGAAGTGTGGAACTCCCATCCAAAGATCTACGGCCCTAGATCTCGCACCTGCCGAGTGTGCTGGAATCCTCATTGGTGATCCGGAAGTATGGGCTGATGTGTTGCAGAGAGTGCTTTTGAGGCAACGCCAAGGAAATTGGCTTTTATCAAATAGCACTGGGGAATGAATCGCTCGGAAATCATTCTGTTGGAGCCCTCTTGGAGAGTTTTTATTTTGGCTAGCCGTATTTTTTAAACCTCTTGTAGCTTAAGATTGATAACTCTTTGGAAATTAACGAATTATGCTTAAGACTTACCACTGTTGGTAATTAATGATTTATTGAAGCTGATTAATGCGAGGCATGTGACTGTTAAACCCAGACTCTTTTTTTTTTTTTTTTTTTTTTTTTTTGTAGTATTTGTTCTTAAGGATGAGTTTGTTAGATTTTGAACACACCAAAAAAATTACACTAATCTCTCTCTCTCTCTCTCTCTCTCTCTCTCTCTCTCTCTCTTTGCATTTAGAAGGAGATGAGCATTATGAGGTGAGTAAAAAAGGTTGATCCTAATTTGTACCCGAGATGAATTAATGAATAAGCATGGAAACGAGGGAGGCATAGGAAAAAGTTCTGGCCATTGGAAGAACTTTAATGTGCACCAATACTTGGCAATCGTTTTATCCCGACCATTTTGTGGTTAAACGATCTTCAATGAAATCTCATGTTGCAACCGAATCTCACCATCGTCAACATGAACCCAAATAGGAGGCAAATTAGACTAAGAAGATGAAGAAGATGTCGAACCAAATGATGAAAATGTTTCCATGATCGGAGAATCTGGCGCTAATTGAACATCTGGCCCATGTTTATTATTAGCCTGGGTGGGTGTTTAAACTACTGAGAAATTCAGATTGAGGCTCCACATCAGTAGCTTGCCCCATTACAAGGAGAAGAAGCAGAGTAGGGTTTTGGTTTTAGGTGGGAGAAGGAAAAGGGGTTTAAAATTTGGAAAAAGAATAACTCTTGATTCAGTTCCAAAATTGCAAAAGAAAAAGAGAGATTCGTAGAAATAGGAACACAGAATCATGGAAATGCAAGATCATGTGAACCCGAACTCTTAGAATGCTCACAAGTTCGTTGTGTTCGCTTTATGTAATTAAAGAGAGAAGGTTGCTGGAGTTGCAGGGGAGTCGGGGAGGTCACTAGAGTTGTAAGGGACTTGCCAGACTAGCAAGGAAGCCGCTGGATTTTGAAAGAGTCGCACCGTTGTTGAAGGAGATGAATAGTGTGGAGTTTTCACTGTTCATCTTTTATGGGAGTGTACAAAGGATAAAAGAGACATTTCAATAAATCATGTTAACACTGTTAGCTGATTGGAACTTTGTGTAATCTCTAAACTACAATGTGAGGTTCGTGTAATTAGTCCTAAGTATAGCGGAGGTAAGTGTAGTTTGCCCTTTGTATTTTACATTATGACATATGTAGCTATTTAGTTTGATTTATGGTATTTATGGGGTTGGTAAAGCGAAATGGGGGCTACCCTAGCCCATTGAGTGTTCTACCTGGGGCCATCGACATCATACATTCTACTGAAATAGATTTTACGGAAAACCAACTATATCTGATTGTAATGACAAATCCACGTTGTGAACTTCTTTGAAATTTCTCTATTGAATTTTGAGTGTGTGTGTGTGTGTGTGTGTGTGTGTGTGTGTGTGTGTGTGTGTATAAGGATTCGTGAATTATAAGGATTCGTGAATCTTTTTGTTACAACAATCCTATAAATATTCAATTCATGATTATCTTATGGGATTGCATTGTTGTCACATGTAATCTTGTAGAGTGATTGCAGGACTGAGGTGATCTAATTGTGGTTGCAATCTTGTGGCTTGATTGTGGTTACACCAATTTATTTAGATTGATGTTTATCTCATGGGATTGCATGCGTTGTCACATGTGATCTTGTGGTGATCCTAGCAATCCATTTAGATTGGTGTTTATCTCATGAGATTGCATGCGTTGTCACATGCAATCTTGTGGAGTGATTGTAAGATCTGGAGGATATTCCTTAATAATCCCTAGCAAATGGAACGTGGGAGGAAGAATGTGACATTTGTCTCGTATCTAGCGGAATCATGCAGTTGCAACAGGCTTTGTAAGGAAATCCGCGAGCTGGTCCTTGGAGGAGATAAACCGAACTTGTAGAATGTTACATTGAACCAAATCCCGCACAAAATGAAAGTTTATCTCGATATGCTTGGTACGGGCATGGAACATCGGACTGGAGGACAGATATATAGCTCCGATGTTGTCACACCGTAGAATTGGTGGTCTTGGTTGTGGATACCCGATGTCTCGTAGTAAATATCGAAGCGACATTACCTCAGCCGCAACATTGAAAAGAGATTTATACTCTGCTTCGGTTGCTTGACCATGCAACAGTTGATTGCTGGTGAGAGCTCTAGGAGATGAGATTGCACCTTGGAACGCTGGTCATCAGGACACTCAGCCCAATCAGTATCGGTGAAGGCAGAAATAGTCTCATGCAAAGACTTTTGATAGTAAAGACCATGATCAATGGTGCCTTTCAAATAGTGAAGTATTCGTTTGACGGCAAACCAGTGAACCACAGTGAGGCTATGCATAAACTGACAAACTTTGTTAACAGTAAAGGAGATGTCAGGCCTTGTAAATGTGAGATACTGGAGAGCACCCACAACACTCCCAAAATTGAGTGGCATCTCATAAGGGATCCCATCTATCTTGGAAAGTGCGGGAGCAGAGGCCATAGGAGTTGAAACAGGCTTGGCATCTATCATCTTGGTCCTGGTGAGAAGATCCAAGATGTACTTGTGTTGGCATAGAACCAGGCCAGCCAAACTATAAGTGGCTTCGAGGCCCAAAAAATACTTGAAAAGTCTAAGATCTTTGACTAGAAAATCCAGTTTCAATAGGCCTAAAATGCCGTCAATGAGATTCATCTTGTTGGTTACTAGAAGGATGTCGCCAACATCAATGAGGATGAGAATAATGTTTCCTTAGTAACGATGCACAAATAGAGAAGTGTCAGCCTGCGATTGGTAGAATCCAAGCTCGAGCAACCTGTTGCTGAGTTGAGAGTACCAGGCACTCGGGGCTAGTTTTAAGCCGTAAAGTGCCCGCTGAAGTTTGCAAACATGATCTGGACACTGAGGGTGGATAAAATCAGGTGGTTGGGCCATGTAGACATCCTTAGTTAGATGCCCATGTAGAAAGGCATTTTGGATGTCAATCTAATGGACGGACCAACCATAGGTAGTTGCAAGGGCCAAAATTGTCCTCACATGTTGTTAGTTTGACCACCGCACTGAAGGTGTCACTGTAGCCAATACCGGGTTGTTGGTGGAAACCCTTGGCCACAAGACGGGCCTTATAACGATCAATGGAGCCATCAGCCTTTCTTTTGATTCGGAAGACCCACTTGCATCCAACCAAATTTTGAGTATTATATCATGGGACCAAGGTCTAGGTACCATTAGTGATGAGGGCACGAAATTCCTCATTCATGGCAGCAGCCCCAGGGTGCACTTTGCATTGCTTGAGTATAACAGGTCAGTTCAGAAGACTCCTGATCAGCCAAGAGAGCACGTGGAGAGGAGCGGATAGTAGGCCACGAGATAGTGCCATCACGGTGAACCTTAGGCATGGATGTCACACCCCAAATTCTGATCCAACCAGAACGGTGTGAGTGAACCGTCATTGAACCAACGGTTCACACCAGGATCTCGAATAGGCCGTGTCCACCCATACAAACCAATTACACATAACCACAATCAGAATATAAATATACAGCGGAAGACTTTAAATAGAATGAACCGAGTATCTATTGATAATTTAAATAAATATCCCATTATTCAAATTCAATCACATAAAATAAATATCTATTACATCTCTTAATAACAAACGAAAATAACTGAAACAAATAAATAAAATCCATCACAGGTACACGCAGAAAGGGCACTCGCATGAAGCATCATGCTCGTCCTCCCCTGCTTGTACATCCAGAGAAGCCACACCACCGTACGCCGGAGCGTTCACATAGTCGTCCACAGTGTATCCTGCATCAACATCTAAAAACAATGTATATACAAAGGGTGAGCACACAACACGGCTCGGTAAGGCAATCGAACAGTTTCACAAGATTATGCATGAGTAACAATCATTTTATGCTGTGGTCTGGTTTTAAGTTTGCAATGTGCTATAGAAAGGTTTGGTGGCTCCCGCACCTCTATACACGAGTGTGTGGCGTCGCACAGTAATCACACAACCACCAACCCACAAACACCCATCATTGAATAGAGATAGAGCTAAGGTATACCCGCACCTCCCCTGATACTCTACCCATACCAGTACCTAAGCCCCCTGCGGCCGGGGCTCGCAAACCTGGGCTCGCAACTAACCAATCCTATATGTCAACAATGTATGCTCTATCCCGAGACAGCCGTCCTACGGCATAGAGATAGAGCTAGAGCGTGCAGGCCGGGTGAGACCTCCTAAACCTCACCTCCCCCCGATACCCTATCCGCAACTAACCCACTAGGATAGAAACAATACGCAGGTAGACCCTATCCCAACACGACACCCTACGGCATAGAGATAGAGCTAAAGCATCGTGGACAAGGCAGCGTCGACTCGGAATCCTCAGTACCACCAACGATGGTCGGGACAACATCAATATCGGAGACCAACGTACCACGATCTTCCCCTAATACCCCACCCGTACCAAGCATGTTAAGATAGAATACCACAAAAGGTGCCAGTGCGGAGAGCGATCCCAGGCCCATGCCCCACTCCACACACCAACGAAAACAATCACATGCCTAACAATCACATCCTATGAATGCATGAACAATAATAATAACCGAAAGTAAAGGATGGCATGTGAATATGCACAAACATCACATCACAGATATTCAATGATTAACAACGATTTACTGTCCATTAATTATTAGGTTTAGGTCAGATTCCCTTACCTGACGCTCGTTCAATAACTTGCTCCGCGTCGCAAGATCCAAACGATAAATCACAGCGTCCTACATAATATTAGGGTTTCATTAGAATATATTATTTAGGGTTTCATGTTGGTCGGAAACCAACAGAGATCACAAACTGCCCTCACAGAGCTGACCGGTGGCATGTACTGGTCGCAGCTCTGTGGGAAAGACTGGCGACCGGTATGGTCAGCCGATCCCCCACAAACAACCTCCCGAGAGGTAGCGGTCGCAACATACCGGTCGCACCATGTGCAACCGGTATAGTCGACCGGTATGTCTCCGGAAGACCATACATGGGTTCTTCGACTGCCGTCGATCATCCTCCACAGATTTTCAGGGTTTCTCCTATCCATTCTAAGTCTAGGCTTTGAGTTAGAGCTATCCCTAACTCATTCAAGTCTCGTTTCGATGAATATCATCTCGAAACTCGAATCTAGGGTTTGACGGCAACTTAGGGTTTATTGGCCAATTTAGGGTTTTAGATCAATACCTACTTTGCATGGTATTGATCCACCCACATAACTAACATAGGGTAAGAAGATGGATTCAAACACTTACCGTTGACAGGTGTAGCGAGAGCTTCGTCAAACGGTAATGGCGGCACCTCCTTCTTCTTCCTAGCTCCTTCTCCTCTCCAAGCTCTTTCTCTTCTCTAGGGTTTGTGAGAAACAATGGAAAGGATTTGAGGGGTTTAAGGGTGTATTTATAGGCTAGAAATAGGGTTTAGTAACCCTACTAGGATTAGGAAACTTCTAGGATTCGAAATCAGGAAAGTGGGACCCGCAGAGACCAATTTCCAAATTCCCGCACATAGGTGTGCGGGCCCATACCGGTCGACCGGTACCATCATCCGGTACCATCGACCGGTATACCTAAAATCAGGTATAATTGGTCGACTTCGGTCCGATTCCGTACCTGTTTGTTATCTGCTTGCCCCGTCTGGCTCGGTGATGATCGGAAGACCTGTCACGACACAAAACCAAGGTTTAGACCGGGTTTTCAGAGTGCGGGTCTTACAATGGATATGCTGCATTGAGCCCGAGCACAATGGGGGTTGGTTGCTGGTGCAAGGGCCTGCGGGCTCAGGAGGAAGGGGGTGGGGTAGTGGCATTGGGGGGTGGGAGTGCATTATCATTAGAGGGGGGTACAATTGTATCGGGGTTTGGGAGTACATGATCAGGGGGGTGACACTTGTGTCTGGGGGTGGTGTTACATTAACAGGGGATTGGGATTAGGATTGGGGAGAGTGGGTGGTGGGGGGCATTGTCTCGTACATAAGACCGGTGGAGGCCCAAGAAGGGTGCTGGCAGTCAAACACAGCTCTGTGCATGGCACCAATGGGCATGCGAAAGGGAAGACGTCTTCATCGAACACCACATTGCGGGCCACAAAGACACGACCAAATGACCTATTAAGGCATTTATAGCCTCAATGAGAATGACTATAGCCGATGAATACATATTGAGTCGATCTGTACTCCAATTTTGATGATGTATAGGGCCGAAGATAGGGGTAGCACGCACAACCAAAGGTGCAAAGTATTGTGTAGTCCGGTGGTCGATCAAAAAGCATCTCTGTAAGAACCGTGATCTAAAAATCCTGTTTAACCATGGTTTACATTGTATCAGGTCTCCCAATCATAACCAGATCGGAAGGCGAGGCCAGGTGACAAACCACGAGATACAGGTATGAGAAACGATGTGTAAAAATATAAATTTTACATACCGGTCTTAGTGAGTGAGACCGGTATGTGCGACCGATATGTGCAATAACGGCTGGAGACGGACTCCAACATCCAATTGAAATTTTGGAAAGTTTATGACCATGGGAAACCTTCCTAGAACGGTCTCCCACTATAAATATATGCCTCCCAACCCTTTGATGATCCTTCCAAACCTTATCAAACCCTAGCCGTCTGGAAGAGATCTGAGAAGGAGCAAAGAGGGAGGAGACCGCTCAAGAAGAGGGATTTTCCGTTGGAAGAGCACGCCGCCATCCGACAAACACCGGTAAGTGCTCTACCCTCTTAGTAATGTTAGGATCTCGGATCAGAGCCGTGAAACGGCACAACGATCCAAAATCCTAGAACCCCAAAAACCCTAGTTTCCATTAAGATCCAATCTGGGAATGATGCGACGTTATAGTTGAAGCCTAGAAGGTTAAACAAATATTTGGACCTTAGAATGGTTTAGGAAAAACCCTAGAAACCAAACTGATGACCGACGAGGGAGGGAGATCCGAGATCGGGCTCTCGGACCCAAACCTCTAGACAATAAGTCCTACAGTATTGGTCCTGCGGTATATACCGCCGGACATACCAGCTGGACCTAAGTCCAGCGGTATAGCCCTGTGGTATATACCGCATGCGCATACCGGTCTCGCTCTGAGTGAGACCGGTATACATACCGCAGGACATACCGATCTCACTCAATGAGACCAGTACCGCGATCGGTATGTCTACCAAAGCCTGTTTGCTTGGCCAGACTTGGTTCTGACCAATTGTAACCCTAATAATTTAATTTTAACCTATGAGTATGATTATGTAGGACCTGTAGACAGTTTGAGTAGACCCTGTAATGCAGAGCAGGCTGGTTATCACGCGTCAGGTAAGGGACAAGACCCCAAACCCTAATTAACCAAATAACAGTAAACTATTGTGAATATTTTGTATCTGTGTTTATTGTCTGATGTTTGTGCATTTCACATGTCATTTTAGTTGTTAAATTATTATTATCTATTCATGCATTTCATATGCTAGGATGTTGGTTGTTTAGGCATGTGGATGTTTTTAGTTGGTGTGTGGAATGTGAAGGGGAGTGGAGCCCTGGATATATCCTCACACTAATACCTTTTTGTATCGCCGTCTACCTTAGCGGACTTGGTGCGAATAGGGTATCAGGGGGAGGACGTGGGATTGTGGTTCAACCTGCCCACCAGAGTCGAGCCCTATCTCTATGTCGTAAGGAGCCTTGCTGAGGTAGGGTCATAGATACTGTATTGACATATAGGACTGGTTAAAAACGGAACCCACTTGCAAGCCCTTGCCAATAGGGGTTTAGGTATTGGTACGATATAGGGTATCAGGGGGAGGACACGGTGTGGATTGTTGCCTGACCGCCAGACTCTAGCTCTATCTCTATATCGGAGTGAGTGATGTGGGGCAACAGCAGTAGTGTGGATTGTTGCCTGACTGTTGGGTGTGCTCACACTCTCGTGCATGGAGGTGCGGTGGCCGCCAAACCTTACCATAGTATTTTGCAAGTTATACCTGATCCAAATTGTAATGTTATCTCATGCATTTTGTATGTTGCATTGGTTTTGTACTTACTGAGCTAAGTTGTGAGCTCACCCGAATATATATATAATCTTCTTTTCAGATTTTGATGCAGGGTACACAGTTGATGACTTCATGACTGCCCCAGCGTACGGTACAGTTGCTGCCATTGACACTCAGGCAGTAGAGGACGAGCATGACGCATCATGCGAGTGCTCATTTTGTGTTTTCCTTTAGAGGAGATTTTATTTTAAACAATACATTGTAATATTTTTATTATTTAAGTTTGTGAATGATGGAATAATTTGGATAATTATTTAATTTACAATATAGAGCTCAGTTCATTTATCTATTAATTCTGCTGCTATTATTGTTCTCTGATTATGTTAGACTGCTTGGAATGGTTTGTTGACACGGTCTATTGAGATCCTGGTGTCAACCATGGTTTTGGAGACGGTTCACTCACACTTCTGGTTCAGTCGGATTTGGGGTGTGACAATCTCAAATGGTGATTTATTTTTAAGAGCTGCAGAGGGCAGCCCATGGTTTATTAAAAAACAGATTGATTCAAAAATCGTGTCCCAGTCTCGCATGGGTAGGGAGCCATGGGCCATGATTGAGAGGCCAGTGTCCATGATATGCCTGTGTTTACGCTTCGTGGAGCCATTCTGCCCGTGGTGATGAGGGCATGAAACCCTATGAGTGATACCCCAATGTGCTGGTTCAGTAGAGATGAGAGAAACTCACCACCCCAATCAAACTGAAGGGCTTTTATTTTTCTGTCCAGTAACTGTTCAACATGGGTTTTAAATAATTTAAATGTGGGAAGAGCAGCATCCTTTGCGGGTAGTAAAAATAACCAAGTGAACTTACTGTAGTCATCAATGAAAGACAGATAATAGCATTTGCCACAAGAAGACAAAATGGGAGTAGGTCCTTACAAATCTGAATGAATTAAATCTGAGGCGGAGGAAGATGTTGAAAATGTGGGATAGGAAGGGAAATGATGGCTCTTCCCTTGTTGAGGGGAGCCACAAACAGCATGCATAGCTTTATTTTTAACTAGGAGGTAATGGTGCTTGATGATGTAACGGGTGAGATGAGCAAAAGGGTGGCCAATCCGTTGGTGCCAACGGTCCAAGGAGGCCCGTTCACCTACAAACGCAGCTTTATTCTGAAGAACCTAAGTATGGAGTGGTAGTTGATAGAGACCATCACTGATCTACCCTTGTAGAAGAATCTCCCCAGTGGTGGGTTCCTTAACACAGAACCATGTCGGGTGAAATTCAAAATAGACATTGTTGTCCTTTGTAAATTTACTAACAGAAAACAAGTTTTTAGTAATGACTGGAACATTAAGAACATCCTTAAAAAGGAACATGCGATGGTTAGTTACTATAGAAGATTGACCAACATGATTTATAGTCAAACTTGTGCCATCACCAATGTTGACTCGATCAGAACCAGAGTAGTATGTGCTAACATGCATGAAGATTATTAAGATCAGCTGTCAAATGGTCAGTGGCACCAAGGTCTGGGTACCAAGTCATGTCTGGATATGCCAGTGACGTCGTAGCACTGTTGTAGATGGCAGGTGCAGGAGGTGGAGTGTCATTCCGCGAGTAGCATTTGGAGGTAGAATGACCAGGTTTGGAACAAATATGACAGATGATGCGAGGGCGTAAGTCAGATGGGTGATGGTCATAAGTAGAAGACCCACAACCTCGTGACCGACCTCTCTCATGGGTGATGCCATCAATAGTGAAATAAGATGAACCTCAAGAGGGACCACAGCCACGGCCACGATGCCCCCTAGAGGCTGTGTTTGCAGCCAGAAAGGTAGGAGCGGCTCTAGTGGAGGAGCGGTCAAGCCAAGATTCTTGTTGGAGTAAATGGCCGTAGAGTTCATCAATGGTAATACTATCAATCCTTGTGGTGATAGAGGTGATGAGGGGGCCATATTCTGGCCCATGACCATTCAGAATGTACCCAAGAAGTTCTGCATCACTAATAGGTTGACCAATAGATCCTAGAGAATCTGTACACAGCTTAATCTTTTATAAATAATCACTAATAGGTAGATCCCCTTTGCGAATGGTTGAGAGTTGCAGCCGTGTATGAATGACCATTTCCTTAGAATGAGAGACGAACATTGTTTCCAAAGTGTGCCAAACCTGGTGAGAGGTGGTGAGGCCGACCACATGGGCTATAATAGGTTCAAAATAGGACGAGAGCAGCCAACTTAGAAGTAGCTGATCCTGTTTAAACCATCGAGTATAGTCAGGGTTGATGGTACAGGCTGCAACTGGAGTAGAGGAAGTCGTTGTAGTTGTGGTAGAGTCCAAGGAGGAAGAGGGTTGCAGCTTGAACTTGGGAGGGATGGAAATGCTACCATTAATATATCCTTCGAGATCATATGTACGGAGGATAGGCAATAATTGAGATTTCCGGAGGGGATAATTTTCTCTAGTTAATTTCAGAGAAATAAAATTATGCAAATTAAGGGTGATGGGGAAGGAAGGTGAGATGTCAGAGGTTGACATTGTAGAGACGATGAATGGATCAAGAGAAATGGGAGTATGCTCCTTGAAGGCTCTGATACCATGTAATGACAAATCCACGTTGTGAACTTCTTTGAAATTTCTCTATATTGAATTTCGAGTGTGAGTATATATATATAATATATACAAGGATTCGTGAATCTTTTTGCAATCCTACAAATATTCAATTCATGATTATCTTATGGGATTGCATGTGTTGTCACATGCAATCTTGTAGAGTGATTGTAGGATTGAGGTGATCTGATTGTGGTTACAATCTTGTGGCTTGATTGTGGCTACACCAATCTATTTAGATTGATATTTATCTCATGGGATTGCATGCATTGTCACATGCGATCTTGTGGTGATCTTAGCAATCCATTTAGATTGGTGTTTATCTCATGAGATTGCATGCGTTGTCAATGCAATCTTGTGGAGTGATTGTAGGATCTGGAGGATATTCCCTAACACTAATATTGGTTGGCCTTTCCGAGGAACAAGGCAGTAAATAAGATAGAATAAGGGACCAAGCTCCCGGTGGAGCAGAGGAGATGGTTGGGATAGCGAACCTGAAACACAGAGCACGAGCAGCCAGTGAATGAGTGGTTATGACTAATATAGCGCCCTAGTTGATGGCATTCCTCTATGTGGCTGGCACTTGAGGAACCACGGGTCTGTCCTTATCATTCTCTGCTTCAGTAACTACATTATTTATTAACTTGTCCAATCCAAGAGCATTGTCCAACGACGTTGCGCCCATATCTTTGTTTCTATCTTCTTGCAAAATGAGCTCTCAACTTTATTTCTCTTATCTGTAGTATATTTAAAATAATAAATTTTTCCTGACAGAAATAACCGTCGCACATCCTATATAATCATAGGGTTAAATAGATTTCTACGACAGAAAATACCATCGCACACACTATATAATGAGAGGTTCAGATAGATTTCTACGACAGAAAATACCGTCGCCACATACAATTACACAACGGAAACTGAAGTACCGTCGTGAAACCCATTTTCACCTACACACGCCATTTTCTGTCGTGGAAAATCCACGATGGAAAAACAGCTTATAGAAAATACCATCGTACATACAAGTTATTTTGCAGCTACAGTATCGTTTATATTACCTTTACTTTTTAAATGTTTTCCGTTGTGAGTATGGGTAATATAGTAATTTGAGTAATTTTTAACTTGACTCAAAGTGCTAAATTTGTTTTGGAGTAAAATTCAAATGTGAAAATTTTATGTCAACACAAATGAAGCTATAGTTTCTTTAACAGAATCAGGTTGGCTGACCACTCAGGTCCCTCAAAAAATCTAGGCGAATGACAAGATCGATGCTCAGGATTCTTCATGACTTCTCAAGGATCCAAATCCTCTCCTGTGGCAAGAGGGTCCTGCGGCTGATCCAAGGGGTTAGGGATCAGTCAGCCCGCCTACTAATACATGAGAAGGTGGACCGACTGAAATCCCACCTTTGGCTGGCGACAAATCGACAGGAGATGATTTGGTTATACTTCTCAAGCAGTAATTGGTTCCCAATACAGCTCCACAGTCCAGGCCAGGCAAACCAACTTCAGAACATCTTCCTCCCTCTTCACAGCTCAGTTTCCGTAGTTTCTTGATCTCAAGGAACAAGGGGCAGAAGAGGAGGTATCTGACATATTAACATATCTAGTGTCAAATCACAAAAGCATGAGGAAGTGATTCTTCCAGGGAGCATATTAAATTGATCCAAACCGCAAAAACAAAAAATGTGAAATCAGAAATCAACCTTGGCAAATTATTTGTGCAAAACTTGATTGGAATATGAATTTCTCCAGAGAACCCAAATCCCAAACTATCATTTGGGGATTTCTAAAATAAATAAATAAATAAATAAATATTTTGAGAATTCCTCCACTCATTATTTATTTCTAAAGTTAAAAATTAATAACTAGCCTCTTAATTTCAAATGATCAAGTCGTTTGTGGTCCAGATTATGAGGATAAAATTTCGTACATTCTGTCCTTTCCAAATCCTGTAATTACGAAAACCTTATACAGTGGGTCGCTAAACCGCTTGTGATCCATTTGCGCATGTTCATTGATATATTTGGTATTGACACCAAGAGCCAATGGTTGACACCAGTCGGTGTCAATTAGAAAATCCCTTTCCCTAAATTATCCGTACAAATCAGCAGGGAGAATCAATATCGTCCATAGAATCCACCAAATAAAAGGAGGAGAGAGAGAATGAGAGGAAGGAGGAGACTGTTAGGGGGACGAGAGTTGGTTATGCGAACGGTCATGGAAAAGAATCCATCAAGAAAGCCCAGCAAACCCCACCAGCTACCCACCCCTAGCCACCTCTACCTTCAATTCCAAGCCCAGCACTCTCTCTCTCTCTCTCTCTCTCCAAACACCTTCACCTGTATTTCTTCCCTTCAGACATAAGACTTCACAGTTCAAAACTTCAGAATTCAACCTCTCCTTTTATAAGAAGGGGCTTTGGAAAGTTTTAGGCATATTTTGCTTGACCCTATTTGTTCTCTGCTCTCTTCCTCGAATAAAGAAAAAAACAATGGGTGGTGCTGATGGTAAGATCTACACTTTGGCACAAGTTGCGGAACACAACAATTCCAAGGATTGTTGGCTCATAATCGGCGGGAAGGTAATCTGTTCCTATTCGACTCATGCCCTTTAGCTCATTCGTTGCCTTTCTGTCTATTTTCTAGTTTTGCTCCACACCCCCCCCCCCCCCAATACTTATTTGATACCAGTGCCTTGTTGCATGTGATTCTTCTCATGGTGGTCGAATGGTTAAGACTGATTGCATTTTATATTAATGTTGAAGGGGTCTTTAATTTGTAAGTGCTAACAATAGTGAGATCTGGGTTGGGGTTATTTGGGGATCTTCTGCGTGGATGAATTGGTCTTACGGTTCTGTCACTTCTGAAACTTACGACTGCAATATCCATCTAGGAGGGGTGGGGTGCAATCTTGCATCTTTTTGTTGCCTAATATGTTTCTCCTATTCTTTGTTTGATTTTTCTGCTGCTCAGCTCAGATTTTTATGCCGTGATGGTTCACTCAGGGTTTTGATTTGTAGCATTCAAATTTTACATTTTACTCTTCGCTACTGATTGTAAATGAAGAGAAGCAAGTAGATATTGTTAGTTTTTGCTGCTTCATGAAATATATATATATATATTGGCTTCCTTAGAAAAAGAACGACAGATCTATGTCATCTTGATGCTGTAAATGGGATCAATGAGTTTGTTATAGGTGTAGTGATTATGAATTATTATTCCATTTCAATCATTGAGCCTTAATTTCCTGTTAATCGGTTGGTCACAAATTTTAGTGGTGGAGGGGTGAAGGGGATTTCTCATTTTGTCAACCCTGTTTTTTTTTTATTTAAAAAAAAAATAAAAAAAATCCACCCACCCTACTGGGGCAGTTTGTCTAGTATTTCCTTTGTCTGTTGGTGAAATGCATTTGTATTTTGTAAGGATATGTATTCATTTTGACTTAAAAGTATTCATGTCTCATCACATGAGTTCTTTCCTTCCAGGTTCTGGGTGTCGTCTGCTTTGTCACATCAATCGTAACATTGCTTTCTATTGAACTGTGTCTGTGTCAACATTAAACTCCATTGATCAAATAAATAATTGTTGATGACAATTCTAGACAATACTTCTCTGCTTAGGTTCACCAAATTGAGTCACTAGCAATTGTTTCCTTAACATGAATATTATCTGTCATCAGAAGTTTCATGTTGGTATCCTGAGGCGAGGTTGAGGCTGTTCTCCACAGTTACAATCAGATTTTGTTGTTTCAAGTCTTACCGACTTAAGTATTGTAGCTTCACTAAATAGGAAATGTTGCTTATATCACTATTTATGTATTAGCTTTTCTTCTTTCTTTGGTAGTAGAAACTGGATTCACATTGTTTTGTAGACCTAGAAGGCAAGCTTTGCTTCATATCTTCTTGTTTTACAGATTCTATCACATATTTGTAGGCAGAATGCAGGAAAAAAAGGTGTCGACTCATTGGTCATGTCACAGATGACTAGAATGAATAATCAGGTTGGCATAGATTTTAGAATAGACTAACATGATATTTAACATGAACTGTTGTAGAAGGGGAAAAGGCCTTGCCAGTGTTGTAGGAGCTTCTGATTTGATATATTTACTAAAGATTTCCATCATGCCATTTTATACCTTTATTTCAAAAGGTGACTCCTGGGACGGAGATTTTTCACCAATAAATGAATTTCAAATTGTGGGGTAGTTCTGGCAGGTGAGACCTTTCTAAGATACTTTCAGCTAATCCCCTTTGAACTTCTCTGCTGGGACTTGCCTTCGTTATTACAATATATGGACTAGATTAGGCTTTAGCAAAAGTATGGATGCCAAGATACTTTAGCATATGGAATATAAACACAACGTTTCCTTGTCCCAGAGATAATGAAGTCCTTTCAGCCTGTCCCTGTCAATCTGATTTGAAGATATATATAAGTTCCAGGATTGATATCCTGATGAAGAAGAGTTTTATCTTTTGTTTGAGGGTTTTCTTCCCATCTCATTATGCTTGTGGAGAATGTCAACCTTTATAATTGATGATATCTTCAGCTTGCTGGTTCAGTTTTCTGAATTTCAAGTTACTACATGTCATTGTCCTTTCTCCATCCATGTCCTTGAATTATGCATCCTTTATTTGTTGGAACAGGTATATGATGTAACAAAGTTCTTGGATGACCATCCTGGTGGTGATGACGTTTTGTTGTCAGCGACAGGTTAAAAACATTCAACAATATTATGTTCAACTGCCTATTTGGGTGAGCCCATTCCATGTCATGTGTCTGATGTTTTGTTTGCAGGGAAGGATGCTACCGATGATTTTGAGGATGTTGGCCACAGTACCGGTGCAAGAGAGATGTTGGATAAATACTTTGTTGGGGAGATTGATGTATCGACCATTCCCACCAAAACCAAGTACACACCTCCCAAGCAGCCATACTACAACCAGGACAAAACCTCAGAGTTCATTACCAAGCTACTCCAGTTTCTGGTGCCCCTTGCTATCCTAGGGTTGGCCGTTGCCATCCGCTTCTACACCAAATCCTCTTAACTGGTAAGAGTGTATTTTGAGACAAGCACAAGTTTGTGTTTGTGGTTAAATACCGCCATTAATTTTCTTTATGCTTAGTGCCATTGCAAGTCAGGGCTTACTAATGTAGTCTACTTGCATAATGGTAACTTATTTGTGCCCATTGCGCAAAATAAATAAATAAATAAATAAAAATTCACTCCTTTCCTGCTTTATGTTCAGAGATCCCGTTTTCCTTTTCTTCAGCAATCTGTCTTCACAAAATCACAGGGTCAGTAATTATATTTTTTTCCTCTGTTTTGCAGGCATGAAGGTCCAATTGTTATGTGACCAAAAATCTTTTTGTGCTTGAATGAATATGAATTTAGCCTGCCTGTAATCACTGTTCTTCATTCAGTTCCAAATGTTCTGTTGATCCACCTCAATACAAATGTTCACATATAGTTGAGTGCTCGGCACATCCTTTTCTACTTTTTAGTTATGCACTATGAAATACATACAACCAATACAGATGAACTGGGTTAAGTCACTGTCTGAATTTAGGGTCTCTGTTGAATTCTACCTGCTTTTTTTATAATGGCTATTCCACAATCATTGATTAACTAAAGCTGTAGCCTGAATGTTAGATTGTACAACAGAGTTAAACCCGAGAAACATCACCATCACCTCAAGCTGACTCTAATGCTCCTCAGCTGGAAGTTAAATTTGAGCTGTGGTCATATTGTTAATTTAATTACCATGCATAGCAGATTTGCTCCTGAATGTCTTTGCTAGCATGAGGCTGGTTCAAACTTATGAATGTTAAGGATTTGTTGTTTTTGTTTTTTTGGGCAGTTTGTCCTAGTTTGATCCTCTTCCTCTGTTTACTTGGCCCTTCCATGTTGTCCTCAGTTTGAAGAAGTGGAAAGGAGTTCCTCTTTTTTTCTTTTTCTTTTTTTTTTTCTTTTTTTTTTTTTAATAACATTAATAGACTTTTATTATTTGTTTTTTTAAGGCTTTTTTTGTTCGGTGAAGGTTTTCTGGACTAGAGGTGTTGCATGAGGATCCAAATCGTCTCCTGCGGCAGGTCGATTCCAGCCAAGATCCAAGGGTTGGGGTTTATCCGGTGCACATACCAATACATTGGTATGTGTGCTAGATAAAATCCAACCCTTGGCTGGTCGTCCTGCCGCAGGAGAGGATTTCTATCCGTTGCATGAAATCCACCCGGCTGAGTCTGAGCCAAATCCGTAAAAGTATAGATGTGAACAGAATCAACAGATTAGAGATGAATGGATACAGATACAGATGTGATTGGATCTGGTAATTCTCTAATTGAACATGAAATATGAATACCCCTAGACGGATATGGATGTGGATCGAATTTGGATTTTTGACTAGCCATTTACATCCTAACTAATGTAACCTAGACCATCCTCCCTTAGCGGATACGATTTGCTCTCAATATGTCTCTCATTTGTCGTAGTCTCATGATTCTCTTTCTTTATTCTCTAAAACAAATCAAATCTTCAAGAACCTTTAAGACTATTGTTAACTATTTAATTTTTTATTATTAGTTGGTTCTCGATTCTAGTCGGATAGATTATATTCCGAATTATCCAAATTTAGATCTGGATACCCCTATATGGATATGGATACAGATCAAATTTGGAATTTTTGACTATCAAAATTTACATCCTGACTAATGTAACATGGACCTTCTTCCCCCACGCAGATACGATTTTTTTTTAATTTGTCTCTCAGTTGTCTTAGTCTCGTTATTCTCTTTTCCTTATTATCTAAAACAAGTTAAATCTTCAAGAACCCTCAAAATCATTAGCTACTTAATCTTTTTATTATTAGTTGAATATCTATTCAAATTTAGATTTAGATACTCTTAAATGGATATAAATGTAAATTGAATTCAAATTTTTGACTATCCGTTACATCCTTATCTAAAACCATGACATTGACATTTTTGAAAGATAGAATTTTGGCACGAGCAAGATAGAATGTAAACGTAACGTTTAAGAATAATATTTTTCAAGATCCTCAGACAATCTTGATCCTCTATCAGAGAAGGGTCTTGCAATAACAATCTTTGCCTTCTCCTTATGTACAATACCAGTCATAGAAGGGCATGGAACCAAAATACAATAGAGAAAATATTTTACTTCCCTTGTAATTTGTATTGCATGTTATTATTATTTGAGGAGAGGCTGTGGGGGAACGATTTTCAAAAATGAGTTTCTGTAGGTTATTAATTAAAATAGAGGGATATTATGAAAATTTCAAATATACAGATGAGGGGCTTAGCACTTTTTTTCTAAAGATAAAGAAATTTAGACCACGGATTCTCCTTTGCCCCGAGGGGCAAACGAAAAAAAAAAATTCCCTTTATTCCCTCACCAAAAATACATATTTGATGACAGATCATAGATGCGTTATTCCATCGCTAAAAATGTGAAAATTAATTTTTTTTTTTTTTATCACAATCATATTTTACCAGTAATTCCATCAATAAATTATCTATTTCATAAAATAATATTAATTACACATCACTGTGACATAAGAATTTATTGCTTTCATTATAATGTAGAAGTGATCTACACTGATAAGAAATCATTGCTTTCATTACCCTTTCAATATTACAGAAGACGGATACAAGAAGGCCTCAATAATGCAATCATCTCCGCTGTTGTTCCTGTGAAATCAACTTCGCTGTTGTTTTTGTCCTCATTGTCACTATACCAGAGCTTCTGCTGCATGCCATCTTGACCGTCCCCATCCATCCTCATTTTAGCTCTTGCATTCCTCAACTGATGGAACAAATAGTCTAGATCTCAAGCTTCAGTGGAACGGATTTTGCCTGCAAAAAAGAACCAGAATCCAGGTTATAGAAGAGTGCATATCATCGAAGTTCTTTCAAGTTGTAACTTGAAACACAACTTGAAACATAGGAGAGAAAATAAACAACCATAAGATGGAATAGATACACAACACAATCCAAGATTCATAAAATGAGATAAGATGCCAAGCGTGAACAGGGTGAGAAATTATATCTCCCGAAGGCAGTAGATCAGGATCGAAGAGCAGTTGTTTCACAGAGGTATGAGCCCGTCATCCCATTATGTTCCTTTTGGAATCCAGCATCCGATTCAGAAACACCTCACGATTGCACCTCACCACAACCCAAACACAACAACATTGTGTGAAATAGAGTTAGGGAGCTGACGCCTTCTGTTACTAAGGAAGTGGGCAAAACCACATTGGAAAAGACATGGCCTATTTGCGTTCTCTTCCCTGGCCGGGAAGGTGGATCAAAGTTTCACCAGACTGACACAAATGTTCTTGTTTATGCCTAAGAAATAGTAAATTCTAATTTGGGCCTTTTATATTTCATGTCATACATTACGAGTTTTGAAGAAGAGAAAACAACTCCTTCAGTAGATGAACTTGACAAAGACATTTACTTCAGAATTTGTTGATGATAGGAAATAGACAAGTGCTACCTTAGATGAAACTTGTGGGTTCCCAATCATTCTGAATAACTGAAATAACAGTCTTTCAAATAGAAGGCATGAACTATATCTGTGATTCTTTAAGGATGCCTTTTGGAGAAACCCAAACCTAACCACTAATATTTTCAAGGGCAGACTGGGTCATGACAATTTTGTTTCTAGTTAATGAGTGCATTACTGGTCGCAACAGATGAAAGTTCATATCATTTTAAGCAGGGTCACAAGCTTGACATAAGTATGAGCAAAAGGGGTTACAAGGTCAAGCACATCAAACATTATAACATTTTGACTATGGTGGTTGTCTTTTTATCCACCCATTCCTCTTTAGTGGTATCTTTTGTCCTCATACTAAAAGTTGTGATCTCGACTCTCATAATGCTATTGAGGGAACTGCACTCTATTACACAATTACCCCTGAAACTTCAGTAGCATAGCTCATCATTCTCCATATTGACCCAGAGGACTTCTGTTTTAGCCATTTCTTCTTAAGTACCTTGACTTTTTAGAAAGCTCCGTTGCATCCAAAGTATGGGAATAAAGTAATGATTCAGGACTGAAACCATCAGCTATGGTACACTGATCCTTAATTTTTTTCAGTGGCCAATGTCGAATGTGTTGTATATTGGTAATTCAGTACTAACATATTCATAACGACTTCTTTATCAGGGAGTGCAGCAAATACTTGAGGAATTGGGGGATGTCATGCCCCATGAGTTAGTTTCCAAGTGCCCCTGAGGAGGGTAGTCTACCACAAGATCAAGTTGGAGCCTAGAGCCAAACCCCCTGCATCGACTGCATTTTGCAGATGGCCCCAGCAAAGAATCAACTCCATGAGCGTCCTAGCTGATTGTAAATCAGGGTGCAGGAGATGATATCTGAGCTTACTCATTTAGGGCAACCCCCCCTCTCTCTCTCTCTCTCTCTCTCTCTCTCTCTCTCTCTCTCTCTTCCCCTCTTTACTAAACCAAATAAAGGCAATGAAATATGAGAAGGGGCTGCTGTTCGCTGTATCACTTGCTTATTTGAGCCCTATCTAGCGGCATTGTGCTAATCAAGCACAGTTTTGGGTAAGAAACTTAAATTCCAAACAAGTAAACAATAAAATATAGGAAAGAGGTTCTTTAGTTGAATGGAGCAGCAAAAGAGTCATAATGACTCTCGGATGGGATAGTGGGTATTACGGGAACTTTATATACGGGGGTGAGTGGGGTTTTGTGCCTTTTCTAAGAGTGGATGACACCACACCATGGAGTTCCTTACTGAGGGGCAGTGCAGAAAAACATTGCCTAAAATACAATACAATTAAGCAAGTAAAACGTATGTATACCAATTTTAGTGGAAGGAATATATAAAAATGGAATGCAAAGTAGATCAGGTAAAAAGGTCCAAAACAATGGGAATCCAATGCCAACTTCCAAAGAAAGAAGATAAGCTAATAAATAAATGGAGATATAAGCAACATTTCCTATTTAGTGAAGTTACAACACTTAAGTTGGTAAAACTTGAAACAACAAAATCTGATCATAACCGTGGAGAACAGCCTCAACCTCACCACAGCAACACCAACATTAAACTTCTGACAGACAATATTCGCTTCAAGGAAACAATTGCAAGTGACTCGTTTATCAACTTTCATAAGCAGAGATGTATTGTCTAGATTTGTCATCAACAACTATTTATCTGATCAATTGAGTTTAATGTTGACCCAGACACAGTTCAAGAGAAAACAATGTTATGGTTGATGTGATAAAGCAGATCACACCCAGGTATTGGATGGAAAGCATTCATGTGAGACATGAATACTCATCCTTACAAAATGCTAAATACCATCCTTACAAAATGCAAATGCATTTCACCAACAAACAAAGGAGACAAACAGGGGTGCCAAAAATGAGAAATCTCTTCATCCCTTCCACCAATGAAATTGGTGACCAAACAATTAACAGGAATGAAAGGCTCAAGGATTGAAATGGAATAATCATTCATAAGAATTACACCTATAACAAACCCCTTGTTCCCATTTACAGCATAAAAAATGGCATAGATCTGTCATTCCTGTTTAAAGAAGCAAACTTTTTTTTTTCATGAAGCAGCAAAAACTAGCAATGCCTACTTGCTTCTATTCATTAGAATCAGTAGCGCAGAGTAAAATGTAAAATTTTGAATCCTAAATATCAAAACCTGAGTGAACGAACCATCACGGCATAAAAATTTGAGCTGAGCAGCAGAAATATCTTCACTTCGATGCAAAATATGCAATCTACACTCCGTAACAACCCATCAGACAAAGAACAGGAGAAACATATTAAGCAACAAAAAGATGCAAGATTGAACCCCCCCACCCCTCCTAGAAGGCTATTGCAGTCGTAAGTTTCAGTAGTGACAGAACCAGTAAGAACAATTCATCCATGCAGAAGATCCCCAAATAACCCAGACCCAAATCTAAATATTGTTAGCACTTACAAATTAAAGACCCCTTCAACACTAATATAAAATGCAATCAGTTCAACAATTCGACCACCATGAGCAGAATCGCATGCAACAAGCCACTGGTATCAAATAGGTATAGCAGGGGAGTAAAACCACAAAATTTAAAGAAAAGCAACGAATGAGCTAAAGAGAATACCTTCCCACCGATTATGAGCCAACAATTCCTGCAATTATAGTGTTCTGCAACTTGTGCCAAAGTGTAGATCTTACCATCACCACCACCCATTGTTTTTTCTTTCTTCGAGGAAGAGAACAGAGAACAAATCCGATCAAGCAAAATTTGCCTAAATTTTCCAAAGCCTCTTCTTCCAAAAGGAGTTGAATTCTGAAGTTCTGAACTGTGAAGTCCTAAGTCTGAAAGCAAGAAATACAGGTGAAGGTGTTTACAGAGAGAGAGAAGAAACATCATATCAAAAGCCGCTGACACACAAATTCGTGAATTCAAAATCGAAACCCCATTTCATCGATCGAAAAGGAGTTTAAATAAAATAAATAAGTAAATAAAACCTTTGAGTTCTCTTCCTCAAATATTCCATCGATCGAACCTCCGCTGAAACAGAAAAAAGAAGTTTCAAAGTTCCTGTAAGTTGGTTCCAGGTAAATCGAGAGGATTTGGCTTCTCAGCTTCTTCAAGCTAGGTTTGGGGCTGCATCTAAGTTGGGGTTTCAGGTATCAAGCTTGGACCTTCATTCCGACCCCCACCATCTTGTTCGAAAATCCATCCATGTCCTTTTGTCCCTAGCATGGTACAAGTACTCGGAATCGGCCCCTTAAGCCTGGGATCAGTCCAGTAATCCAGTTTAACGAAACCTTGCTCTTTCATGTTGGAAGCACGTGACAGATAAAAGCTGCTTTTGATGTAAACAAATAAAAACTGCTCTTTAGCGGATATTTTTACATTATGCTCCATTTGTTTTCATGCCAAATTTTATGTCTCATATTTTATAAGTAAAAAAATATTTCAATGTTTCTTACTAAATATATATATATATATATATATATATATATATATATATATATATATATATATATATATATATTAAGAATTAAAATATAATGATTTTTTAAGGGGATGGAACAAGAATTTGTCAAAAAATTTCAATGTTTATTTCTAAGCGATAATCTTTAAGGGGATGGATAAAAATTTTGTCTTTCTTAAACATATGAGAATCAAACATTAAATTTTTTTTATTGCTCCGTATTTTTTACTAAGGGTGTCAAAAATAAAATCAAATCGTACATTGAAATCGAAATCATGAAATCAATTATTAATTGGTTCGATTCTGATTTAAAAAATAAGATCGTTTAATTAAACGATTTGATTATAATTTAAAAATAAAATCGTTTAAATCAACTATTTTGAATCATTAAAACCAACGATTTGGAACCATTATAATTTTACTTTTGCTGCAGCTGTTGATCATGTGAGTGGCATGTGAGAGGGACTCTTTACTTGCAACCGAAATATGGGTTGAAGAAGCTCGAAGGGAGCAGCATCTCCTTATACTGCAAAATTCTGAAATTCTGAAACTCTGCAAGAGAGAAAAGA
Source organism: Protea cynaroides (assembly GCA_028583415.1). Taxonomy (NCBI): domain Eukaryota; kingdom Viridiplantae; phylum Streptophyta; class Magnoliopsida; order Proteales; family Proteaceae; genus Protea; species Protea cynaroides. The sequence continues at coordinate 20,185,582 of CM053275.1, forward strand.
TGTGTACTTACATGAGTTGCACCTGCCGATCAGAAGTAGGAAAAAAAGACTGTTTTATTATGAATTTCTAAGAAAAATTGTTGAAAAGTGGGTGAAATTAGTCAGCCATCGAGCTGGGTGAGAATAGAAGGAAGAAACTAGGATAAGAGTGCCTTGCTGAATAATTCTAATTTCAATAAGGAATGTCTGAAATTGACTAAAAAGATGCAAACAATCTATAGAGAGAGAGAGAGAGAGAGAGAGAGAGAGAGGGGGATGGGTTGAAATTAAACCTGCAATATATCATACTTTTCCCTGTACTCTCTCTTTATGTATCTGTGACCAAATTGATTGGGTATTTCTGATTTGAAGGGGAGCAAAATCGAAAGGTAAACAAACTGAGTTCTCTAGCCCCGTGGATGCATCTCCCATAGCCCCTTTCTCCCATCTCCACCAGTGTAACCCTTATTTCACCCTTTCCCTCCGCCCCACCGTGTCCTCTGCAAATCCATACAAATCCATTAATTTCAGAAGCTAACAACCCAATACAAATCCATTAATTTTAGAAGCTAACAACCTCAATCAAATCCATTAATTTCAACTTAGGGAACTGTTTTTTAGTTAATTAACTTGCAGATTAGCTACCCAGCAAGCTAGCGAAGGAGGGACCATCTCCTCTTCAACAGTTCTTCAACTCAAACGGAAGAATTTTTAAGGGAATGGAGATGTGTGTGTCAGATTTAGATCTGGTAATCGAATGGTCTTTTCGATTGTAGGCCTGGATAAAGGGTCGGCGGCGATGGTGGAGGTGGTACTACCTAAGGGCGGCGGTGCGATTCTTCGTTTTCACCGTTATTTTGTTCTGGAGGCTGAGTTTTACCGTTCTGGGAGGAGATGAAGAAGGGAAAGTCTGTTGGTGGTAGAACGGAAAACCTAGGGGTTTTTTTTTTTTTTTTTGGATAAAAGACAGTTATCTCCCCTGAAATTTATCTTATTGACCGTTGACCCCAAAGGTTTTAAAAAAGGCAGTTACCTTCTCTAAATAACTATTAAAATCTAAATAGCCCAACGCGTTAAGAATATTCCATTAGATGATAACGGTGGGAGTCTAATATTTTTTTAAAGACCAAATTACCCTTTTAGAAAGATGAACTACCTATTTTACCCTTACTATTTAATAGGGTTATTACTTCCCCATTTGTTCTCTTACATTTTTTCGGATTTTCAAACCCTTAAATCGTCTTCTTCTTCGGAGCTCTCCGCCGCTGCAAATCCTTGAATATTGAAGCAATTTCTCCTAAAATCTCTCTTGATTTTTAATCTCTATTTTCACTACTATCTTCCCTCATCTTTCTCCCATTCCAGTCGCCCTTAGTTGATGGTCATTTTCTCTCCTATTCTTCTTTGGTTTCTTCTCTCTTAAAATCTATCTAGATTTTCAATCCCTATTTTCACTCTTATCTTCCCTCATCTTTCTCCCATTCCAATCGTCTCCTATTCTTCTTCGGTTTCTTCTCTCCTAAAATCTCTCCAGATTTTCAATCACTATTTTCACTCCTATCTTCCCTCAACTTTCTCCATTCCAGTCGCTCTTAGTCCACGGCCATTTTATCTCCTATTTTTCTTCGATTTCTTCTCCTACTTCCTCTCCTGGCAAATTCTGTTCTTCCCTCAATGTCGAAATCAAAAACCATGTCATGTCTCCTCCCTTTCCTAGCTATCTCTCTTCAAACCCCGATTCTTCTCCTTCTTTTTCTGCTGCAACTGATTTCTTACAGGTTTTCTCCTCACCAAAATTCGGAGATCCCCAACCCCTTTTTTTTCCCTCCGCCATTTTCTCTCACACCTCACTCTTCTCTCTTGATTCGACAAGTACTTTAATTAACTCACCCATTATATATATCCAAAGGAATCAAGAGGGTTGTCAACAGGGAAGAGCGAAGGAGAACCAGAATATGAATTTCATATTAAAAATGAGAATCCAACATGATTAAACACAAATCAGAATACCAACTCATGAAAATAAAAACTAGTGCTTAATCAAGGAGTTTTGCCTCACTGGTCGCATGTAATCGTTCCGCTTGCATCTGAGTCCATCATATCATCTCCGTCGAAAAGAACATGAGGGAGAATGAGAAGAAGATGAGATTAGAGTTTATTTTAGTTGGATATAAAATGGTTATATTGGTCTTTTAACAGTAATAAGATTTAAAGTATGGATTAAAGATTGAGGGTAGAGTTGTCCATAAATAATTTAACTTTAACACCATTAAAAATTGGGGCTATTTGAATTTTAATAGTTATTTAGGGGAGGTAACTGTCTTTTTTGAAACCTTTGGGGATCAACGGTCAATAAGGTAAGTTACAGGGGAGGTAACTGTCTTTTACCCCCTTTTTTTTTTTATCAAGAGAAAATCCACTCCCATCGTCTCCTTCACTCCTTGGATTTTTTTTTTTTTTAAATCAGTCACTCTTGTAAAAGGTTAATTTGATCATTAAAATAAAATTGGTCTCTCACCGTTAGTATCTAATGGAATATTCCTAACGACTTGGGTCTATTTGTATTTTAGTAGTGTTTATAGGGGAGATATTTATCTTTTTCAGAAACTTTTTGGGGTATTTGTCTTTTAGGCATAGTACAGGGAGGCAACCGTTGGCTTTCCCTCAGCTTTATTCCTAATTCTCTTCCTCACCCTACCAACAACGAAATCATTTAAAAATCGAAAAATCAAAACCCATTAACAATCGATTTTGGTAAGCATTTTAAAAACGATTAATAAATGATTCGATTTTGGTTTTACTCATTACATACTGTACCGAAATCGAACTGCACCGTTAAATCGAAACCATACCGTTTTAACACCCTTAGTTTTGACGTGACACATTTTATATGTTAAAAAAAAATTAATGTTTATTTTTGGCAGATAAAGGAAAGATAAAGTTTTTTTTTCCTTCCCCTTAGATATCATTATGGAACCGAATCCTCTCCTCCACGGCTCCCTGGCTCCCACCCAATCCAACTGTTGGAGGGGTGAGCCGGCTCAAACTCCAACCCCCTCCAACGGTTGGATAGGGTGGGAGCCGGGGAACCGTGGAGGAGAGGATTTGGACGCTATCATTATATTCTATCTCTTGGAAATAAGCATTGAATTTTTTTTTTACATATAAAATATTACACGTAAAATTTTACGATAAAATTTTACGTCAAAATAAACGGAGTTTTAATGAATATTTTTTAATCACTAGATTCTTAAGATATTTCATCACATACTTTGAATATTTATATCAAGATGGCTAGTAACTTGGATACCATTACCACTCCTAAATGCGAGGAGTGTGGTGTAATTTGTCAAACACTGGTGACCACACGTTGAAGTGCTGCTACTTGTCAAATTTACAATACATTGAATGAAAATTATTGTAATATAGAATGATTTTTCAATTTTGTTTAATTATTATTATTATTTTTTTTTTTTTTTGAGTAAACCTTTGTTTAATTGCTTTATAGGTTAACAATCGTGGATTATTATAGTTGTTTGTGTATTAAGAAATTGATGAATGTCTTAATATGTTGGTCTATTGATGAATTTTTTTTTTAACCGAAAAATGTCATGTATTAATTTAAATTCTATTACAAGTTATTAGCTCATAGGTGTAGCATATCAGCACCTGTTTCCTTACACATATACGCATTTTTAAAATCAAATAACTTACTTATCCAAAAAAATATAAAAAAATAATCAAATTACTTTAAAATATGATGAAGGAAAAAAAAAATCAAGATTTTATTTTTCTGCCCTTCATTGGCAAAGATTATAATAGTCCTAAGTTTCAGGAATGATAGAAGAATCATGGAAACTATTCATCCACAGAGAATATTCCCCCAACGACCAAACTCAAATGGAAATACCTTTTTAAACTAAAGATTATAGAAACCCGTTGGTCCACTACTATAGACAGAGAGTCACATGCAAGAAGTTAACAGTATCAAATAGTTTCAGGAGATTATAAACATAAAATATAAAAAAGAATAAAGAAAAAAAGAATATCCAATGCTCAATAGAATATTCATCCATATGAAAGGTATCAAGAGCATCTTTTATTTGTTTATATGGATGGACAGTAAAATTTGAGCTCTAGAAACGTATGACGTCTGAGGTCATGTCAGACATGTGATGACGTCAGAGATCATGACATATGACGTCTGAGGTCACGACACCCTAATTAAGTCCCAATTAACACCAAACACAAAAGAACTATTAGGCTCTTTAATAAAACTTCGGTTTTTTTCCCAAAAATTGTTCTAAAATAGAAAAAAACTTTTTTTTTTTTATATTATAAAATTTTGAATTCTAAAATCAATTTGAATCAATGCAATAAGGCTTACCAAATACATATTTCAACATGGCCTTCTGAGAATCAGAATCCATAGAATTTAGGGTATGTTTGATAAAACTTCCAACTCTAGGATTCTTACTTTCGGTCCAAATTTCTGCTCCTGTTTCAAATGGATTCAGGAGTATTTGGGAGTAGAAACATGTTTGGTAACGTAATTTTGACATAGTCTCCAGAACATCTTTAGAATAGAAGCATGTTTGGTAAATCTGGTTCTGAAACCATTTCAGAGCAAATATAGAGTAGAAGTGTGTTTGATAACAAAAAAATATGTGATCCAAATTCAAAACAAATTTAATTACAAAAACTACCACTCCTACATCTGTTCCATGGCCTTCCAAATTATAAAGGGTTACATATTAAAAAAATTAACAATCATCATTCTAGTACTCCATGGTTGCTATATAAACAACATAGCATGTCAGAATCAACAACCATATGGCTCCGAATATAACTATGCCATATATCGGATATAACACGGATTGGTGTAGAACAACTTCATGTCGTATCTGCTAAATTCCATCACTCCGAAAATGTTGACTTCTCTCACTCCTTAAATGCTCACTTCCCTCACTCCTTATATGCTCACTTCCCTCACTCAGACAACATGGTTGAGCGAACTGATGTTTAAACCCTGCAGTCCCTTTGTACTGATCGACCCAAATAAAAGATTTTTCATGGTCTTCCTTGATCGGACAGGTGTAAAACTTACGACCCGGATTTTTTTGGGTGCGAGATGTTTGCAATATCATTCTCCCCTTCCCACACTCACACATTGGGATATCACAATCAGCCATATATATATCTGTGATTGGGAAACAAAATTAAAACCGTCAAATTTTGATTAAATATGCATTCACATATCCCTCATTTAGTTAGTATGAAATTAAAAACAACATCTAACAAGGGTTAATTAAAAATATCAAGTCAACGATAAATTGTTGTAATACAATGCATAATTAAATAAGTGTTCATAGTCAGATGTATCAAAACTAAAAGCTCATATCTGTGGTAATCCATTGTCCTTGGCCAACTGGTTGGCAATGCCTATCCTGATGATATTTAACTCATGTGCAATACCAGTCAAATTCTCATTCCCATTCTGAACATTATCATTTTCCAACAGTACATTTTCCTCTTCCTGATGTTCGTCCAGAGCATCTTCTCCATTTAGCCTGGAAAATTCCAGATCGGCAATTTATTCATCCCTAATAAAATTATGCAAAGAACAGGATGCTATGACAATATAAGCTTGAATTCTCAGTGAATATGACGGCATTGCTTTCAATATGCCAAAACGTGCCTTCAACACTCCAAAGGATCTTTCGATGACATTACGTAAAGAAGAGTGTCTGTGATTGAACAACTCTTTGACAGTTCTAGGCTCTCGCCCAGTGCCCCTATAATCACGTAGATGATATCGGTCCCCTATAAATGGTGTCAAATACCCACGCTGGCTCGAATATCCAAAATCTACGGCATAATATTTTCCTATAACACGTAGCAGACCATAATTAATGATATAAATAACCTGAAAGAAATCAATATGGTACATTGTAAGATAGAAATAGGGGTACAACCTGGGGGTGGGTGAGGAAATGATGATGATCGACGGGCATCTGCTAATACGCGACAGTCATTAGCACTACCCTCCCATCCTGGATGCACATAGGTGAATTTCATGTCAACTGAGCATATAGCTATGACATTCTGTGAAAGTGTGTGCTTCCCATTCCTGTAAGGAGTTTGTAAATTTTCCAGAATAGAAACGTCTACGTGCGTTCCGTTAATGGCCCCAACGCAATTCTTATAAAGAAGACAAAAACTTACATAAATATATGTAGATATGTAACAAGGTAAAACGATAAAAAATCAAGAATAAATGTATTACCCTGAAGTAAGGATGATGCCTTTGGTTGTTTCTAATTTGAGGTTGGTTGTTCAACATTCATATTTGGGGCATGGATATTTTCCTTAGCTAAGTTCAGAAATGCCTTCAATACAATTTTGAAGAACTTGCTAACAGTCTCCCCAGAATGTTGGAACCTCTCACATCGCCTCCTTGTGCTACAACTCCCCTGTAGTGATTGGACAAACATTGCTAGTTGTTCATCAACCCTTATGTATCGACTATCTTGTAGCCACCCTCTATGTTGCATGAGGTTACACAAGTTAATGAACACGTGTCTTTCCATACGTAATGATTCGTATATTCTATCTGTATGCCCATTCAACAGTTCTGCTATCCATCTGGAATCAGTCATAGATGAATCCCTACATGGTTCCCTGACGTGTAATGAATTATCTAATTCATAGAGTGATAGGACCTCCAATACGCTCCAATCCATCTCCTCAAAACCTCTCATAACTTCATTGCTAATCACTCCATTCATGTTTAAAACTGCATAATAAATGAAGACATAGAGAGAAACCAATCCATGAAGTACAAGCTAAGATTAAAACAAACCATAGCAAATTTACATAATCAATTAGCTAAGATTTAAACAAAGTATAGGATCAAACCAAATGATCCAAAGTAAACATATCATAAGAGCTAAGCATCACATATTGTACCAATATTAAAACAAACCATATTAAAACAAACCATTGTTTGAAACCCTTGTCCCTAGTCAAAATTAAGATAAAACCACTGTTCCGAATATGTTCTAACCCAATAAAGAGTTAACATCAAATTGTTCTGGAAAAAAAAAAAAAACAAACCATCAAAAGCAAACTACCAAACCATTGTTCCAAATTAAAAATAAAACCATTGTATCTGTAGCATTGAAATAAGAACCACTACTAGAAGGTTGGTATAGCAATGGTGATATCATGGAATGGACTCTATCGCCCACAACTTATTCTCCTCATCTAAGCCCATAAAAAACTCCCTCCATTCCGCATTGTTGGTCAAATGATTCATAGTCTTGATATATGTCGCCTTGTCCAAGACCGGAATGGTATTCAATACTGCCAGACATTGGGTGATTGAATAACCTCCTGTGCTGATAGAGCTAGGAGAAGGAAAGACTGAGGAAGTATGTGACGTAGTTAACAAATCCAAACGGGCTTTGGAATGTTCCACCACTGCATTTATAGCTCCCATAATGTCAGTACTTCGACTCCTTTTCCTAAGGGCAGAAGGAATCCTATCCAGTCTGTGACTTGCAGCTGCCTGTGGGGTATGATGTACATCACCTTCTTCAGTGAGATCAGTGGTAGGTTCTACAGGTGGAACCTCTGAAGCATCTTGGATGTCCAAGTTATTAGCATCTCCTTCTTCAAATATGAAGTTGCCATCGTGGTTGTTATAGGCAAATTCACCAGTTGCATATGAATCAATAAATATCACTTGGAGCTCTCGTTACTAGGGCAGTCCATTTTTCCTAAATTTGGCCCAACCTGGGTTTTTCTGGAAGAAAATGAAAGGAAGCTTCAGAATTTATGAACTTATTACCAGGGAATTACTATTTGTACTATAGTTAGATATGATTACTTGGATATGTCTATCCCATATAGCTGGGTCATGTGTTTCAACACGTTTGGTCGTGTCATTCCATCCAAACTTAGTTGTATTAACCAATCTGCCAAAACTACCATACTCGGACCTCAACTTGTTCAGTTTGTTACTTAACTGCTTCAATGAAAATGGTCTACCCAATGTTTCTTCCATTTTGTTCCTTATGTTACTCCACCCGTCTTTATTAAACGTGCAAGTTGTTTTATTTCCCTTTATGACCTCCTCCACTAGTTTATCAACATATGTATCCACTTCTAGCTTGTTCCATTTAACCGTCTCTATACTTGTTCTTGAAGAACTTGCCATTTTATAGACTAGCAACTTACTGTAAAAAAATATTTAGTAGTGAATGACACTAGCAAAGTTGACAATCACCTTTATAAGACAATTAACTGGCCTAGGCAACCATTAATCCATGGTAAGAAGAAGAATGCCAGAAACGTCCCCCCTCAATAGAAAAGTGGGCGAAGGATCAACAATGAAGAAACTTGAAAAATAAAAAGAAAAGCAAAGCATCCAAGTCAATCAACTCAAATCCAATTCAGGTCATGTAAGTAATATATTTCGGTTAAAGAAAATCAGGATAAAGTTCTCACTAAACAATGGATGCCATCTCAAATGAGTAAAAATGAAAGCGTGTAGATGTAGTATAGTATAACATCATCTTGCTTACAACATATTTGATAAGTTTTTGGGACTTACGCTTCTGGGCTTCCAGAAGCCAGTATTTCAGCATATCTGTAGAAACAATGAAAATTGAACATATCTAACAGCTATTGATTAAGAACCATAGCTTTCAATTCCCTAGTAATTGATATATTCTGCTAGAGTAGTAGGGTATATCCACCTTCTCTTCTGTTGCTACATTTGAGGTTGAGATTGAGATCAAAACCCCAGCTCAGAAATTCTTCAACATTTTCGCAGACCATGTAAACCTGTTGCCACAAGTCGCCCTTGACTTTTTTAAGAGCACCACTATGGTTAAAGGGAATGGCAAGAGTGTGGGATCCATAGTGGACTGCGAATAAATATTTGGTAACTATAATTTTCTTCCCTTCTCAAAAATTCCGTTTGGTTTCACCCTAAGAAAAATAGATTCTGGTAAAGTCATGCATTCTTCATTGTTATATTTTTAAATTTTGTTTCACTTTTCTAGCCACAAACAAACAACACTTGGGATTTAGTGATTGAAAACATTGAAACACAGTTGACAATGGCTGACTTTGAGTTCTGCTTGATGATCACAGATTCATCTACTGTTGAGACTGCAAGGCAGACGATCGAAGCCATAGATGAAGAAAACATGGTCCTCACCATGAAATTTTATGGTGGTGATCTGGGGAGAAAATTCCACACTTACCGGCCCTAGTGAACAAATTCTTAAATTGTAAATTCAAGATAAAGAGATCCCTTTCAAAAGAAATAAACTTCAAGATAATAATCTATAACCATAGTCCACATTCCACAAAACATTACAGTAGGGTATGAAAACTATGATCAAGAATAGAAACTTTGATAACAGCAGGGAAAGGAATCCCTTATCAAATTTTACAGTACAGTTTGGTCACACATTGTTCACATCTTTCAGTAAATTACTAGTCTACAACAGACGATAAGAGAATTTATATACTTACTGAAGAATTAGAGTACACAAAATACACTGCAGCAAAAAAAAAAGAAGAAGAAGAAGAAGACAAAGGGGTCGAGGTAGGTTCAGCCACAACATGTTTCAAAAAAGACATAAAAAGAAAGTGCAAGACAAGAAAATGTAATTGAGCAACAATCTACCAACTAAAGGAGTGAAGAGATTAATCACACTTCATTAGTATTTTTCCTTTCTCTAAGTTCACACATGTGACAATGTTAGAAGAACCTGAACAGGTTACCACATCTTGAGTCTATCAACTTTATTTACAATAGAGATTTCATATTTATAGAACTCTCTCACACACAAAATTCATAACTTACCTTGTTCTCTACAGCTTTTAGCATCTAAAAGACAGTGACTCTAGGCAAGCACTGTGTTACTTCAAAAAAATCATAACACATTGTCAATTTGAACAATGGCATACCGCAACAATGGATCAATGAATAAAAAATACGATTTGAAATAAAATCAAAACACAGAGCCGATTGCGAGAAAAGAAGAAACATACCTTTCTGTGAAGAAATTGTAGTGTTCAACGTAGCTGAGGGAGAAAGAAAAGGAAGAAATTAGAAGATACCCTAAAACCCCTTTGCTCAATCGGTTATGAAAGAGTTTATTAGGGTTTCTTTGATTTAAGGGAAAAACCATAGACCCCTTTGCGCAATCTTGTAACAGATCTGAAAAACCTATTTGGGGAGAGGGTTTATGAGAGAGAGATTTGAGAAACTCACTTGAAAAATGGATGAACTGATCTTCTTGCTCGTCGCAGGTCATTGGTGAAGCTATCAACTGATTTTCTTGCTCGTCGGTGATGCTGAGATGAGATGGGAAAATAAAGTTGAGAATATCGTCAGTGAAGCCTGAGAATATCGTCGGTGAAGCCAGAGAATATCATCACCCTTCGGTCGTCGATTGTCGATTAGTAGCCAGAGTAGCAGAGACGAATCCCTCTCAGACGTCGATGATGAAGAAGAAACCCAGCTTTGGTCTCTGACAAGCTATCGGGTTTTTTCGGTGGTTGAATGGAGTAACTCCATTCAACTTCAACTCTATTTTCAACTCCAAAGTTGAAAAGCATCATTTTGATGCTCCAAAAAAGTGGATTTTGGAGACTATTTGGAACCGGTTCAGCTATGGATTCTCCAGAAGTCTGAACCGGGTTACCAAATAGACTCCTACTCCATTTATGCTCCATAAGTCAGAATCCAACTTCTAGAGTGTTACCAAACACCCCCTTAGAACCTGAAGTTTTATCAAACAGACCCTTAATTTATCAATACATGGTATCCAAACAAAAACACATGACTGATCAGTGGTCACATCGCATCAGTCAGAGGTGTCAAAATTGGATGAAACCAAAAATAGAAATCGATTCAATCCAATCAAGGATGTAAATGGATAGCTGATATTTCGAATTCGATTCGAATCCATATTCGTTTAAAGGGAATCTGAATCCGAATAATCAGATTCTGATGCAAATTCAGATAGACAAAAGAGAAAGGCAAGTGGGGTCCATACGATAATCGTGAGAGATATTATTAAAATACTTTATCATTATCACTACATTTGCATAGAGAAAAAGAATGGCATGGACTCGGTGGGATAATTGAGGGGACAGCTTTTGTAGCTGTATATATATATTATTTTATGTTGATTTTTCTGCTTGTCGTAAATGGATTGTGAAACAAAGTTTGTTGCAAATGCTAAAATCACACCAAAGAGACCTCATCTTGGTTAATTCTCAGGAGTTTCTCTGATGGCTGCCCTGTAAAATCAGCACCCAAAAATATGGATTAATTTGAATTTTCTCATATAATAGGTTCTCTTGTCGACACTAGCCTAGCGTCCATATCATCAATGGAGCGTATGAAACTCTAGGTAAGAGTCAAAATCCTTTATCTCTTAGTATAGAAACTTCGTTTGAAAAGAATTAGTCAAACCAACTAAGACCTGATCATTCTGAATCAATTCAGAGTAGGCAGTCAACCAAGGTGGTCATGAGTTGATCAACCGTCCCTATTCGATTGACAGCATGAACCCAGAATTGGGCTAGTCCTAGTCTAATTTAGTTGTGCTTGGTCCCAATTGGTTCCTAACCACCCATGATTGTCCCAAATCATGTGGGACCTACTTTTAAATATGTTGGAGTGTCAATTAACAACCTCTAAGCCTCTTCCAATACACTTATACTATGACTAGGACTCTCATGAGAAGAATTGCAGTGCAACTCTAACTCTTGTATAAACTCCTTAATAAAAACTCTCTAAGAACTTTAATTGAGAAAATTAGAACCTTTGACACGTTTTAAGAGAGAGAGAGAGAGAGAGAGAGAGAGAGAGAGAGATTAGAGCAAGTTGAAGGAAGAAGAAGAGGAAGAACAACCATTGAAGGTCCTCCCTCAAGCTTCTCTCTACAACAGCTTTGGCATAAGCATTGAGGTAAGCCTAAAATTATTCTCACTTTACCCTTGATGATCTCATGAGATAAAATCCAACCTCTGATCATATTGGAATAAGATTCCAGAAGACCAGCAATGGATACTTGGTAGAATTGATCAAGGATACTTATGATAGGTAAACTGATACAAGTATTTAATAGATGACTTTATAATGGTGTATAACATTCAAATATGATTGGAAAGTGTCCATGGATGTTGTACAGATACTTAGAATCCCTCTGGGATAGCCCTTGACCCCGTGCCTTGGAGAAAGGACTGAAATTAAATCAGTTCGAGCTCTCTGGTAAGAGGCGATCGACCAAGGAGGTCAATCAAAAGGTACGCCTGAGTTTAGGAGAAATAACACCACACTGCCAATGGATGGTAGTACTGGGCCGATGGGTCAAGGACAGAATTTACAACCACCACATCAATTTCCATCATCATCTGTCTATCAAGGGATCTATCTGTACCCACCACCATGGTATGGAATTAATACATAGGGGCAGAATGACCTAAGTCGAGCGGTAGATAGGTTCTTGAAACTGAAACCCCCTACTTTCACGGGGAAATCAGGGAAACCACTGTGGCATGCATAGTGGGTTGCTGAATTGGAGAAGAACTTTTGTCTGATGACTTGCACGGAGGATGAGAAGGTGTTATTTTCTATGCACATGCTCAAGGAAGATGCAAATGCCTGGTGGAATTCTACCCGGACATATTTGGAGATAAAGCACACTTAGATCAATTGGGAAATATTCAAAGGAGCTTTCTTTGATAAGTACTTTCCGAAGAGCTTCCGTGACTAAATAGAGAAGGAATTCATAAACCTGCAACAAACCCAGTCGACTGTTGATGCTTACCAGCAGAGGTATGAAGAGCTGTTTTTCTTTACTCCAGCGAGCATGCAAGAAGAAGAAACCAAGACCTGTAGGTTCACCATGGGATTACGAGGAAGTATCCGAGAGCACATCTTGGGTTTAGAGAAGAAAGTGTACAACGAGGCTGTACAATTGCTAGGGTAATTGAATCTAGCCAAAGAGACAGCTTCTTTGCTCAAAACAGGGGACTGAAGAGGCCCGCCACTGAGACTTCAGGTGGAGGGAATACAAGACCATTCCGCCCATACAGGGCTCAGTCTGCTGTGGTGCCTGCAAGGAACACTACTGCACCACCACCATCACAGTTTGCTGGACAGAACCCAAATGTCAAATGTTTCAACTGTCAGCAATTAGGTCATTATGCAAAGACCTGTACTCTACCTAAGAAGCAACTGCCACAATAAGGAAAGATATTCGCAGTCACCACTGAGGAGGCAGCCGCATTACCTGATGTGGTTATTGGTATGATTACATTCCTTACTATTTGGCTTACTGTTTGTTGTGTGTGAGCATGTAGAACTAAGGGATAATTAATTTTCAGGAACTATAAATATAGCTGGTGTACCCGCTAGAGTACTCTTTGAGTCTGGGGCTACACACTTCTTTGTTTCTATGTCTCTTGGGAAGCGAATGGAGTTACCTATCAAGTATTTAACCCCAAGCTTGATAGTTTGCTCTCCGTTGGGAGTAGAAGTGGCATTAAATGAATGCTATGGGCCGTGTACAATTAGTATTGAGGGCCAAAACCTAGAAGCAAATCTGGTTCAACTTGAGATGGTAGACTTTGACGTCATCTTGTGAATGGATTGGTTAGGCCATCATTCAGCTAGCTTATTATGTTGTGAAAGAAAACTCGTGTTTAAAGATGATAAGGGAAAGGAGTTTAGTTTCACTGGAACCAAGTTACCTAGGAAGTGGAAGCTGATCCTCTCTGCCCTAAAAGCTAAGAGATGCTTAGAGAAGGGAGGAGTGGGGTACATAGTGTCTGTAGTCGACATCATTACAGAGGTACCAAAGATAGAAGATCTAGATGTGGTACGAGAGTTTTCAGATGTATTTCCAGAAGATCTACCAGGTCTACCTCCAGACAGGGCTACAGTGTTCGTCATAGACCTTATGCCAGGGTCGGCGCCGGTGTCTAAGGCACCGTACAGGATGGCCGCTACTGAATTAAAGGAGTTGAAAATCCAATTACAAGAACTACTAGATACGGGTTTCATACGACCAAGCATATCGCCATGGGGAGCACCTATTTTGTTCGTCAAGAAGAAGGACAGTAGCATACGATTATGTATCGACTACCGAGAGCTGAACAAATTAACCATCAAGAATCGATACCCTTTGCCTAGGCTCGATGATCTGTTCGATCAATTGTAGGGTGCAAAGGTTTTCTCGAAGATTAATCTTAGATCAGGGTATCACCAATTGAAGATCAAGGCAGGAGATATTCCAAAGACTGCTTTAAGGACAAGGTATGAGCATTATGAGTTCCTGGTAATGTCATTCGGGTTGACTAACGCTCCAGCGTCGTTCATGGAACTGATGAACCGAGTGTTTCATGACATGTTGGATACTTCAGTCATCGTACTCATTGACGACATCTTGGTCTACTCAAAGGACAAGGAGGCTCATGCAACACATTTGAGAGTAGCCCTACAACGACTGAGAAGGGAAAAGCTTTATGCCAAGTTCAAGAAGTATGAATTTTGGCTGAAGGAAGTGGCCTTCTTGGGTCATGTAGTATCTGCAGACGGTATCAAGTTAGATCCAAGTAAGATCGCAGCTATAGTGGGATGGGATGCACCGAAATCAGTTGCGAAGATTCGCAGTTTCCTTGGATTAGCTGGTTACTATAGAAGATTCGTGGAAGACTACTCAATAATCGCCGTTCCACTTACCAGACTAACCAAGAAAGGAGAAAAGTTCATATGGACAGATGAGTATGAGAAGTGCTTTCAAACTCCGAAGTCAAAACTAATCTCTGCACCTATCTTGACCATCCCAGTAACAGGCTTGCCGTTTACCTTATATACGGATGCCTCAGGGTTAGGTCTTGGATGTGTGTTGATGCAAGGAGAACAGGTGATTGCCTACGCATCAAGATAGTTGAAAGAGCACGAGAAGAACTATCCTACGCATGATCTGGAGTTAGCAGTGGTCATTCATGCAATCAAGACTTGGAGGCACTACCTTTATGGTGAAAAGTTTCAGATTAAGTCGGATCATAAGAGTTTAACTTACCTTTTTACTCAGAAGGACCTGAATATGAGACAGAAGAGATGGCTGGAGCTATTAAAAGATTATGATTGTGACATCCAGTACCATTCGGGTAAGGCAAACATTGTGGCTGATGCCTTAAGCAGAAAGTAGACATTGAAACCTGAGGCAGGACCTAGTACAAACGCTGCACTGTGTGCTGCAGCCTCATACTCAATAGAGAATGATAAAGGGCATATATTAGAGACTGCAGGAGATCCAGTGGAATAGGGCTTAATTCATAAGTTCACATTAATGTTCGCAGCTTTGAAGATCTCATCGGATCTAATAGATGAGGTCAAAGTAGCAATCCTACAGGATCCACACCTCAAAACTGTGCAAGATGATCTAGAGAAGGGTAAAAGCAACCCTAACTTTACCTTGGATTCAGACAAGGTACTCAGGTATCGTAGATGATTATGTATACCTGAGAGTGAGAACTCAAGTATCAGAGATAGAGTTATGACAGAAGCTCATTACACCCCATATTCGGTACATCCAGGAAGCACTAAGATGTACCATGATTTAAGAAGATTATATTGGTAGAGGAGCTTGAAAGCGGATGTAGCCCGATTCGTATTCCAATGTCTGAATTGCCAGCAAGTTAAAGCTGAAAGGCAGAGACTCGCAGGTTTTCTACAACCACTACTGGAGCCAGCATGGAAGTGGGATTGTATCACAATGGATTTCGTCACTGGCTTACCCTTGACACCAAGGTCAGTGGATGCAGTAGGGGTTATAGTCGATCGACTTACTAAGACAGCTCGATTCATCGTTGTCAGACCTCAGTATACCATAGAGAAGCTAGCCAAGCTATATGTGAATAATATAGTCAGACTTCATGGCGTCCCAGAAAGTATAGTATCTGACAGAGATCCCCGTTTTACATCAAAGTTCTGGGAAGGATTACAGAAAGCTATGGGAACCAAGTTGAAGTTTAGCACAGTTTTTCATCCTCAGACTGACGGACAGTCAAAAAGAACTATTCAAATCTTGGAAGATATGCTCAGAGCATGTGCCCTAGATTTCAAAGGAGCTTGGGACGAGAAGCTATCGCTCATCGAGTTTGCTTATAACAATAGTTACCCGGCTATGATCCAAATGGCTCCATATGAGGCATTTTATGGGAAGAAATGCCGTACACCTCTGTTATGGAATGAGGTGGGAGAGAGAAGGATTGTAGGACCGGAGTTCGTCGAAGAAACTTGTCGAGTGATTGATCAAATTAAGGAAAGAGTGAAGACAGCTCAAGTTCGACAAAAGCACTATGCAGATAATCGACGTCGAGATCTGAAGTTTGCAATGGGTGATAAAGTGTTCTTGAAGATATCACCTGTGTGAGGTATGAAACGGTTTGATAAGAAGGGAAAGCTATGCCCCAGGTATATGGGACCATACGAGATTTTGACCAGACGTGGCAATGTAGCATATCAACTTGCTCTACCACCATCCATGTCAAGCATTCATGATGTGTTTCATGTTTCTTTATTGAAGAAGTATGTTAGGGATCCATCGCACATCTTGACAGCAGACCCACTAGACTTGACAGAGGACTTAACATTTGAAGTAGTACCTGTGATGCTCACAAGCCGAAAGGTACAACATCTCCGAAGCAAGGATATCCATTATGTAAAAGTGCATTAAAAAAACCAAGATGTAAAAGAAATTACTTGAGAGGAAGAGAATGCGATGCGAAAGGAATACCCTAACCTTTTTGACGACCAAGGTACGTTCAAATTTCGAGGCCAAAATTTATTTTAAGGGTGGGGGAGTTGTGAAACCTACATGCAAATTTCGGGGACGAAATTTCTTTTAAGGGTGGGGGAGTTATAAGACCCGCACTCCATGAACCCGATCTAAACCTTTAGTTCATGTCGTAACAGGTCTTCCGATCATCACCGGGCCAGACGGGATGAGCGGATGACAACCAGGTATGAAAACGGACCAATTTAAGTATGATAAACTTCATATCGATCGATGGTACCGGTCTATGGTACCAATCGACGATTTACCGATATGGCCTGCGCAGCTTAGATCCGTAAAAGGATCTCTGCAGGTTCCACTTTCCAAATTTCGAATCGAAGGACTTTTCTAATGTTAAGAGGCTTCCTAAACCTAACCCTAGCCTATATAAGGACCCTTAAACCTCCTAAAACCTCTCTCATTGATCCTCACAAACCCTAGAGAGGAGAAAGAGGTTGAAGAAGGAGAAGAAGCTAGGAAGGAGAGGGAAGAGCCGCCATTGCCGTTGGACGAAGAACTCTCTACCGTGAACCAACGGTAAGTGCTTAAGCCTTCCTCTACTTTAATCATTATAGGATGGTTAGTCATGTTTGGATCAATACCATGCAAAGCGAGGTATTGATCTAAACCCTATTTTACCGTCAACCCTAATCCAGTCGGTAAATCCTAGATTCAAGTTCTAGGTTGAAGATCATTGAAACTAGGACTTGAATGGAGTTGGAAACAACTCTAACTCAGTGCTCAGACCTAGAACGTGTAGGAGAAACCCTAGGATCAATAGGGGGTGACTGACGGAAGGCGAGAACCGGATGTATGGTCTCCCGGGGACATACTGGTCGACCATACCGGTCGCACCATATGCGACCGGTACCTCCCAGAGGCTGGCCTGTGGGGATCGGTTGACCATACCGGTCGCACCTTTCCCCACAGTGCCACGACCGATATGCTCTGTGAGGAGTATTTTTGACCCAATTGGTTTTTTCGACCAACGTAAACCTTAAGAAAACTATTCTAACTCAACCCTAACATCGTGTAGGACCTTGTGATAGCAAGTTTGGATTCTGTGACACGGAGCAAGCTATCAAACAAGCGTCAAGTAAGGGAATCGAACCTAAACCCTAATAATTTAATAACAGTAAAACGTTGTTAATAACTATGATTCTGTGGACTGATGTTTGTGCATTCTCGCATGTCATCCTTTACTTTCAGTTATTATTATTGTTCATGCATACTCGTTATGCTAGGATGTAACTGTTAGGCATGTGATTATTTTCGTTGATGTGTGGAATGGGAAGGGCCGAAGGTCTGGGATTATTCCTCATACTAGTACCTTTTTGTATCGTTCTGTCTTAGCATGCTTGGTGCGGGTAGGGTATCAGGGGGAGGAAGTGGCACTGTGGTCTCCGGCCTGGCCACTAGACTCTAGCTCTATCTCTATGCCGTAGGGAGCTGTGTTGGGATAGGGCCTACTGTGATGACATATAGGATTGGTTAGTTGCGAGCCCAGTTTGTAAGCCCTCGCCAATAGAGACTTACGTGTTGGTATGGGTAGGGTATCAGGGGAAGTGTTGGCGGTGTTTGATTTGAACGTTTTAGCTCTATCTCTATTCTATGGTAGGATACATGTGGGACAACAGTGGTGTTTGATCCATTAGACGTCTTCACACACTCGTGTATAGAGGTGCGGTGGCCGTCAATCCTTTCTATAGCACATTGCAAACTTAAAACCAGACTATGATGTGAATGTTACTCATGCATATATTTGTTGCATTGTCTGATTGTCTTACTGAGCTAAGTTGTGAGCTCACCCTTGTGTATACACTATTTTTAGATGTTGATGCAGGTTATACGGTGGAGGATTACCTGAATGCTCCGGCATACGGAGGTATTGCTGCTTTGGACGTGCAAGCAGGAGAGGACGAGCATGACGCTTCATGCAAGTGCCCTTTCTGCGTGTACCTCTAGGATTGGTTTTAATTTATTTAAATTATTTTTGGTTGGAGATACAATTGATGTAAGGATATTTAATTATGTTTTGATATTCGAATAACGGAATATTTTATTAAATTTATCAATAGATCACTCAGTTCATTTTATTTAAGACTTTCGCTGTATTTTATTATATTCTGATTATGGTTATGTGCAATGGTTGTATGAGTGGACACGATCTTATTGAGATCCTGGTGTGAACCGTTGGTTCAGTGGCGATTCACTCACACTTCTGGTTCAGCCGGAATTGAGGTGTGACAATGTCTCTCCCAAACATTCACTGCACCTAATGCCATTTGTACTCAGATGGAACCGATGTGCTTTACCGAAGCTAACAAACATGCCCATTGGTGGCAGGTAAAGGTATCTGAGTTTAATGCTCTCTTGCAGGCTTGTACGTGGAGTTTGGTTGACTAATATAATTGGGTGCAAATAGGTGTTTCGTATCAAACGAAAACCTGATGGAATAGTGAACCGGTTCAAAGCTCGATTAATGGCCAAAGGGTACAACCAACAAGAGGGGATTGATTATGGGGAAACCTTCAATTTCGTGGTTAAACCAGCGACAATTTGAATCATTTTCACCTTTAGCCCTTTCCAAAGTATGGTATTCCATCAGTTGGACATTCATAATGGTTTTTTTACATGGCCAATTATCTGAAGAGGTCAACATGACTCAACCACCAGGTTTTCAAACTTCTTCCTCTAATGCCTGCTGCTTACATAAAGCACTATATGGGCTGTAGCAGGCACTTAGGGCCTGGTTTTCTGGACTTGGTACATGTCTTCATCAACTGGGGTTTCACACAACAAAGTCAGATACCTCTCTTTTTATTCGCATGCTCAATGGTCATACCACTATTCTTTTAGTGTATGTGGATGATATTCTTGTCACTAGCAGTCATCAACATTGTTACCCATTTAATCACTTCTCTTAACTCTCAATTCAAGTTGCGAGACCTTGGCCCTATCCATTACTTTCTTGGTGTGAAAGCCACAATGGTAAAGAATAGGTTGTTCCTAAGTCAACAGAAGCACATTCGAGACCTCTTGACTAGGGCTAAAATGGATGGTGCAAAAGGGATCTCTACACTTGCTACCACTTCCATCAAACTAACTCACGATGGACTGGCATTCTTTGATGTGACTTATTATCATAGTATCATGGGTGGCCTCTAGTATGTCATTCTAACCAAAGCAGACATTGGGTATTTAATTAACAAGGTATGTAAGTTCATGCAACATTTCACTAAGGCACACTGGACAATTGTGAAGCATATTCCCACTATCTCAAACAGACAATGACCTATGGCATGTATATTCGTCCTACTACCTCGATGGTTCTCCAAGCTTACTCTGATGCAGACTGGGCTGGTATCCAGTGGATCATTGATCCACCAGTGGCTATTGTATATATCTGGAGTCCACTCTTATTTCCTGGAGTTCCAAGAAACAAACAACGGTGGCACACTCCAGCATTGAGTCCGAATACCGTGGTCTAGCCAATGCAACTACCAAACTAACATGGCTCCAACAACTTTTTATCTAGCTATGTTTTCAGAGTTCATCTATTCCAATTCTATTATGTGACAACCTCGGTGCTACCTATCTCTTAGTAAACCCAAAATTTCATAGATGGACCAAACACGTCGCTCTCAACTTTCATTTTGTGGGGGAAAAGGTCCAAGCTAAAGAACTTGAAGTACAACTTATCTCGACAGAAGACCCAATTGCCGACATATTTACAAAGCCCCTGGCTACTCAACGATTCTCCGTCCTTAATTCGAAGTAAGCTCACCGTGTTTGACTCCCGGGTGCGCTTGAGAGGGGATGATAAGCCACCATCCGATATTAATGCAGCAGTTTCATAAAACGTAACTTATCTCATCATGTGTATAACATATTTAGATACATGTTTGCATGCAATACTATAGTAAAACAGAATAGTGTTTGCATGCAACATGATAGGGATATTTTTTACGTGTACATGTCTCTCTTTTGTATCTCTATAATCTTCACAGTTTAGGGGGAAAGTTATACACCAATATATGATTATATTACCAACACTCAGAATACGATGTTAGTATCTTTGAGATATTATTCAACGCCTAAAATTTACAAAATGCAAATCTACATAGGCGAGGTTGGACCTATAGTACGTACTTGTGAGGCCAAATGGGGTGGTCTTCTCTATAACTTGGTCCTCGTGGGGTTTGTGGAATAGTGATAAAGGTAATGTTAGAAATGTGAAAAAAAAAAGTGTGAGATCCATTGAATATAGACCATGGATTCAATCCTCTCCTCCTAGAGGTTCGGGAGGAGAGGCGGCGACCCCCAGTGGATGGTCGACACCTGGGGGTCGAATGAATCCGACCCTTCCATCCGAGCCGACACTCTTTTGTCGGCTTAGCTTGTTGGCTTAGATGGAGGAGTCGGATTCATCCGACCCCCAAGTGTCGACCATCTACTGGAGTCCCCGCCCCTCCTCCCGAATCTCTGGGAGGAGAGGATCCGGAGTCCGGACTCTCGAAAACGGATCCAAATCGTCTCCTCCCTATACTTCAGGAAGGAGAGATGGCGGCCTAGATGGATGGCCGCCACCTGGCTCTCTGGTGAATCTGAGCCATCCATCCAAGTCGACACCCCTGTCGGCTTAGCTTGTCAGTTGGGGTGTCGACTCGAATGAATAGTTCAAATTCACTCGAGAGCTAGATGACGACCATCCATTCAAACCGCTATCTCGCCTCCCTGAAGTACAGGGTGGAGACGATTTAAATCCCTCAGAAACATCCAAATGGAGAATCAATAAAAATGTATACTCGTATATTTTCCGTGGGACCCAATATTCAACTGTTTGTGGTCGGTCGTTGCCTTTCGAATTGATGGAGGGTCTCTGTCATAACGTCAAGACGGTGGGAATAAGATCGTACTTTTCTGAAGCTCTTGCTGGTTCTCAGCTTTTCTTAAGCTGAATAAAAGAAAACCTTTCTTAAGGAAAGCGCCTATAAGATATACTTTCTTAAGGAAAGCAATAAAATACCAGTTCTTAAGAAAAGCAATAAGAGACCCTTTCTTAGCTTTTCTTGAGCTGAAGACAAGATAACCTGCATTCTCAAGCTTTTCTTAAGCTGAATATAAGATACCCTTTTCATTTATTGAAGTCCCTCCCTCCAACCCCCTGGGAATCACTCAGCGTGCTTAACAATCGCTGGGACTCACCTTAGCACGCATGTGATTGGAGTGACTGGGACAAGGATCTTTTTCTGTTGAAATGGGGCGGACACGAGCGGTCTGGTCTCCGAACCGATTGGTCAGACGACGACGACTACTTGATGAATCAGTGTCTAGGATCAGACGTGAAGAGTGAGAGTGAACAGAGTGAAGATTAACATATTACTTGTTGCTTTTTCATGAACAGTGAAGATTACCCTCTATAAGTAGATCAAGCATGAAATCAAGAGTTAATTACCATTGCTCTACAATTTGATCTTCTTCTCTCTTTCGACCAAACCCAAAGATGATGATGCCAACCCAATTACACCACTTCTTCAATCCTGAGAATCCCCCAGAAGAAGTAGACATTAGAGTCGACAATCTTCCCCAATATTGGCCCGTGAAGAAGGTTTTGACAAAAAGAGACACAGATTGCCAACTATTACTGTTCAAAGACCAAGCTGAGGAATATATCCTTCCTCACTTACTTCCCAATGACCAGAACTCCGTTAAGGGCGGTCATTATTTGCCGATCACCATGAAGGACCATGACACTGAAACAGAGTACCGGTTGAGCTTGTGGACAAATTCGTCGAACTCGTACGTGCTTACTCACGGGTGGAAGAATTGTTTTGTAAACCGTAGAGAACTTGAGGTGGGCTCAGAAGTTGGTTTTCGCTGGGCTCAGGGACCTGGGGAGCTGCTTGAGGTTGGCGAAGAAATTGGTTTTCGCTGGGCTCCGGGACCTGTGAAGCTGCAATTTACTGTGCTAAGTCGTCCAGAGTAGTGTTATGTGTTCTGTGTTCTGTGTTCTGTGTTCTTTGTAGTGTTTATGTATTTCTGTTCAGGTTTTCAGGGTCTCTTCATGTTGCATGGTATTGGCCAGTAGTCACTAAAGCTTTTTCCGTTCAAATTTTCTTCATCTTGGTGTTTATTTGTCATTGATCGGAAGGCTCTGCCAGAATCAGAGATGCCGGCACTGGAGTGGAAGCATTCCTTGTACTAACAAACCCTTTAACAAGTTAATTAGGTTCATTTTATGAACTTCATAAAGGTGATGAAGTAAATTTTATTTATCTTTGCCAACATTAATTAACCATTCGGGGTTTTTACCAAAAAGAAAAATTAACCATTTGGGGTTAAACTTTGTCTGGTGGTCAAATATTTAAATGTGATGAGGCTAGTCATGTCTGGTGGTCAAATATTTAAAGGTGATGAGGCCAGCCAAGGGATGACAAACCATTATTGAATGACGTTCTTAGACTAACTAAGAAAAATAAGCACATAAGATATTATTGAATATTGATCACCCAGAAGGAGAGCTAGAATGCATATTTCAAACATCTTTTTTGTCATTTTAAAATATGTTCTAGACCTAGAAGATACCAAATGCAGCCTAGAATCTCCTATGAAGTTGACACGTGATTTTCTCAACCTCTTAATCAAGTTTGAAATTATTATATTATCTTCACTGTTTAATTGTTTTTTCATTGTGGATATGGGTAATATAGTGATTTGAGCTAACTTGACTCAAATTATAATATTAGTGTAAAGATAATTTTAATTTGAGCCCAGTTAGATGTAAGGGTAATTTTTTATTCGAGCCAAGTTAGAAGTTACTGTAATTTTAGCTTTTCACAGCAATACAGTACTTGAGCTAAGTTATAGTAATACAATAATTTCTAACATTGATCACCCTCATTATAATATGAGAAAACTCAATTTTGTATATTTGATATCAAATACAACGTTAGATTTAATAGCACAATATATATATATATATATATATATATATATATATATATATATATATATATATGTGTGTGTGTGTGTGTGTGTGTGGTCATAATTTAGTAACTCAACCCATACTTATGGCATGAATTAGACCATATAGGAAACACATTTCTATTTGAAGGGTGGTGATTTATATCTTTTGGTATGTAAAGGTACACTTATACGTAGAAGTGTATGTATATATGGTACCTCTTCCATTTCCAAAAAATACTATACGTAGAGAAGTATCCCTACATATTAAGGGGTGAGGGGAATTGAGCCCTTGATCCAAGTGTCCATTGTATGAGATGCATCCTAGCCATCCATCTGAAGGTTGTGTATCCTTAAGTTGTGCCTTTCTAAATCGGGACCAATCCTAAATAAATAGAGGACATTGTCAGAGTCCAAACTCACTCAGAATTCTAGTTGAACCCTCTCTCTCTCTCTCTCTCTCTCTCTCTCTCTCTCTCTCTCTCTGTGTGTGTGTGTGTATGCGTGTGTGTGTGTGTGTGATCAGTATTGATCATATTATGTTTCAAAGACTATTGATCTTAGCCGTTGTTTTTTCTATCAAAGTCTAGCTTTTAAGTGCACATAGTTGGGAGGACTTCAAGAAGCTTTTTTAATCCTGAAGATTGATTCACAAAATCCTCTGTACAATAGGGAGTGTATACAATCTTAAAAATAAAAATAAGTGACACACCTCAGTCCTATCAGACTATTCTTCATTCGATTCTTCAACCTGCATGTGATTTACATTTTATTTATATTATTATGATATGCATCTGTTGTATATATGTATCAACAAGTTTAATATTTACATTATTATAATATGCTAAAAAGTGTAGTCTTAAACATTTTTATTATTGTTTTTACTACAAAATTCTTACGTATGAAAAAAGTAAGAACTAGACAAAAGTCTCAATTTTTTAATTTGTTATTTTCCTTCCTTCCTCCTTCCATCCTGTCACTGGTAATTATAAAATATGTCAATTATTAATGACTACCGCCAAGGTTTTGTTCATGTCATCTTGGAAGCAAAGTAATAGAGCACCAACATGTGACAACGGAACCCAAAGGCTGAAGCTCAATCCACCCACGTTAGAGGTTATAACTCCTTTGTTTTGGCGTCTGGCCTGGCGGGCACATGTCTCTTCTTACCTCAATCGCCGCCCTTTTACCCCGGAATAATATTCCTTCTGCAGTTGTATAATCTTTCCAGCTTGACTCTGCGGTTAAATATCATCTGAAACTTATACTAATGAAGGGATGATTCAAATTCATTTATTTCCTTATTTAATCATTGTTTGTCCATCCTTTTGCTTAGAGAATAATTATTTAATTTCGGATTTGGAAATAATTCTAAGAAGAATATATAACAATGATTTGTTTTGATAATTTAAAAATTCAGTCAAAATGTGATTAAAATAAAATATAAAAAAAAAAAGACACTCATCGATGAAATCTTACCCGGGAATGTATCTGGTTAAATTGCACCATGTAAACTGAGAAAGAAATCTCTCCTTCTGGTATGTATGGTAGAGTGGGAACTGAAAAATACACTCATCAGTGAAGAGAAACTGAGAGAAAGAGAGAACCACATCGCCGATCGAAGTGCAGAAAAGCTCGGGGAGGTTTTCAGTCGAGGGTTTTAATCGCAGAAGGAAGAAGGTACTGAGCAAGGTTGAAGAGGGTATACAGTATTATACCTTTTCTGGTGTTTCTCTACTTATCTACCCTCTACTTATCTACCCTATATTGCGTTTTTTAAAGGGGAGTGTCGAATGCTAGCTCGTCCACTTGGCATACATCTAACGAACATTACACTGTATGTAGCATTTTGGAGCGCTATAGACAAGCTCCCTCAGGCACGCCCAAGCCCGGGCAAGGCCTAGGCTGGAATTTTCAATCCAAAGCTTGTGTCAAGTCGAGTTTGGTCTGAAGTCTCAGTCTAAGCCCAGCCTCTTGGTATCCATATAATGGGTGAATGTGATGTTTCCAAAAATCATAGGCTAAACCTGAACCATCCTTTTTTATATATAGTTTTTTAATTTATTCTTGCTCAGAGTTAGAATAGCATTCAACGATGCCTAAAGCATTGGTATACATGCATGGACATATGGAGAATGCATACCAATATAATGGGGTCTATTTGATTTGATTAGACTTTGAAATTTGACATGGAACTAATATAAAGCATGTCCTCTATATCAATGATTTAGATGGACACATCATATATTCACATGGGAGAATAGACACCTTGTGATGTTTCACAAAAATAACATCCCCCCATGAGAAGAATAATTTTCCATATAAATATATATTACATTATAACATAAAGTTTCTCTGATCTTCCGACCAGAGAAGCATTTTCATGGTTGGAGCACATCTTCTCCCTCCTGTCCAGCATCCCCCCGGGTTTCACCATCGCCCTCAATTTCTCTAGTATCTAGACCATAGAACCCTCTCCCATGTTATAAAACCTGTTTTTCTTTTATTCCTCATTTCTTCTTCTCCTTTTTTTAGGATTTACAGGTTTTGTAACTGTCACGGCTAATCCAATCCAGCCCAGCCCAATCAGGATTAATGAAGGCTCCAGCCCAGCCCAATCAGGATTAATCAAGGCCTGGTTGGGCTGGGTTGGACTCAGCCTGACAAGAGTGGACCTGAACTGAGATATCCAGCCAAACCCGATCCAGTCTGGCCCAATCAAGGTCTCGAGGCCTGACTGGGTTAGGTTTAAGGAACTAAGGTTTGGCTGGGTATTAAAAAACCCGACCCACTACCACTCCTAATTTTGACTCATGCCAATTGGAAGGCCAAAATATTTTGATGCACTGCTGTTGTGATCATCCATTTTTCTCTAAGATAGGCCAACATCGAAAGAACGACTTGAAGAAAATTTTGCATTCAGTTAATACTGTAGAGAGTGGTCGTAGATCACTCGACCACCCCTTGATCCTAACCCCCCTATTGACCTAAAGGGCGACAACTAGCTCGACCAGCCGAACAACAAGTAAAATGGCGTAGTTACTGGAACAGATAGTGCCGGCACCACTTTCTCAAATAGGGGCTCCCTCTGTTGCTTGCTTGTTCTGATGATCGTGGACCACCCATGGTTTGCATGGTCTCCACTCCTCACAAGTCACATGCACAAGCTAGATTCTCCATTAAGGGTCGTGATCACGTCACCCACAAGTAAACTATCAACCAAAAATAAGACTTTTCTCCCATTTGTTATACAAATCAATGAAAATACACTACAACAAAGCGGTTGCACTCTTTCTCAAATTGGAAGCTGGTTTGCCATCTCTTTCTTTTTTTCTTTTTTTTCTTCTTTTTTATTAAAAATCAGCAAAGTCAAAGTAACGTGTGAATGAATCCCAAATTTCAACTTTTTTTTCCCTTCAAATCATCCAACCACACAACATTAAATTCTGATTCTTCATCTAATTAAGCACATATAAATTCACATTAATTAAACAGAACTTTGATATATATATATATATATATATATATATATATATATATATATATATATATATATATCTAAAAAATCATACGCTGTATTTAGTATCAAATATACGACTCCCATCCCCACTGTCGGGTTACCCTTCAGTTCCTGATACCTGCCCCACTGGAACAATTCTTATTCTCAACCATGGAGTTCATTGTTGAAAATGCATTTCCATCATCAAAACTTATTCTCAACCCAACATAATTTGTAGCTCTTCCAGGATCTACATCCTCACCTGTCTGAGTTTGGGCAAGAGAGTTGGCGGTCCGGATGGATAACCGTCACCTGGCTCTCGGGTGAATCTGAATCCTCCATCCGAGCCAACATCCCTGTCTGCTCCGCTTGTCAACTGAGGTGTCGGTTTGAATGGAGGGCTTAGATTTACCCAAAAATCAGGTGGTGGCCATCCATTCAGATCGCCAACTCTCCTGCACAAACTGAAACGAGAGTGGATTTCTATACACTGTTCTATCGGTTAAAATGTCATTGCATAAAATCACAACGAAAAACCATAATGAGTTGTTGGTCATTCATAGAATGGAGTTGTTAGTCATTCACAGCATCCGACGGCGTTAAATGTGAACAGTTTATCAGAAAACGCGTATAAAAATAGTCAACTGAAACGTGTATTCGGGTTTTTTTTTTTTACCAAAAAGAATAGATAAAAAAAAGGCGTACTCGTTTCATTGATGGCCTGAAGGAGGCTTCGATAGAATTTCAAGTAAACATAGAAAAATTTTTAAAGTGAAAAAACACTGGATACTGGCCGATGGCCTTAATTAGAAGGTGGCGATCCTTTAAAATAATTCTAAATAATAAAAAGTTATAATTATTGAAACCTATAGGGATTTGTCTATTGGGGATTCAAATCCTTATAGGGATTTGTCTATTGGGGATTCAAATCCTCATGTTGAGTGAGAGGAAATTCAATAGTTGTCATCTATTGTGTACATATACTAATACATCAGTATGTATATACAGTAAACTACAATCATTGGATTTCTTCATGCCAGCATGAGGAGCATGAAAGGATGAAAGGATCTACAGACGGAAATAAATCTTCTCATGTCCCTTATGCCAGCATGAGAAAATCTAGTGGTTGTAATTTATTGTACATATATATCAATGTATTGGTTTTCGCACATAGTGGATGACGAATTCAAATCTTCTCTTGCATGGGTATCGGTAGGTAGCCGATACTCGACACATGGTATCAGCTGAATTCGAACCGACCATGGAGCGTTGGTGTATAAGGTGAAAGTACTCTGCGTTTCACCTTATCAAGTCCATGGTCAGCTCCAATTCAGTCAATGCCACGTGTCCGGCATCGGCTACAGGCAACCGAGTCTCCTGTCGATACTCAGGCAAGAGACGATTTAGATCCGTGGATGAGAACCACTGGATTTCCTTATGCTAATATGAGGGGCATGAGAGGATTTGAATCCCCTACAGACAAATCCCTTAAGATTGAAGTTTTCAATAATTATAATTTTTATTATTTAGAATTGTTTTAAAGGATCGCCACCTTCTAATTAAGGTCGTCGGCCAACAGTTTTTTTTTTTTTTTTAAAGATTTTTTTATGTGACTTGAAATTCTATAAGGCCCCGTTCGGTAATGTTCTCATATGTTCTTGTTCTGAATCGGAAGAGATGGTCTTTTCATATTCTGTTCTGAAAATAGTGTTCTTTGGCTGTTCTTTTGGCCTTAAGGCCATATTGGCAAATATGTTCCAAAACTAGTCTGAGAACATTGTTCTGACTTGTTTGATGTTTGGTAAAATTTATTCTATAACAGTTTCTTTAAAATGATTGAAATATTATAGAATTGTCATTTAACCAACACCTTATCAAATATGAAAAATTGTAAACCATTATCCCCTACTAAACATATATTTTATAACTATCCGACATAAAATAAAATATTTACGTAGATCAGGGAGCGTAAATGAACAAAATAGCGAGCACAAGTAGCCATAAAAACAATAAAATAGAACATCCTACCGAACGAATGTGAATTTCGTATCATTTGCGTATCCTAAATCCACAACATAATATTTACCTATGAAGAAATATATATGAGAACTGCCAATAACAAAATACCTGGTGATGGATGAGGAAAATTCAAATCTAAGTTCGTTCGGGCATCTTCAAATATCCGACAATCATTTGCACTTCCCTCCCATCTAACACAAACGAATGTGAATTTCATATCAAAGGAGCATATACACATCACGTTTTGAGTGATTAAATTCTTTGGATTAATGTATCATTTGTAGTCTGCTTTGGGGACAAATACACTAATTTGTGTCCTATCAATGGCTCCAATACAATTCTAAAAAACAAAAACTAGATGTCAAATTGTATGTCTTCCTAAAATGTATTGAAAGTCTATACAAAATAATAGCAATTTAATATTTTACCCTGAAGTATGGTGTATACTTTTGATTAGTCTGAATCTCTAGTGGGGTTACATTAAAAGGTGAAGGTTTTCTACGCATATAAAAAAAAGGGTGGAGGTTTAATGTATTCGTCAGACAACAACCTCATACTTTTCAAGACCTTATTGAAGATTCGATTGATTGTTTCTCCAGAATGTTGAAACCTCTCTTGCAAGTCTCTATTTGATGACCCTCTACCAACAGCGAACAAGAATATACCAACTTATTCCTCTACTCTTAGATAACGTGTATCTGCTAACCATTGTCATGTTTTCATCAGGTTGCACAAATTAATGATAACATATTTTTTTTCATCCTGAACATGTTAAATATACGTTTAGAATGACCGACTAGCATTTCATTAACCCAACTTGCACCTCGTTGATTCCCATCGTTACATGGTTCTCTAACTCGTAACAAGGAATAAGATTGGTACAGCTGTAAGGAGCAACATCTCCTCATCTCGGTCGGCATCAGTTAATTTTTCCATTATCTGTTCCTAATATCTTGTCAAATACAATGTATTACTATTACACAATAATACATCCATAACAAAATGAGAGAAATAACCAAATTTAATGATCCAAAATAATACATCCATAACCAAATTTCATCATCCGGCATAGAAATATAACATAATTGTTCATCACACATCTTAAAACTCCAATAAGAAAAAATTACTAACAACTTCAAATTAAACATCCATAACATCTTCCTCTTCAAATTAAACATCCATAACAACTTAAAATTAAACGTCCATAACTACTTGAAAAATAAAAGAAGTAAGATTGTTCATATTGTTCTAGTCCCTGATCTTCCTGCTGCAAGATATAGAGAGTGTAGAAATCCAACTTTAACACTGCACACACAGCAGCAAGAGCTCAATCAGATTGAAAATGGTTAAAATTTTCACTACTCCATCACTGTAAAAGATGCAAGTACGTCCTCTATTTCTAAAAACAAAGTCCTGATACAAACCACTGCAATCGCAACATAATACCAACCAAACACTGCTACAGAAATACAAATTAGATATAAATCAAATTAAGATTTCCAGACTTAGGATTTCCAACAATCAAATTAAGAAATCCTATATTCATCAACTTCTGAAAAATATAAATCATTTATTATTGTCACTGCTCTTATTGAAGTTCCCCAGAACTACCCCATGCAATTGTCTACCCCTTCTAAGTCAAACCAGAAACAACCAATAATTACCTGCCTCAACAAAAAGAATCAGAAGCCAGTTTATAATGGACACAGATAAGACTCCAAGATAGTGATTGGTCATCCATCCAATTATCTCTGACTCCATCATTAATAGCTTCAGAATTCGACTCATAGTTGACCACAACATCAGACTTCATTTTCCAGTTAATTCTTTCATCATTACTCTTTTCACAATTACCAGAACCTCCCTGGACATAAAAATTTACTTCCTGAGGTCCTGATTCCCATCTGTGTTACAGAAGCACAGTCCAATTCATCTCATTTGGTCTCCAAAAGTCTTCACCCAAGATCACTGTACCCAAATCCCTAAGCAAAAGCACTTGAATGACATATAATATCAACTTTCAACAATGCTGGCATCACATGTTATTTAATATGTATACACATACACACAAAAACCCACAGCATTGAATCCCTTCAATGCTCAGGGAAGTAACCCTACAATGACCTGTGAAGTATCATTCACGTCAAGTTAGATCTGAAACTAGACTTACACACAATGATCCAATATTGTCTGAAAAACACATACACACAAAAACCCACAGCATTGAATCCCTTCAATGCTCAGGGAAGTAACCCTACAATGACCTGTGAAGTATCATTCACGTCAAGTTAGATCTGAAACTAGACTTACACACAATGATCCAATATTGTCTGAAAAACCCTTTCCTCTACAATTGAAGGCTGTCAATTTGTTGACTGCTGTTATGGCCTCAGGTATGCCATTTTCAATTTCAATATTATGATTTCATCAGTGTTCTTTCTTCACAAAAATTCGACATGCGACTTGATCTTGACAGCCTTATTTCTTCAATCCCTGAAGTAGTCTGTACAGATAGTTGACCAGAAGATACATAAATCATTTATTATTGTCACTGCTCCAACTTTCTCTACCATCTTTATTAATTATGATTTACACTTCCTCTTCCCTCTGCACAATACTAACAAAGTTTCAAAGCCTCAAAACTACAATTCCATAGGCTTGTAGCCATGACTCCATGTTATGAAGGTTTTAGATTTTAAGGCCCGACAATGGTGATCGTTGAAAATGGTAGAAAAAAAAGCTTATAAGGGTGGTCAATCCAATTCCAGGTGGATCTATTTTCTTAAGCAAAATAGAAAATACCCTTAAGACACCTTTTACTGATCAGTCTTCTCCAAACAAAATGGTATAAGCATACAGATATCATTCACATCTACTCACGATGCTCTTCATCAAGGGAAAAAAATAACCAAACAAAAACCAAAATAATACCCAAATCGATCATAAGCTAGGTCATATACAACATATTCTACGGTTTAAAGTTCATAAAACATACCCGCAAAAAATAGCCTGAATCGATCACAGGAAAGATGCAATGGCTGAGGAACCCAACACAGATTGCAGCGGCGATCGAGCGGTCAGCACTCAAAGGTAAGACGAAGCCCTAAACCAGAACCGAGATTTTGTAAATCTGTAAGCTAAGCTTGCAAAAACTGTAAGATTTTGTAAGCCCTAGCAGAAATCGAATGGAGAGAGAGGGGGAGGGGGAGAGAGAGAGAGAGAGAAAGAACATACCTCCAGCGAAGATTGCAGCAACACGTCGAAGAAGAACCTTGCAGAAGAGAGGCTTTGAAGAAGACAGTGCGCACAGGAGTGTTCGAAGAAAAGGGCAAAATGATCGACTCTTTTTCTAACTTATCGGGCACACTTTTTTAGTTTTTGGTCTTTGGATAACTGATCAGAACGTAAGAACATGGTTTACCATGTTTTGAAAATTGTGTTGTAAGACCAAATTTCATCCGGTTAGTTCTTTGAAAACGGAAAAACAAGCCAAATTAGCCAATTATTTTTTTTGCTGTTTTTTAGTGTTCTGAACACTTTTTATGTTCTATCAGAACAAAAGAATAGAAGAACTGTTCTCCTGAAAAATTACCAAATGGAGCCTAAGGCTGCGTTTGGTAACTCTCCCAAAGAACAGTTCTTTTGTTCTTCCGTTCTGATAGAACAGAAAAACTGTTCAGAACAGTCAAGAACAGCTAAAAATTGTTTGGCAAATCTGGTTTGTTCTTCTATTCTCACAGAACGAACCGGATGAAAAGAACATCTAAGAACGAAAATTTCAGAACATGGTTTACCATGTTTTTACGTTCTAGAACAATTTTAAAAAGAACAAAAAACTAAGTTGTGCCCGATAAAACCTGACACCCTTTCTACCTACTTCCATACACGAAGAAGCACATCTTCCTTAAAATGAATATGTCTTTTTTGCCCTTTTCCTTTAAATACAAAATCACTGAATGTTAACACGTGATCTAAACTCGAGCTCGTCTCCCTCGTCAGGCGGAGGATTCCCACGTAAAATAAATTATAATAGAATATTTTCGATAAGATTTATTCAATAGTACGTTTGTGGGTTGACTCTTCGAAAAACCTAGGACTCGTGGGACGCAAATGGATGAGACGTACCTTCTATAAGTACATCAAAGCAAGAGTCGATCACTATTGCTCCACAGCTTCATCTTCTTAATTTTCTCTTTCGACCAAACCTAAAGATGATGAGGCAAATCCATTTTCAGGACTTCGTCAATCCTGAGAATCCCCCAGAAGAAATAGAAATTAGAATTGACAACGTTCTTCCTGATCTTCACCAACATTGGCTTGTAAAGCAATATCTAACCAAAAAAGACATAGAAAATGATCAACTTGTACTACCCGGAGTCCAGGTTAAAGACCACATTCTTCTCCATTTACTTCCCAATGATCAGGAGTTCGTTAACTGCCATCATTATTTACCAATCACCATAAGAGACCATGACACCAAGACGGAGTGCCAGTTGAGCTTATGGAAGAATGCGTCAAATTCATATGTGCTTACTCAAGGGTGGAAGAGTTGTTTTGTAAGTCGTAGAGGACTTAAGGTTGGCGAAGAAGTTGGTTTTCGCTTGGCTAAGGGAGTGGAGCTGCAATTTACTATTCTAAGTCGTCAAAAGGAGAATAATAGTAAAGAACCCATCAGACTACCACTTGTGTCACACCTCAATTCTGCACTATTCAGAATGATGTGATGAACCGCTAATTAACCAGCGGTTCAATCAGGATCTCGAATAGACTGTGTCCATTTGCTTAAATCATACACATCCACAACAATAATCAGAGTAAATACACAATAGCAGAAGTCTTTACACTAATGAACTGAGAGTCTAACAATTATAAAATAATAAATTATCCAATTATTCTCTATTGACTGAGACATAAAATAATTTAAAATATTCAATTACATTTCCAAATAAAATCCAAAAGAATGAATCTAATCGAAGACGCATGAGTTGCACTCGCATGACGAATCATGCGACTCTACCATAACTTCAGTGTCCATCGCCACCGCATGTCCATACATAGGAGCATTCATATAGTCTTCAACCGTGATACCTGCATCATCAACTAAAAATATTCGACGTCGAAAGGGTAAGCACACATCACGGCTCAGTGAACAAACAAAACAATGCAACAAACATATGCATGCATACAATTCATATCTTTGGTCTAGTTCATAAGTTTGCAATGTGCTATAGAAAGAATAGGTGGCCACCGCACCTTTATACACGAATGTGTGGAACCGCCCAACGGATCAAACATCATTGTCGTCCCCACATGCACCCACCATGGAATAGAGATAGAGCTAAAGTGCTTAGGACCGCACCGCATCACACTTCCTCTGATGCTCTACCCATACCAACACGTAAGCCCCTGTTAGCGAGGGTTTGCAAATTGGGCTCGTAACTAACCAATCCTAATGTCAAACAGTGTATCCAAAGCCTCACCTCAGCATCCCTCAATACGTCCATAGAGATAGAGCTAAGGCCCCCCGACAGAGTCAGAGACTACACGGTCCGAGACCACCTCCCCTGATGCCCTACGACGTAATAGTTCTGCTAAGGTAATGGTGATATGACGATGCTAATGGACAAGACTTGAGTAGAGATAGAGCTAGAGTCTGGTGACCAGGATGAACCACCGTGTCACGTCCTCCCCCTGATGCTCCACTCGCATCAAGCACACTAACCACACATATACATTCACATGCCTATTCCTAGCATCATAATCATTCACATGCCAAATATGCATTAACAGGAATAGTAGATGACATGTGATATGCACATTACAATTATACAATCATAGAATCATACATGGTATTGGACTCAATAAACGAAAATAGTTTATTATTAGCCAATTAGTTTAGGTCTTGTTCCTTCACCTTTGATTGAGTGTAGATCCTCGTTCAAGCTTTATGAATCACCTTTAAATCACTAGAAAGGCCTAACAAGTCGATAGATTTTAATTAGAATTAATTCCAATAAATTTAAACTAGCTGAAATCGTAGGGTCGCAGGTAGGGTAGCACCTAGGGTAGCAGTTTTCTACGACCCTAGGGTGTAGAGTCGGACGTGGGGTCGGATACCAATCGACCCTATGTGCGACCACACCCTCCCTGGGACTTTTTGAGGGCATGTGATCAATCATGTGGTCTTGTAGGTCCATTCTAAGATTGTTCTATAGCTCATAACTATGATTTTTACATACTTTCCATTGTCTATGATGATTACTTCCATGGATTCCTTTGGAATTTGTCCATGGATGGATGATTTGGGTTTCTCTTAATCTTAACTTCCTCATAATCTATTATAGGTTCTTACTTTATGAAGGGAATTAGGCGTTCATACCTGAGGTTAGCTGAGATTCAGAGGTTTCTCTGAACTTTCTCCTCTTCCTTAGTCTTTTCTTCAATTTTTCTTCTCTTCTTCTTTTCCTTCTCTTTCCCTTTCTCTCACTTTCAATTAGGGTTCTAAAAGGAATGAAAGAGGCTAAGGGACGTCCTATTTATAGAGGAAAACCCTCCAAAATAAGTCTCATCGAGTTTAGGAAAGAACCCCTTGGAATTAGGAAAATTTTCTAATTTACGGTTTATGTCTGTAATCGTAGGGTTGGACGTAGGGTCGTAGGATCCGTCGACCCTACACCTTCTTAGTCATGTGACCCTACGACTAAAAAGTCATGGGTTGGACTTCTGTTGAGGTGGGGTCGACCTTACCTGTTTAGGCATGCGACCCTACCCTCACATTTACTGTTTTTGGGTTAGACTCATACCTGGTCTTGTGATTTTCTTCACGCACTTGGTCCACTTGGCTCGACCATGATAGGTAGACCTAGTACAAGGTGGTAAGACCGGTTAGTTCGATACGGGTCTTACAACTTGGATCTAGAACCTACATGCAGATGATCATGATTTCGATAGTCATACTAGTGATCCGGAAGAGATCTCTCGAAAAGTATTTGCCTGTGTTCTATGGGGTGTTTATGTGTTAATGGTTGGAATAAAGATATACTTCTGTTCAAATTTTGTAGGTCTCTTTAAGTTGGATTTGTAAGTCGTAGAGGACTTGAAGTTGGTGAATGAATTGGTTTTCGATTGGCTGAGGGAGTTGGGAAGCTTCATTTTACCGTGCTAAGTCGTCAAGAGTAGTGTTATGTGTTCTACGGCGTTTAAGTGTTAATGGTTGGAATAAAGATATATTCAAATCCATTTTCTAGGTCTCTTCATGTTAGATGCTATTGGCCTTTAGACACTAAACCTTCGGTTCAAGTTTTTTGGGTGCTATTTATCATTAGCTGGAAGCATGATTAGTAAAGTACCATTTAATATGTGAATTATACGTGTTCTGAATTTTCAAACATATTTTTACGAACTATTGCATATATTCTAAAAAAATCATATTTTTAAAATTGAAATGTATTAAACTCATTTTAAACATGTATTGCGTAATAATTAATGGAAATATATATATATATATATATATATATATATATATATATATATATATATATATATATATATATATATATATATATATATATATATATATATATTGCATAGTGAATACCTGTCCGTATTTTCAGTAAAAAAAATTGTCATATTAAACACATACGTATTAATGTCGTATGTGTTTTTTTAACTGGACTTTCAATCCTTGTATTAAAGTCTGATTTCTTTTTATACACATACGTATCCGCACCCAAATGTTTTTCACTCTCAAACTTATTAACTACAATCGGAAGATTTTACCAGAATCAAAGATGCTCTTTGGCGTAGGAGGGAAGCATTCTTTGCACAAGCCCTTTAAGAAGTCAATTAGGTTGATTTAAAAACTTTATAAAAGTCATGAAGTAACCTCTATCTTTTTTTTCTTTTTCTTTTTCCTTTTTTTCTTATTTTATTTAGTTCACAAGAAGATATGAACTACAAAGGGAATGAACTCATGACTTCTTAATTTCTTAATTTCTTAATTTCTTAATTTTTAAGTGTTGGTCTTTGCCAACTAAATTAACCTTTTGGAGTTAAACATTGTCGGTTGGCCTAACATTTAAATGTGGTGAGGCAAAGCCAAAGTATTACACACCATCATTGAATGAGGTTCTTAAACCAGCAAAGTAAAATAAGGACATAAAATATTATTGGCCAAGAATGAGAATAATTACTAAACATGGTTTTTGTCATTTCAAAATGTGTTCTAGATCTAGAACATATTCCAAACATCCTCCTGTCTCCCATAAAGGTTGACACCTATAAAGCCACGTGGATCTCTTTATGTCTCCCAAGCACAGAATAATCTGTTATCACATGTGAGGTGCTTATTGTTCATCCAAACTCATCATTGCATGTGAAAGAGTTCTACTTAACACAACTCCAATCTCGTGAATCATTATCGCATGTACACATAGTTTATTAGCACGTGTCTCAATGCGTTATGAGAAGCCAAAATCTCACTAC
The DNA here is from genome assembly GCA_028583415.1 of Protea cynaroides. Classification (NCBI taxonomy): domain Eukaryota; kingdom Viridiplantae; phylum Streptophyta; class Magnoliopsida; order Proteales; family Proteaceae; genus Protea; species Protea cynaroides. The sequence continues at coordinate 20,223,409 of CM053275.1, forward strand.
CGTTTGACAGTTACCACAAACGATTCTAGTCCAGAGGTAAGTGCCATTCAGAGTAGCTCCTTAAGGAGGTCCATATACTGTAGCCATTAGTGGGAGTCAGTGTTTTTGAATTTATGGAGATAGAGATTGGTTCTACATTTTGGCTACCAGCTATGAGAAATTCATCATTTGTTTATTTGCCACTTTTTTATGGTTGTCAGTGACATAGAGGACCCCATAATGTGGTCTTTTTGCAGATCTGGGATTTTAAATATGAGTTTATTAAAATCCTTGTTCCAGGACTTGTCAAATCTTGTTCTCTACTGATGCAGTTCGTGTAACTAGTCTTCCTTCTAAAGTTTTCTCTATTTAAACTAAGTTGATTCAAAAATTGGGTTTAAGTCTATGTGGGTTTTTCTTGGATTAAATCCCCATCCACTTTTCCAAAAAAAAAAAAATCCCCATCCACCGCCCCCCTTCCTCTTTTAGTGGTTTTAATTAACTTGAACACCACATCGAAACTTATGAGAGTAGCTATTGATTCTTGGGAAATTTGTTTTTATTTTATTCTAAGAGACTTGTGACTGGTTCCCGTGCAAATTGCTCGCCCCAGTTGTAGCAGGAATCACCACCACTCTCATTAACCAGAACCCCATTTTCCCTCCTGTTGTCACTGGAATCCGTAAGGGGGATTGACCAAGACAGACAATATGAAACTCCCAATGAAACACTGGAGCTCCTTCTCAAACAAAGGGTTCCCTGAGGTGTTGTTGATCGAAGAAGTTTCCCTCTTCGATTTTTCACCCTGAACTTGGATAGATGGAAATAACTGAAGCGAACGTAACTAGGATATGAGATAAGTAACCAGATGGAGAGCAAGAGTTTTCCCTTGTATTGTAACAGTGTGTCCTTTTTTTTTTTTCGTGTTATATATATATATATATATATATATATATATATATATATATATATATATATATATATATATATATATATATATATATTCACCAAAGTGTGAACCTTTCTTTTTTAGGCCTACTGTCTAATAGCTGTCACTATTCGATTATTAGCTATTTAGGACATAATAGGTTAACAGGCCTACGACCCCCTAGTTTGTGCTATAACGTCACGTCAGTCACCTTTCAACCCCGTTGGATTGTTTTTTACTCCCTTTTGGGCTATGTTCCCCATAACCACCAAACACTGTCTCTGTCATAGTGCTTTTATCAAGTAATATTTTGTTGCCCAGCCGATTTGGACCGTTGTGCTATAACGTCACGTCAGCCTCCTTTCGACCCCCTTGGATTGTTTTCGACTCCCTTTTGGGCTATGTTCCCCATAACCACCAAACACGGTCTCTGTCATAATGCTTTTATCAAGTAATATTCTGCGCGCCACCGATTTGGACCGAGATCTTACGAACCGGCGGGTCAGATCAGTATATCTTTCATTAATGGTTATTGTCAGCATTTATGGTCATTAATGACAATCCATTAATGGCCCAACCACCCTTGTCTACTTGTCACGTCATGTCCGAGTCAGGCTAGAGGGTCGAACATAAGCTTCCTCCAATATTTACCACAATGCCCCCCTTTTTCCAATGCAATGGATAGACGCCACGTGGTTACCTTCTGAAATCCCCTTTCTACGGTTGGATACATCCATTAACCATTATTTTCCCCAACACCTCCATTTGTGATCTTCTAGTATTTTTTCCACAAAGAAATGCACCTTAGAAACTAGCATTTGGTTCCTCTTCCCCACTCCCTGTAAGTCCAACCAACCTAGAACACTTCCCGAATTCAACTGAAAACTGGGAGGCATTATCGGGCAGGGGTTGTGTTTGGATCTGGATTAAGGATTGGGTTCGGGATTGGGACTAAGTTGAAGGAACAGGGGGTTGTGGAAGGGGATCAGCCGCGGGCAGTCTGATCGGAGTTGAGATGGAGGAAGAAACCCTAGGTTGGGTGTTAGTATGGAAGTCAGTGGTGTTAGATTGGATTAGTGGAAGGTTGGTGGTCGGACTGTGATGGGATAAAGGCAATAATGGAGAGCTTAAGACTGTTTGCATTGCCGTTTGCAGAGAGGGTAAACCGACTGTGTGCGGCAAGGGAAACGCTGGTATTGGGGGTGGTGAGTTAACCTGAATAGGAACAACAAAAGGGTTGGGACTGTTGTGGACAATCGTCGTCGCAAAAGCTTATCAACCTTCTCCTCCATGGAACTCATAAGCCGTGATAGCTCAGATAAGATCTGCTGCTGATCAAGCATGGTATTCTGGAATGATTTCTTTCGTTCTTCTTGTGTTGCAACAACCTCTCTAAGTGTTTTAACAGTGTCATACAACTGGGGGAGGGGAGTTTTTTCTGCGATCGGAGAAGTACTCTCAGTGAAAGCACCAATAATACGAACCGTATCAGTAATGGCTACTTCGAAGGTAACCAACCTCCAGTAGAAGAGAATAGAAAGAAGAAGATAGGATTTGGGTTGTAATTGATTGCCCTATATTCCATTGTCTTGCTGTTTATATACTCTATTACAATTCTAGAAGCTACTATTCAGTTACAGATCTATGGTTATATCCACTCTAATATTCTCTAATCCTACGGTTCTTATGCTATGCTAAATGATCGATTGTGATCATAACAAATACCCTTCCCACGTTGTAGTTGATGGTCTGATAAGGTTTGCAAGAGTTGTTTTGAACACTTTACACAACAATGGCCGAGGGACAATAGCTACGGATGATGTGAGATTGCAAATCACTCACAGTCTCTTGATAAAATGGTAAAGAAAAGAATTTGTCAAGTCAAACTTCAAGGCTAATGCATTTTAGGTCCAAAATACATTCTGAGATGAAAAAAATAGTGTTTGGTATTTTTTTTTTCTTGGATCACGAAATGTGTTAGAGAATACAGTCCATTTTGGAATATACTCTTAACCCATTCTACATTCTAAGCCCATGATAGAAACCCCTAGCTCGTTACTTAATTCTCATTCTACAATAGAAATGCGTTCTCCATTCTAAGAATACATTTCTAAAAATATATTCCAAGAATGCATACCGAACACCATTGGCTTGGAAGAATATGTTGCTGAAGAAAAGATCATTAAATTGTAGAAAATAATAATTGCATACTGTGGATACACAAAATGCTTTTAAGTCACCTACTGATGCAACTAAGAATCCTAAATGGATGCCCAAATATGAACAAAAATTACACCTCACTTTGATAAACAGAAGGCATCCTGCACATGATGCACTAGAAGAGAGAAAATTAACAATTATAAGATGGAATAGCCCAACATACAATCCATGCATATAAACATTAAAAAGTTTTATGTTGCTCTTGATACCTTTTATATTGATGAATATTTTTTTTTGAGTACTGGATTCCCAAGGTATTTCATCGGTCTCATATTTGGAATACTTTTATCAAGATAGCTAGTAATGTGGACACCATTACTACTCCTAATGCAAGGAGTGTGGTGCTATAATGCTATTTGTCACAACTGACAACCACACATTGAAGTGGTGCAATTTGTCACACACTAGCAACAACATTTTAAATGAAAATTGTTGTAATATAAAATAATTTTTCAACTGTATTTAATTACCTTGTAGGTTAACAATCGTGGATGTTGCAAGTTTGAATGGATAGAGGATAGAGGAGATACCATTTTTAATCAGGATACAAGTTAATGCTATGAGGGTCCCGCAACCAACACGTCTATGCTCCACCTCCTTCTTCAGATTTTTTGAAAAGATTCTTGAGAAGAGCAATTAGAAGTTATGGGCATTATACTAGCATGTTGGAAAATGTCTTTAATGCTATCAAGAAACTAGACTTGGACAAACTTTAAGAAAGATAGTTACATGCATTGTCAATGGAAGAACAGTGAAATTTTTTTTATCAAAAAAAAAAAAAAAAAAGCCAGGTTGAAGAAATTGAGCATTCCAAGTTCATGTTTTCATTTTTTTGGGCAAGTCATTCCAAGTTCATGTTCAATGGTAGAGAATCCCTAAACTTGGGACTAGTATTCCAGCTTACAAATATTATATATATATATATATATATATATATATATATATATATATATATTCATTCAAGGCTAGCATCTACTATCATTCAAGGAAAAATATGTACATATATAAATAATAAAAAAATGGTCATTAAACATCTATGAAAAAATCATAAGAGCACAATAACATTTATTCAAAAATAATACACTGTCTGTGTTAATAAAATGTACTGCCACTAACAAAATACATCCAGGGATTCAATTAATCCCATATGAGCAACATGCTCCTGAAAAGTATCTGCAATCATAACGTCTGTAGAAATGTGCTCAATAGAGATCATAGACTTTTGAATGCTCAATAGAGATCATAGACTTTTGAACCTTCTCCTTAACTAGGAGATACTATATGTCAATATGCTTTGAGTTAAAAGCACTCTTGTTGTTGCGAGAAAACTGCACTGCATCAAAATTATCCAATACATCTTCAGTGGCCTGGCTATGGAATCAACTACCTAAAGCCTTAAAATGAAGTTCGTCTATCATAGAGCTTGAACTGTGGCCTCATAACATGTTCCAAACTCTGTCTGCATAGTAGAAGAAGCGGTAAGAGTCTACTTCACATTTTTCCATGATAAAACACCTCGAGCCATCATGAAAATATAACCTGACGTCGACTTCAGATCATTTGGACATCCAGCAAAATCAGAATCTAAATACTTGATCACTTCAGGGGTATTAGGCTGTTTGAAGGTAAGCATGACATCTCTAATACCCTGAAAATACCTCATGACCTTCTTCGTTACCACCTAATAAGTCCAACCTGGATCACTATGGAATCGTCCAAGCATACTGATAGCAAAAGCAATGTCAGGTCGAGTACAAACCTGAGCATCCATAAGATTACCAACAATAGAAGCATATGGTATGTCTTTAATTCATCTGAGCACGTTCAAAATCATTCTTCGGGCAATCAGACTTGGTGAACTTATCACCATTCGTAACAAGAGCTTTCGAAGAGGCACAACCACTCATGCTAAACCTCTGCATTACTCTGTCAATATATGTTCTTTGTGACAAGCTGAGAACACCACATGACCTGTTACGAAGAATTTTTATCCCCAAAACATAGGATGTCTCATCAAGGTTCTTCATATTGAATTGGCTGGACAACAATCTCTTTGTCTCATGTAGCATTGTTTTATCATTAATGACCAAAATAATATCATCTACATAGAGAACTAAGAAGATAAATCTACTCCCACTAATCTTGAGGTATATGCCCTGATCAATAACATTTTCTTTAAAACCAAGAGAAGTAATAACTTGGTCAAACCTCAAGTACCACTGTTTGAGAGATCATTTTAAGCCATAAATTGACCTTTTGAGTCTACATACCATATGCTCATTGTCAATTGTCATGAAACCTGAAGGTTGCAGCATATACACTTTCTCTTCCAAGATTCCATTGAGAAATGCGGTTTTCACATCCATCTGATATAGCTTCAAGTCAAATTATGCAACCAATGCCATAATGATCCTAAAAGAGTCTTTGGAAGACATTAAAAGAAGGTTTTTGTGTAATCTACACCTTCTATCTGGCTGAAGCCTTTGCTACAAGTCTAACTTTGTAGCTCTCAATCTCTCCTCTAGCATTCCTTTGGTTTAAAAAACCCACTCACATCCAATTGATTTGAAACCCTTGGGAAATTCAACTAAATCCCAAACCTCATTGGTTTTCATGAATTCCAACTCATTATGCATGGCGTTCATCCATTGAGAACAATGTGAACTATCAATAGCCTTCTAAAAAGAAACAGGATTTGTCTCTGCTCCTATTTCATACTCATGCTCCTGTATATATGTGACAAAGTCACTAGGGATGGTAGACCTACGAGTCCCCTCTGATCTCCTCAAAGCTGGAACACTAATGACCTACTCATCTGGAGATAAGAGATCAGCAACTAGAGCTATAGTGACAATAGTTGTAGGCTCCATATGTTCTTGAACAATCACACTCACCTATTCAATAGGTATAAGAACAATAGATGATGATGGAAAACTAGGAATTGTAACTAAGATCTGTTTCACCTCAAAAGAAAAAATACAAAGCTGAGAGGTCTTATGGCTGATATCATCTTCAAAGAAGACAGTTCGCTCAGACTCGATAACTCTAGTAGAGTGAAATGGACAATAAAATTTGAATCCCTTTGACCTCTTTGGATAACCAATGAAATGATAGCTTATAGTCCTAGGATCAAGTTTCTTCATCTAAGGGTTTAGGATCTCACTTTCGCTGCGCATCCCCAAACATGGAGATGATTACTCCTAGGTTTCCTGCCATTCCACAACTCATGTGGGATCTTTGGAACTGACTTACTTGCATGTTCAGAATTTTATACAACAGTCTAAAATTGCTTCCCCCCCAAAAAAAAAACAAGAAATCTAGCAAGATAGACTTACTTACCATGCTTTTCACCATGTCCATAGGAGTATGATTATGCCTTTCAGTGACATAGTTCTATTCTGGGGTACATAGCATAGTATACTGAGCGTCAAGGCCAAAATCCTATAAATACTTTGCAACCAGTCCAAGGTTCCTACCAGTTCTACCATACCTACCATAATACTCTCCGCCTCGATCAGATCTCACAGTCTTTATTTTCTTTCTCATTTTAAGTTCAATTTTAGCCTTGAAAATTTGAAAGGTTTCTAGTGATTCAGACTTCTCTTGAATCAAATACACATATCCATAACGGGATTGATCATCAATAAAGGAAATGAAATAATAGAATCTTCCATTGTTATAGGAGTGAAGGGACCACAAATATCAGTGTGAATCAGCTCTAACACTTCATCTTTTTGGAATGCCTCTTTGCCTCTAGCTCTAGTAAGTTTTCCCTTAATACAATCAACACATGTCCCAAAATAATAAAAAAAGCTTATGCACTATGTCATCCTTGATTAATGGTTCTATTCTAGATTTAAAAATATATTATAAACGTTTATACCATGACATAAAGGAGATTTCATTTGACAATGCACGTTTAAAACCCAAAGCAACATTTACAGTAGAAGAATGAATTATAGGTAGAGTAGAAGTAGCAAATTACTCGAGCTTATAAAGACCATCACATAATGAAACTGAGCCAATTAATTTGGATCTAAAACAACATACCATTTTATTATTGGCAAAGTTGAAAACAAAAACTTTACAATCCAATCTTGAAACTGAATATCTAAGTGACGGTACACAAACTACATTATCCAACTCCAAAACAAAACCATAAGATAAGACCAAATCTACTACTCCTACATAATCTACTTGGATCCTCTCGTCATTCCCTATATGTGCAGTTCCCCATCACTTGGTCTCCTCTTGTTTCTTAGGTCCTGCACAAAATTTGTAATATGACTAGTTTTAGTATTAAACAACCAAGATGTAGGGAAAACATCAATCAAATTGAATTCAGAATAAACTAGAGCTAGAGGGATACCTATGATCAAGTCTTGAAGTTGAGTAACTAGTTTGGATGTATACTTTTCTTTGTTATTCAGAAAACTATAGCACTCAACTTCTTGTGCACCACTTTCTTACAGTAGTTGCATTTTTCCTTGGAATTTTGAGTACCCCTGACCATTCCTTTTAAAGCTTTGATGCTTGGGTTTGAAGTACTGTCTAGTCTTCTTGGGTTTGTCAAATTTTCATTTGGGCTTATTTCCTTTTTGATCTGTCTTTTGGGTATTTTTGTTACCCTCATGCACAACCTATTGAATTGAGTACCCTTTTTTTTTCGACTTTTTCTCTTGCACAAGATTGGTAATCATTTCATCTATGTCCATTGTAGCCTATTGACATTATAAGATGTTTTAAGATTGTCAAAACAAGTAGGAAGAGATTGCATAACCTGTCACACTAAGAAACTATCTGCAATGGGCACTTCCATTTTAGTAAGCTTGTTCGCATATTTGGTCATCTTCAAAATATGATTGTGAACTCCCTCTACCCCATCATACTTAGATGTAGTGAACAACTCCAGAAAAGTACTTCTCTCTGCTTTATCTAGTTTCTTAAATTTCTTTCCAACTTTTGCTAGATAAAGTTTTGCAGTCTTCTGTTCAATGATACTATCTTTAATAGTTTTGTTAGTGCTGTGCTTAATGACCATTAAACACATTCGGTTGGATTCCTCCCAATCCTTTGAAAAAGTTTTCTTCATTTTAGTGTCAGTAGAATCAGTAAGAATAGCAGCGCCACAGTAAGGGATTCTAGCCATGCTCTTTCATAATTAGTGACATTAAGTATCTTGATAAAAGCAAGGTGGGAAGCCAAAGTTGGTAAACTTAAAATAGTAATTTACCCAATCAATACGCACAAACGAGCATATAAAAATACACGAATGCCACTAATAATTGCAATAAACTGAACCAATTTGGGTAGTTGATCAAATTTTTTTCTCAATCTCATTTTCCAACATAATAGGAAAAACCCAAAAGAACTAAGTATAAGGTCCACGTCATTGGGGTCATACCTGAGATGGCAAGATCGCCCAATACACCTTTCCCACACCCCAAGCAAAGCAAGATTCTTGAAAACAACCTTCCTAAAAAATCCAGTCATCTGAGTTGACAAGACAATGACTCCTGATTTTGAGAAGCTCAGCAACATCATCCTCACTCGATTGAACGGACTAACCAAATGAAGACTCACCTAAGATGGCAAGCGCACGACGTTCACCATATGGTCTCCTCAAGGGAAATATTTAAATACCGTTGGTGGAGGTCCCATACCTTGAGGAACTAGCCCACTGAACGGAAGCTTCATAACTCAATCCATGGAATCTAATCAACAAGATTGTAGCAATATATGAAATACTATCGGTGGCGGTCTCATACCCTGAGGACCTAGCCCACTGAACGAAAGCATCGTAACTTAAGGCATGGAATCCCATCGACAAGATTGTACATAAGGTCCATGGGTTCAAACTTGGTAACTTAGGTATTATGGACTATTTTAACATCTATAAGAAAAACATTCCATGCCTAAATCGACACAAGCATCCCACTAGGAAAAACCCATAACGTTATTATTTCATGGCATATTCTCACTCATAAGACAAAATCATTGTCCCAAACAATAGCTTTTATATATGTTAAAACAAGCCCTAATAGCATTAAAAAGTTTCTAATGGCTTTTATGATTTTTCTTTAACACTTACTTTTAATGGCATTTTTTTTATGCCCTAATACCTTACTGTGATCTATATATATATATATATATATATATATATATATATATATATATATATTCTAATGGCTTTTATGATTTTTCTTTAACACTTACTTTTAATGGTATTTTTTTTAAGCCCTAATACCTTACTGTGATATATATATATATATATATACTCAGTCGCTTTTCTCTCCAGCGTGTGGCGGCCCGTTTGATGTCCGGTGGCAGTGATTTTTGTATCGTAAATCTTCGCCACCATCTCAACGAGTTCTACAAATTTTTATATTCATTTTTAATTTTGACGATCGAAAGATTATTCGATTTATGTCAAATCTCTCCCTTTTGCTCCAAAAATGAAGTGGGATCAAAAATGAATTTATTCTATGCTAATGGATTCAAACATCATTTTGATTCTCTACTCAATGATTTTAACTCCATATAGGTGGCTCTGATACCACTTTAGGATTTCTTATCCCAATAAAAATCATTTCAATCCATCTTAAATAGATAATAAAACACATTAAGCAATAAATTAATAATAATAATAATAAAAGAGACATATCTTTACATTAGAGATTGATTTTCGACCCTTTTTTTTCCTTCTTAATTCTCACAGAGATCTTCTACAGCTTCCTTTCCCTTGGGTATGGGTCTCTTTCTTATTTTCACATATAGAGAGAAGCTACAGGGACCCCTGCCACATATTTATAATAAGTGTATACCAAATCTATTTCAGTCTCATAATGGAATAGATTTGATTTATAATAGGTAAGAGATAATCATTCAATCCTTGATTGGATTCCCACTAGTTATAAAAGGCAAGTGAAATAATGTTGCCCACAATAAAAAATATTAGAAAATATTTTACAATGTAAGACATGTACTCCACTGACCCAATTTAATCGTGTCGTACAAGTCTTTCCATCATAATCAGCTTAAGTGAACCAATAGTATAAGGGAGCCACAAAACCAGGTAAACAAACTAATCAAACCAGTCGAGTTATAGGTTGACTGGTCGAGTGTTTTGAGTTGTGTGGTCGACAGATTTTTTGACCAGTGAATCGACTGGTCAATCCTAGATCTGACTTCGTATTTAGGAAACTTTCTTAATTTGAGAAGGTCTCTCTCCTAATTGAGAGAGGACTCTATATGGAGATTTTCTCTCTATATAGAGGACGTCCCTCTACTCTCTTTCACTCTTTTGGATTAATCTTAAACCCTAAAATTGAGAGAGGGAGAGGAGAGGAAGGAGAAGAGGACTTGGTGAGGAAGAAAGAGAAGAAGAAGGAGCTCTGTAGAGAGGGTTTGTGCCATTGGATCTCCAATCTACTACGTCAAGGATCCATGGTAAGTACCTTGCCTCTCTAGAAGGATAGGTGTTAGATTGTGAGGTCGAGACGTATCGGATCCAAAATCAATACCCAATACCATGATTTAGATCTTAATGTTTTGGTATAAATTATAGAAATTGCTAGGGTTGCAATTGGTGTTTGAAACCAATGACTAAAGGCCATAGAATGATCTTAGGATAGATCTCATTGTTGAGCTAAGGAGTTGACTCAGAAGACATTTGAACTAAAAGACCAACATGACCAGAAAATTATGTGGTTGGATTACTGGTCGACTACATGGTGTGACTAGTAAGTCGACCACAGATTCTTGGGAAGTAACTCAGAGATTGTGTGAAAGCTTCACCGATTGACCATAGTTTGACCACAGAGTTGACCACTCATTGTATGGTCGACAAGTCACAGGGACCACTGAGTCAACCAGTCAATAATTGAAAGCATGTTTTGAATTTTGACTATTGTAACTTGATAAAAGCAAATCCTAATCTAAATTCATAAATTGTTTAGTTTCTTAACTAATCCTAGATAAGTTCCAAAGCTTGAAAGAACAACAAACATGAATCATAGGTGAAGAAACAATACCTAAACTAATTGGATAATAACAAACTATTCTTCTCTTTTATTTTCCTGTTATTTTGATGATGCTATGTTTTGCATAAATGTTGTGCATCTCAAATGTCATCCAATTAAATGCTATTTATCTTGTTCATACATATTTATATTTTATTGTGATGATGATGATAGGAATAGACATGTGATGTATGTGTGGTTGATGTGTTGGATGGGGAGAGGTTGTAGCTTCAAACCATTCATCACATTGACATCATCGTATCGTTGTTACCTTAGCGGAACTAGTACGCCGTAGGGTATCAGGGGAGATGATTGCGGTGTATGGCTGTAAGCTCTATCAGTGGACTTTAGCTCTATCTCTACTGGCGTATTGAGGGATGCTAGGGTAAGGCCTTAGATACATCTGGATGACATCTAGGATTGGTTAAACATGAACATAGTTTGCAAGCCCTTGCCAATAGGGGCATATGTATTGGTACGAGGTAGGATATCAAGGGGAGTATTGGCAGTGTGTGATCCGGGTAGTCTAGCTCTATCTCTATTCTGTAGTGAGTGATGTGGGGTGACAATGGTGTGTGATCTGTTGGGCGTACTCACATTCTCGTACATGGAGGTGTGGTGGTTGTCTATCCTTTCCATAGCACATTGCAAACTTATACCAAACCAAAGACATGAATTGAATGCATGCATATGTTTACACATTGTTTTGTTTACTCACTGAGCTATGTTGTGTGCTCACCCTTCGACGTCATATATTTTTAGTTGATGATGCAGGTACCACTATAGATGAATATATGAATGCATTGTCGCATGACCACGTGACGGCTATGGATGTGCAAGTTATAGAGGACAAGCATGATTCTTCATGCGAGTGCTTCCAGTATGTTTACTCTTAGATTTAATTTCCTATTTTGAGATATGAAACTTGTAATAGATATTTATTTATGTTTTGGTTACTTAGAGATAAACAGTTTAATACTTAATTATCATGTTAGACACTCAGTTCATTATTAATAAAGACTTCAGTTATTTATTTTATTATTTCTGATTGTGATGTGGAATGCGTTTGGTTTAGATTGTTGGCACGGTCCTATATGATCTTGGCTTGAATCCACGGTTTCGTGACGGTTCATTCATACTTCTGGTTCGTCTAAAATTGGGATGCGACATACATGGCATAATATCTATCCTTCAGAACACTTGTAACAGAGGTTGGTCCCCATAAATCACAGTAAATCCTATGTAAGGGTGTTGTAGTTGAGTGGAAGAAGAAGTGAAAGTTAGTTTACAACATTTGTTATGTTGACAACTGCTACACAAACTCATTGATTTTCTGAGTCACTCCAATGTCACCATTCTTCCACAAAGTTCTTATGATTCTGCCATGAGGATGCCCCATCGATGATTCCAAAATATCTTCAGTAGCAGAATGAAAGTGAGGCAGGAAATAGGCCTCAATCTTTGATCTAGCCAAAGCATAAAGACCACCATGTCTACTCCTCGATGCCAATGTCCGCTTGGTCAGGAGATCCTTGATCAAAAAACCCTTATGATCAAACTCAAAATAACAAGGGCAATCATTGTGAGTTAGGAGATAGATAGTAGACATTTTGCTATAAAAGGTACCACGAGAACATCTTTCAGAGGCAGTGCCGTTGAAACATGTACAAGTTGACACTCACCAATGTGAATAATAGGAAGAATAGCACCATTTCCAACCATTACAAATCAGAACCAGAATAAGGTATAACATTGCTAAAGCATGCATTATCCATAATATGAGTAGTTACTCTAGTGTCAAGAAACTAGTCAGCATCTTGAGAGTCAGTAAGATGCATAGCAGCTAGAGCGTGTGGTAAATCTTCCGGCTAAAAACTATTGTCAATCTGCTCCAACATTTTAGGGCACCATGGCCTAATTTGTTACAAGTCAGACATTTAATAATTTGACTTGCAGATGATCCAGGGAGGAACTGAGATTATAGAGGAGGCTGTGTTCGAAGACGATCCTTATCATTCCCATGCCACAGAGCCCTATTGGGCCTGTTGTTGGAAGTATGAATAAAACCCCTTCCCTTAGACCAAAAAGAACCTCATCATGAAGATCCCTAGCCACTTTCACCATAAAAGCAAGATGGGGATCATTGTTTCATATTGATGACTGCGGAATCACAGATCGTGGCTTTGAAGCAGAGGAATCAATTCAGCATAGCTTGGAATTGGAGGCTTGAGCATAGTTATAGCAAATGCCTCAAACTCAGCATCGAGATTTGCTAGTAAGTAGAAAACCTTTCTTTAATCGGGGATAGACTTACCAATGGCATGTAATATATCACAAATGGTTTTGAATTCAGAAAAATATTCATACAAAGGTGTCATCTCCTTTTTCTTTAAGAAATGAAGTTTGGAGAGGAGTTCAAACTCACGAATTTTAAAAGCCTATGAAAAGACGACAGATAGAACATTCCACAATTGAGAAGAAGTCTTGAGACCTATGACCAATCCATGAAATTCCTCCAAGAGAGTCTCCATAAGCCATGCTTTAACAAGGAGGGGATGTGATAGGGAAGTACACATCGGTAACATGTACTTCCTTTCCGGTAAAGCCCAACTTGGATGGGTGGATTGAATTGACATACCATTAAATGTGATTTTTTCGTATGTATTTATAGTCAATTGGGGTGGGGGAGAGCTTGTAACCCAATGGGGGCTACCAAATAGGGAGGGTTGTATAAGTCTGGGAGGTCGAGTGATCGACTCTCCTACCCCCTTCCAGTGTATGCTAAGCGACCAATTTTCCACCCCCTCTCCCACCTCTCTCAAAAGCCCACTGTACACCCAATCCCCACCTGGGCCACTATTGTGGTGGGCTCTCAGTGACACTTAAAAAAAAAGAAGGGCGAAGTTGACTCATGGCCAGATAGGCTGGCCTGGGCTAGAATTAACTCAAATAATTCAACTCAACATGAGCATCTATAGTTTCCCACATCCACTGACCCCTTATTATAGGGGTGTCAGTCAATCTGTTTCGGTCGGGCTTTATTGGTCCCCACCATTTTTAACACCTTGACCGCGATGGCCCGTTTAGCTAATCGATCCCTCATCAACGAGGCATGGACACGTATATACTCGATCTAGTCGGTCTCGGTTCATAATCAGTCTTATACTAATCGGGTTAATCAGTCTATAAATGGGCTATAACAACTCTTGCCAAAGTGAAAATAATAATAAAGAGAGATGTTGGTTTTTGAATCCTTAATTGTTTACATATTGTAAATTAAATACCTTTTCATAGGATTGTAAAAGGCTCTTATGAGGACGAAAAAAACAAGTGGAAGACTCAAAAAATGAAAGAGAGTAAGAGACGATTTAATATTTTAGGTTTTTGATTTTGAGTTTGTATTTGTTTGGTTTAAAACAAGGTTCAATTTTGTTTAATGGGAAATTCGATTCATTTGATCAGTTCGATCGAGTTTCATCCTTACACCATGAACACCCATTTAATAATCAATATGGACGTAAACGCGATACATATAATAATTGGATCAATTGATTTCGATCTTTAATCAGTCAGTGAGGGCCTGAAATTGCCACCTTTAGTAACCTTTTGTAACCATCGCACTTTACCCATATCAGCTGCCCATATCAGCAGATGTAATCCACCGAGATAAAAAAAATTTCCATCAAATGTTAGTATATTCCGGGGATTAATCCCCAAGATGAAAGATTCCAATCCGACAGTTTTGATTTTACAAGGAAACTTATACGGATCCTAATATGACCCTCCCATTTCAAAATTTACCCAATGAGGGAAAAGTTATAATGTTTCGCAGAGCAGGGAGAAGGCGACTAAAAGTGGGGGTTGCTGGATCTACAAGAAATCCCAAGTCTGAAGTTCGAACGCATCGTCCCCTTATTTTTTTTTTTTTTAGTACCACTGGTATTCTTTTCGTTTATTTATTTATTCTTCGTCCGGCTCAGAGCTTTAAATCCTCATTGGATTTCTTCATTTCAATCTAAATATTATTATTATCAGTATTGATTTACAAGTATAATCTTAAAAAGTGAAGAACAGAGACGAAACCCTAAAAAAGCGGTGAAGTAGAAGGGAGAGGATCGAAGACTGTTCGAGTTTCCTTTACTATGGCTACGATGGTGAGTTCTGCAAGTGGCCTCTTGGCTATGCTGAACGAGCCTCATCCTATGTTGAAGCTCCACGCTCTCTCCAATCTCAACACATTTGTTGATTACTTCTGGCCGGAGATTTCCACCAGCGTACCCATCATGTATGTTATGATTTCCCCTGGTTTTGTTAATTTGCTTGAAGTAGGATTTGACTCTAGTTCGTTCTGGATCTCTTTGTAGCGGAAAAAAATGGCTCTTTTTTTTTCTTGTTTATGGAAATTGTGATTGGGCGTTAGTGATTGTTCTTGTAATGTCCTCTCGAGGGCTTTGAGGTGCGATGAACCAATTAACTGAAAATGTTAATGATTTTCTAGAATGAATTGACTTGTTGGGGTTGTTTTAGGCGTTTCGAGGTAATTACAGATTATTATTGTTTTTTATGACCCATCTGATTGAAAATTTTGCAATACTGTATTTGAATTATGCAGTTCCTAGTAATACTACTCTCTTGCATGTTGATGTCTATGTTCCCGAGTGGAGTTGACTGTGTTTTATGGGGTCCGGTTGGTTTATCACTTTGTGAGATTGGAAGACCGTGATACTTGTACAGAATCAGAAGCCATTTCTACGTGTTTCTTAAATTCTGTCAGAACTCTTCAAGATATTTCTTGCATTGATTATAGAGGAATATATTGTACATTTGTTAGGCATTTCCTGATTCCATGTTACGATTAACATTTGTAACCGTAGAGTAATGCTATAACTGAATCTGTTAGGCATTTGCAGTGGGATAGTCGACACTTGTGGTGGGTTATATAAACTACCACAGAGGAATAGAATGGTATCGATCAAATTACAGAATTCGTTTATCTACTTCTCGTTACTGATCTTCTTTCTTGGAGGTTTGCTACCCTCGAAGTAGCTATTCTTGATTCTAGTTCGTAACATTTGGTGCTTTCATTGAGTGCACAAACCTTCTCTGAAATGAGATACCAGTAACAGCTCCGTCCTTTGCCGGAGAAGATGGAATCGAAACCCTTGCCGGAGAAGATGGAATCGAAACCCTTTCCTGAACCCTTTCGTTTTTATCCCTACTCTGAAACTCCTTTCGTTTTACCGTTTCTGAAACCACTTTCTTTGTTTTTTTTAAACCTTTTCTTAATCCTTTTCTGGAACTCTCTTTTGTTTTTAGATTTTTCTTACTGATTTTCTTACATTTTGTTGGTTCTCGAATGCTCTCAGCCTATTTTGTGCATCTTATCCCAAATAAATCAGATTTCATTACCTTTTCAAATCCATCATATCTCATTACCCCTGGCCCCACATGTCTCTCGTTTCTACCAAAGTATCTTGATCAGTAACGAGAAGTAGATAAACGAATTCTGTAATTTGATCGATACATTCTATTCCTCTGTGGTAGTTTATATAACCCACCACAAGTGTCGACTATCCCACTGCAAATGCCTAACAGATTCAGTTATAGCATTACTCTACGGTTACAAATACGGTTACAAATGTTAATCGTAACATTGGATTTAATAATTTTTCATTAGTTGCTGTAATCTTTTTTTGAACTTCAATTCAATACAATTCCTTGCTCTGTGCTAATTCAGTTGAATATTCAAGTCATTACAGATTTTGGTGCTTTCATTGCCATGGACTCCCTTCACACCATTCGCATCACTCAACAGCAAACCTTCTCTGAAATCTTTCGGATCTTGGATGCCATGGATGCGAAGATCGACCGCGCCTTAGGGCTTACCGTGGCTCCCTCCCTGCCGCGCTTCTGTGCTGTCAATCCTCATCTTATGATCCCAGCTCCTAAGGCCACCAACGACACTGATGCTCCATGCGGCTCTTCGATCCCAGTGTCTTCGTCTACAAGTATGCATTTCGGTGACCTTTGTTCATCGTCTGCCGACGCCTCTTCTTTCTACATTGAAAACGACGTTGTAGTCATGCCTTCTACATCAACTATTGTCTCTGCTATTGCTGCATCTGGATCGAGTTTTGTTTCAGTGCCTAGGATAGCAAACAATGCCGTCTCCTTGCCGCTCGAACAGTTGAAACCGATTTCCGAATTTCCTTCGTCACTTCTTGATTTTTTCCCAAATCCGACCATCAACCAGCCACAACTCCTTGTTCCGTCCATTCAACCCCAAACGCAACTCCAATCCCTGTTTCAACCACATCACGATTCACATGCTTCCATCGACGATTTCGAGTTCAGACTCGAAGATCCGATGATGATGCCCCCGACAGATGAACTCTTCTTTGAAGAGAAGCTTGTATCTCTGCAGTTCCCTAGGGTTTGTATTTACATTTGCCTGAAGACAACGATGACGTTGAGGTCGAATGAGATTTTGTCGCCGAAAGGGCGAAATCGCCTTGGAAAGCAGTATCTCCGTCATCGCCATGACTCTCAACATCACCTACCTGATCACATCGCTCACATCCGGTGTTCACAAGGCTGAGATCTCTGCTTTGGTTCGCCTACATGGCCGGCCACCTCCGGTGATGACTCGTCACCATCGCAGTTCATGGTTTCATTTGATGCCGGCATGGCCCCCTCCAGACATTGTAATGCAACAGAGGTTGGCACCATCAAGATTGCTGGATCTGATTCCGCCATGGCCTCCTCCTCCAGAAATTGTACCTCAACAGAGGAGTGGCGTACCGTCCCCAGTTTTCTTCAGCTGCAAGAATCCATTACACATAGCTTCACCAATTGGAAAGAGATTTTTCGACAGCGTCAGCCGTTTGCAGAAGAAGAAAGATTTAGAGAAGATGGAAGATCACAGATCTGAAAACCTTCTCCGTCGTTGGTGTAATAGACTGGCAGAAATGAGATACCAGTAACAGCTCCGTCCTTTGCCGGAGAAGATGGAATCGAAACCCTTGCCGGAGAAGATGGAATCGAAACCCTTTCCTGAACCCTTTCGTTTTTATCCCTACTCTGAAACTCCTTTCGTTTTACCGTTTCTGAAACCACTTTCTTTTTTTTTTAAACCTTTTCTTAATCCTTTCTGGAACTCTCTTTTGTTTTTAGATTTTTCTTACTGATTTTCTTACATTTTGTTGGTTCTCGAATTCTCTCATCCTATTTTGTGCATCTTATCCCAAATAAATCAGATTTCATTACCTTTTCAAATCCATCATATCTCATTACCCCTGGCTCCCATGTCTCTCGTTTCTACCAAAGTATCTTGATCAGTTTCCGCTCCTTTTCTAGATTCTCAAATCTAATCAAGGTGGATCAAGGTGGGGCGCGTTCATTCTTTTATTGTGTTTCTGATTCTAATGGGATGGTGTTTGTTGCTGGTGGCCATGTTGTTCAGATCTACAATGGCTTATGACGTGTCTAAGGATGAATGGATTTACCAAGTCTTTGTTCAGTGGTTCTGCAATGAGGCAATCTTCCTGATTAATGACGAATTGGTGGATGGATCCGACCGACTATACCTTCCGACTGTACACGGATATGAACCTTGAGGACAAGGTTCTCATAGAACTGGATGGCAATGTTACGATTAACATTTGTAACCGTATTTGTAACCGTAGAGTAATGCTATAACTGAATCTGTTAGGCATTTGCAGTGGGATAGTCGACACTTGTGGTGGGTTATATAAACTACCACAGAGGAATAGAATGGTATCGATCAAATTACAGAATTCGTTTATCTACTTCTCGTTACTGATCTTCTTTCTTGGAGGTTACCCTCAAAGTAGCTATTCTTGATTCTAGTTCCTAACATTCCAACACTTAGAAAATGTT
Source organism: Protea cynaroides (assembly GCA_028583415.1). Lineage (NCBI taxonomy): Eukaryota > Viridiplantae > Streptophyta > Magnoliopsida > Proteales > Proteaceae > Protea > Protea cynaroides. The sequence goes on from CM053275.1 coordinate 20,242,456, forward strand.
AAGAGTCTACATTAGAAGTCCTTAGAAATCTTGGAGTGGGCAGCTTACCCAAACTTTATTACTAAAGAGTTAAATAGATAACTTATTGGACATGATGGTGTCCGTGCATCTTCTGAGCTTGGTTTTTTGTCAGTTCGGGTTTAGCTAAACTTTCATGAAGGACTTTGGTACTGATTTTGATTCTTTGGATGACAAAAAATCCGTTCGATGTTTTGAATAAAGTAAATCTTACCACTATTAGGGGGACTGGGATCGTTTGCTGCACTACTGTGTAGCAGATGAGATCCTGAGCATTGGCAGGGCATCATGGCACACAACCGATATCCTCCCAATGCTGAGGATCGCCTCTGCTACACAGGAGTGCAGCAGAGGATCTTTCTCCCTATTAGGGACAAGGAGATGGTGGCCTATGACTGTGGTTACCCCAGGCTTAAATATGCACTTAATAGAGGGTTTTAGGTTCCACTAGGCTTATATGTAACTATGATAAAGGTGGATCATTCAATCAATTAGCTCCATGAAAATATGCTTATTCTAATCTCTGTCTGTAGTATATCATTCAGCTCAAAGGATTTTGTATTTCAATTTGAAAAATCTATGCTTGCTAATAACAAGTCTTGGGTTAATTGGGGAAGGGATGTTGGTATTGAATCTATTGATTAATGCTTTTCACATCCAAATTATATCAAATTCCTTTGTCAACTTAGCGGATACAATTACATATGTTGAGATTCATCCGATGGTTGAGACGCTTATGTTCCAAGCATAGCTAGCAAATTTGCATTCGAGAATTATTCAGATAGGGAATAGTTCGGAATGAATCATTTTAGTAATTTAAGAATTTGGTCAAAATTTTGGTAAAATACTAGACTTAAAATAAAATTCGGATTCTGATCGATTCAACAATTAATAGTTGTCTAACATTCTAACGTTTGACAACTATGAGATGAACTTTAATTCTAACCCGGTGAAAACTTAGAATGAAACAAGTCTATAAATGAGGTCACATACCCTTCCTCAACGTTAGTAGGAGTGGCTTCCGAAAACGTTGCCTGGCTATGAGCTCTACAAGTGGGAGATTTTCTTGAATATAAATGTTTCTTTCCTTACGAATTATTCGTTTTAATTCTTATTTATCAGAATTAAACGCGTCTTTTAAAACAAGTTTAAATTTTCGCTACTATTTCTGAATCGTTGAATTTGATTTGTATTCGAACGTATTTTTCGTATAATTTAGTTCAGAATAATTCCCCGAATTAGACAACGTTGGTTCCAAGTAAAATTTTCAACCAAGGCAATCGATACTATAGTTGTTACGGTGACAAAGCAAACCAAGGCATTGGAGGTTGAGGGTCTCCGGACACCTAAGACGCCCTACTTTCCAAGGCTTCTGGACTCCTAGGTGACACCAAGTTCTAAATCTCAGATCTCGACTTCGTCTCGGTTAGGTCAAGATTTCCGAGATCTCGCCGAGATAGTATTTTTTTTTACATGAAAAGCAGAAAAATTCTGAGATCTCGGTGAGGTTGAGATTTCCAAGATTTCCGTGATCTCGCCAAGATTTAGAACTATGGGCGATGCCTTGATAACCATGGTCGGTACGTTGTTCTGGCATTCTTAGTGCAAGGAGTAATCCCCTGATGTCCTATTGTTAACTCTTGTGTTGGTGGGGAAAAAATTCTTTCGTTGGAAGCGTCTTACCAATTCACCTACGTCCAGCGACCCTAGTTTCCAAGGCGCCTGGAAGGCACTTGGACGCCTAGGCGATGCCTTGATAATTATGATCGATACCTTGTTTGAGCATTCTTAGTATAAGGAGTAATCCCCTGATTTGGTATTGTTAACTCTTGCTGGTGGGGAAAATTCTTGCATTGGAAGTGCCTTACCATTTTTTGGGCGTTCGGCGACTCTAGTTTCCAAGGCGCCTGGAAGGCAGTTTGATGCCTAGGCAACGCCTTGATAACTTGATGCAGGCCAGGTGTACAAGAGAAGGGGCCGAAAGAAGACACTAGCTGGGCCAGGCCCAGCCTAGACCCATTCTAGCCCATTCCAGCAGCAGCCCTTATAGCCGACAGCACTATTAGTTAGGATTTTTATTTTAGTTTCCTAATTGTTAGTGGCTCTATTTCCATTATTTAGTTTCCTAAAATATAATTTAGTTAGTTAGAAGCCTTAGTTGCTTGGAGACTTAGATTTGCCTAAAATCTAGTTTCCTAATTCCAGTTTTTAGAAACTTTCCTATTTCTATGTTTTAGAAACTTCCTAATTTATAAAGGAGGTTTAGTTCTCTAAGTTTACTTTCTTTCCTATTTTATTTGTAAGTTCTCAAAGCTATAAATAATAGGGAAAGGCTGGCGGCAGCTCTAGAGAGAATTTTTCAGAAAATTAAGAGAGAACTCTTATTTTTTCTGGTTGAGTCTCCAAGGTTGTGAGACTCAACCAAACCCCATTCCCTTTGATCCCTTGCATTCGTTACTCTTATTCTTGTTGCTTATCATATGATCTGATATTAAATCACACAATATCAATTAGAAGAAGTGGACATCAAAACAGTAGCCGACATCCATTTTGAGCTGTCCAAGCCTTGGCTGAACCAGGTGCAGCAAGTTTTCGAAGTTCACAACTCCTCCAACTCTTCTCGGTTCCTCTTCAAATTTTAAAGGGTGTTCACATCTGTTACAAAGATCATCCATGCCAAGTCTCATCTAATTCTAACGGTTAGATTTAAAGATAAGTGGTTTTCTTCGTTGCTTTTTACTGCAGATTTTGTTTTTGGACTGAATAGAGATCCTGTAGCAAAGAGGGCTATTAATTTAAGTTGTTTGAACCCTCTTTGCCACCATAACTATGATCGGTACCTTGTTCTAGCATTCTTAGTACACGGAGTAATCCCTTGATGTGCTATCGTTAACTCTTGTTGGTGGGGGAAACTCCTTGCATTGGAAGCATCTTACCAATTCCGTTGCTCGATTGTACACACAACTATGTTGCACGATGATGAATATTTGTTTTATCTTGCTTTTGAAGTATTTTAGTGTGTTTAGGCCTTTTTATTTCTTGACTTGATGATGCAAATCAAGGCAATTTCTTAATCACGTGGTACCGTTCACGTGAATAGTACCACGCATGCTTGCAAGGACCATGCCAGGCCCAAGCCTCCTATGGCTACCCTAGCCAACTAGCCCAACCATAGCTGGACTGTAGGACAGCTAGAGAACAGCTGGAAGGAATCTTGACCAGTCTTGTTCTTCTAGAGGATCTTTTTAGATCTGTCCAAGATATCTACTTCCTATATATATATATACTTTCTAAAATTAGTTTCTTTCTATTGCTAGTTACTTTCAGAAGTTAGTTGTTTCTATTTTCAGTTTAGAAAGATTGTTAGTTTAGGCTAGTAGAATATTGGAATCTCCTCCTTTGTAAAGTTTCCAAAAAAAAAGAGGAAAGATGGTTACCTAATTGAGTCTAATCTTACCTTCCAAAATTATACTCAAGCTTTGGCTATAAATATTAATGCAAGGAGAAGCATTCTCAATGTTTTAGAAAGAAAAAAGCTTGCTTGCAATGTCGAGTGGGGTTTTCCTAAGCTGTGGAACTCAGCTGACCTTTGGTGGGACTCCTAAGGTTCTATTCTTCCCTTTTTCTTCCTATCTTTCTGGTTCCACTGTTCACGGTTTACTATTTAGAGGCTATTTCTGCTGAGTTCTTCAATCTCAAATATCTTCAGATCTGGCCATCAGATGCAAGCCATATTTTGACCTCATCCAACCCTCCTATAGGCCTTTATTCGTCATCAGTTTGAGGATCATCCGTTGGTTGGTTAAGGCTGTGAGTAAAATCAGCTAATTCTGAAACTAATATTCTTTATGTTGTTCAAGAAGTGATCCTGCTGTAGAACTGGTTCCTAATTTGTTGAGTTGGGGACTGGTCCTACATTACTTGACCAAAAGAATGTCAGTCTGAAGAAATGTTTTGAATTTTGTTTAACTAAGCAGGCAGTGGCAAATTTATTGATAGCATACTGTAATATTTAATAAATGAACCAAAGTCAATGACTAGTGGTCTAGTTTTGCTTATATGTTGAAACTAGTCATAGCATTTGAAATTTATAAGCATGGTTGATTTTATTCTTAAAAAATAGAAGTATGAGTTGCTAATTCTGTTTTATGTGCAGTGAAAGTCTGTATGAGGATGAAGAATTTACGCAAAGACCGCTTGCTGCATTACTTGTTTCTAAGGTACACTATGAGATTCTGATTTCCCACTTTGTTCATTTAGATTTTAGAATCATTAGATCATTCCTCATGTTTTGCTGTCTTTTCTGTTTAAATTTCTGCATTTAATGAAGTGCTTCTATGCAATTTTAGGCTTGGGATGTATTCTATATTTCTATTATCAATGTGAGATCTTGATGAAATCAAATTTACCATGTACCCATGACCAATGAAGGAGGCAAAGTCATCTATTTGGGAGCACATCTGTTATTTTCAAATCAAATGATATTGTGTCAACTTAAATTGCTTAGAAAGCAAGATGCTTAATTGTGAATCTTCTAAATATTTGATAATGGATGTGTATCATGAGGCTTTTGAGTTAACATTTACTGAGATAGAGTAACAGTTACAGATTTTGGTACAATCTTCTTGTCTTAAATATTGCTACCATGCTACTATGCTGTAATTTTAAAGTTTTGAGGCTCTGGTAATATGTAATTTTTTGAGTAGTACTACTTGTCGAATCTTGCTGTAGATTCTTGCAGAATGCATCTATGTAACTATGTCTTCTTATATGCATTTAAAATCATTTGGGTTGTGAATTGAAAAAAAAAAAGAAGAAAAAAAAAGAAAAAGAAAGAGGAAAAACAGTTATGCCTTCCTATGGTCATGGTTTAAGTATTGATACGATACGGGCCATATCGGCCGATACGTATTGGTATTGACAGGGGTTGATACGATACATCTGCGTAAGGGTGTCAAAAATGAGACCGAACCGTGTACTGAAATTGAACCATTTAAATCGAAACAGTGAAACCGATTATAAAGCGGTTCGATTCTGGTTTAAAAATTGAAACCGTTTAGTTAAACGTTTCGATTCTGGCTGCAAGAATGAAACCGTTTTCAAACCGACTATTTGGAACTGTTAAAACTGATTTAACCATTACTTTAATCCCTTGGTGCTAAATATAGATGTAGAAATAAATTTTATTTTAATGCTTTCCACATGGCATACTTTTAAATCTTAAGTCTCCTTTCATATATGATTAAAACTATTTTAATGCTTTCCTTCTCCTTTGTTCCTAACTCTCTTCCTCTCCATCCCAGCAACAAAACCGTTTAAGAACCGAAATCGATAAATAATCGGTTTTGGTAAGCATTTTGAAGCTGTGTAATTAATGGTTTGGTTTGGTTTTACTCAGTACACTCCAAACCGAAATCGAACTGCACCGTTAAACCAAAACCACACCGTTTAACACCTTACCCTTGTGACCCGGATCTCAATTGCTAAAATAAGTGTCCTATCCAAGTGTATCGACCAATACGCTCCGATATGGATTGATATACATTGATATTGACGATACACTACGATACGTAGCAATAAACCCAAGGTTCAAAATCTCAAAAATCGAGGGTGTCTCGACACTTGGGAAAACCAAGATCTTGGAAATCTCGGTCTAGATCTCAGTGAGACATTGTACAAAAGCTGCAAAGGCTTAAAATGTGTGTTTTGACCATAAAATGACCATTTTAAGGCCTGATACTTCAGGGATACCCTATTTTAGCATATATAAACACATTTAAACCATTGAATTATAAAAATAATCACACATGATGATTGTTTGGCTTTACACCCATGTTTCGCGGTGTTGGTCTGAAGTTTAGATGTAAACCTTGGGTAATATTAGCTATTCTACATAATGTTACATTAGTAGAAGATCAAAGAAGACCAAATGAGCCAGTAAAATTATAATTTAGGAGAAGAATAAACATAATAGCACTCAATTAGTTAATTGTGATAATAAAAAAACCCAAAGTAGTCAAGTAGACCATATAATCATAATTCATACATTATGTCGAGACTAGTCGAGAACTGGTTGAAAACGGGTCGAAAATGTCGAGAAATGGTCGAAAATGGTTAAAAATGTTGAAACTGGTCAAGAATCTCGAGATCTCGTCTCGTATGAGATCTCATCTCGACTTGCTTGAGAAGTTCGAGATTTTGAACCATGGATACACCTCGATATTGTAAAAGGAACGTGTCATTAAAACAGTTAAAAAAAAAGGTACTGTATCGGTTCGATGCTTCACTTAAAAGCTCGATACGTCTCTCTTTTTTCACTTTTCCTCTCTTCTTTGCTGGTGACCTGCAGTAGAGTCGAACAGAACCTGTAGGCTTTTGAATGTAATAAAAAATACATTTAATCATTGGAAATAGTTGAAAATTTCTTTAGGGGTTTGAATCTACACGAAAAAACTATTCTATTCCTTGCATCAACTCCACCAAACATTGCTTGAGGACTCCAAGATATAATTTTAGTAAACCTAAAAAGCCTGCAACTCTCTTTTTCTTTCAAGATTTCATTTTTTTCCTTCTGTTTCTTGACATGAGTCAGTAGTTTATTGATTTATATGATGAATCCATGCATCAAAAACCAGTTTTAACTTGAATATGAAATCGGTTTGAGATTTCTTTCAAGAACACGAAAAATTTCAAAATTTTTTCTTTTTTTCTAGAAAATGAACCATATTGACTTGTATCTGTTTTATGTTGATGTTTGAGTGCCGTTTTATCAGTTTTTATATTGCATCTATTTTTTTTTCAGTATTTCATTTTTTTTTTAATTTGTTGGGAAAAAATATTGAAATTTAATTTATAGGTGCAATTTTTTTTATGCTAATGTGCGGTTCTACTATGAGTGGAAAAGACACTTTCATCTGTATATGGATTGGGGCCAGTATTACACATACGTCAAAAGTATCTATAACATCATATTGGTTGCACCCATCCTGATACTTGTAACTCTAAGTTTGAAGCAACCCGTAAATTGACATGGTATTAAACTATAAGTATGAATACAAGAAATATTTTCCTTTTTAATGTTGCTTATAGTGTTTTCTGTTTTAAAATTTTGTTTTGCATGTTCTCTAATCATTCCTGTGCATATCTTGCCCTGTATCCAAGCGTATCCACCGTATCCATGATACAATATGATATGTCTCTTGAAATCGCCCGACTGATACACTACCAATACACGATACTTTAATCCTTGCTAATGATTCAGTGTCTCTTCTCATATATCTCAATTCTCAACGGGGGCCTTATCCTTGCCTTTTGCAGTTGGCTGTGCGAATCCTTTTTATTCTTGGGAAAAATGCTGTTTCTTCCCCTGTTGTATGCCACAAGGACAAATGCCCCCAAAATTTTCTGGAAAAGACAACCGTCCCCTTTTTGTAATGGAGTTAAAGTTAATTTTTTCATATTTTACCCCTAACGTTTTCCATTTATTACTAACATTAATTTTGGATCCAAATCCTCTCCAATGTGTATGGACATTGGAGAGGGCCAGTGGCCATTGGATGCACACCACGTGGCCTACTTTTCATCCAATGGAGAGGATCTATTGAGATTGCAGATCCAAAAGTAAAACTTGATGCAGGTAATCAGTTTTTTGCTTTTTCAATTTAGGTTTTAAAATCACAAAACAGAGGGTCCAAAATCGTCAGCTGCCTCTTAAATCTCTTGATGCTCTTTTTTTTGGGTAAGTTGTTTTGGGCTTCGAATGGTAGCATGTGTTCCCCCAAAGAGATGATTTGGATAGAATTTACAGAGATGATAGAAATTAGAATACATATTCTGAGTAGCTTAACAGATAGATAGCAGGAGAGAGAAAGAGAGAGAGAGAGAGAGAGAGAGCGGAAGCACTAGGAGGAGGAACCATTTGCTGGTGCCACTCGGCGACAGAGCCCATGACTCTCCTGCAAATCCCAAACCCCATCAGCGTAGACTCGTGTTCTTCTCCAGAGCCGCTGATTCAACCCAGTCTTCTTCCCTTGCTGCAAGAGCGGTTGCCGCTGTTGATGCTGGCATTGGCGGCGGCCTCCTCTGCTTCTTTTCCTACGGGATCCCAATTCTCTTTGGTTTTAGTAGAAGAAAAAGAAAATCAAAAGGAGAAAGGAAGTTGAAGAGGAAGAATGGTTGCAGGATCTAGATCTTGAAGAGGAAGATGGGTTGCACTTGATCCGTTGAACTAGCCAAAACCCTAAAATTAATCAAAGTAAAAGCCTATCCTCCTCAATCTTCATCGGCAGAGATTTCTAAAACCCACAAAAAAAGGAAAAAAAAAAGGGCTCTACAGGAGCTTCCAAGGAGTATTTGATCTCAGTGTGGAATTTTACAGAGCACAAGAGTGTAATGGGTCTAATGGCATCCTTTTCGTTGTTGTTATCGGTATAGTATTCTCTGTTCTTTTCAACTTTTTGAAAAGAATTGGAATCAAGCAAAGTAAACAGCCCTTTCGCCTTCCCCTTGATAGATGGAGGAGCTACATTCCATGGCCTAATAATGGCAGTTGCAGAACCTCCATCCATTCATAACTTTAGTTGCAGCTGGAAGCTACTACAATGAATAATCTTCATAAAGTTTGATTATGATATTTGGACAAAGCTAACACTGCAGAATGTAGCTCTGAAAGAGAGAGGAATGGGAAGAGTTTGTGAAGAGAAAGATGAAATGAGGAAAGAAGAATGTAGTTCAGTCACCTTATTATTATTATTTTTTTTTGGTAAGAGTCGGTCACCCATGTAAAGGGTTAATTTGGTTGTCAAAATAAAATTAGCTTCTCACCGTCTGTATCTAATGGAATATGCCTAACGGTGTGGGTCTACTTGTACTTAAATAGTGCTTCTAGGGGAGACATTTGTCTTTTCCATAAACTTTTGGGGGCATTTGTCCTTTAGGCATTTGTTTTTTTTCCCTTTATTCTTTTATTTTCTGTTCTTTGTAGGAGTGTCTATTGAATCATGAGTTATCTCTCCCCATCATTTGGTGGTCTTCCCTTTGTCCGTTTAGAGCCTTGGTTGGTAGATTCACGAGTTTTCATTGCAGATTTACAAACCTTCTAGTTGACTTATCCTGATCTAGTTACCTATTGGCATACAAGATAGCATGCCCGAAGACCTATTCCTTCTATACTGTGCTCTAATTTTGGATGTTCAGTGTTTCAGAGCGTCTTCACTCTTTGCATCCTTGGATCAATGATTACCATTTTGTTCTTTAAGGTTTGGTGCTGTCAAGGGTAATTGGGGACCATTTTGCTTATCTTCTTCACACCATATAATCATGTACGGCAGTTATATATATATATATTTTTATTTTTTTGGTGGGGGGTTCTTGTGTTGTTCTTGGTTGAAGCGGCTGTTCCATGGCTTTTGCAATGGGGGTATTTTGATCGGTGGAGGGTTGATGTGGCATGCCCAAACAAATTATAAAGGGATCTTCTGCATTGGCGCATCTACAATTTTCTTATCAACTTCGTGTGTGTGATCAACATTTATTGTACTTATTGCTAATGATAGCCCTTCAATATACTCTTGTATTGATTCAATAGACAATGTTTGGAAAAGTGGTGTTCTTGCTTCATTGCATAACGTTATAGTGACGGAGATTGCTACGTGGATGAGGGATGACCTGAGGAACATGTGCAATTTTTTTTTTTTTTTGATGCTGCAAACTGTTCTGCACATGATCTTAGTATCATTTGAAGGAAGCAGTCTTTTCTTATTCTGTGAGAAGTTCAAATCTTGCCACCTAATAAAATTGGTCTTCCTGTATTCTTAGTCTTGGTGTATCATAAAGCCTTCTGATTCTAAGTTATCCTTCCATAAATCTGACTTGACTAGTACAGACTTTCTAGTTTCTATCTCTCGTCAATTAGAACCATGTTGTTGGCAAACAGCTATCCTATGGGAGTTATATATCTGGTCAACTTGTCCATAATAGATTCTAGAGATACAGGTGAAGTGGTGAATTGTTATTTACATCTAGCATGGTCATGGATCCATTATTTGCTTCTAGTTGTTTTCGCATTAGTTGACCATCATCCTAGTTTTATAGGTTAGAATAGGAATTATATTTCCATAATATCACCATTAGTAAAGTATTAAGGCTTATTTTCTTCCCTACTACCTCTCCATATTTAGGTACCCAGCACATCTGTTACTGGGTGGGGAAATTGTTGAGTTATTTTTATGGACACTGGTGGAATTTTTGAGAGAGAGCATCGTTGTGTTGGAAACAGTTTTAAATCCTTTTGAGGTGGAGGGTTTTGGGGCTGGGAATGTTAGGGATAGGAATGAAGTCCTTTTAGGCTTTAGCTAAATGGTTGCAGTGAAATCTGAATGAACCGAGCAAACTAGGGCATAGACTGAAATAGTTGAATATATGGCTGTTATGGAATGGTTGGGAATTCTGGCTTTAGTGAATAGAGTCACCATTATGTGGTCTTCGAAACAAAAAAAAGTGTGCAGGTTGTAGGATGCTCATTTGGGAGAACTCCCCCGGGGGATTTCTGATGCATATTCAGCTGCTAGAAAGAAGAGGAAGAGAGGCTCCTGTAATAACATGAGACCAGGACCTACTCTGGTCCTGGAGATTACGGTTTGAACCATTTTTCTGGATCAACTGAGCCTGTGCTTAATATGACTTGTGGTTCCAGCATTTTCAGATTTCCTGGTCACTTAAGGACACTGGAGTTCAGTCCAGTAGTGGAGTGTGTTTGGGTCTTTATTTAGTTATTATCAGCTGTTAATAATTGGCTGGACATAGGAGATAATTAATCCATTCTTTATTTAAGTCAATTTCCTTACGTTGTCAGTGTAGAAAATTTCCCATACAGATTGTGGTTTGGAGTTCTAGTGAGTCCTTGTTTCCTTTTTTATTTCCTGTTATGGTCAGGTTTGCCTTCGGCCTTTTCATTTTTAGCTTTTGCTTCTGTTGAAGCACTCTTTATATGAGCTTGTAAGAGGCTTCAGCCCTGTACACAAATTTGATGAATGAAAGATGGCTTGATGCTGTTTTGGGTATGTGGATTTCAGACTACTCTTGTGAGATGCAAGAGTTTAATGCTGTGGATTCTGTAGTCGAGCTCTGGTGGATTCTAAACCTGGATCAGGTGGATTCCTATGAATGAAAGATGGCTTGAAGCTGTTTTGTTTGTGGATTTCAGACTACTCGTTAGATTGTGCAGTGTACTGCTGTGGATTCTGTGGTCAGGCTCTGGTGGATTGTAGGCCTGAATCAGGTGGATTCCTGATCACTTATCTTTCCTTCTCTCTTATTCTTGGTCTACAGTCGCATACAGGCCAAAAATTCTACACTTTATCTAATGCAGTTTATATTTTTGTTACCAATTTCAGGTTCTATCTTTTTTTTTTTTTTTTGGTTAGAACATCAGTTGGTTAATTGAATATTTCTCTATTCTGCCATCAGTCTATCCTGTCGAGCGTCAGATTTAGTTTTTGTTTTAACACTGAAATTCCAATCGATATCAACTTCCCTACGGTCACTATACCAACGTTAAATCTTAGTATTCTAATCTGATTTCTGAATATAGTTTCTGATCTGCTAGGACAGCCTTATCCATCGATTTTAGAAATCCTTGTATTACTGAAACTCTTCAAAACTCTGAATTCTGATATTCGTCTATTGATTCCTGTTAATTGTTAAGGTTCAGTTTTGCTTTTAATTATATCCTTTCACTGGATCTATTTTGCATCCTGATTTCCTGCTATGGAATTGCTGTTCTAATATTATATTTCAAGTCTTCTATTCCTAAAAGGATTGTTCCATATCTTCAAATCTGACAATCAGGTTAGTTCAAACTTTGAAGGACTGTTTATCCACATCTGACCTTCAACCAGACTTTAGTCCATATCAGACCTATGTTTGTTTTGTTATTAAAATTCTCCATTGTGCTTCATGGTTCCTATTCCTGATTCTTGTTTGTGAGGGATTTCTAACGATAAAGACTCACCAATGAAGGTATGGACTAATGTGACAGCAACACACATAAATTGCATGCATGACTAACACTACGATAACAGTATGTAATCAGCATTGTAACTCTAGGTAACATGCTTTCAAGTCGGCAATAATCAATTAGGATTCATAGTAGATCAAAACTAAACAGCATGTTATGAATTACTAATGTGCAAGAGCTGTCAAAATCATAAACTAATAAGATTAAATACCTAATATAAAAGTAAACCCAAATCCATATGAAATCAGAATTATTTCAATATAGAAGGATAAGGAACACTAACCAGCTTACGTTGTAATGAAGGTTTTAAATGTGGAATACAATCCACGCAAGTTGCTGTCCAGGTTAGTAGAACAAAAAAAAAAAAAAAAAACAGCAAGTAGGAAAAGAGTGTATTGAGATATAACTGAAAATAAGGGGGGAGGGGGGGATCTTACGTGAGAGAGAGAGAGAGAGAGAGATGGAACCAAGAGCGAGCTTTTTTTTTTTTTTTTTTCCCAATAATCAATGCATGTTAATTCCAATTAGAAAAGTAACATAATATATAGGCTTTACAATCCTAATCACATACTAACTCAAAAGGATAAATAAAATGAAGAAACTAAATCGTGGGAGGGTCCACGCGTAAAGGTTCTCGCCTCTTCTAATTACAATAAAAGACATAACTAAATAAAAGACTAAATCAAATGGAAATAGAAATAAAAAAGGCATAAATAGAACCAAACAGTTTCTAAAATCAATGCTGAAAATAAAACGTAACCAAACGGGTCCTAAAATCAATAATAAAATAAAGGTACTGCTGTGATGACCTCATCAGTCTCTGACATTTTGTGTCATAGCTTGTAAATTTAGCAGCACAATAGTTGGTTTAATTATGCATGCTTCTTTATTTTATGTATACATACATACATACAAGAATCCTAAAATTATTTTTCATTAACAGGATGTAGTTGGCATCCAGAATATAGTTAATGATACTGTTGGGATGTTATAAACTTGCATCCAGAGACCATGAGTGCAGCATTATTATCTCAAACCCTGGAACATTTGAAAAGATAAAAAATTGACAAATGCTCAGAAATCATTGTGTTCAGTTGTTATTATTATTATTATTATTATTATTATTATTATTATTATTATTATTTTTTATATCTTAACTATCTTTAATCTCTCATTTATCTGCATTCACATGGTTTTTCCACAGGTTTTTTACTACCTTGGTGAGCTCAATGATTCCTTATCATATGCCCTTGGGGCTGGATCATTGTTTGATGTTTCAGAGGATTCTGATTATGTTCATACACTTCTTGGTAAGAATGTATTTTAAGCTGAAGCACATGTATGGTGTCAATCGTCATAGGTGTATTTATGTGGTAACGAGGGTTTGTTATTCTCCTTCCCTTCAGCAAAAGCTATAGATGAATATGCGATTCTCAAATCTAAAGCAGCAGAATCAAGTGAAGATGCAGAAAAAGTGGATCCTAGATTGGAGGCCATTGTTGAGAGAATGCTTGATAAGTATGTAGTTCATGTCTATTGTTTGTCAGACACTGCTTAACGGTATGACTGTTTTTGTGCTTACTCACTCTTGCTTATCTTAGGTGCATCTCTGATGGGAAATATCAACAAGCTATGGGGATGGCTATTGAGTGCCGAAGATTGGATAAACTTGAGGAAGCAATTATTAGGAGTGATAATGTTCATGGGTCTCTTTCTTATTGTGTTAATATTTCCCATTCCTTTGTTAACCTCAGGGAATATCGTCATGAGGTAACTGGCCTTCTCATCTTCACATAATACGACAAATTTCTGTACGTACTTTTTTTTTTAATTGTTTATATGTAGAGTTTGTATCTGTTAATGGGCAATCGAAAGAAAGGCACTGGTTTGGCCAGGCAGTAGATATGTCTGACACAGGCCTTGCCTACTAATTCAGCTGGACAACATACTTTTTTTTTCCTCACTTATTCTTCACAAAACTTAAATGTGTTTCTGGGTACTGACAATTTGGTTGTTAAGTGTAAGAAAGGAAGTACATGTGTTGCTTTCAGTTATAAACTGGATATTTAGAACAACTGCAAGTAGAGGATAAAGGGTAATTAGTGAGATGAAGCTACTGCAATTCAGTGTTTAGATTGTTCAGATGGAGATTGTTCCGGAGGGTATGTTTACTAGGTTAGTTTGGGGATGGTTCAAAATTTTGATGAATTTTCCAAAATTACCGAATTATTTTGGTTTCCCAAGAAAATCGAGGCTAAATGACTTGAAATATTATATGAAAAATTTACAGAAATTTATGAAATTCATCACACCATTCCAGTTTCGGCAGAGGGCTAAATGGGGGTGAAATCCAAAATTTTGAACCTTGAGTTTGGTTAATTGTGGATAAAGTATTGTTAATTAGTGAACAAAGTTTTCGGAGTTTAAAATGTAGATGCTGGTTCCAAACTAAATGTTCTTAGAAATGCTGAACCTAGTTCACATCTTACTGTGACCTGCGATAAGAAAATGTAGGATCATTAAAAGAAATAAAAAATTTCCAGGTTGAATTAGTCAAGGGTTGAGAAATGATCAGCTTTCCATTTCTCAGAGCTTTTCTTATTAGGTTTTATGCTGGATGCTTTCTTAATCTATGCATGTGTTTTTCTCTAAGGTTTTGTTGGATCTTCAAAGTGTGACAATGCAGAAAAGAGAGAGAATAGCGAGAGAGGGAGAGAGAGAGAATTGTGAGAGGGGAGAGCATGAATCGTATCTCTCCCCCTCACTACTAGCTTTATTTATGAAAGGAAAAGGAGGGGCTATCGACTAGAGTCAGGATCAGAATAGGCCTCTAACCGACAGTACAAGATGTAGAAAAGAAAAGGAAATTTCCTATTTTAGAGTTACAATAGAAATAAGAAACTATAACAACTATCCTCATAGGAATAGGAAATTATATCCTAGAGTTACAATAGAAGTTAAACTCTAGGAAGTAAATCGTAACACTCCTCACGCTGGAGTTGGAGCATAAATATCACCAAGACCCACTTTGGAATAATTTTGAAGAAATAAAGCCTTGAACAACGCCTTTGTGAACATATCACCAAGTTGAGAACTGGAACTGGTGAACAGAGTAGATATCAGTATATCACTTTACGCATAACAATATCACGAACAAAATGACATTTGACTTCGATATGCTTGTTACGCTCCTTGAAAACCTGGTTGCTAGCAATGTGAATGGTTGTACTTACCCAAAAAAAATGTGAATGGTTGCCTGATTATCACAGTACATAGGAATTAGGAACATGTTGTATAATTGGAATGCCAACTTCAGCAAGAATATTCTTCACCCACATTAATTTTGTCATAATATGAGCCATAACACGATATTCAGCCTCGGCACTAGATCAAGCAACTGTAGTCTGCTTCTTGCTACGTCATGTAATAAGATTGCTACCAAGAAAGGTACAATAATCAATGGTAGACCGACAATCGCTATCAACACCAGCCCAATTAAATTAGAATAACCACCAAAGATCAATATTTTGATGAGGACGATAGAGCAATCTTTTATAGGGAGCTCCCTTGAGATACTTTAAAATCCGACAAGTAACATCCCAATGAACTTGTTTTAGAGTTTGCATAAACTAACTATAAACTCCAACAGAAAATCCAACAGAAAAGGAGATGTCAAGCCTAGTAATAGTGAGATAAATAAGCTTCCCAATAAGACGACGATACTAATGGATGTTGGCAAAATCCACATCATCACAGGTAGCCAGTTTAAGGTGAGAGTCCAAAGGAATATCAAAAGGTTTGCAGTTTAGCATACCTGTTTCAGTCAGAGGTTAAGAACATACTTCTGCTGAGAAAGACTAATACCTTTGGTGCTACGAACCACCTCAATGCCTAGAAAATAACAAAGGGCACCAAAATCCTTCATCTGAAAATGCTGACATAGGTAGGCTTTAGCTTTATTAATACATGTTAAGTCATCTCCAGAATCAATAATGTCATCCATAGAGACCACAAGAATAACAACTTTGTAATTGCGGCTACGAACAAAGACTGAGTGATCAGAATAACATGGTTTGAACTCATAACCCACAATTTTAGTGAACTTGTCAAACCAAGTATAAGGAGATTGTTTCAGACCATATATTGCTTTGTGGAGTTTCTAAACTCTGTGGGCAGCAATCTCCCCCTGAGCAACGTACCCTAGAGGTTGCTTTATATAGACCTCCTCATGTAAGTCATCGTATAACAAGGCATTCTTAACATCCAATTGAAAAATATTCCAGTCAGGATTGACCGCAAGGGATATAAGAACCCTAACAGAATTTAGATGAGCAATCGATGAAAAATTCTCAAAATAAGTAAACCCATAGGTCTGGGTAAAGTCTTTGGCAACCAAAACCAAATATGTCTTCAGACATTCTACAGCACCATCTGGGTTATACTTCACAGTAAATATCCAATGACAATGAACCACCTCTTTATCCGGAGGTTAATCGATAAGGGACCAGATTTGTCGAGAAAGAAGAGTATCCATCTTGACATCCATAGCCTTCTTCCACTCAGGTCGGGTTAAAGCTTCAATATGAGATTTGGAAATTTCAGCATGGGATGAGGCATATGCAAATGATTGGTGGGGGCAATGGGAGATGCTATGTAGACACATAATGAGTAATAGGATATATTACTTGCGGTGACTGAGTACAAGATCGGGTACCTTGTGCGAAGTGCAATAGGAAGATCAACAGACAAAAGATTTGGTGAGGAGCAGCAGGTGGAGTAGGTGCCGGTGCAGGTGCTGGTGCTACAGCAAACCATGGGCGACGACTATATACCTGGAGAGGAGTTGGAGCCTGAGGCTGGCTCCATTACGAGTGGGAAAGCTATATTAGTGAACGGAGCCAATTTCGAAATAGGGGTATGAGGGTCGGGAGCCAGATAATATGTTGTGTTCTCAGTAAACGTTAACTAAACACTAGCAAACAATCCCCTGGTGAGAGGATCATAACTCTGATACTCTTTCTGAGTGCGAGAGTAGCCAATAAAAACACTTGACAGCATTGGGGGGGAGGAAGAATTTGTCTAGGCCAGGACGAAGGTCATGGATGAAGCAGGTTCTTCCAAAGGTACGAGGTGGTAAGGAAAACAATAGACATGATGGAAAAAAGGAGGGAAACAAGCAATTGATCATAAAGAACCGAATAGGGGATTCGATTGATCAGGTTGTAAGTAGTTAAGCCTGCATGACCCAAAAAATAGCGAGGCAAGTGCTTATGAAAAAGGGGAGAACGAGGAACCTCCAATAAATGACGGTTCTTACGTTTAGCAACCCCATTCTGTTTAGGAGCATAAGAGTAACTGGTCTGGAAAAATCCCATTCTGTTTAGGAGCATAAGAGTAACTGGTCTGGAAAAATGATACCATTGGAAACACAAAAGGAAGATATAGCAACTTGAGTGTATTCTAAAGTATTATCAGACCGAAAGGTTTTAATACTAACACCAAACTGATTCTTGATTTCTAAATTAAATTGTTTAAAAATGGTAAAGAACTTGGAATGATCCTTTAACAAATACAACCAAGTGGCACAAGAACAATCGTCCATAAAGGTAACAAAATAAATAAAACTAGAATGACTCTTTATGGGACCCTAGATGTCGAAGTTAATTTATGAAAAGAGGGTAGGACTTCTGGATACATCATGAGAAGGGAAGGATGAGCAGTGGTGTTTTCACAATTGGCATGTCTCACACTCGAGAGTATTAACAGACTTGTAATTTGGAATCATCTTCTGAACTTGTAGAGAGACAAATGACCTAGGCGATAATTCCATTGTAGTGGAGAAACACCTGTAGTAGTAGTGAGCGTAGAAGCAGAAGATAGAATGTCGTCTAGATTATACAACCGTCCTTATCTGCCCCATCAATTGTTTCCTTTGTCTGTAGATCCTGAAATACACAACAGGTAGGGAAAAAGGTGAGAACAATTTAGAGCCTTTGCCAAAGTATTAACTGAAAGTAAATATATAGGTAGGCGAGGAACATGGAGAATAGAGGACAATGATAAGGTAGAAGATAGGGAGACATCACCCTTGGCAAAAACATGGGTAGTAGACCCATTAGCCAAATAAACATTGAATTGTTGGGGGCAACAATCAAAAGAGGAAAATACTTAGGCCTTACCAATCATCTGAGAAGATGCACCAGAGTCAATGACCCAAGGAGTAGAGGTTCTGGATGCAAGTAAGATGGTAGTACCTATATGGCAAAATTGGGGGTTGGGGGGGTTGCCATTTTAGTTAGGCTCAAGTCTGGTGCATGCCTAGTGTAGGCTTGTGTAGCCTGTGCGGAGAAAGCTCTTCGAGCTAAGCTTTCTCACCCATCATGCATATAGAGCCAAGAAATGACGGTGCTGGCCTATTACGTAAAGTGGGAACTAGTTTAAGGCCGTAATCTACATAACAATAGAAGCTTCTCTTGGTCGGCCTTACTCAAATAGGGGCGAAATGGGGTTCTTTGTTTACCAATGAAACTCCATTGCTAGGCCCACTTGGATATAGGATCGTACAGAGACAAGACCCAGTGACATATTCATTTCCAGAGTCGGATCGAGTAGTTTACTATCCCAGAAGTGGGGCCAAGATAGGGGCAGTGGGGGGATTGAGATCGGGCCGGGTCAACAACCAACATCAGCCAGCTTCTAGGGATAGTAGGATGGTCAACCACCAACCAACCAACCATTCTAGTGGGTCAGTCGGGGTTAGTAGCATCGACAAAGCCAATGCCGGTTGTGTGAAGGCGGGTTTCCTTGCCTGTTAGTCGAAGAAGGCCACAAGTGAAAGCAACCGATGCTTTGGTCATTTAGGCTTACAGCGCAGACTCTGACATTCCTCTTTTTCGGATGCCTACGACCTATGATGATGGCAGCCATGGACGAACCAAATCAGGTTGAAGCTCTTGAAAACTTCGCTGGTGCAGCTACTTGATCGTAGACCACTCTTGCCAAAGGGTCCCATCCGTGAGGATGCTGCTCAAGTAATCGAGGTGTTGGACATCAACCCATGCATGCAACATAGCTAACCCTAATGCCAATTCTTCCCTAGATCTATTCCCATTCCATAAACTAATCTTGTTCTTTGATCTTATTTGTTCTATTAAGGAAAGATCAATAAATCTCTTTGGATTCTCATAATCTGTGCAGATGCCCATGCTTTGATTTGAAACCCATAGCCAATGATTAATCCCCAGGAAGATCGAAGCATTGAATTCCTCCTCCCTTCGGTCCAGATATTTTGGAACCCCTCCCAGCAATGAACACCTTCCTACTTCAAGAATCCACTCCAGGTCGAGATATTGAACAATGAACATTTGATGTAGTAGTGGAAATAGAAGCGGAAGTAGAGCCTTGAGTATATAATTGATTGAGACGAGTAAGCATGTTATGAAAATCCTCTTTAGACACGGAAACATAGGATGATGAGTCACCGTTGAAAGCAACGGGTGTGTGAGTATCACCATCGGAATTGATTGTACCACAAACTAAGGAGATCCGGAACCCCACTATCAAAAAAGTGATGATCTGCCCATGAACAGAAAAGCATTTCGATCGGCTGCCATAATTAGAACCTTGTTGTGAGCAGAGTACATGGTATTAATCCCCTTACTGGTAGGCTTCCATGAAACTCGAATTAGTTCTTCAATCCATGGGGACAACAACAAATAAAACAGAGGAAAAGAAAGGAGGGAAGGGAATGTAGAGGACTCTCAAAACATTAATGGAGGAAGATATGTGGTATGATAAGATGAGCTCTGATGCCTTGTGACAATGCAGAGAGAGGGGCTGTTGACTAGAGTCAGAATCAGAATATGACTCTAGCCAACAGTACAAAATGTAGAAAAGAAAAGGGAAACTCCTATCCTAGAGTTACAATAGAAATAGGAAACTATAACAACTATCCTAATAGGAATAGGAAACTATATCCTAGAATTACAATAGAAGTAGGTCTTTAAAAAGTAAATCATAACACAAAGTATTGTACTAGAGCTCTTCAAAGGAGTTGTTGATGGTTATTGTCGATTCGCTCTGTTCTGATCATGTAAAGTTTGTGCTTTCAGGTTCTTCGGCTTCTTATTGATATATATCAAAAATTGCCTTCCCCTGATTACTTGAGTATTTGCCAACGTCTAATGTTCCTGGATAAACCTGAAGTAGTTGCAGGAATATTGGAAAAGCTTCTAAGATCTGAAAATAAGGTATGCCTTCTGTTTGTCTTCTTTTTATTTGTAATTTTTTCCTGCTAATAGGAATTACGGTAATGCTATTAAATGTGGTTTTGCAGGATGATGCTTTGCTGGCCTTTCAGGTTGCATTTGATCTTGTAGAGAATGAGCATCAAGCTTTTCTGTTGAATGTTAGGAACCACCTCTCCAGTCCCAAATCACAATCTTCAGTGGCTGTCCAGCATGGAACAAGCGAACCAGATTCTGCCCAAAATGAAAATGCTACTGCTGGCAATGAAAATCTTACAAATGTGTCAGATGATGTTCAAATGACTGATGGAGCTCGTGCTCCCAATGAGGACATTCAGGAAATGGACCCTAACGAGGCGATTTATGCTGAAAGGCTGGCAAAGATCAAGGGGATTTTATCTGGGGAGAGATCGATTCAGTTAACTTTGCAGTTTTTATATAGCCACAACAAGTGAGGCCATCTTCTTAAAGTGCTCGAAACATAGTTGACTTACATTTGGTACAATCCACTTGAGCTATCAAACTGGTTTGCATGGAGAGCTTATATATAATATTTTAATTAAAAAGAGGGAAAATAGAATACCAGTCATAGAACTGGTCTGGATTTTATAACTATAAGAACAACATGTTGGAAGTTATTCTGAATTTGTCTTACAGATGCTTAAGCTAAGAGCCTAAGATGATTGTGCTTTTTACATATAGGTCGGATCTTCTGATACTAAAGACAATAAAGCAATCAGTTGAGATGAGGAATAGTGTCTGTCACAGTGCAACAATCTATGCCAATGCTATTATGCATGCAGGAACAACGGTGGATACGTTTCTCAGGGAAAATCTGGTGGGTTTCTAGATTTGTTATTTAATTCCTTATTCATCCTTTGATATTAGTGCTTTTCCTTGGAATATAATTGTGAGTGGCTGTATATATTAATTAAATTCTGTGGCCTGGCAGGATTGGCTGAGCAGAGCTACAAACTGGGCTAAATTCAGTGCCACTGCTGGATTAGGTGTCATTCACAGAGGTCACCTGCAGCAGGGGAGGTCACTGATGGCACCTTACTTGCCTCAGAGTGGGGCTGCTGGGGGTGGTAGTCCATATTCAGAAGGTGGAGCTCTCTATGCTCTAGGTTTGATCCATGCCAACCATGGTGAGGGTATCAAACAATTCCTTCGTGACAGCCTCCGCAGTACGAATGTTGAGGTGCTTTGCTTATTGCCGAATTCAATATGTAATCTGACTGATTCTTGGGTATCTAGATATAAACCTGATATTACATTTTAAACATTTAATATGTTGCAGGTTATCCAGCATGGAGCATGCTTGGGTCTTGGTTTGGCAGCTTTAGGAACTGCAGATGAAGAGATTTATGATGATGTCAAGAACGTCCTTTATACTGACAGTGCTGTGGCTGGTGAAGCTGCGGGCATTAGTATGGGCTTGCTAATGGTTGGAACTGCAAGTGAGAAAGCCAGTGAAATGCTTGCTTACGCACATGAAACACAGCATGAGAAAATAATTAGGTGAAGTTGAGTTAGAATTGCGAACAGGTTTCTGTTCATCGCTATTCTTGTAGATTTTTTTTTTCTGGTTATCTGAAATTCTTAATATGGTGCAGGGGGTTGGCTCTTGGAATTGCTCTTACAGTATATGGCAGGGAAGAAGAGGCGGACACATTAATTGAGCAGATGACTCGGGACCAAGATCCAATTTTGCGTTATGGTGGTATGTATGCGTTGGCACTGGCTTACAGAGGAACAGCAAACAATAAGGCCATTCGTCAATTACTGCACTTTGCAGTATCAGATGTAAGCGATGATGTAAGGAGGACAGCTGTGCTTGCCCTTGGCTTTGTGCTTTACTCTGAACCTGAACAGGTTGGTATTTCTTATTCCCTTTCGGCATTGTTGTTGCTGAATCTTCGGATTACTCCTTGCTCTGGTGTTCCTAGTCTTAAGATTAGGTCCAGAGGAAGTCCGGATTTTTATATGAGCAAAATAGTGAAACTGGTTAGGTAGAAATGGAGACAAGTGGTGAGATTAAAAGATAAATGGATTACCCATAGTCATGTGGACTTTTTTCCCCCCGGTGGGGGGTGTCGAGGGCGGGGTTTGCTGTCCCATGGACTTCACTAAGAATTTTTTTTTTCAGTTTACGGTTAGCCTTAAATCTTGTGTTAATGCTTTACATTTCTGTACTCACCCTTCTTTTTTGTGGTTATTTGTTGGTTCCTTTCTCTCTCCTGCTTTTATCTTTCATGTGGGTATAATTATCTACATTTGAACCAGCTTTTTGCTGGACGGAATTGCTTGAATAGAATACTTATGCCTATGACCGTGCTTTTGAATTTGCAGACTCCTCGCATTGTGTCCTTGCTCTCTGAGTCTTACAATCCACATGTTCGATATGGTGCGGCTATGGCGGTTGGCATTTCCTGTGCAGGTACTGGTTTGGGTGAAGCTATATCTTTACTTGAGCCTCTTACCTCGGATGTTGTGGATTTTGTTCGTCAGGGGGCCCTTATTGCAATGGCCATGGTCATGGTTCAGACTAGTGAAGCCAGTGATTCCCGTGTCGGAACATTTAGGTACTTTTGTTTTGGGTTATATTTTTATTTTATGTTTTTAATTAGTGTTTTTGTTGCATGCCTCGACTTTCTTATATGGTTATTCCATATTGTAGGCGGCAGTTGGAGAAAATAATCCTTGATAAGCATGAGGATACTATGAGCAAGATGGGAGCTATCCTGGCTTCAGGCATTCTTGATGCTGGTGGAAGGAATGTGACAATCAGGCTGCTGTCCAAGACAAAACATGATAAAGTTACTGCAGTAGTTGGACTTGCTGTTTTTAGTCAGTTTTGGTATTGGTATCCCCTTATCTATTTCATTAGCCTCTCATTCTCCAGCACCGCATTCATTGGGCTCAACTATGATTTGAAAGTTCCGAGATTTGAGTTTTTATCAAATGCAAAACCTTCTCTATTTGAGTATCCCCGACCAACTACTCTGCCGACTACAACATCTGCTGTGAAACTCCCTACTGCTGTTTTGTCGACTTCTGCAAAAGCCAAGGCTAGGGCTAAAAAAGAGGCAGACCAGAAGGCCAGTGCTGAAAAGTCATCCGTGGAGGAATCTGCTTCTGTTGGTTCTACCATGGGGAAAGGAAAATTATCTTATGAGAAGGATGGGGACTCTATGCAGGTACATGAGCCTCTTTCTGTTTGCTTTGTTCCTGGGAGATAATGTAAGCAGGACGTTTATATGCCAAAGTTCTGCATGTTGCCCCGTGTAACCTTTGTATTGTCTTTAGGTCCTTCAACCTTTTAGCAGGCCTATAAGCCAGCTTCAATATTTCATGTGTACCCTTCTATACCTTTCAAGTCAGATAGACCAGGCTATTGCTGCTGTAATTAATTTCTTGCTCCTTGGTTTATAAAGCCAATGAGATGGTCCCGGTTGTAGCTAGCATATCCTTGGCGAAAACTTGCAAATCATTTAAAATGGTATTCTAGACTTGTGCATAAGAGTAATATAGATGAGGTGATGAACCACTTGTTTGTGCGTGACACTTGTATCGGCAACATTCATCCTGGTATTGATTGGCCAATTTATGGCTAGGATGTAATAAGGGGCATTTTAGCAGCTAAATAACTATTATCTGTGAATGGCCCACCAGCTGTAATTAGTTAGAATGGGGCTATTTCATTTTTTGGCCAAAGCTTTAGACAGAATGGCCCCTAATTACGTTGGTGGTTCACTACTAGCCATGTGGTGTGAAATATGATGGGAAGGGGGCCCTGTATACTATCGCAATAGTTAATTTGCAGTCTGTAACAAGTAGGAGAAGTAGTTAGAGAGTGAACATAGAGCTTCATAAATAGCAAGAATACTATTTCACTGCAATGGGATCTAAATAGCATTTTCTGAAATTTTAAGTCCTGTATGGCAATTCTCCAATTTGTGAGATTTACTTGACCAGTGAGATGGGAGTTGGGCCCTATTTCACATGAACTGACGCTCATCCATCCTAGTCTGCCTGTAGCTAGTGGTAGATACCAAGCATAACAATAATCCCCTATTTGTTGTGATTTTTCTTGAATCGTTATTTTTTTTTTCCTATCCATCTCTCTTTATGCTGTATCTTTCTCTCATTCTACATGAACCCCTGAATAAAATGGCACAGATATTAGATGATAAGAGAAGAGTGGACTGAAATATAGTTGTTGAACTGCTATGTCTCAATCTCAGTCATTGGCATCGTTATATCTGTCATGTGCATTTTTTATAGTTGCATAATTTGGGAACATCTTCACAGATTCACCATTTTCATTAACTGACATCTACTTTGGTATGCAGGTTGATAGCCCATCAGAGAAGAAACCAGAATCTGAATCATCTTTTGAAATTTTGACAAATCCTGCTCGTGTTGTCCCTGCCCAAGAGAAGTTCATTAAATTTTTGAAGGAAAGCAGATATGTGCCTGTGAAGTTGGCTCCCTCAGGGTTTGTTCTATTGAAGGACCTGCGACCAACTGAGCCGGAGGTTCTTTCTCTAACAGATACTCCATCATCTATGGCCTCATCTGCAGGAGGGTCAACTACTGCTCAACAGGGATCAGCATCTGCTGCTATGGCTGTTGATGAGGAGCCTTTGCCTCCTCAGCCATTTGAGTACACCTCATGATTGCTGTTTTTGTTTAAGTTTATATGGGGAGTGAGGTTTGTTATTTAAGGGTGATGCTTTATGGGACAAAGGAGACAAACCATTGAGCAATC
Organism: Protea cynaroides; assembly: GCA_028583415.1. Lineage (NCBI taxonomy): Eukaryota > Viridiplantae > Streptophyta > Magnoliopsida > Proteales > Proteaceae > Protea > Protea cynaroides. Next base: position 20,267,510 of record CM053275.1, read on the forward strand.
ACTCGACACCAGGCAGTGTGATATGAGAGGGGGATGTTCCCTCTCACCTTGGGCGAGTTTTAGCGGGCACTCTCTTAAGCTTCTCCTGTGAAACCTTTACAGTCTTTCTCCTCAATTGAATGCAGAAGTGATGTGCCGGTGGAGCTGGACTACGAATCTGAGATCTTATTCCACTGTAACTGCGAAATTATTTACTTCCAAAATCTTGATATTGATCAAGGACAAGGGTGCCTAATTCAAAAATAGCAGCCTTTACCTTTTTGTAGTATGTCGAGTTAAAAAGCTTTCTATTTTCTTTGATTAACTTTGGAAATTAATTATAATTCATTTGAATGTCAGATGTTATTATCTATTTGGCTTTCCTGAGCATGTCTTTGATGTCCAATTCCCTTGTTACAACTCACAAGTTAACCACCACCACAATATACAGTGTGTATACTGGAGTGTTAAGAAATCGTTAGTCCTAGAAAATGTAGTTGGTCTCTGCATCTAATGACTGGGGGAGTTGAATGTGCAACTCATGACATGCCGAAGTTTTTCAGCCGGATCAAATGTGTATTTGATGGAATTTCCTATTGTCTTTAACTCATTGACTACTCGTGCATACTGCTCCTCCAAGGAAATGGGAAGGGAATAGGTCGATCCCGATTTTAATTCCTGCTGATTCAGATCGGTTGACAAGTACTGTATTTTTAGGGATTAGGCCGATTTCAGTCCATCCATGTTGGATTGGAATACAGAATCAAAATCAGCGAAGACCGTTCCTGCGGACTTAAACCTTGGTTCCGATTGATAAGTAAGGGTGTTCTTAAACCTTCAGTCTTTTAGGATCCCTTTCATGATTCACAAGAAAGCCACAATATTTTTTTCAAAGCCTTCACGGGTAGACTATGGTAAACCCAAAATTTTAATTTCCTGATTCACATGAATCCTGACTCCCTTCCATCTGATCCGCTCCTTTCTTTGATGACATGTAATTTGTTAAGCCTTAAGTTTTGGACCTGTAGAAAACTGAGTCGAAGATGTTTGAGACCAGCTATAAGCTGATAGGGACCTTCTTGACTTGCCACGTGTATGTCTGCGAAGATCTTAGAGATCAGAATAGAAGCTATAAACTGATAGGGACCTTCTTGACTTGCCACGTGTATGTCGACGGTTGGATCGCACTATATGGATACGTTGGTTTTGAGAGACGGGAAGTAGAAAATTAATAATTTTGAAAACCATGAGACTGATTGTGAGGGTTCATAAATTTCCTACAAGGGTTTTGTTCGTAGTGCTAGTATTTCTCTCGGATAATAAGATAGGACTGTTTAAGTTTAGAAGAATCCTTAGAAATTAAGTTAAGTTAGCATGTATAAGAGAAGAGATTGAATTTCAAATTGTAATCAGGATAGATCAATAGCTTTCAAGTCCTTACTAAATTTTCTTTTGGTCTTATCAGGAATAATTTAAATATAGTCATTTAAAATGAGGTTCCTTGATGTATATTTTTTGCTGGTGATATTGTTTTGATAGATAAGACAAAAGCATGGATTAACAAGAAGTTGTAGTTACGGAGATCAATCTTGGAATCAAAATGTTGTAAGATAAGTAGAATGAAGAAAAATATTATATGGTGTGTAACTTTAGTCTCTAGGACCGATAATGAGGGAGTGAATTGATGAAGGAAATATACAAAGTGACTATTTTAGGTATCTAGGCTCAATCATAAAAAAAGAAATTGATGTAAAGGATGATGATGTTACATAGAGAATTAAAAAAGGATGCATGAAGAGGAGAGGTCGTTTGGAATGTTGTGTGATCGATGTATTCATTGGAATAAAAATTTTATAGGATAATCATCCGACCAGTTATGGTGTATGATGTGTAATGTTGGACAGTTAAGAAGCATTATATAGATAAACTCAATATGACTGATGATATGAAGATGTTGAGATTGATATGTGATAAAACTAAGAAGGATAAAGTAATGAATGATCATATTAGAGCTGATTTGGGAGTGATTGTGATACATGATAAGCAACGAGAAATTCGTTTGATGTGGCATGGCTATGTTCAATAGAGGCCTTTAAAAACTCCAGTACAGAAGAGTGATTTGATACAAATTAAAGGAACTACAAGAATAAAAGACGTACCTAAAATGACTCTATGTTAGGATAGACATTCATAACTTAGGTTTTGTATCAAGTATGATCTCGAAAAGAACTGATTGGAGGGTAAAGATCTATGTAAATAACCCAATTTAATTGTGATAACACTTTGTTATTGTTGTTGTTATTATAAGGTAGGATTATCAAGCCTTATTGTCTTGTGGTGACTGTCAAGCTAATAAGACCCTTTTTGTACAACAACAACAACAACAACAACAATAATAATCATAATAATATTGGGTATTGCCTAAGCCTGTCTGCGACGAGTTTGGGCTTCCAAAGCCCATCTAGCCCATTTTATTAAATTATTATTTTTATTCTCTTTCATCTGGATTCTCTAGGCATTAGACACGTGGTCAGTTATGAACCCAGACCCATAAATGGATCATGTGGTCTCATATAACCAAGACGCTCCATTACGAGATCAAAACCTTTAGCATATTAACGATATCATTTCCTGTTTTTGAAATCTTCATAGTTTTGATTTCTGATTTAATAGATTGCATGGATAAGAGCGGAAGCCAATAAGAGATAAAAAGGAGAAGCAAAGTGCAAGAGCGTTGTTGGCTTGTGAGAAAATTAAATTGGAGGTGGTGATAAGAGGTGCGACTTAATCTCTATTTCATTCAATATCACAGGCTCCTCTCTCTCTCTCTCTTTCTCTCCCTCAAAAGAAACCCTATAAACATCCATGTACGACTTTCAGATCGTATTCAAATGCATGCATGGAAGTGGGTAGGCTTCAGAATGATTCTCCACTACAAAGAACAAACCTACTGTTAATGTTCTTTACTGTTCTCTTCTGTGGTGAAAAGAGGAAGAAAGCTATTTCCGTTCTACATAACCATAAGGGTTTTATGGTAGGGGCCCAAGTTATGTAATTTGAGGGTTTTTTTTGGGTGTCTGACATGATTTGAGATTGGATTCACTTGGTCTTACTACTTGAAAGTCAACACCCCTGTATATATATAGCAATGGACAAGGAAGAAGAAGACCATTCAGTAAGCTCTCTCTCTCTCTCTCTCTCTCTCTAGTATTTCTGTGTCCATGTTTTTCCTGGAACATCAATTGTTGCAGGGGGGTCTCCCTTCCAGCTTTACATCCTTGGATTGCACCCTAGACCATCATCATCAGCAACAGCAGCTCAACAACACTGGAATGGTGGACTACATGTTTAGCAACCCTTCACCTCAACAAGCATCACCAGGTTTCTGCAGTGCCTCATCTCTAGACAGATTAAGTTTTGCCGATGTGATGCAATTCGCCGATTTCGGACCCAAGTTGGCCTTAAATCAGACCAAGATCTCTGATGGAGATAATGGAATTGACCCAGTTTACTTCCTCAAGTTCCCAGTTTTGAGTGATAAATTGCAGGACCAGAGTCTCATGATTCCTGAACCAGCAGTTGGTAGTATGGAAAGTCAGGCAACAGTTGCTGAGGGAGCCCAAAGAGAGGAAGAAGAAGGTCAGGTTTCGGACACATCGGTGCGGCTTCGGATTCTTGAAGGAAGCCTCCAGAAAAGCCCTAGTGGTGAAGCTAAGAACCGGCGAAAGCGGCCAAGATCTATCAAGACCAGTGAAGAGGTTGAGAGCCAAAGGATGACTCATATTGCAGTTGAACGCAATAGAAGGAAGCAGATGAACGAGCACTTGAGAGTCTTGAGATTTCTCATGCCGGGTTCTTATGTTCAAAGGGTATTAGTTTCTTCCACTGTTTTATTTCTCTTGCTTTACACTATTATTGGTAGGGTTTCTGTATGATAATGAGTTTCTTAGATTGATTAGGGTTTGTAATTTTTTCATTGAAATAGTGAAAGCTTCTGCCATGGAGGTAGTCCATAATAGATGAATCACATAAAATCATTGTGTTCTTTGTGTGTTTGATTTCTCTTTTTCTTCTACCATAGTTCTTATGTTCAAAGGGTATTAATTTTTGGTTTTCTCTCTCTTGCTTTCATGTGTTTTTGTTCAAATCTGATGTACTAAAACAAAGTAACAACATTGAAATAAAATTTGAGCTGTTGAGAACTGAGAATAAACTAAGTTTGTGTGAATTTATAGGGAGATCAAGCATCAATTATTGGTGGTGCAATCGAGTTTGTGAGAGAATTAGAGCAGCTACTTCAATGTTTAGAGTCTCAGAAACGGAGAAGACTCTATGGAGGTGGTGAGGCTCCAAGATCTACGGGAGATTCTCCTCTAGCAATTCCGCAGCCTCAAACTCCATTCTTTCCTCCTATCTCTCTTCCTAATGATCAAATCAAATTTGCAGACTTTGAGACTGGACTTCATGAGGAAACAGCAGAGAATAAATCCTGCTTAGCTGATGTTGAAGTTAAGGTTCTAGGTTTTGATGCCATGATCAAGATCCTTACTCGAAGAAGACCAGGACAGCTTCTCAAGACCATAGCAGCTCTTGAAGATCTGCAACTCTCTATCCTTCACACTAATATCACCACCATTGAACAAACAGTTCTCTATTCCTTTAATGTCAAGGTAACATTCCTTATCTATCTTGAGATATCAAAACTTCATTAATTAACAAATTAAATCTTGAGACACTAAAGTTAATTGTTGTTTTTATAGGTTTTGAGTGAATCAAGGTTTACTGCAGATGATATCGCGAATTCAGTCCAACAAATATTCAATTTCATCCATGCAAGTTGCACCACCAATACCATATGATGCAGAAACAAAACAAGTACTTTATCATCACATAGAAGAAATGGGATTTTACTTTCTAATGTGAATTTCTTTGGAATGAACCCATTTTGTTATGATTCTATCAATATTTATCTACAATTCTCAAGAACATCTTTTGTTTTCTTCTTGTGAGAGTTCTTGGTGGAGAAGAGAGGAAGATGGGTGGGGAAGAGGAAGCGTAGGAGGAGGATAGGAGACAAGCTTTGGGAATGGTGTTGTGTCATGTGTGGTTTGCAATGTACCTTCATGTATCATGTATAAGTGATGAGATTGTAAGGGTTGTGATACAGGTACAAGTGATGAGATTGCAAGGGTTGTGTAGGGTCAACGTATTGCAGAACTCTGTTGCTGTAGGTTGACTTGTCAGAGTTTTAGCTTAATTTGTTGGTATTAGGCTGCAGATGCTATTATAGAGCACGAGGTGGGGCCCATTGGGCCTTGGAGCCATGCATGTCTAGAGTGATCTGACCTACAGTCATGGACCTTTCCCTTTCCCTTGACCACCATTGACCTATTAGCCTTGGGAAACAGACAGGGAACGACCCTAAGAAATTGACCATGGCTGGAAACCTAGAGGAGTGGGTTGCTCTAAATCTGTACACAAAAATGGCCAACTGGTAAAGGGAACAAAGCCACTAAAATGGGTCGGCCACATGGATGAACTCAGTTCATATTGGACTGGTTGAACCACTTGGTTAAGACATTGGACCTATAAGAACAACAGTGCATGTAACATGTTCCACAGGGTTGAGCCCACATACCATACTAACCCAGTTGACTTATTGTCCTTTTTCATCAAATAGAAGTATAGAACTGAAGTTCACTGAAACAGTTACCAAAAAACAAAAAAAAGATCACTGAAACAGAGGATCCAAGGATACTTAGATGAATCTATCAATCATGTTCTGAGACAACCCTAGATCAGCAATATAAGCCATACAATTGTCTGGACCACTTACGTACAGAGTACTAACCTACTGGTGTCTTAATGAAATACCAGGATTTGGTTCGTCACAAGTTCAGAATAGTTCGGCTGGATGGCCGATACTGTCACTCCACCAGATTCAATAGTATGAGAGTTATTGTACGAAAAAGTAAAAAAAAAATTACAAAATAACTTAATAACTCTCATACCATTGGATCAGGTGGAGTGACAGGTGTCGGCCATCCAGTCAATATGGCAAGTCTCAAGTTCAACGAGTTGAATCCGAAATACCAATGGTTATGTTAAGGCACACTTGCCAACAAATTCTAATTGGACCACGTAAACTATCATCGAGTTTTGTTTTTTGACAAATTTTTTTTTCGTTTTTGGAGGTATTTGGTATCATTTATGGGTTTTTGTTTGTGTTTAAAATGAATTGGAATAATATATATAAGACCGATAAAGAGGTCAAGACAAATTTTTGTGTTTGGGCCATCAACTCTTTTTGGCCATTTATGCGTTGAAGTTAATGACCATGTATATTAAACCGATGGTATTCTTGACATTTCATAGTTTCTTAAAACAAAAATGGTTTTCAATCGTCAAATGGAAGGAGAAGGTTGATGTCGGCCACCTCAATGAACTTTTCTGGCAGTTAAAAATCCGGTCGGAAAGCTCTGATCAATTCTATTGGATATCAATGACAACATTTACAACCCAACAATGGCCACCCAACCTTTTACCAAAAATAATTGCTCTCAATACTCTTACCGTGACAATATATATTTGCTACAAATTTTACATTCTAAAGGATTCAATCTATTCGGAATTGAGCCAAATTTGTGGAGTAAATATATCTATTAATTTCTAGTAAGGATGTAAATGGATAGTCAAAAATCTGGATACGTGATTCGAATTCACATTAGTTTAGGGGAATCTGAATTCGAACAATCGGATTCGATTCAAATTCGGATAGCATGGGTCGGATTCGGATGCAGATTCGGATATTAGTCAAACGAATATGATTATATCCACTCCATTTACCCTAGTGTTAAGAAGCATATAACCTTATTGTTAATCCCAGGTAGTCACTGAGAGAGAGAGAGAGGGGGGGGGGGGGGGTGAATCAGTTCCCACAAAAATAATCCCACTGAGATGACCTGGCCTATTGCTTTGGACACTGGTGCCAAGAGTTGTTGTTCACTGTGTGCTGCCTTGAGTTGTCAAACGGATTTTTCTCACAACTAGTTTGTCAAACAAATTTCGTGCACACATTAACTACACACCCACAAGTATCCATACCAAGGATTTGGCCTGCCAAGTGTGTACACCCAGACTTGCAGTACACGGGCTTTTATTCTACACACATAGGCATCCATATATACATTCACAACACAAGATGTAACGTGGTTCACCAATCATATACTGTGATGGCTAGTCCATGGGGTAATACCCTAACGAAGGTTTCATATTATATCCAATACGCAACTATAATAGGTGGAGTTCAACTATTACAATAGCGAGGTGCCACACCACCAGGATAAGACGAGCTACAACTCGAATACGAGCTACAACCACAAGTCTGCTAAGCCTCAACCAAGAAGACTAAAAATACATGAATATTTTGATTACGAACCCTTTCCACTAAGCACATACATCATAATGAGGGTTTGTGTGAGAAATTACCTTCCCGGCGTAATCACTCCTTCTGTGGAACACTCTAATGAGCTTGTTCACCACTTCTAATGGCCATTCATGCCATTTCTTCCCACTACAGCTTCTATGAAGACTCAATAAACACTCACTTCACTTTTCTTCAGCTTTACGGAAGTATTAATGGTCAATAGGGCAAGGTGGAAGGCTCACACCACTCTCGAAGTACACTTTCAATGGATTTTTGAGCATAATGGCACCTTAGTCCGAACCAGAGTTCTCCTTCACTGTTTCATTGAGTTCACCTTCATAAATGAGGAAGATAGGAATTTGAATCACTTAGATCGGAGCTCGGACGACCAAGATATTGTCGATCAAACTTTGGCCGCTCAGATAATTTGAAAAGGAATCTTTAGAGTTGCTTCCATGCGCCACACCATACCTTATCGCCACCTCCGCTGACATGTCGTCCGCATTGTAGAGCACCGATTGGCTCAGACGAAATTTCTCTCTCATAGCCGTTGGATTGAATAAGAAAGAGCGGGATTGCTTCTGGGCCATTCGATCTGACTTCATCGCGTCAGGTGCGATCAGAAACCTTCGTAGCCACTGGATTGGCATCAAGCGCAGCAGCGTATTAGACACGCGCCACACCGAATTGCTTGCATACCTTCATTCTACGCGGCTTACCTTTCAAAGTTGTGCCCAACCAATGAGAGACGTGTCAAGAGGATCTTGACGTGATCTCTGCGCTACACCATAGCCCGCATTGATCTGAGACACCGAATCAAGATCTTCATCACGTGGCTTGATCTGAGCCTTCAACATAGAATCTTCTTCTTTCTGCCTTGACCAAGATACCCTCCTCTTTTGGCCAAATGGCCTCTGTAACTTTTGTTAAAATTGACTTAGAGACATTTTTCCAGTAGGGTCCTAAGGAGCCTGTTCATTGAGGAAATTTGTCAAACACCTCATGGGTGTTGTTGCGAGGGACGTGCGTGAGCTCCTTGCGCCCGCGGCACTTTTGAGGCTGCTGGTGGTTGGCCTTGCGAGGTTGGCTGTGTGCTGGCCTTGTGAGGCTGGCTGCTTGTTGGCCTTGCGAGGCTTGCTGTTGGCTGGCCTTGGCCATGCTGGCCTGGGCTGGTGCCAAGGTGGCAAGCCACATCATGTGGGACCCACATGACCCACTTTCTCTCTCCTCATTTCTCTCTCTTATTTCTCTCTCGTCTTTCTCTCTCTTCTTCAGATGCTTTCTATATGCTGGAGAGCTGGAAAAATGCTACAAACACTGCCATTATGCATTGGTCTTCATGGAGACTACCCATACTGCCACTTCACTGCTCACATACACTGCCATGGTTGCCAACAATGATAACACACTTGGAACTGCCCATGAATTGCCAATATCTGCTCAACACTGGCCAAGGTTCCAACACTTACATTTTAGATTGTTAAGATGCATATAGCCTTAATGTTTATATACCCATTTAAGGTTTTGTCTCTTATTTTCTTAAGGTTGGTTGTCCATTTGTTTTAAACTTTGGTTTTCTCTCATTTTCCTTGCAATATGTATTCTAATCGGATTTTAACCAGATCCTCGGTTAAATTTTGGATTTGAATTTAGTTTTTATACATCCATCGAATTTCAGATAAGATTCAGATAGGGTAGTTGGTAAATGGATTTGGATAGTGCTGTATCCAACTCAAATTCAATCTGTTTATATCCCTAGTTTTTAATCCTTGGACCAGTAGCTCGTGTAGTAAAAAAAAAAAAATTATAGTTACCCATGATCATGTTAACATGGAAATCCATTGGGCTCTAAAATGCATGTGCAGTAATAAAATATATAGTAAAGCTGAAGGGAGGGTTTTGTATACAATCAACCAACTGCAAGATTTATACTTGAGTCATCAAGCTGAAGGGAGGGTTTTGTATGCAATCAACCAACCACAAGATTTATACACCTATCCATTAATACATTTCTGATTTCCTACTCTACTATTTCTTATATTTTGTTGATCTACTATTGTTGTCGTCTTGATCTGCTATAAATACCTATCGATCAAATTTTTACATATTTTGTTGATCAAATTGATCCATTAATACAAAAATTTTGTTGATCAAATCTGATTTTCTTTTGATCTGACCAGTCCATCAATTCAAATCTGATTTTCTAGTTCTGTCCTGTTCTGGGTGGTAGCCATAACCCAACGAAATTCTTGGATCTCTCCCATCTCAGAGCTTTCATATGCTGCATCGCATGGAAGAATAGGCTTCCATTATCGAAATACCGGGTTATGTTTTGAAGTTTTTTTTTTACTGTTTTCGATGATTTGCTGATTTCTGCCATATGCTGTTGATATCGAAACATTGCTACTGATCTGTTTGCTTGTTCCAGTGCTCGATGCTTGCTGCTTTTTTTCTTTTTTTCAGAAATTGATTCTTGATGGCTGGTTTGAAGATCTCGATATCTGCTGCCCCATATTTTTCAGAAATTGCTACTACTTTGATTGGCTGTTACAAAGACTGATCTGCCCTTCATACTACTATTTTTGGTATTGCTTGTTGCTGGGATTAATTCATCCCTTAAGATTTTGTTTGCTGTCTGCCCATTATCGAGATCATAGATCTGTGGCTTCCGTCTCTGTTTTCAGCCCAAGGAAGAAGATGACTCAAGTCACGATATGAAGTAATCATCTCCCATTATTTCCTGGAATATCCCTGAATGATATACATAATTCTGGTTTGTCCTATTTTCACCACTTCTTCCAAATTTAACTTGTTTTTTTTTTTGTTGAGAAGAATGGATAATAACCAGAAGAGACATACTGTTTTGGTTCGCCCAGAACAGTAAGAACCAGAAATAAAGAAGCTTGGGACCCACAGTATTTCGTTAACTCTAACAATTTCTATTCCTATCCATACTATTATATAGGCAACTAACAGCTCTTCTAACAGATTCAGTCACAACTAACTATAGTTCCTTACAACTCCTACGTTCATTCAGTTACAATGCATGGCTCATGCTCATGCTTGTGTATACGTGAGCTCAGACATAATCCTTGAGGGCATGCGTCTTCTCTCTGTGACGACGTCCCTGATGTAACTCAGATGGTTCAGACGAGTCAGCACAATCTCCTGGTTCAGTTGGCTCGGCTATCATAACATTACCACCCCCATGTCCTCAAGGTTCGCCTAAGGGTAAATTCGGCGGAAGAGTGTGACGTCGACCCATGAGGCCTCTTCTAGAGGAATATCCAACCATTGTACAAGAACTTGAGGAACCCAGCTTCCTTGTGGACGGATGTTCCGGCGGATAATGATGGCTACTGGTGTTGGTTCGGCTCAATCGTTTAAAGCATGCAACGACAACTGAACCAGTGTAGCTTTTCCGAGAAATGTTTTAAGCTGGGACACATGGAACATTGGGTGAAGACGGCAAAAAAATCCTCTCCCGCCCACCTGCCGTCTGCCAAGGGTGGGATTTCAGTCGGCCCACCTCCCCATGTATTGGTAGGCGGGCCGACTGATCCCCAGCCCTTGGATCAGCGGCAGGAACCTCCTGCCGCGGGAGAGGATTTCTTTCCGTGAAGACGTGCCTATGGGGGAAGATCCAGCTTATACGCCACCTTTCCGATATGTGACACCACTCGGAATGGGCCAAAAAAGCGTCGACCAAGCTTCGGGTGGGCTTGCTATGATACAGAGAGCTGTCGGTAAGGTTGCAGCTTAACAAAGAGTAGATAACCCACCTTGTATTGTCGATTGGATCGGCATTTATCAGCCTAAGACTTCATATGCCCTTGGGCTGGGCTCTTTCTAGATTGATCTTCAGAGTACGTAGGATATTGTCACGATGGTGAGATCGTGTTCAATGGCTTCGGTAGACGAAGAACCCAACAAATACTAACTGATGGTGGGACGATGACGCCCTATAAGGCATAGAAGGGTGTCATACTCGTGGCCGTATGGTAGGCTGTGTTATACCAACACTCAGCCCATGGCAAGAAACGGGCCCATTGGTGCGGCGTATTGAGCACGAAACTCCGGAGGTACATTTCGAGGCAGCGATATTTAACGCGCGCTTCAGATTGTCCGTCAGTCTATGGGTGGTATGCAATACTCATGCCTAAAGTCGTACCATACAACCGGAATAGCTCTTGCCAAAAGAGGATCGCGATCACTAACGATGGACTGCAACAACCCATGAAGACGGACAATATTTGTGACAATACATCAACAACTTTCAAACTTGTATAACTAGGATTCAACCGACAAAAATGTGCATATTTGGAAAGCCTATCCACAACCACAAGAATAACTGTTTTACCCGAAGATGCCGGCAGTCCGGCGATGAAATCCATAGCTGTATCTTCCCACACCTGGGTTGGAATGGGTGAGGGACACTTGGGTTGGAATAGGGGAGGGTTGAAATAGACCATCGGGGGAGGAGGTGAGTGCTTTAACCTGCTTACATATTTGACACTTGGCGACATAGTGTTTCACCTGTGATTTGATACCCTTCCAGAACACGTTAGAAGAAAGCCAAGCATATGTCCTTAAAAATCCTGCATGTCCACTCGTTGGAGTTGAATGGTATTCTTTTAATAGCATTTCTCTGAGACTAGAGTCAAGTGGTATGTACAACATATTCTTGTAAAACACGAGTCCATCCCTCTGTGTGCAAGGGACACGAGTCCATCCCTCTGTGTGCAAGGGACTGTAGCACTGGTGTAAGATCTGCACTCCATTAATTCGGTCTAGTATGAGTTAACGTGTCGTGATAGATCTTCTCATTATAATTGGGTCAGAAGAGATAGTTGAATGACAAATCAAGGGTTCAGGTACGAAACAGACAACTTTAACCTTTGTCCGGTCTGACCGGTCGAGATTGTCCCGTCTCACGTATTGTGCCATCGGACAAGCTTAAATCAGAGTCCAAGTTAAAGAAAGTTTCTTAGTTTGATTAGATAAGGAGAGGACAACATTGCCCTCTATATATAAACTCTATTCCTCTACTTTTTCTCACTTTTTGATCAGTTACATAATACATAAATTCTATCTCTTTGATTAGATGTTCTGTCTTTATCAAAAAAAAAAAAAAAAAAAAAAAGAAGAAAAAGAAATTAGATACTCTATTTGTATTTTTTTAGTATCAAATTAAATAATAAATAATTATTCTCCATGTAAAACAATAATAACTGATCATGGAATTTTTTTTTTCTTAGAAAAATATATTCAAAAGTAAACCCTCCAAAAAAGGAAAAAGATGATGGAAACTATAAACTTACAACCTTCTGAGAGAATAATTCATTATAACTAAGATTCCCCAGAGAATAATTCATTATAGCTAAGATTCCCTATTAATATATATGCCATCATACTAAAGAATAAAATGCAAGAAAAAAAATATCTAAAAAGGGATCATATTTATTCGAACAGAAGAGAGAAGGGGAGAGTAGTTTAAAAATGAAAAAAATATAGATGCAAAGATAATGTAATTCATGAAACACTCGCACCTATGACCTAACAGACTAAAGTGTACTATTGTGAATGAGGAGTCTCAAAATATGTTTTAAATGATCCATTTTGATTTAAAAAAAAAAAAAAAAAAAAAAAAAAAAACCCATTAGGAATATAAATCAAAATTAAAGGAAAAAGAGCCTGTAGTTTGGCGATTCTTTTTCACATCCAATCACATAGTTAAAATTTTTTCCCCTATGACCATGTGGGCCCCTTCTGGTGATACCAGTTCATGCTCGTTATCTTCCAAGCCGACAACTTATCGTACCCTTTCCCTAAGATTAAATACAAAGATTCCCTTTATATTGATAACATTAGAAATAACAAAGGAAGGTGTATTGTCTACAGTAAACATTTGTACAATGAAATTTTATATAATGGAAAAATTTCCATGTATGACCGTACATACACATTATACATGTTACCATCAGACCATTAAGTGGACCCCTCAAATAAATACCATTTTTACCCCTGTAAAAGAATTGTGCGATCGTGCATGGGATTTACATCGTCTCCTCCCAGTGGTTCTGGGAGGACAGTGGCAACCTATCATGGATGGTTGCCACGTGAGTCTCGGTGAATTCGAGATCCACATTCGAGCCAACACCCAGCCGACAAGCCAAGCCGACAGAAGGTGTTGGCTCGGACGTGGGTCTCGGATTCACCGAGAGCCACGTGGCAACCATCCGAGATAGGTTGCCACTGTTCTCCTAGAACCACTGGGAGGAGACGATGTAAATCCTGGACGCCTATCCCTTATATACTAAATACTTATGACAAATTTTCTTTTATAAAATTATAATTCGTTTCAGGCTCAACTATGGTTATTACACCAAGACCCTCGGTGAGCTCGGGTAGGGGTTTATTCTTTAAGCAACCAATGTTACATTCGGAAACTTAGAAGAAAAACAATTTTCCATGGTTCAAATATTGGAATCGGATCAGCAATCCGTATCGGTATTGAGAGTGGCCAATTCAATCCCTATTTTTTTTTTTTTATTATGGATCAGGTGCCAGTTGTTAGTGTACCATTGGATCCGTACATCGATTCAATCTAGATCAGTTTTGACATGACCGATATTGTGTCCAATACCTAGATTTAGAACCTTGCTCCAATATCACATCGTGTCGAAAAGTTTTTCAATTCTTCAAATCATCAGTGTCAATGAAGAAAAATATAGTTTGGGGACATTCGCCAAAGAACTTAAGCCATTGTTTATATGCTTTTTAGGTGGTGGTATATAGGGTAAAACATTTTAAACCAGAATGGCTTGATAAGTTTTTTAAGGTGGCTCAAATATTTGTTATATGGATTATCATATCAAATTAATTTTGTGGATAAGGAGACGGCAAGGTTCCTCACTATATGGAAAATTTTAGCCCAAATAGGGTTTGCCAATTGGCAAAATAGAAAGATTTGAATATTCAAGGAAATATAAGAGTGTATTATAGTGGTCGAAGTATCGTAGGCATAAGGGTGTCAACGGGCCGGTCCGGGTCGATTTTGGTCCGGACTGAATCGGTGTCGGGTTTTATAAGCCCAGCCAAAAACATGTCCATTAAGAGTTCGGGCTGGGTTGGGCTGCGCTGGACACAATAACTAACGGGTTGGTCCGGTGTCGATTTGTTATCGGGTTGGGCTTATTGAGGTGATTTCGGACTGATTCGGGCCGGATCGGGCTTATCAAGCTTATCGGGCCAATTTTATATGTAAGATATATTGCCTATTTTATTATTTCTATTTATAAAATTAGCATCATTCTTTCTATATGTATGTAATTCAATAAATTGTAACAATTAACATACTTTTTTCAACTATAGATTCATATAATCTTTCGGATCAAGAAGTGAACTATAACAGTGTAATATAATCATCAAAATTTAAAACCACAAAAATTAAGAAATTGGGCCCGGATGAACCTTACCGGTGTTTGGGCTAGTTCGGGCTTCTTAACGGGCGGTCCGGTCTGATTTCGGTCTGGACTGAAACGGTGTCGGGCTTTACAAGTCGAGACCGAAACCTGTCCATTAAGGTTCGGTCCAAGCTGGGTTCGGGTTATTTCGGGCCAGCTCGGTCCGTGCTATTGGGTCGGGTCCATTTTTGACACCCTTACGTAGGCATATATGAACATATAAGGGGATGCATGCTAATTAGGGTCTGACACACGGGAATATTTGATTGAATTAGGGTCTGCCGAATTAGGGTCTAACATATGACATCTAGCTAACTCAAATCATGTATTATCTATCCAACTATCAAATTACCACATCATCATTCTACGTGGCACAATGAAAATAAGCTGTAGTGATAAGTGGGCAGCCCATATGTGATTTAGAGGGTAAGCCGCCTATTCTTTAAGTTTACCCTAGCAACTCATTTCCACACATGCCAACACATTTGTTTGCTATAGATGCAAATTAGATCTACTGTTCCAATAAATTAGCAGCAGCAAAATGAGGATGAGAGATCTTGATTCAAACAATGGGGAACTCAAGATCAGGTATAACCCAAATTGTTTCATGCATATTAGAAAATAGGCCTCATTTGGAATCTAAGCATGACTTTATATGGACTCAATGCCTCATGTCTTGGTTGCAAGCAAGATTTGAATGGGCGAACATCTGGCAAGTTGGGAAGGCTGGAGAGGAACCCCAAACCTAAACCCATACTGAGGTATGGAAAGCTTGGTATTAGGTATTCAGATTGAATATCTGTATCGGACGTTATGTATCGGTTTCAGTAGTGATCAATTTCAATAGGGTAAATTACACAGACACCCCCTCTATTATTGTGAAAATACACGGAATTACCCTACTTTTACAAAAGTTACACAGAATACCCCCCTAACAATGTTATCATACAATCTCACTCCTACCGTTACTTTCAACTTATTAATTGGGTTAATTACATAGACACCCCCTCTACTGTAGTGAAACTACATAGAACTATCCTGCTTTTATAAAAGCTACACAGAATACCCCTCTAACAATCCTATCATACAATCTCACCCACACCGTTACTTTTAACTTAATGGCAGAGAGTCAAAATTTTTTAAGACAAAAATACCCTTACTAAGTGCATTTTTGAAAATGGAAAAGAAAATAAAAAAATCACAAAAAAAAAAAAATATTAAAAATGAAGTTGAAAAGTTTTGATGGTAAAAAAGTTTTTTAGCATCTAAAAAGAATAAACCTTTTTAAAAAAAAAATTTGTCTAAAAGACACTTAGTAAGGGTATTTTTGTCTAAAAAAAATGTAACCCTCTTCCATTAAGATAAAGTAACGGTGTGGATGAGATTGTATGATAGCATTGTTAGAGGGGTATTCTGTGTAGCTTTTGTAAAAACAGGGTAATTCTGTGTAATTTCACTACTGTAGAAGGGGTGTCTGTGTAATTAACCCTTTTTTTAAAGATGAAAATACCCTTCAAAAAGCAAAGAGAGAACCGTAACTGCGGCATTTCTCAGGTACTCCTTTGTTCTCGTTTTCAAACCCAACCCCAAGCTTGTTGCCGATTTCATTGCCCATTCTCAAATCCTTCATCTCTGCAAATCAAAATTCTCCACCACAAATTTCAGAACCAGGGGAAGCTATGATTAATGAATTTTGAGGTGAGAGCGGAAGAAACGGGCCTCCTCGACAATGAACGCAACGAAAAGAGCAATGGCTGAAGCTGATGAGAGACATCCAAACAAAACCATGAGTATAAGAGCCAAAACAAACCCATTCTTCCTCATTACTCCAACATACTCAAGAATCCACAAGAAAAAAAGAAAATCTCGAATAAGAAGATTCCATTTCCAGCTCTGCTGCATCCTCAGAAACCTGATAAGCTCATCTGGGGAGGTACTCCGTCTTCAATTCCCATTATTTTATAGATTTTCCCCTTCTTGAGTTTACCAATTCAGAGAACATATCTTTGAAATTAAATGGGTGGTTTGGTTATTAATGGTTAATTTGTTAGACATACTATAACATGAGTCGAATTAAAGTAAGTAAACATACTCGGATCCATATAGTTTGGAGAAGAAGAAGTTCCACAAAGAGCTTTAATTCTCTGCTAGTCTTGTCTGCTCCCTTTTCAGTATATGTGAACGATTGCCAATTATGAGAATTGACCATCTATATAAAGACAGGGAGCAGAGACTAACCCTGTTAAGAAGGGTAATTTGGTCTTTCCCATAATCGGACCAAATTACCAGAAGGTCCCCAAACAATTACACATTAAGGTGGATTAATTGGAACCCTCCCATAAAGGGTACCATCGAATCACAGTCGTCCATTCAACACCTTTCCACTAATCCTACCCACACAATGTCTGGTGCAAGCCCATACATGATGAAAACATTACATTCTCCCACTTGGGCTGCAACAGAATATTGCTTCAACCATGGATTAGAAAGATTGTGATCACATATAGGAAGTGTTGAAAGTAACTCACCTTAACCATACACCCTTGGACCAAGTAAGAACATACACCCAATCGTAAGTGTTATCACGTCTTAAGTCAACGTGGAACACTACACGTCAAAGTGCTTGCACCCTTACCCACTTTTGAGCTACAGATAGTGTAAAAACTAGAGTATAGAATTTTCATGTCTCAATCATCAAACATGTCAAATCCAAATTAGTCCAGACTTTCAACTGAAGTCATTAGCTACTCCATCATTTAGAGTTCACTGGAATCATTCTTGACATGGCAAACTGCCACTAGAATTACCAAAATAGCTATTTCATATAGAAACACACTATAAATACTTCACACTGAAGTATCATGGGATTGGATCCATAAATCCCATCACACTAGCCCAAGTTCTCAAACAGAGTAACTCTACTAGTTAAGTGTACCTATACATACAACCTTTAAAAATGAGGAAGGTAACACATGAAAACTACCTCTACTATCATTCGAGGTTTGCCTTTACTCTCATTCAAGGCTTGCCTTTACTATCATTCAAAGCAAAATATGTACAAAAATAATAATAATAATAAACACTGCCTGTGTCTATAAACTGTATTCCCACTAACAAAATATATCCAGGGATTCAACTAATCCCATACCAACAACATGCTCTTGAAAAACATTTATAGCTAAAGCTTTTGTTAGTGGATCAGCAATCATGATATTCGTAGAGATTTGTTCAATAGAAATCACAGACTCTTGAAACTTCTCCCTAACAAAGAAATACTTTATGTCAATGTGTTTTAAACCAGAAGTACTCTTGCTATTCTGAGAAAACTGCACTGCAGCAGAGTTATCACAATACAACTTCAAGGGTCTGGATATGAAATCAACCACCTAAAGACCTGAAATGAAGTTCCTCAACCATAGAGCCTGAATTGTGGCTTCATAACATGCCACATATTCTGTGTGCCCATTAGAAGAAACAGTAATCGTTTGCTTCACACTCTTCCATGATACTGCGCCACCAGCCATCATAAAAACATAACCAGATGTTGACTTTAGATCATCTGGACATCTAGCATAACCAGAATCTAAATATCCAATCACTTCAAGAGTATCAGCCCGTCTGAAGGTAAGCATGAGGTCTCTAGTCCCCTTAAGATACCTCATGACCTTTTTCGCTGCCACCCAATGAGTCCACCCTGGATTACTCTGGAATCGTCCAAGTACACTGATAGCAAACGCAATATCAGGTCGAGTACAAACCTGAGCATACATAAGACTACCAACAACAGAAGCATATGGTATGTCTTTCATCTGAGCCCGTTCAACTTCATTCTTTGGACAATTAGATTTGGTGAATTTATCGCCCTTTGTAATAGGAGTCTTCGTGGAGGCACAATTAATCATGTTAAACCTCTGCAATACTCTATCAATATATGTTCTTTGTGACAATCCAAGAACACCACATGACCTATTACGAAGAATCTCTATTCCCAAAACATAGGATGTGTCACACCCCAATTCTGCACTATTCAGAATGATGTGATGAACCGCTAATAAACCAACGATTCAACCAGGATCTCAAATAGGCTATCCCCGCGTTATCTAAACTTACACACATCCGTAATCATAATCAGAGTAAATACACAATAGCGGAAGTCTTATAATAACATGAACTGAGAAACTAAAATGATATTAATAATTTAATAACAAATTATTCTGTTTTCAACTGAGACATAAATATTTAAGTACCAAATACATGTCTTAATAAATCCAATAAAGAAACCTATAAAATATCTAATCAAATACACATGAGTTGCACTCGCAAGAGGAGTCGTGTGTATCCACTTCAACTTCAGCTTCCATCGCCGCTACGTTCCCGTATGCTGGAGCATTCATATAATCTTCAACGGTATAACCTGCATCATCAACTAAAAATATTCAACGTCGAGGGGTGAGCACACATCACGACTCAATGAGTAGCCAAAACAATGCAACAATACATATGCATGCAAATCAATTTATATCTTTGGTCTGGTATATAAGTTTGCAGTATGCAATAGAAAGGTTTAGGCAGCCAAAGGTCGCATTTATTGACCCCGCCTCTATACACGAGTGTGTGACGTTACCCGAAGATCACGTTTATCGTCAACTAACATGCACCCAATCATGAACATTATATAACAAAGGTTACGTTTATTGCTATATAGTGCCATACCAACACGTAAGCCCCTGTTAGCGAGGGCTACAAATTGGGCTCGCAATTAACCAATCCTAATGCCAAAAAGTATATCCAAGGTCTCACCCCAGCATCCCTCAGAATGTCCATAGAGATAGAGCTAAGGCCCCCCGGTAGAGTCAGAGACTACAATGACCGAGACCACCTCCCCTGATACTCTACGACACAATAGTTCTGCTAAAATAATGGCGATACGACGATGCTAATGCACAAGACTTGAGTTAGAGATAGAGCTAAAGTGCTGAAACCCACCAAAGGTTAACGTTTATTGACGTTCTCATCACACCTCCCTTGATACTCGCTTGCATCAAGTACATCAACCACACACATACAAGCACATGCCTATTCCTATCATCATCATCATCATCATGTTATAAACAATAAAGTAAATATGCATGAACAAATAATAAAAATATTGGATGACATGCTGTATGCACATTATAAACATATTCGCATAGAATCAAGCATGGCATATGACTCAAGAAATAGAAAACAGTTTTGTTATTAACCAATTTAGTTTGGAGTTCTGGTTCCTCACCTTAGCTTGCTAATAGATACTTTTCCAAGCTTTAGAATCACCTTTACAATGTTATTATATTCCTAGAAGACCTAACAAAGTCGATAGAATATAATTAGAATAAATTCCAGATTTAAAAACCATTCTGTTAACTGAGGGTCGGAGGTAGGGTCGGAGTCCTGATCGACCCTGGGTGCGACCCTCCCCAAGGAACACCTAGGGTCGGATGGTCATCGACCCTCGGTGCGACCCTCTGTGCACTTTGGTCCAATTCCCTCTTTTAATCCATTCTTCATGTTTAGAATCCTATGGCATGCTCCTACATTCCATTCTACATGCATTCCATGGTCTGAAACCATGTATACCCCACCTAGATAGCTTTCATGCATTCTTCTATGGTTTTCCATGGAAACCTAACCATAGATTGATGGTTTGGGTTTCTCCGAGATCACATTCTCAACAATAACTAACCTAAGGTCTGTAGAAACTCATGGAATTAGTATCCATACCTGAGAAGATTACTTTTTCCCTAAAATTCTTCTCCTTTTTGCTAAGTTCTCTTCCTTGCCTTTCTTCTTCCTCTTTTCCTTCTCCTCTCTTTCTCTCAATTCAATTAGGGTTGTGAAAGGAGTGAAATTGGCTTAGGGACGTCCTTTAAATAGAGTAGGAACATCCTAAAATAAGTCCCTTTGAGATTAGGAAAGAATCCCCATCGAAAATTAAGAAATTTCCTAATTTTATTTTCTTACGGCAACCGAGGGTCGATGGGAGGGTCGATGATCCCGTCGACCCTAGGGTCCTAAGCTGTCTGACCCTCCCTTCAAAACTGAGGGTCTAACTTTCTGTTTTGGGAGGTCCGACCCTGCTTAGTTGGGTATGCGACCATTCCCCTATTTTAAGTGTTTTTGGGTCGATTTGATACCTGGGATCTCGATCTCCTTCACGCCCTTGGTCCATTTGACTCGACCATGATGGGTAAACCTGGTTCAAGGTGGTAAGACCGGGTTAGATTGACACGGGTCTTACAGGATGCCTCACCAAGATCCTTCATATTGAAGTGGTTAGACAACAATCTCTTTGTCTCATGTAGCATACCTTTATCATTACTGGCTAAAAGAATATCATCTACATAGAGAACTAGGAAGATAAATCTACTCCCACTGATCTTAAGGTATATACATTGATCAACAACATTTTCTTTGAATCCAAGAGATGTAACAACTTGGTCAAACCTCAAGTACCATTGTCAAGGAGATTGTTTCAAGCCATAAATAGACCTTTTGAGTTTACATACCATATTCTCATTATCAACTTCATGAAACCAGGAGGTTGTAACATGTATACTTCCTCTTCTAAGACTCCATTAAGAAATGCAGTCTTTACATCCATCTGATGCAGCTCTAAGTCAAATTGTGCAACCAATGCCATAATTATCCTGAAAGAATCCTTGGTGGACACTGGAGAGAAAGTTTCTGTGCAATCTATACCTTCCTTTTGACTGAAGCCTTTTGCTACAAGTCTGGCTTTGTAACGCTCAATTTCTCCTCTAGCATTCCTTTTGGTCTTAACACCCACTTACAACCAATTGGTCTGAAACCCTTGGGCAATTCAATTAGGTCCCAAACCTCATTAGTTTTCATAGATTCTAATTCATCATGCATGACATCCATCCACTGAGAACAATGTGCACTATCAATAGCCTGTTGAAAGGAAACAGGATCTGTCTCAGCTCCAATGTCATATTCATGCTGTCACACCCCAATTTTGCACTATTCAGAATGGTGTGATGAATCGCTAATAAACCAACGGTTCAACCAGGATCTCGAGTAGGCTATATCCATGTTATCTGAACCCCATACATTCACATTCATAATCAGAGAAAATATATAATAGCGGAAGTCTTATAGTAAAACGAACTGAGAATCTATTGTGATATTAATATTTAAATAACAAGTTATTCTGTATCAACTAAGACATAAATAAATATCAAATACATGTCTTTAATAAATCCAAATAAAGAAAACTAGAAAAATATCTAATCGAATACACATGAGTTGCACTCGCAAGAGGAATCATGTGTATCCACTTCAGCTTCAACTACCATCGCTGCAATGTCCCCGTACTCTGGAGCATTTATATAATCTTCAACGATTGTACCTGCATCATCAACTAAAAATATTCGACGTCGAGGGGTGAGCACACATCATGGCTCAGTGAGTAAACAAAACAATGCAACAATACATATGCATGCAATTAATTCATATCTTTGGTCTGGTTTTACGTTTGCATTGTGCTATAGAAATGATAGGTGGCTGCCGCACCTCTATGCACGAGAGTGTGGATATGCCCGATGACTCTCACCGTCGCCCAAAGCACCCAAATAAATATTGTACAACGAAGGTCACATTTATCGATGCACAACTCCATACCAACAAATGAACCCCTGATGGCTAGGGCTGCAAACGGGGCTCGCTACTAACCAATCCTAATGTCAAACAATGTATCCAAGGCCTCACCCCAGCATCCCTCAGAGCACCCGTAGAGATAGAGCTAAGGCCCCCCGGTAGAGTATAGGACTCAAGGACCGAGACCCTCCTTGATGCCCTACGTTGCAATAGTTCTGCTAAGGTAATGGCGATACGACGATGCTAATGTACAAGATTTGAGTCAGAGATAGAGCTAAAGTGTCCGGATCAAACATCGCATAACACCTCCCCTGATGCCCTACTCGCATCAAGCACACTAACCACACACAAACATTCACATGCCTATTCCTAGCATCAACTCATCATCATCATGTTATAAGTAAACAAAGTTAAATATGCATGAACAATAATAGTAGGAATATTGGATGACATGTTGAATGCACATTACAAGCATATTCACATAGAATCAAGCATAGCATTGGACTCAAGAAAATAAAAGTAGTTTATTATTAACCAATTAGTTTAGGTCTCGTTTCCTCACCTTAGTTTGTTAATAGATCCTCTTTCAAACTTTAGAATCACCTTTATAATGTTATTATATTACTAGAAGACCTAACAAAGTTGATAGAATTTAATTAGAATTTATTCAGAATTTAAAAACCATTCTGTTAACTGAGGGTCAGAGTCATGATCGACCCTGGGTGCGACCCTCCCCATTCTGGACTTCCCGAACACTGAGGGTCGATCCTCAGGATCACATAGGGTCGGATGGTCATCGACCCTCTATGCGACCCTCGGTGGATTTTAGTCAATTTCCCTCATTTTAGTCCATTCTTCGTGTTTGGGGTCCTATGGCTTTCTCCTACAGTCCATTCAACATTTATTCCATGGTCTAGAGCTATGAATCATCCACCTAGATAGCTTTCATGTAATCTCTCATAGTTTTCTATGAAAACCTAACCATGGGTTGATGGTTTGGGTTTCTCCGAGATCATACTCTCATCATTATCTAACCTAAGGTCTGTAGAAACTCATGGAATTAGTATCCATACCTGAGAAGAATACTCCTTCTCTGCAACTCTTCTCCTTTTTGCTTTCTTCTCTCCCTTGCTTCTCTTCTTCTTCTTTTCCTTCTCTTCTCTTTCTCTCAATTCAATTAGGGTTGTAAAAGGAGTGAAAGAGGCTTAGGGACGTCCTATTTATAGAGTAGAAACATTCTAAAATAAGTTCCTTTGAGATTAGGAAAGAATCCAAATCGAAAATTAGGAAATTTCCTAATTTCAGTTTTGGGGACAACTGAGGGTCAATGGGAGGGTCAATGATCCCGTCGACCCTAGGTTCTTAAGATGTCCGACCCTCCTTAGCTGGGTATGCGACCCTCTCCTTAAATTGAGTGTTTTAGGGTCGATTTGATATCTGGGATCTCGATCTCCTTCACGCCCTTAGTCCATTTGACTCGACCGTGATGGGTAAACCTGGTTCAAGGTGATAAGACCGGGTTAGATTGACACAGGTCTTACACATGCTCTTGTAGATATGTGACAAAGTCACTAGGGATAGAGGACTTTCGAGTCCGCTCTAATCTCCTCAAAGGAAGAATATTGACTACTGGCTCATCAAGAGAGAGATCAGGAACAAGAGCTACAGAGACAATATTTGTAGGCTCTACATGTTCTTGAGCAGGAATAGGCACAGTCACCTGCTCACCAGGTGTATAACAAGAAGATGATGATGGGAGACTAGGAATTGGAACTACAATGTGTTCCTCTTCAAAAGTAAAACTACGAGGCGGAAAAGTCTGATGGCAAATGTCATCTTCAAAGAAAACAACTCGCTCAGACTCAATAACTCTGGTAGAATGAGATGGACAATAAAATCTAAATCCCTTTGACCTCTCTGGATAACCAATGAAATGTCCACTTATGGTCCTAGGATCAAGTTTCTTCATCTGAGGGTTATAGGGTCTTACTTCTGCTACGCATCCCCAAACATGAAGATGATTAATACTCGGTTTTCTACCATTCCATAACTCATGAGGTATCTTTGAAACTGATTTACTTGACACTTTATTCAAAATGTACGCTGCAGTCTTTAATGCATCCCCCCATAAAAAGTCTGGTAAGGTAGACTTACTTACCATACTTCTCACCATGTCCATAAGAGTACGATTTTGCCTTTCAGCAACACCATTCTGTTCTGGGGTACCAGGCATAGTATATTGAGCATCAATGCCACAGTCCTGTAAGTATTTTGCAAATGGTCCAAGGTTGCGATCAGTTTCATCATACCTACCATAATACTCTCCGCCTCGATCAGATCTCACAGCCTTTATCTTCTTCCCCATTTTCTGTTCAACTTCAGCCTTAAAAATTCTAAAGGCCTCAAGAGATTCAGACTTCTCTTGAATCAGATACACATATCCATAATGAGACTGATCATCAATGAAGGTAATGAAGTAACGAAAACCTCCCATTGCTATAGGAGTAAAGGGACCACAAATATCAGTATGAATTATATCTAAAACTTCTTCCTTTCGGAATGACCCTTTTCCTCTAGCTCTAGTAAGTATCCCTTTGATACAATTGACGCATGTCCCAAAATCAGAAAAATCAACCTTACGCAGGATTCCATCATTGATTAGACGTTCCATTCTTGATTTAGAAATATGCCCTAAACGTCTATGCCATAACATAGAGGAGTCTTCATTAGACAAAGGACGTTTAGAGCCCAAAGCCACATTTACAGTAGAGGAATGAATTGAGGATGTAGAAGTAGTAGATAATTCTAGTTTATAAAGCCCATCAGACAATGAAGCAGAACCAATCAATTTTGATCCATAATAACATACCATTTTATTATTTGCAATGTTGAAAACATAACCTTTACAATCTAACCTTGAAACAGAAATAAATTTCTGTCTAAGTGACGAAACACAAACCATATTGTCTAATTTTAAAATAAAACCAGAAGACAAAATTAAATCTACTACTCCTACACAATCTACTTGAATCTTCTCCCCATTCCCTACGTAGATGTGCAGCTCCCCATCACTTGGCCTCCTCTTGTTTCTTAGATCCTGCACAAAATTCGTAATATGAATACTAGTGCCTGTATCAAACCACCAAGAAGTGGGGGAAACATCAACTAAATTGAATTCAGAACAGACTAGAGCTAGATGAGTACCTATAATAAAGTCTTGAAGCTGAGTGACAAGTTGAGCTGTATTCTTCTCTTTGTTGTTCTGTAACTTGTAACACTCAGATTTCTTATGTCCTATTTTCTTGCAGTAGTTGCATTTCCCTTGAAACTTTGTAGACCCTTGACCATTCCTTTTGAAGCTTTTATTCTTTGGTTTGTAGAAATGACCAGTCTGCTTAAATTTACCAAATTTTCCTTTTACCTTTTTTCCTTTCAGATCTGCCTTCTGGGTATTTTTATTACCCTCATGTACAGTCAACTGGACTGTTTGTCCTTTCTTCTTCTTTGTCTCTTCCTCTTGAACAAGAATTGTAGTCATGTCATCTATAGTCCATTGCAGGCTATTGACATTGTAGGATGTTCTAAGATTGTCAAAACTAGCAGGAAGAGATTCCATAATCTGTCACACCAAGTGACTATCTGCAATGGGCACTTTCATCTTTGAGAGTTTATTCGCATACTTGGTCATTTTCAAGAGCGAACTCCCCCTACTCCATCATACTTGGACGATGTAAAACTCTCCAATAAGGCACCTCTCTCTGCTTTGTCATGTTTCTTAAATTTCTTAGCAACTTCAGACAGATATAGTTTGGCAGTCTTCTGATCAAGGATACTCTCCCTAATGGCCCTATCTATACTATGTTGAATGACCATTAAGCAGAGACGGTTGGATTCCTCCCAATCAGTAGCAAATTTCTTTGTTTCAGAGTCAGCAAACTCAGAAGGTTTAGGAGGCTCATCATGTCTTAGTGCAATGTCGAGACGCATAACAGCAAGCGTCACAGAAACAGATTCTAGCCATTCTTCATAATTAGAACCATCTAGTTTCTTGATGGATGCAAGGTGGGAAGCCAAAGCTGGTAAACACAAAACAATAATTTACCAGTCAATACGCATAATAAAGTGTATAAGAATACAAAAATGCCACTAATAATAATAACATCAATGAATCTGACCAAATGGGCAATTGATCAGATTTCTCCCAGTCTCGTTTTTCCAGAAAAAAAAATTTGGAAAAATCCAAAAGAACTAGTTGTAAGGTCCATGTCATTGGGGTCACACCTGAGATGGCAAGATCGCCCAATACACCTTCCCTACAATCTGAGCAAAGCGAGATGCCTGAAAACAACCTTCCTTAGAAATCCCATCATCTGAGATGGCAAGACAAGGACTCCTGATTCTATGAAGTTCATCAACATCACCCTCACTCGATCGAGCGGACCGACCAAACGAAGACTCACCTGAGATGGCAAGAGCACGATGTTCGTCATATGGTTTACTCGATGGTAATCTTTTAATACCGTTGGTGGCGGTCCCATACCTTGAGAAACTAGCCCGCGGAACAGAAGCATCATAACTCAAATCATAGAATCCCATCAACAAGATTGCATTAGGCCCATGGGTTCAGACTTGGTAGCTTTAAATATTATAGACTATTTCGACACTTATTAAGAAAAAACATTCCATGTCTAAGTCCATAAAAGCATCCCACTATAAAAATCCATAATTTAACTATTTCATGGCACATTCCCATTCATGGAACAAAAACATTGTCCCAAACAATGGCTATTATAAGTGTTAAACTAAGGGTGTCAACGGGCCGGTCTGGGTCGGTTTCGGTCCGGGCTAAACCGGTGTCGGGTTTTATAAGCCCAGCCCAAAACATGTCCATTAAGAATTCAGGCTGGGGTGGGCTGCGCTGGACACAATAACTAACGGGTTGGTCCGGTGTCGGTTTGTTATCGGGCTGGGTTTATTGAGATGATTTTGGGTTGGTTCGGTCCGGATCGGGCTTATCAGGCTTATCGGGCCCCTTTTATATGTAAACTATATAGCCTATTTTATTATTTCTATCTATAAAATTAGCATTATTCCTTCCATATGTATGTAATTTATAAACTATAACAATTAACATAATATTTTCAACTATAAATTCACATAATCTTCTAGATCATGAAGTGAACTCTAATAATGTAACACAATCTATTAAAATTTAAAACCATTAAAATTAAGAAATTGGGCCCGAACGGACCTTACCGGTGTTCGGGTTGGGTTTTATCGGTTTGGGCTAATTCGGGCTTCTTAACGGACCGGTCCGATTTGGTTTCGGTTTGGGCTGAAACGGTGTCGGGCTTTACAAGCTCAGACCAAAACCTGTCCATTAAGGCTCGGTCCGGACTGGGTTCGGGTTATATCGGGCTGGCTCGGTCCGTGCTACCGGACCGGGCCCAGTTTTGACACCCTTATGTTAAACTAAGTTCTAATCACATTGTTAAGTTTCTAAAAGCTTCTCATTATTTTATTTAACACTGACGTTTATATCTGTCACTAAAATAGTGGACTTTATTTCTGTTTTACTATATATAAAGTGGCGTTTAGATCATAAATGTCACTAAACCAGTAACTACTCTAAACTTTTAACGACGTTTATATAAATGTCAAATAAAACAGTAATATTGTCATAAAAAATGCAGTCACTGTAAATAGTGACATTCGGTTCATAACCTACATGAAGTTACATATAATAAAAAATAATTCATTATTTCTAAACGTCACCACAGAAATATTATTAGGGTCCTCGGGTCAACCCATATGGGCTCTAATTGGGTCGATCCATATGGGTCAGATTAGGGTCCACGGGTCAACCATATGGGTTCTAATTGGATCGATCCATATGGGTCAGATTATGGTTCATGGGTCAACCCATATGGGTTCTAATTGGATCGATTCATATGGGTCAGATTAGGATCCATGGGTCAACCCATATGGGTAAAAATTGGGTTCAGTTTAGAAACCGAACAAAAAAATGGTTTTTTTTTTTAAAATTCAAATGCTCTGATACCAAATGTAATGTTTTCATCATGTATGGGCTTGCCCCAGACATTGTGTGGGTATTATTAGTAGAAAGGTGTTGAATGGACGACTGTGATTCGATGGTACCCTTTATGGGAGAGTTCCAATTAATCCACCTTAATGTGTAATTGTTTGGGGACCTTCTGGTAATTTGGTCCGATTATGGGAAATACCAAATTACCCTTCTTAACAGGGTTAGTCCCTGCTTCCCTGTCTTTATATAGATGGTCAATTCCCATAATTGACAATCGTTCACATATACTGAAAAGGGAGCAGACAAGACTAGCAGAGAATTAAAGCTCTTTGTGGAAATTCTTTTTCTCCAAATTATATGGATCCGGGTATGATTACGTACTTTAATTCGATTCATGTTATAGTATGTCTAACAGTGGTATCAGAGCCATGGTGCTTGAATTAAAAAAAAAAAAATTGAATCAAGTTTATTCGGACCACTGCTCATCATAAAAAAAAAAAAAAAAAAAAAAAAAAAAAAAAAAAAAAAAAAAAAAAAACCCTATGAAGGCTAGTTGCGGGGTCAGCTGCGGGCAAGCCGGCCGGGCAAGCCCGCAAGGCCAGCCCGCGGCCAGCCTGCCGGCCAGCCAGCCCGCGGGGCCAGCCCAGGCCAGCCAGCAGGCCAGCCAGCAGGCCAACCCGCAAGGCCAGCCTGCAGGCAAGCTAGCTCTAGGCCAGCCACAAGGCCAGCCCGCAGGCTAGCAAAATTAGCCCGCCGTGCTTCGTTGGTGTGTTCTGGCGACTTCATCGTTCTCAGGCGGTGAAGGAGTGGTCACCGTTTTTCTTGGCTGATCGTGGGAGCCGTTGCAGCGGTTCATTGACACGTGTTCAATTAGAACACGTCTCCGTGAACGTATTGAGAATAAATCGAATATTCTCAAACGGTTATGTTCAATGGCATTTTTTATAAATTTAAGTGAATAGTAAAGGCCTTTTAGTCCCTTTAATAAAACATTACATAATTTTGTAGAGCACGACATTCAAGCACTTCTCCGTTTCAGGGACTCGGATTCCTCGAAAGTGGCAACAGATTTGGTATCCATAAACTCCATTGTCAAGTTCACGTTGGAGGGTTCGATGCTTGGAGGGAATTCTTGAACATCCAGAGATGGTGAGAGAGAAGAATGCTAGTCAATAGCTATTATGAGCAGCACAATGATTCGAGGACTAGTTCGAATGAAAAGAATGAAGGGAAGCCGAGTGAAAACAAAGGAGCGTGGTAAGGTTTCCACAATTTCATCTTCTGCACTGTCGCCTCACCATGAGAAGCCTAAGGCCCATTGGCCCCTTTCCGTTCCCAGTGGTCCTTCACTTCACTTCCCTTAAACCCTCCATTTCCAAGCTGAAGCCAAAGCAGCCATGGGCTTCACTTAAATTTTCGATGAAACCCATCCATCGAATTGTCTATGTTTCAACCCGCCCGAAGAAAAGACCGACTTTGAAGAACGATAAATCTGAAGCAAATGAGCTCTGTCTGCTTTTTAAAGGGTATTTTCGTCTTAAAAAAAATTGACCCTCTACTGTTAAGTTGAAAATAACGGTAAGGGTGAGATTGTATGATAGCATTATTAGAGGGGTATTCTGTGTAACTTTTGTAAAAACAGGGTAATTCTATGTATTTTTACAACAATAGAGGGGGTGTTTGTGTAATTTACCCATTTCAATACGATGCCCAGTTTCTTCATTTTATCAATATCTTTTAATTTAATATCGGCCATATCTTATTCTATTATTGCCTTCTTACAGATCGAATACGAATCCTATTGTTAGTTTTCAGAGTGACCGATACCCATTCTGATATCGTAAACTAATATCATAACCGGAAGTCAAGCCCAGATCTGACAATCCCAAATTGAATCCAATCAAAATTATTTAAGGCTACAGCTTGGCTCAAATTAGTTTCTCATCTTGATGAAAATACAAGAGGTCCATTATATAAACATTGGGACAAAGTTCTTTGAATGGTGGACAACGAGCTATGCTGGCCCCTCACTCTCTCTGTCTCTCCCCTTTGATACTCTCTCCTCTTTACCTCCTATGAACGATTCATTATCTCACACATTCAGAGAACCCTCCTCCCATAAACATTATCCTCCAATACTAAATCCTTATAACAAAAATAGATTTATACACTTCATTACTAAGCATAACATTCAAATTAATAAACTCTACCGAGGACCTCTAGCAACAACAAAGTATCAATGTAGAACACTTATATATAATATTTTTTATATACACATCTATATTTATAAATGAATGGCCTGGGCTATCTTCAAACTTGGGCTTAGCAGTTTTAGTTTACCCACTACCTCAAACCTAAGGTCCAAGTAATCATGTTTATTTCAAGGTTTCTTTCAATGGTTTTCAGAAATCTTTCATAACGTTGGTAGGTTGCTGTTCCTATTCATTTAAATTTATATTATTAATTCCAAATAAATATTTTTGTAAAAATATTGAAAAAAAAATCATATAAACTAAATCAAGATAGAAGCAGTTTCGGTTCTTGAGGGCGGCAATGTATAGTAAAAACTAATCATTTCCGTGTGACCTTTGCAGAAAGGGACATACGTTATTACAACGTAAGCATCTCTTCCATCTGCTTTTCTATTTGTTCTTTATCACCTTTTTAACTTTTGTTTTGGCTTCTATACTTTTTGAAAATCCTGCATTGGAAAAATAGGTTAATTTTACTTGAAAGAAAAAGTAATAGATCATTTGCACGAAAAATTCTACAACAAAACGAACAAGGTCTAACTGAAAGAAAAAAAAATGGCAAGGTGTAACAAGGTGAATATCATGTCGATCCATACTACATTTTTCCTTCTTTATTGGAGATTCAACCGGATGAGGGCGTGACGATGGCCGGGATCAAAAAAATAAGTAAAAGAATAGAACGGAGTCTGCACTGGAGAAAGAACGAAAACATCAGAACAACACCAAATATTGGAGAGAAATCACGGTAATCAACTGAAGAAGTTGAACCGCAAGAAGGAAGTAAACAGGAGAAGAGATTCTCAAATGAAAATGAAGAAATCAAGCCATAATTCTTTTTGAATATGTTAATATGGAGCAGAAAGAAATACCACATTAAATCCAAGAAAATGGTCAGCTAGGTCCCAAGGTTATTTATAATAAAACCCTTGGATACATGAATACTTTTTAGCAATATCTAAGTCTAAGATGGCAATCTAGTTCTAAAATATGGGAACGAAACCCAAATCGTGGATAATCTATATCTTGTAGAACGCCTTTTACATTCTATGATGTAATCTTCTCAATTACCTATTAATATTGCTCGTAATAGAAGCCCAACTTCCTCATGATATGCTGTTAGCTTGGGTTTCAATCAAGTCATATCTAATATTCTGATTACAAATGATTTTGAAAATTTTAGTTTAAGATCATTCTACTTCCTATGATCCATGGTTTTCATATATTGCTTGAATTGTATCTCTTTTTAATATATAAATTCTATCTCTTGATGTTTCTCAAATTTTATTTCTTTGTATTTTAATGTTAGATGTACAATCTAGTTTTATTTATTTTTTTTAATATCAAAATAAATTGTAAATGATTATTTTCTATATAAAACATTAATGACAGTTCAAGGAATCTTGTTTTTTGTAAAAAAAGAGAGTTATTCAAAAAATAGAAGAAAAAAAAAAAAAGAGGAGAAGATGGCAATTCTGAACTTACAACCTTTTGAAAGGATAATTCATTATAACTAAGCTTCCCCATTAATATGTATGCCACCATACCAAAGAATCAATTGCAAAAAAGAGATACTCAAAAAGATAAGAAAACAATTGTCATATTATAATGAAGGGGAAGCTTTGGTAGTTGAAAAATGAAATAAGTGAAGATGCAAAAAGATCTTGAGTCATTAAAAGTTCACACCTTACAGACTCACAATATGTTTCAAATGAACTCTCCATGGCTTTGTAGGCCCTATTTGCCACATGACTTATCACATGAATCAAATTTTGTAGATAAGTAGACCAGTAAGGTTCTCAACTAATGTAAAATTTCAGCCTAGATAGGCTTTGCCAAATGGCAAAATAGAGAGATTTGAAAATTCGAGGATATAAAAGAGTATAATGATGGTAACAGTATTGTAGACTTATATATATATGGACATACATGGGGATCCATGAATATCAATTCACTGGAGAGAATTTGATTTAATTAGGTTATGACATATGACATGTGATTGATTCAAATCATGGAACCATCAAAATTGCCACATCATCATTCCATGTGGCACTATGAAAATGATCCGTTTCGATAAGGTAATCAAAGTGGGCTGCTCGAATGAGTTTTAT
Source organism: Protea cynaroides (assembly GCA_028583415.1). NCBI lineage: Eukaryota > Viridiplantae > Streptophyta > Magnoliopsida > Proteales > Proteaceae > Protea > Protea cynaroides. The sequence goes on from CM053275.1 coordinate 20,300,443, forward strand.
GAGTTTTCGACTAACCCTATTCTTTGACTTTACAACTCAATGCATCATTAATTTCGTGGTTGCAAAACACGAATTGAACGTGTCAGCATCAGGCAAGTTGGGTAGGCTGGAGAGGAAGCCCAAGCCAAGCCCAAATCCAAACCCAAACTTAAACTCGTGTAATGGAAGTCAAGCCCAGTTTTGATAATCTCAAACTGAAGCCAATAAAAAATTATGGGAAAAAGGTTTCTTTTCCGGATGTATATCTCTTCCATCAGTGTGTGGACCAATGAGAGCATATGCACAAGCATCCAACTAGGGGGTAGAGCAGTCATTTCACCCCTCCAAAGTTTGGGCACAAGTACACACTGCCAAACATGAATCTTTTTTTCCAAAATTATTTAAGGTTGCATAGTTGGACAATGACGAGTTTCTAATTTTGAAGTCATTATTGACACATCTAAAGGAATGAGCTTAAAGCTCGTGTCATAAGTCATGTATGGAAATCCAACCTATGTGATAGGAAATCATTGGAATTAGATTCAATGGATAAGAACAAAGTCACGTAGATGACTTATTTAGTACTATCAAAATTTACTCATTTTGTTTAGATGGTAAGGTAGTACTCATTGGGGTGTATTAACTGTGGTGCACACCATGGGCTGACTTTATTGAATGTAGGAATGAAGTGGGGTCATTTCCAATGAGAGTTTTAATGGCGAACTCTCATTAACATTTATGAACCATGATAGGGACAAGACCGGTTTAAAAATATGTCCACCATTAAGGGATTTTCGAGGGTCGAACTGTAAAAGGTGACTGGTAGGTTAGTCGGCTATATCAATGAGAAAAGGTTCAAGAAGCGTTGCTTCACCCGTACTCTGTAGCGTGGTCTATCAGACCTAGTGTAGATTCAAGTTGAAAGACATCTGCGACGACGTCGCTTACAGTTCTCATGAGATCAACTACCTGATTCCGTTTTACTCTATCTTTTGAAACTTGTGGGGGAATTGTTGGTAAAAGTCATAGTCAAAACTACTTTTTCAAATAGAAGTTTCAAAGAGATTTTTTAAAACTCAAACTCTCTCTTTCCTTTTTGGCTCCAAAATTTGTGTTTCGTTTTGGGCGGGAATTTCATTTTTTTGGTTTTAAGTTGGTCTATGCATGTAGGAATTTTTAGTCCCACATTGCTTAGGGATTATGGAGGAGAGGTCTTTATTTGTAGGGAGTGTCCTCTACCTATTGAGCCTCAAAAAGGATGTCAAGCTAGGTTGACACACACATGCATGCGCGTCGGACCAGACCGTGACACGAGCGTGGGCTTTGAGCCACAGGCCGCGGGTTTGGGTTTGGGTTTGGGTTTGGTTGGATTTGGACACACTTCTACCTGGATACCCTTTTGGAAAGTGTTTATGTGTAGAGATGTATCTCTACACATAAAAGGGTGTATTCTGGACCGCGATCTCAGGATCTGAGATCTGGTTCAATCTGGACAGTCCATTTAGAGGGTCACACCCCATCCAATGGCCACGACCAATGGGTATCTGAGCCCTATAAATAGAGCCCGACCCCAAGCATCCAAATCACTCAAAATCTTCTCTTCTCTCTCTCTCTCTCTCTCTCTCTCTCTCTCTCTCGCTCTCTCTCTCTCTCCAACTCTCTTCTTCTACTCTGTTATATCGAAGTCCATCGTGGTTGCTTTCAAAAGGTGGTTGATCTTAGTCGTCGGCTCTGCATACACTTGATAGTGCATGCACACTAGGTGGGTGTCCTTCAAAAGGGTTGTTTTATCTTGGAGACTGGTTTGTGGGGATCTACTGCACCGAATAGAGAGCAAATACAGTCTTAAGGAGAGCGTACCAACACGACTAAATCCTATATCATTTTCAGATTCATCCTATAAGGTATGTACTGTTATATTTCATTTATGTACATTTCAATTTTTAGCATATAGTTAGGTTGACATATAACCTATTAGATGTATATAAGATTATTGCATGTTTGTCCTTTATAACTTGATTATTAATTATTGAATAATAATTAATTGTTTGTTATATCATTATTGATTAGTCTATACAATATATATTTACAATATATATTATTGTACCTTGTTGTTTTTACTACATCTTTTTAATCGGATCTTATTCCAGTTGTGAATGAAGGAATGATCTGATCGATCTAAAATGTAATCTGCAAATCTTTTGTTTAATTGGTTGCCTGAATCTAAATCTAGTCACGGAAGAGCCTAATATTATTATTATTATTATTATTATTTGGTTAACACAGAAGAGCCTAATATATAGACATAGAGTAGTCTTCGAGAGCAATCGAGATCCGTATGAGGGAGAAGCTTTGGTTTTCTGTTTTAATAATGTCAATTATTGTTCAATTCGTATAATCTTCAGACTGATTTCATCCATTCCCCCCAAACACGCATAATCCAGTTGAATCTTAATTTGCTTTCTCCTCATTCCCTTTACGGGCGGAAGAAAAGTGGGAAAATTCATCCAGGAAAAGAGCTTCCAAGAGAGGGATTTTATAAAATATGGATGAAATTATTTTTACCCTTATTTTTTTTCGCCGTTCCAACCATAGTTAATTCATACACATACTATACCGTGTATTATTCCCATACCGTATTATTATCGTATAATACGCACATTATGTATCTCGCTGAAAGAGGCATTAAAAAACTTCATTATATTCTGATTGCGAATTATATGCATATAAAAGGCATGAGGTCACCCATGTAGTGCGGATTCCACCACTCAAAGTAGATCACTTTGAGTGAATTGGAGTACGTACGGATCCACTTTGAATGAGTGAGATCCTCACTACAGAAGTGACGTCACTAGGGAAGATCATTTTCCATAACCCCAAGGCCAAACCCATACTTGCACACCATACTATGGACAGTGACATCTGGATCTAGTGACGTAAGTTGCATAATATTTGAACTTAGGGAAAATTTCAGCTACCACCCAAAAGAATTGATCAAATCACTTACCACCCAAATTGTTTAAAAAAATCACCCACCATCCAATTTAGACAAACGTTTATCAAAAACATCCAAAAGCAATTAACAGAGCCGTTAGTTTGCTGATTTCAGCCGTTAGAAAATACTAGAATGACAATAATACCCTCACCCCCTTTCTTCTTCCTCTCATCTCTCTATTCTGTCTGCTCTCTATTTGAGACTCATAAACGAATTACACAAAAAACAAAAAAACAAAAAAACAAAAAAACAAAAAAAAAAAAAAAAAACAAAAAGAAAATGTTAGGAATTGAATACGAAGGAAATAATAAAATTAAGCAAAGTGGGATAGTTGTTCGAAATGTCCTCTAGGATCATATTGCAGTTTCAAATTTTGGATGAGGAACCAGAGGCGCTGCTATTCGATATTTCAGCTTCGTCTTCCCGATGCACTTCAATTCCTCACTACTTCGTTCCATTAATGGCGGAGGAATTCTCCGAAGAAGACTAAACTCAGATCTCCAATCAAAATATATAAAGCAACTATCCAGAGAGGAAGAGCACAGGTCTTTATCTTTTCTTTTGATTTTTTGTTTATTAATCAATGATCCCTTTTCTTTTGTAATTTCATTTTCTATTATTCTTCAACCATTTATTAGATCTTTATGGGTTTCTTTCTTTCTTCCCTTGATACCTTCTGGAGGAAGAAGAGGGTATTCAATTGAGGGGAGTGGGTTCCGTATTCGCTACTAGTGCAATAAACGGAAACACAGAGAGAATGTCCTGATATAATGTTTGGCATTCATTCTGGTTCTTAGATCCTGAAATGCATAGCAAGACCGGTCAGGCTACCGGACACTCTCGGGAAGTGTCTCAAGCCTTGTCTAGATGGTTGACAGGTCGGACAATGCAAGATCGGACACGCGACCTCACAATGTCCGGAAAGCTTGAATTACCAATCCAGACAGTGAGTCTGATCACTGTCACTTGACGGAACAGAACCCTAACTTATACTAATTGATTCTTATAGGAGTTGTAATCAACTTGAGCGATATCTAAGATCGTGAAGATAGTCAACATCACTCAACAGGTGAGGGACAAGACCTAAATTAATTGGTTAATAACAAACTACCTTGTTATATTTTTGTGTTAATGCCTGTTGCTATGTTCTATTGTTTGTGCATATAACATGTCATCTAATAACTGTTTATATTATTCATGTATATTTTATTTATTATTCTACATCTGTGATGATGATGAGGAGGATAGACATGTGTTTGTGTGTGGTCGATGTGTTGAATGGGGAGAAATTGTAGCATCAAGCCATTCACCACACTGACATCATCGTATCGTTGTTATCTTAGAGGACTTAGTGCATCATAGGGTATCAGAGGGAGTGCACACGGTGTGGGCCGTAGCTTTGCCTGTGAACTCTAACTCTATCTCTGTGTCGTATTGAAGGATGCTGGAGTAAGACCTTGAATACAATTGCTGACATCTATGATTGGTTAGTGATGAACCCAGTTTGCAAGCCCTCGTCAGTAAGGGCATACATACTGGTATGGGATATGGTATCAGGGGGTGTTGGTGGTGTGTGATCCGTTAGGCTCTAGTTCTATCTCTATCTTGTAGTAAGGGTTGTGGGGCAACAACGATTTTAATGGGTGCCTGATCATTAGGTGTGCTCACGTTCTCGTATATGGATGTGTGGTAACCGCCTATCCTTAACATAATACATTGCAAACTTAAACCAGACCCAATAATTAAATGTTACATCATGCATATGCTTGTTGCATTGTTTTGTTTTTCACTGAACTAAGTTGTGAGCTCATCTCACGAATTCGTTTTTTTTTTTAGTTGATGATGCAGGTAACACTATTGAAGATTATATTAATACGCCACCCTACGGACACATTGCAGCTATGGACATGCAAGCTGTGGAGAACGAGCATGATTCATCGTGCGAGTGTCTCTACTATGTCTACACATAGACTTTGTTCGAATCTAAGTTATAGATTGTAATAAGATATTTTAGTTATGTTTTGATCAACATTGAATAACTGGTTTATTATTATTTATCATTATAGATTCTCAGTTCATTTAATAAGAATTTTTGTTATTATTTTATTATCTCTGATTGTGGTTGAATGTATGGTTTGATTGTTGGCACGATTCTATGTGATCCTGGCTTGAACCGTTGATTTTTTTACGGTTCATTTGACCAGAATTAAGGTGTGACATAACATCTCTTCTTATCCCCACTCTTTGACCATGGTCGCATAGCTCCTGCAAGGCCAAGCGATTTCAAATCGTGTTGAGCTTTACAAACATAGATTGAAACCTGTCCATTAAAAAATCGATCTGGGTTCAGTTTGGATTAGATCGATTTGACTCAATCCGTGCTACTGGGACCCGGCCAGATTTGACACCATTAGTCTGGATAGGTTCACAGAGCATTGCATCAGGTTTTAGTCATTGGCAACATTGCGTTACAGGAAACTCTGTTATTCCTGTTGCTTTTCTTGGGGGAGATTTTTGGATGTTCAAAACTTCTCTATTTGCTTTTACCTAAAAAAAAACTTCCCTATTTGCATGATATTGGTGTTGTCTGAAAACACCTGTTTTTCCGACAGATGGAAATTTACATTTTCTCACCATCAAATCGAAAAGGAATGCTAGACCTCTAAGAGATCTGTAAATCAAGATGTGTACACTGGAAAAGGAGTAGAATAAAAACAAAAAGTTTTTCCCAAAGATCTTTCTAGCCAATTTCACCACGCAACATAAGCTCAGAGATAATCAAGAAGCAGCAGGAATACACACGTTTATTGAAGCACATGTCGGATTCATATATCAAATCGTTCAGGATCGAATCAGTTTTGGATACCGTACAGTATTCGATTCCTAGGTTTAGAACGAATTCGATAATAATTCTTTTAGTACACTCTTTGATTGACATGTGTCTAGGTTTATATCTATTTTTAATTATAATTTTTTTATTATCTCATTACTTCTATTTTAATGGGATGATAACTGAATTGGTAATTTATCTCTTTCACAACTTTTTTTAATTTGTTTCTTCTTTTGTTATTTTTGTTTTCCTTTTTTCCATGACTTGATGGAATAAATGAAAGATAAACATCTTTAAGTAAGCACTGATGATGGGTTAATATTTCTATTTTAGTTTAATTTCTTAATTTTTCTTCTTTAGGAGAATTCTTTGGTTTGATAAAAAAAAAAAGGAATGGAATTAGATTCATTACCTAACCCTAGTTAATTAGGATTTTTAGGTTTCTGGGTTTCAAGAACCCTAATTAGACTTGAATTTATAAAACAGTGGAATTTGAACAAGAACCCTAATCAGACTTTGAGTTTGTAAAACAGTTATTGAGTTTGAGTTAGCTTAGGATTTTGGTTTCTGGCTTTTCAAGAACTGCATTTTACATATATACTAATAAAATATTATATGATGCGATATTTCTATGATTTAATAAAATTAGAAATAACGGAAGATAAAAAAAAAAACAAAAAACAAATTAAAAAAATCGTGAGATAAATTACCAATTCAGTTACCATCCTATTAAAATAGGAAGAAATGGGATAAAAAAATTAAAATTAAAAATAGATATACATAGCTAACGAAAGTTATATCGGTTAACTCATCAGTTAACTCACATAAACACATGTCAATCAAAAGTGTATTATTCACATAAGAGAGTGAAATAATTCCCAAATATCTAGGAAGGAAATCCTCATCCCATCCAACAACGAACAGGATTGGCAACAGTTACAGACTAATCGAAGTCATTCCATTTCAGTTTCTCTTTGTAAGAAGATTTTAGCGAGCAATGTACAGTGGCGTGGGCTTACCGACCCCTAGAGGGTCAGGAACTAATGGGTGCGTTCAGAAGAACAGATTCTCTGTCAAACCAAAGCCTTATTCAAAGATCGAAGCTCCAGTACAACAATTTGAGGGTTTTAAGAACCCTAGTAAGGAGATTCTCGATCATGAAATGAAGCGGCAGATTCAACTCAAACTTGTGATGCTGGAAGATAAATTGAGTGATCAGGGTTACACAAACGATGAGATCCAAAAGAAACTCCAAGATGAAAGAAAGGCTTTGGAAGGAAGATAAACCATGATTTTTTTTTAATTTTTTTTTTAGTAATTGAAACTATCTGAGTTTAAGTGTTTTCTTAAGACAAAGACAGTATTACCTTTACATTGATAAGTAGCAGGAAGTTCTGATAGTAAGATTTTTGACTTTTGATAATTAAAATTGTCTTTAGAAATTTTGTTTGAAAAAAGAAATTAATTGCTGAAATTCACGATTTAGGTTTACTTTTGCCTCTTCTTTAAACTGCAAGGTTGAGTTCTATTGATCTATTCTTGATGGCTTTGTTCTGGGGGCATATATTCTTCCTTTTCAATTCTCTTCTTATTACCCTTCACGAGAGGGTCACCACTTTGCGATGGGAGTCCGCTTTCAAGGTTAATTCAATTCGGTGCTATTTCTTGAAATGAGATCCAATAATTGAAGCTGTGGACTATCATTTAACGTATGATTATTTAACAGAGGAGGCCCCAACCAGCTTCTATATGAAAACTGTTTTGGATGTTTGTGAGTTGTTCTCTCTCTTCTTTAACCAATAAATGACTGTGTCTATCTAGGACTGCATGTGACATCCATGTAAGACATCTTGGTCAAGATAAATTAGTTATTCAAGTTACCTCATAGGTTGCGTGAAATTAATTACATGAAGAAACTTTGACTAAGATGGTTTCTACAATCTTGGGGTCCTGAGATAGGTGTTGGGTTCAAAGTTTCCCACTTATATAGACCATTTGAATGGGATGAAAATATTATTCTAGATTTGAGTTTTAGAAATTGACTATATGATCAATACAATCACCAGAATAATTAAAAATCGCTGTCCATTCCCTTCTATAAACCTGTCAGTCCACTGTCTGGAATCCTACTATAAACATCAAATGAAGTAGATAGAGATGAATGTGGCCATTATTATTTATGCGGTCCAAGAATCATCTATCTATCTAACAATAGATGTCATGTGAGAACAATAGATTGTCCAAGAATCATCTTTCTCTCTAACAATAGATGTCATATGAGAACAATAGATGTCATATCTATCATATGTAGGTATATAAGATCCAGTAGCATCTTCAAGAGCAAGGCGAATCAGGTCCCTCAGTGGTTCAGCCCATTGTGTATTTCTGTGTCTATGCCCTTGCTCTCTCATTTTTTTTTTTTTTTTGGGTAATTGCCCTTGCTTTCTCATTATAAAGCCTCCATTCCTTGTAATAATGACAAACAATTGGAATCAGAAAGTCCTTTGCAATTCGATAGTCAAGGCAGGAGTCCAATGTTCTTTCAGCATGTCAACATGGATATCGACATTCGGTCAATATTCGGATGATAGAGCTACAACACATATCATTAATGGTCCATTATGATCTGATAGGAGTGCAAACAACTGCTCCTGGCTTGAAATGGTCTTGAAGAGAAAGTGCCTACTTGTATAAATATTGACTGTCGAAATTTGTCGTGGGTCAATGTGTTCCAGCACTCTGTTACTGCAAGTGGACTTGTCAGAGTTTTTAGCTTAATTTGTTGGTATTAGGCTGGAGATGCTATTATAGAGCACGAGGTGGGACCCATTGGGCCATGAAGCCAATCATGTTTGGAGAGTTCTGACTTACAGTTTTGGACCTTTCCCTGACCACCATTGACCCATTAGCCTTAGGAAACAGACAGGGAACGACCCTACGAATTTGACCATGGCTGGAAACCTAGAGTAGTGGGTTGCTCTAAATGTACGCAAAGATGGCCAACTGGTCAAGGGAACAAAGCCACTAAATGGGTCGGCCAGATGGATGAACCCAGTTCATATTGGACTGGTTGAACCACTGGGTTAAGACATTGGACCTATAAGAACAACAGTGCATGTAACATGTTCCACAGTGTTGACCCCACATGCCATACTGACCCTGTTGACATATTGTCCTTTTTCATTAAATAAAAGTGAAGATCACTGAAACTGAGGATCCAAGGATACCTAGATGAACCTATCAAATATCAATCATGTTATGTGACAATACTAGACCAGCAATATAAACTATTCAACTGTCTGGACATGTACGTACTGAGTACTAACCTACTGGTGTCTGTAATGAAATACCAACGGTTATGTTAAGGCCCACCCACGAACAAATTCTCATTAGGCGACCTAAAATATCATAGAGTTTTGTTTTTTTGTTTTTTGTTTTTTGGTTCTTAGAGGTATTTGGTATCATTTATGGTTTTTGTTTGTGTTTAAAATGAATTGGAATAACATATATAAGAACCATAAAGAGAACACCTTTTTTTTTTTTTTGGCCAACATTTCCTTTTGGTCATTTATGCGTTGAAGTGGATGATCATGTATACTAATCCGAAGGCATTCTCTTGACATTTCATAAAACAAAACGTTTTCAATCATGAAATGGAAGGAGGAGGTTGATGTCGGCCACCTCAATAAACTTTTTCAATAGTCAAAAATTCGATCGAAAACTCTGATCAATTCCATTGGATATCAATGATAACAAAAAACTATAGGGGTGTCCAAATTTCAAGTCGATTGAACTTCAAAAGTTCTACAACTTCAAGAAATTTATGTAGGTTTCTTATTTGATTTGTCATAATATTTTATTCTGAGTGACATACCAAACCTATTTTCATTCTATAATTCATTATGCCTAATAATTATCAAATCCATTTTTATTTCTGATAAAAAAAAAATTTCATTAATAATTTTTTATAAATAAGTCATAAATAAGAACAAAAATGATACCAATATTCAATACAACACTCACGGTGGAAAGAATTACTTTTTACTTTTGAAAAAATGACTTCAATTAATTTTTTTTCAAAAATAATCATAAATATAAACAAAAATAATACCAATATTCAACACATCACTCATGGTTGAATGAGTTACTGTATGTTGCCGTTAGAATCCACGTCAGGGCATTTTGGTGTGGATTTGACTTACAAACGACAAAACAAGACAAAGAAGGATTAGACTCAATGCCCTAGGATCACTCCAATACTTAAGTCAGGAGAGTAGGCCACAAAAGATAAGGGTCGAGCCTATTGAGAAGGTTGACTATACCACAAAGATAACTTAGCAGGATTGGAAGGATTGTGATGGTAAAAGTATCGAGCCAAGGTGAGGTGGCCGAAAAAGGGGACAAAGTACAGTGTGCTGTCAGATTCTACTAGGCCAAAGCTCATAAAATATTCTAGTGATTTGACTTTGATTGTTGGGGATATTTATAGCCTTATTTATTGCTAATATCATTGCTACCTTTAGAGTACAACGCCAAAAATCACTCTGTCCGATTTTGCCCTTGATCTTTAAGAGTAATGATGGATGTATCCTTCTAAGTTTTTGAAATGTCATTCTTGCCATTGTGGGGACTAGTATTCATGTCATGCTTTCAAAGGATGGTAATATTTACACCCAACAATGGCCACCCAAGCTTTTACCAAAAATAATTGCTCTCAATACTCTTACGGTGACAATATATATTTACTACAAAATTTACATTTTAAAGGACTCAATCTATTTGGAATTTTGAGCCAAATTTGTCGAGTAAGTATATCTATTCTTTTCTAGTAAGGATGTAAATGGATAGTCGAAAATCTGAATCCAATTCAAATTTGCATTCGTGTAGGGGAATCCAAATTCGAATAATCGGATTTGGATTCAAATTCGGATAGCATGGGTAGGATTCGGATGTAGATTCGGATATCAATCAAACAAACATGATTATATCCACTCCGTTTACCCTAGTGTTAAGAAGCATATATAACCTTAGGTTTTAGTGTTGAGACACATATAGCCTTAACTTTTTTTTCTTTTTTTTATAATCATATTGCCTTAATGTTTATATAGCCATTTAAGGTTTTGTCTCTTATTTTCTTAAGATTGGTTATACATTTGTTTTCAACTTTGGTTTTCTCTCATTTTCCTTGCAATATGTATTCTAATTTCAATTTTCCAGATTCGAATCGGATTTTAATAGGATCAACGATTAAATTTCGGATTTGAATTTGATTTTTATACATCCGTCAGATTTCGAATCGAATTTGGACAAGGTAGTCGAAAAATGGATTGGGATTCAGATTCGGATATTGGTGTATCCAATTCAAATTCAATCCGTTTATATCCCTAATTTTTAGTCCATGGACCAGTAGCTCGTGTAGTAAAACAAAAGGAAAATTTTCCCCACCTCCCATGAGGTAAACCCTTAAATCAATCACTCCCATCTTGGCCCATAATGTCAACCACCTCCCCTACTTTTAAGCAACCAATGCTACACTAGCAAACTTAAAGAAAAACAATATTTTCATGATTCAAGTTATTTGTATTGAATTGGTCAATCTGTATCGGTATTGAGAGTGGCCGATTCAATCCCTATTTTATTATTATTTTATTACGGATCAGGCGTAAGGTGTTAGTGTATGTACCATTGGATCCGAATAGCGATCCAATTTGGATCAGTTTTGGACATGGCAGATACCGTGTCCAATACTTGGATTTAGAACCTTGCTCCTTTCTCACTTCGTGTCGAAAAGTTTTTCAATTCTTCAAGTCATCAGTGTCAATGAATAAAAATATTGTTTGGGGACATTAGCCGAAGAATCTAAATCGTTATTTATATGCTTTTTAGGCAATTGTATATAGGATAAAACTTTTTAAACTAGAATGGCTTGACAACTTTTTTAAGGTGGCTCAAATATTTGTTGCATTGCTTATCATACCATATTAATTTTGTGGATAGGTAGACGGCAAGATTCCTTACTAAATGCAAAACTTCAGCCCAAAAAGGGTTTGCCATGAGGATCCCTTGTAGTGAGCTGCAGTGAGGATCTCATCCACTCAAAGTGGTTCGGCATATATCTCGATACACTTTGACTACCTCGGGATATATGCAGATCCACTTTGAGTGGGTAGGATCCTCACTATAGATGATCTTTTTCCAAATGTACTATAGTGGTCGAAGTATTGTAGGCATATATGACCATACATGGGGATGCATGCTACACGGGAATATTTGATTAAATTAGAATCTACCAAATTAGGGTGTGACATATGACATGTGGCTATGCCAAATCATGTATTATCTATTCAACTGTCAAAATTACCACATCATTCCAAGTGGCACAACCAAAATGATCGGTATTGATAAGGTAATAAGTGTGGGCAGCTCATATGAGTTTTAGAGGGTAAACCTATTCTTTAACTTTACCCTAGCAACTCATTTCCAAACATACCAACACATCTTGATTGCTACAGATGCAAATTAGATCTACTGTTCTAACAAATTTGCAGCAGCAAAAAGAAGAAGAGAGATCTTGAATAAAAAAATTGGGAAATCAGGATCAGCTATAACCCAAATTGTTTCATGCATATTAGAAAATAGGCCTCATTTTGGAATCTAAGTATGACTCCATAGGGACTCAATGCCTCATTTCTTGGCTGCAAGCAAGATTTGAATGGGCAAACATCTGGCAAGTTGGGAAGGCTGGAGAGGAACCTCAAACCTAAACCCATATCAAGGTTGGAAAGCATGGTATTAGGTATTCGGATCGGATATTCTATATCGAACGTTATGTATCAGTTTCAGTTGTGATCAATTTTAATACAATGCCCGATTTCTTCATTTTATCAATTCCTTTTAATTTAATATCCGCCATATGTCATTTTGTTATTGGTTTCTTACCGATCCAATACGAATCCCCTGTCAATTTTCAGAGTGACCGATACCTATTCCAATATCATGAACTAAAACCATAACCGGAAGTCAAGCCCAAATCTGACAATCCCAAACTGAACCAATCAAAATTATTTTAGGCTGCATGCTCAAAGGAGTTTCAAATTTTGATGAAAATACAGAAGGTCCATTATATAAACAATGGGACAAAGTTCTTCGAATGGCGGACAGGGAGCTATGCCAGCCCCTCACTCTCTATCTGTTTGGGGGGGGGGGGGGGGCGGGTCCCGCGGCTTTTTTCCCCCCCGTTTCCCCCCCCCCCGCCGCGTGTTGTTCCCCCCCCCCCCCCCCCCGCCCTCCCTTTTCCCCCCCCCCCCCCCTCTCCCCCCCCCCCCCTTCCCCCCCCCCCCCCCCCCCCCCCCCCCCCCCCCCCCCCCCTTTTTATATAAATGATTCCCCCCCCCCCCCCCCTTTTCCCCTCCCCCCCCCCCCCCTTTTTTTTTTCTTTCCCCCCCCTAATTTTTTTCAATCCCCCCTTCCCCTCCCCCTTTTTTTTTTTTTTCCCCCCCCCTTACCCCCCCCCCCCCCCTTTTTCCCCCTTTTTATTTTAAAACCCCCCCCCCCCCTTTTTTTCTTTATCTTCCCCCCCCTTTTCTCCCCCCCCCCCCCCCCCCCTCCCCCCCCCCCCCTCCCCCCTTTTCTATTTTTTTTTTTTTTTTTTTTTTCCTTTTTTTTTCCCCCCCCTTTCCCCCTTTTTCCCCTTTTTTTTCCCCTTTTTTCCTTCATATTTTTTAATATTTTAATTTTTTTTTTTTTTTTATTTTTTTTTTTTTTTCTCCCTTTTCCCCTCCTTTCCCCCCCCCCCCCCCCCCCCCCCCCCCCCCCCCCCCCACCCCCCTTTTTTTTTTATATTTCCCCCCAACCCCCCCCCCCCCCCCTCCCCCCCCCCCCCCCCCTTTTCCCCCCCCCACATTATACCCCCCCCCCCAATAATAAATTTCCCCCCCCCCCCTCAAATTCCCACCTCTTCTAAAATCCCCCTTTGAATTTCCCCCCTTTTTCCCACCAATCAAAAAATAAAAATAACCCCCAAAAATTTTTCCCACATATATTTTAATCCCCCCCCCCTTTTCCCCCCCCTCCCCCCCCCCCCCCCCCCCACACACAAACAAACCAAAAAAAAAAAAAAAACTATTATTTTAAATAATTATTTTTTTTTAACCCTGAAAAAGAAAAAAACGATCTGGAATACAATAAAAAAAATTTAAAAAAAAAATATTTAAAAAAAAAAAATATAAAACCCACCCCCTTCCCCCCCCCCCCCCCCCCCCCCTTACAATTTCCTTTTTTTTTCCCCAATTTTATTTTAAAATTATATATTTTTTATATTTTTTTTTTTTTTATTTTACAATATATTCCCCACCTCCCCAAAAATAATCCAAATATTTTTTAAACATTCTTTAAAAAACCCCCCATAAAAATTACACAATTTTCCCTCCCCCTTCCCCCCCTCCCCCCCCCCCCTTCTCTTAAAATACATTAAAACCCATTAAATAAATTTTTAAAAAATCCCCATTACCATTCCCCCTTTTATTTTCCCCCCCCCCTCCCCCCCCCCCCTTTCCAATTCCTTTATTTTAATCCCTTTTTTTCTCCCCCCCCCCCCTCCCCCCCCCCCCCCCCCATAAAAAAAAAATTACACACTTTTATAATTATAACCCCAAAAAAAAACAACAAAATTTTTTTTTTTTTTTTCTCCTTTTTATCCCTACCCCCCCTCCTCCCCCCCCCCCCCCCCCGAAATTTTATTTCAAAAAAAAAAATTTATAACCTCCCCCCCCCCCCCCTTTCCCCCCCCCCCCAAGAAACCCCAAAAAAAACAAAAAAAAAAAAAAAAAAAAAATTTAAAATTAAAAATCCAAACTTTTTCACCCCCCCCCACCCCCCCATTTCCTTTCCCCCTTTTCTCTTTCCCCCCCCCCCCCCCCCCCCCCCCCCACCCCCCATTTTCCCCCCCCCCTTTTCCCCCCCCCTTCCCCCTTCTCTCTCCCCCCCCCCCTTCCCCCCCCCCCTCCCCCCCCCCAAAAAAAAAAAAAAAAAAAAAAAAAAAAAAAAAAAAATAAATAAAAAAATTTTCTTCTCCCCCCCCCCCCCCCCCCCCCCCCCCCATCTCTCTCTCTCTCTCCTTTGACACACTCTCTCCTCTTTAGCTCCTATTGAATGATACATTATCGAACACATTCAGAGAACCCTCCTCCCACAAACAATATCCTCCAATACAAAATTCTTATTAACAAAAAATAGATTTATACACTTATTACAAAGCATAACATTAAATTAATAAGCTCTACCGAGGACCTGTAGCAACAACTTAGTACCAATGTATAACATTTATTGTAATATTTTTTATATACACATGTATATTCATACATGAATGGCTTGGGCACTCTTCAAACTTGGATTTAGCAATTTTAGTCTACTCACTACCTCAACCCAAGATCTAAGTAATCATGTTTAGGTTTCTTAGGTAATTCAGAAATCTTCTTAGTAGTATATACTTTCTCTCCCTTTGAAGTCTAGAGTAGTTTCAAGTTAATTTGAACCGGCTCGGTCTAAATTATTGGTTCAGTCCCAAAATTGATGCCCTAATAGAGAAAATAGTGGGTGTAACTACTGAAGCTTTCCTCGATGACTCGCTATCAACTGTCTCTTTAACTATGCCTCTAAGAGGAGCGTCCTTCGCTATATTGATAGGTTGTTGTTCCTGTTCATTTAAATGCACATTATTAATTCCAAATAAATATTTTTGTATAAAAAATTAGAAAAAAATCACAAAAACTAAATCAAGATAGAACCGATTTTGGTACTGGAGGATGGCAATGTAGTGTGAAAACTAATCATTTCCATGTCACCCTTGCAGAAAGGGACAATGTAAAATGATTCCATCTGTTTTTCTATGTATTTGTTCCTCATCTCCTTTTTAACTTTTGTTTATGCTTCTATGCTTTTGAAAAATACTACACTGAAAAATTAGCAAAATTTTACTTGAAAGAAAATTTTTATGAAAAATATCATTTGTTCGAAGAAAATTTTACAACAAAACAAATAAGGTTTAAATGAAAAAATAAAAAAAGTGGCAAGTGCAACAGGGTGACTATCATGTCAATCCATACTACCTTTTTCCTTCTCTATTGGAGATTCAACTGGATGATGGCACCGTGAACAATGGCTGGATCCGAAAAGTAAGTAAAAGAATGGAACCGAGTCGGCACCGGAGAAACAACAAAAACATCAGAACAGCACCAATATTTGAGAGAAATCACGATATTAGTCGAAAAAGATGAACCACAAGAAGGAAGTGATCAATGAAAGACATTCTCAAATGAAAATGAAGAAATAAAGCAACAATAATTCATTTCGAATATGTTAATATGGAACACACCTTGGAGAGAAATACCACATTAAATCCAAGAAAATGGACACCTAGTTCCCAAGGTTATTTATAGAATAAATTTCAGCTACCCCCCATAATAGTTTCGAAACATCACCTACCACCCATACTTTTCAAAAAACATCAACTATACCCAAGTAACTGACGGAAATGAGTGATAGACCGTTTTAGCCTTTATGTTTTTAATTGAAATTTTTTAAAAACTAACAAAATTACTAAAATAACCCTGGTCATTTCGGTTTTATAAACAGCCCAATCCTCTTAGGGTTGGACTCTCCTCCTCTACTACGAACTGCTCCTGCTCTCCTCTTCGAAGAGAAACCTGCAATCTGAAGTCCGATTGTGTTGCAATAGCTGCTGAATCTTCTCCGGCCACCGGTTAATAGGTAAGTTAAGTTATCCCCTCTCTTTCCTTTCCTCTCTCCCTTCCTCATCGTTCTCCCCTCTTTCTACTCCTTCTTTGTTCTCCCATACTCCCAAAATACAAATGCAAAGTTGAGACTCCCTGAACCTCGAAACCTGGTCATTTGAGAAGCATATTTTTCGTACGTTACAAGTTCGTTGCATCATCTATGAATGAAGCTGAACCCTTCTTCCACCATCTCCCTTATCTCCACAACCCTCCTCTCCGGCTAGCATAGACTGTGCTAAACACTACTTCCACCATCTCTCTGCATCTGGCTACCCTGTTCCACAATCCCCATCCAGCAAAAGCAACAACGAAAGCTCGCTTTTTAACCCCCTCAAAAAAAAACTCAATAGGAACAGTAGAGAGAGAGAGAGAGAGAGAGAGAAAGAGAGAGAGAGATAAACCCTTACTCATCATATGTTGGAGCTGCATTAGCCATCTGTGGTTTATGTTTGTTCATGTGCAAATCTATTTGAACTCATGAGCAAACAGATGTAAATGTCTTTGCTTTGATTGCATAAAGTAAGAAGAGGACTTAAGATTGACAATCAGTTTCTTTAATCTCTTTCTGTTTGATTTCTCCATCGATTATCGCTTTTATTTCAAATCCAAAATCAAAAATCAAAAATCAGATTCTGCAATCGTCCACTTGATGGGCATTGTAGTATTTTTTATTGTTGATTCTGCTAGATAATCTATAATCTTTAATGAAGAAGGAATTGAATCAAAGTCCATCCTTTTCATCTTTTCAAAAATCTTTATTTTTGAATAAATTTATTGGAAGTTGTTCATAAAACCTACCAATTTTCCACTGATTGATCATGTTACCCAGGGTCAACTCGAAACCCATGACTCCCCTATTGATCTTGTTGGTCTCTCTTTTTTAACTACCAAAGAGAAGTAGTGGGACTCTGATGTGCAGAGCAATGCTAAAAGTAGATGCATGTCTTTGCTTTGCTTGCAATGAAACAAAATGATATGATTATCTAACAATTGGTAGAACCTAATATTATGTCATTTATCCCTTTTTTTATGATTGAATAAAACTGGTTTGTTGGTCCTCTGCACTCCACTGTTGAATAAATAGGAAATTTTTTATGAAGAAATCTTTTTATAAACATGGTCTGAGTTAATTGCATTGTATTGAGAAGATGTATCCGAAGTGTGATAGTTGCGGTGCCACTTGTATCACACGTACAAATAGCAAGGGAAGAAATGCTGGGAGGAAATACTATCATTGCCCCAGCTGTAAAAAGTATGTTATGTGGGTTGAGAAGTTTAAGCAGTGCCTATGTGGAGTAGGGCAATGCAAAGTGAGAACTGCCAAAACGACAACAAACAATGGACGGCAATTCTGGTGTTGCCCAAGTTCTACAGGAGTGAGTTTTTTTGTAGTCTCATTGGCATTGCAATAAAAATTGTGAGTTTGTAATTACGATCCCCTTTTCATTTTATTATGATTTGAATTAGAGTTGTTTGTATAATTGTGTTGCAGAAAGATAATCCTGGATGTGGAATGTTTGAATGGATAGAGACAATTGAATGCTCTCTAGGTAATACCATCAATACTGCAACTGTGAATATAGAAGAATCCTCAGAGGAGATAGGCGAAAGCTCGCAGACCTCACCGAGTTATATCAAAGGTTACTTAGAAGGAGTACTGGTAGCGAAAGAGGAAAATTCTAGGTTGTTTAATGATCCCCTTCAAGCTATCGAGAAGTTAGATATGAAAAATTCTGACGGGAGAAAAAAATCATTGTATCTTGTAATTTTTCTTTCGTAAATTGTAGTATGTATGAACAGACATTTGAAGCTTTTATAATGTTTCCTCCCTCTTGTGTGCCTTTGAAGCTTGTATAATGTTTCTTACCCTTCTCTGTTTACCTTCAACAAATGAACGCCGTTGATACTCTTGGCTGTGACGAGTTGGGCGTCGGCTAAGTAGACTTGAAATGTTAGTAAATCATATGCCAACTTTCCGTTAGATCTATATATCAACCCGATCTGTTTGGCACATGATCAATGCTATATTCAATACGTGGATTTAGAGCTTTGATTCCTACCCTCTTACCCAAAAATTAAAAAAGTTCTAGAACCAATCTCATGACTTTATTCATGGTTGTGAATCTTGTGATGCTTTAAAATTTTTAAATTTGTTTGACCAAAAAAAAAAAAAAAACTTGCTTGAATTTTATTATTTATTCCAGTTTATGTCTGAACTCTGAAGTTGAAATCTGAATTCTGAATGTGAGAAAGAAAAACCAATTTGAAACAGGAAATGATCGAAGGGAGCTAGAGACCATCGGCTTTGGGTGTAAATCTGATCACATGAACGATGTCTGTGTTTCAAACCAATGGGTCTGGATAAAGACAGATAACGGCAACTGTATGTGTACTTCAACAGCAAGAACGTGCAACCCCACAATTATAGCACCAGATCTCACTCAAGGTGAGACCTTACGTGAATAAGAAGAACGATGAATATACCAAAGAAAATATCAAAGAAATCACCATTCAAACATATGATATACCAAAGAAATGTTAGTAAATCATATGCCAGCTAATATCTGATTCAAACTATGCAGATTACTCTTGACAATTTACATTCTCACACTGTACAGTGCTGAAAACAGAAACACTAATATCATGCAGCCCATTACTCTGGCCAACCAATGGCAAGTGGACCATTATCATGAATCATAATTTCTCAATTTTCATGTCTTCTGCTCAGGGATCGTGCTAATCAGAACTATGAATCATAAAGTAAGGCTGTTAGCAGGGACATGGTCATTTTGCTCTCTCCTGACTCCTGAGCATGATCCTCTGTTTTCTCTAGTCTCAGATATCTTCCTCTTTTCCTAGATGAATCCAGACATCCACTTGCTTCAGAAATAATAAGCCATGTAATAAAAGGGAATATCATTTAATGAAGCAAAGAGAGAATGAAAAGAATGAAGAAACAATATGCAAGTTCAAGTAACAATCCATGTCACAGTTTTCAAAGGAAGAAAAGCAGTCCTGAAATTAGATAGATAGATGAAAGTCCAGAAAAGCAGTCCTGAAATATTACATATCCAAATTTTCACAGTTTTCATGTCAAAATTTTCATGTCACAGTTTCCAATATTACTATCCATGTCACAGTTTTCACAGTTTTCATGACATATTACCATATTCAAATTTTCACAATTCTAATATAAGCAAAAAAGAAGAAAACTGTAGGATTTTTCTTCTACCTTTGTCTTTTGCTGTCAATCTCCTAACCTTCAAAATCCTGCAAAACCAATAAGAGAAAGATGAGAACCAAATAAAATGAAGTGCAGAACAATGTTGTAAAATTATTTTCACTCTCATATACGTGTTTTTACCTGTAGGGTTTTTCTTCTTACGTGCTTCTGCTGCCAATCTCTTAAGCCTTTCAGCTTTTGCAGCCATTCTTGCTAAGCCTCGTGCCTGGATAGATGGTTTTAGAGACATCCTAGCAGCTTGGGATCTTGTCTGTATCTGAGAACTACTAGGTTCACTTTCACATTTTTGGGATCTTGTCTGTATCTGAGAACCACTAGGTTCACTTTCACATTTTTTCTACATAATCATATATAAAATGAAGATGAGTTTCATAAAAACTAATGGATATATTCTTTTTAGATATTAAGAAACACAGAAGTCATACCTATTTAGTATGGGTTCTTTTCTGAGATGTTCGTTGAGAAGCCTGGGTTCCTTGCTGTGAAGACTGAGTTCCATCTTGCGTTGTTCTCTACAAAATGAAATATAAGATCAGTAGCATAAATAAATATTGTGCATTTTATATTGCATAGGAAAATAAAAGTGATACCTCTTTACTGGAAGTTCCTTGGTCATCTTTCTTTTTTTTACAACTGCTGGCATTGTGATCAAGTGATTTACAATACGAACATGTAACAATACCTGTCTTCTTTCTAATTCCACTACCAGGTTCTTCCTCAGAATCTCTCTTTCTTTTTTTAGATGGCCTACCAGCTTTCCTCCTATAACGAAGAGGTTGTATAACATGCACATCTTCATTGTTCCTGAACTTGTCCAACCCAGGCATCCCATGGATAACCCTACTATATGAGAGCATAAATTTTTGAGACCAAAAATATGAGGATACATGATCCTCCAATCTACCTCGCTTGAAAAAGATAGCAGCTACTGCATGTTTACATGGGAGTCCAGTAACTTCCCATGCACAACATTCACACTGATTCTTCTTCATATCTACAACATACCTGCTCTGGCCATCAGCAACCTCATATTCATCTATACCACATGACAAGATCTGACAACTCCTAGATGCACTGCCAGCCATATTTAATTTCTATTGGAATGCAGGTGTCAAGCTTTCTTTCAGACTACAGCCCTTTTGGTACCTATTCTGCATCCTTGTTGTTAGTTGTTTTCTCATTTCATCAACCAATATCAGAATAGGCTTGCTTCTTAAAGGATTAATCCAATTGTTGAAGCACTCTAACATGTTATTAGTAACATGGTCACTTTTAATAACATGGTCAAATGCATGTCTGGCCCAATATGATGTAGGATTTTTCATCAACCATACAAAGGCTTCCTTATTTATTGCCTTAATCTCATTCATGGCTATGTTAAAGTTCGTAGGATTGTAAGCCTTGCAGGCAGTCCAAAATAATCTTCTAAGAAGTAAACCAGGAAATTCCTTGTTGAAGTTGCTGTAAAGGTACCTACAACAAACCCTTTGGTTGGCACTTGGAAAAATTTTAGAAATAGCTTCTGATAAGCCCTATGACAATTTAATAAGAAAAATAATGTAAGATGATGTTTTTCAAACCTAAAAAATATATGCTTGACATTGAAATACAAGTTAGGAAATCTAACATACCTTCTGTTTATCTGACATAAATGTCAGAGGAACCCCATCATAAGATAATGCATCATGTAATGTAGTTAGAAACCATAGCCAGCTTCCCTTGTTTTCGCTTTCAACAATACTGAAAGCAATAGGGAACAATCCATTCTTTGCATCCATTGACGTTGCCGCCAATAGGATCCCCTGATATGCCCCCTTCAGGTGGCAGCCATCAATCCCTATGAAAGGCCTGCATCCCTGAATAAATCCTTCTTTACAAGCAGAGAAGCAAACAAAAAGCCTTTTAAACATTGGAATGGAATCTGCTGAAGACATGTCTTCAAATTGCATCTTGAATGCACTCCCAGGGTTCCTATGTGGAAACATCTCACCATAAGGTTGCAATAGAGCATATAATTTTTTGTGACTTGCCAAATTCTCCTGTTTAGCCACCAATCTAGCCCGATATAATTGTTGTGTTTTCGGGGTAATCGCATACCTGGCATTGATGGCAGCCTCCATGCTCTTAATTTTCATATCTGGATCCACCCTTAACCTATTAGCCAGTTTTCGGGCTATCCAGATTGCATTGGCATTCTTGCTGTTTGAAGGCTCCCTTCTACAAGTATGCTTAGGCTCATACCTTTTCACCTTAAAAGATCTACCATCGGGAGCACGAGCAGCATGTATATTCCATTGACAACCTTCACTGCACAAATTGTAGTAACCCTCTTTATTTCATTTTTTCAACCTTATGACCTTACACCCTTCTTGGACAATTAGGTCAGTCAAAGTTCTCCTATATATGTACACATCCTCAAAAATAGAGCCAACATGAATATTTACCTTCTCCAAGTGATCAATGTCAGCCTCTGTATCCCTAGTAGTGCTTTCATCTTCAACTTCTTCTTCTTCTATGTCTGAAAAACTAAGGTCCTCCTCATCATATTCCGACTCCTCACCACCTTCAGAATCAACAGAGGATTCTCTGGTATCCTCTACATCAATGTCCCAGTTGCTATCCAATGGGTCATCCTCATCATCTTCAGACTCTTCCATTGAAATAGCTGGTTCTTTGCCCTTGTTCTTCCTCAAATCGGTACTAGCATACTCTTTCTTGCCATCAGTTTGACCAGTTTTATTCTTCTGTTGCCTTTGGTTGCCACTTGTAGTATTGTCCAAGTCCTGGACTGCCTCATTCACAACTATAGGAGCAGTAATGGCACTGCTAGGAAACTCTAGTGCAGGCCTACTAAGATCAGTAGGATGTATAGTGGAAGTACTAGGAATCTCCTGTAAATCAACTGTACCAACTTTTCTCCTTCAAGGTCAGGGCCTACCAATCATTGTAGAGTCATAGTCATTGATCTTATAATTTCCCTCTATCGCCTTACCCACTTTAACATCATATATATGCAAGGGAATAGCTCTTCCAATGAATTAAACATTTGAAGCACCTCCACTGCTTCCTTATCATTACTAACTCCATAGTAACCACCATCTGGCAATTCTGCCTTGGCAGAAAATGTCACAGATCGACCTTCAGGAATTTCATTGAGAACTGTACAATAGGCAGTATGTACAAGGTCAATCCAACTAAACATATCAACATCCACTAACTTTAGCTCAGTGTGATCCTGCCAGATGTAGTAAACGCTTTATTTTTCGGCCATTATGGGAGTGTTGTCGATAAGATGAAAAAAAATCTTAAGTAGCAATTAAGAACATAGCAAATAGCATGACAATTAAGAAGAGAACAATGTTGGGCCTGATTACACAATCTCGGGCCCATAAATTTAAATAGGACAACTGATCATTACTAATGGCAAAGACATTTGTTGTCTGATTAAGAGATAATAATATGCTTTTATTATCTCTACTGATCTTACATTACAAATGCATGCATGGTTAACTCACTCTTCAACAATAGTTAACACATATCTATAATTCATATTAGATCCATACACTAATTTTTTTCCTCTACACTAATTTTTTTCCTCTACATTCTTTTCAAAGTAACAAAGCAATTCCATTAGAAATAAATTAATACTCATCCCACCATTGAACAGAGAAAAGAGCCAAGGAACTGAAGCACTTTCATTACTAGATATTGACAGTAAGCAATCTCTGACCTGCATTTATATTGATTTAACTATGCTTGGGTATCCATTATAGTGATTATAAAGAAATTTCAGTCAAAAGAGGAACAATCATGGTAATGACTTTCAACAATGCAAAAGTGTATGTTAAATTAAGATCAATCTTCTTTGTTAAATGAGAAACAGGAAACAAAAGCAGAAAATATTGACTTATGGTCAACTATTCTAATTTATGAATGTACATTTTAAAAGTTGAATCAATGTTGCAACAAAAATACAAAAATTTTATAAACCTGTTTTTGGGTAATCTGATTTTGCAACAGCAATACAAAAATTTGATATGCCTACTTTTGGGTAATTTGATTTTGCAATAGAAATAAAAAAAAATTTGATAAACCTGATTTTCCCATCACCAAACGCAATCTAGAGCATCATTACAAGTAACAAGAAATTAAAAATAGAAATATGACACAAAATACAGCAGACAAAGAGAGGAGAGTGCAATCTAATCTCAACTTTAGTAATTGCAACTACTGTAACTGGGGAAAAAAATAAAGACAATAATAATAAAATAGAGCCATCAACATCTACAAAGCCATTAACACGTAGGAGGAATTGTCTATTGAAAAAATCTATATTAGTGAACAACAATGCACTTATTTGTTGATTTCGGTTGGTGGGGGACCAGGTCGTGGTAATTGTCCCCCTTATACTGTTGTTTATTGATGGTGGGGGACCATCTCTTGGGAATTATCCCCTTTGCACTCACCAGTCACCATCACAACTAATAGGCTAACAGAGTCAAAGCCATAATACTACTAACAGGCTAATAGATAAAGACAACATCATTTCCAAAGGTCTTTACCCCATCCCCCACAACCAAAACAAAAAGAGAATGGGAAAAGCTTACCAAGCTCATGAATATCTGCTAATCAAGTGGGCAGCGAACTAGAATAGGACAACCTACAGTGGTGAATCCAAAAAGATAAATTAAGAATCCAAAAAAAACGCAGATCAAATTAACAATCCAAATTAAAAAAAAATTCTTTGAAATTACATACCCTAATGGTGGACAAACGATTCTGTCGGCCACAGCAGACCTACGCGACCAGGGACCTTTCCTTTTCAGTGCGACTGTCGAGTGAATATTATATGTGAAGTTCTAACTTTTCAAAGATTCTAGGGACCCCTCCAAAGATGGCTCGCGGCTGTCGTTCTCTGGAGTCTAGAAGAAGAAAGGGTTTCACACATTTTTTCTTAGGATTTCTATTACCTGAAATTATGTTGGGGGAAAACCACCGATGGAGAGAAGCCGAGAGATTGAGAGTAGAGCATACCTTCAAACACGGCTCGAGCTCGTAGGTGATGGGGAAGAAGACCACTGCGTCGTCGTTGGTGGAGACTATCGAAGGAAGTTTCCTCTGATTTCTTCCGTTGAAGTCGGGCTTATCATTCAGGGGTTTAGGGTTAGTTTTCATTTTCTTTTTTTTTTT
Source organism: Protea cynaroides (assembly GCA_028583415.1). Taxonomy (NCBI): domain Eukaryota; kingdom Viridiplantae; phylum Streptophyta; class Magnoliopsida; order Proteales; family Proteaceae; genus Protea; species Protea cynaroides. The sequence continues at coordinate 20,325,474 of CM053275.1, forward strand.
CTTTTTTTTAATTTTGCTAAGAGGGTCAGTTAAGTGAGTGAGGGTTAAAAAAAATTTCAACTTATCTGTTAGGGTATTATAGTCCAATTAAAATTCTTTTTTGATGACATCAACAACTAACGAGATTGCTTTAACGGAATGGACCTATTTGATTAATGGTGGTAAATGTTTGGGTTGTAGTTGATGTTTTTGAAAAGTATGGGTGGTAGGTGATGTTTTGAAACTATTATGAGGGGTAGCTGAAATTTATTCTTATTTATAATAATTAGATACATGAATATTTTTTAGTAATATCTAAATTTAGATAAAAAAAATATGGGAACGAAATCCATATCATACATAATCTATATCTTGTAGAATGCCTTATGATGTGATCTTCTCAACTACCTATTAATATTGCTCGTAACCCTTTAGAAGCCCAACTTCCTCATGATACGCTATTAGCTAGGGTTTCAATTAAGTTATATCTAATATTCTAACTACAAATGATTTTGAAATATTCAGTTTAAGATCATTCTACTTCCTACAATCATGGTTCTATCACTTGAATTGTATCCCTTTTTTAATACATAAATTCTATCTTTTGATGTTTCTCAAATTTTATTTCTTTGTATTTTAATGCTAGATGCTCGATCTGTTTCTTTTTTTTTTTTTCAAATCAAAATAAATTGTAAAGGGAAATTGACACATACTACCCCTTAGTTTACTTCAATTCCAAATACTCTAATAAGTTGTTGAACCAGATACTACCCTTTAACTTACACTACAATGACAAACCAGTCCAGCCTTACGGTTTAAGTCATTTATTCTCTTAAATATAATCAAAATACCCTTTAGTGTTAGATGGAAAATCTAAAATACTCTTTAACTCATTTATTCTCTTTAATCCTTCATCTCCTTCTACCAAAACATCCCTTTGTCATTCGAGTTTTGCTCCTGATTGAAAGAGAAAGACGAAGCTTGGTTTCCAATCGCATTGCTCCTGACTGAAAGACAAAGACGAAGCTAGGTTTCCAATCGCATTGCTCCCGACTGAAAGAGAAAACGACTCCCGACTAAAAGAGAAAGACGACTTCCTTTCACTGCAATCTATTTGCCAAACTCCCTCCTGGTGAACACGAGTGAAAGAGAAGGGTTTCACAGAGAAGATGACTGAAGTGGCGGCATTCTATTCGGGAAGCTCCCTCCGGTACTCATTATTTTGAAAATTTTGTCAATCATTCCAATCAGGTTTGAAACCCCTTTTCTTTCCATTCGTCAAGCAGGGTTCAAGAATTTTTTATGGTTAATATGCATAAATGAAAAAAAAGGATCGGCGGCAACTAACCTGAGTTTCCGCTACATTGAATTTCCTCTGCACATGAAGAGAATTTTTTTCCTCCAACAACTCCAAAGAGTAAACAGTGACAGAGTCCTCTTTTTTTAATAAGAAATGAAAAGTTAATTTTGTCTTTTGAAGAAAAATGTAATAGTGTTACAAAGGGTAAAATTGTATATTTATCCTATCTGTTTAAGAACGGCTGAACCAGAGGGTAACTCATCTGGTTCAACAACTTATTAGAGTATCTAAAATTGGGGTAAACTATGGGGTAGTATGTGTCAATTTTCCAATTGTAAATAATTATTCTCTATATAGAACATTAATGACAGTTCAAAGAATCTTGTTTTTGTAAAAAAAAATGATTCAAAAAAATAATAGAAAAAAAAAGAGGATGACAACTTTGAACTTACAACTTTTTGAGAGAATAATTCATTATAACTAAACTTCCCCATTAATATGTATGCCACCATACCAAAGAATTAAATGCAAGAGATACTCAAATAGATAAGATAATAATTGTCATATTATAAAGAAGGGGAAGCTTTAGTAGTTGAAAAATGAAATAAGTGTAGACGCAAAAAGAATGTGAGTTGTTAAAAAGCTCACACCTAACAGACTCACAATATGTTTCAAATGAATTCTCCATGGCTTTGTGGAACCTATTTGCATGACCCGAATTTTGTGGATAGATAAATCCACAAGGTTCTCAACTAAACATAAAATTTCAGCCTAGGTAGGGTTGGCCAAATGACAAAATAGAGAAATTTGAAAATTCGAGGATTCAGAGGAGTATAATAATGGTCAAAGTATTTTAGACTTATATGGACATACATGGGGATCGATGCATATCAATACAGTGGAAAGTATTTGATTCAATTAGGTTCTGACATATGACATGTGACTGATTCAAAGTATGGAACCGTCAAAATTGCCACATCATCATTCCATGTGACACAAAGAAAATGATCCATTTTGATAAGGTAATCAAAGTGGGCAGCTCAAATGAGTTTTATGAGTCCTGGACTAAGCCTATTCTTTAACTTTATCCACTCGATGTATCATTAATTTCTTGGTTGCAAAGCAAGATTTGAATGGGTATCAAGCAAGTTTGGGTAGGCTGGAGAGGAAGTCCTAGCCCAAACAAAAACCCAAACCTGGGTAATGGAAGTCAAGCCCAGTCCTGATAATCTCAAACCAAACCCAATCAAAATTATGGGAAAAGGTTTCTTGTCCGGCTGTGTATCTCTTACATCAGTATGCACAAGCATCCAACTCGGGGCGGAGCAATCATTTCACCCCTTCAGAGTCTGGGCACAGGTACACACTGCCCGACATGAATCTTTTTCCCCAAAATTATTTAAGGTTATACAGTTGGCCAAGGACGAGTTTCTAATTTAGATTACACTCTCTCTCTCCCTAACTTCTATCTAATGATCCACTGTTGCCAATTATCTAAACATTGGGAAGGTTCTTTGAAGGCCGGAAGTGGAAGCTAGGCCGGCACCTCACCCTCTATTTCTCTCCTCTGATACACTCTCTCCTCCCTACCCTCTACTGAATGATCCATTGTCACCCACATCTATGGGTGATTGCTGGCAACAACGTCACAGAACCCCCTCCGATAAACATTATCTTACAATGCAAAATCCTTAGAACAGAAGTAGATTTATAAACTACCTTACAAAACATAAAATCCCAAATCAATTAACTCTCCAAAAACTCGGGCTACACAGGTTTTGGGTTACCTAATGCCTCAACCCACGGTCCATCTGGCCCAATCTAAATTATTAAATATTCCATGAATGCATTTTTTAGAATATATTCCAAGAATGCATATTACAGAAGACATTCTAAGAATACATACTAAACACTGCACAACACTTCAAAGAGGTCATTAGTTCAATTCTATTTAAGGACTATCTATCAAAAAAAAAAAATGATTAGTTTGCGGATTTAAGGGTCCATCTATATGACACCTTTGGTGTTAATGGTCTATCGACATTGATTCTCTCTTTCATGTGCACCCATTGGGCTATCAAGGAAACCATGATATATAGGAGGTATATTTGGGGGGAAGGGGTTGGAGGTTTTTTATGAACTGACCGAAATTGAGCGCCAGTGTCATTTGAAACCGGATCGATATCAATTAGAATATCTCATTGGTCTTTGTTTAGATTCTCTCTTTCATGTGCACCCATTGGGCTATCAAGGAAACCATGATATATAGGAGGTATATTTGGGGGGAAGGGGTTGGAGGTTTTTGACGAACTGACCGAAATTGAGCGCCAGTGTCATTTGAAACCAGATCGATATCAATTAGAATATCTCATTGGTCTTTGTTTAGATTACCCATCGACCCCCACCCATGTTAAAAAAAAAAAAAAAAAAGTTTGGTCATCTATGTTTGTTTATATGAAACAATATTCTTGTAGTTTGATTCCAGGACGATTTGCTTTGGAATCGATGGAGAACTACACCTAATCGACAAGTCTTGAGAGTTAGAAAGAAGTAAATGTTAAGTGACAAGCTATGTGGCCTTTGTATTAGCAGGGGTCAATGAAAGCACACGACATTTAACAGAGGTGGGAATTTTCATTTTATAAGGAAGTGGGTAGGTCACGTCACCCTACCTATGACGGCACAGGCTCTACACAGCTGGTAATCTTCTTTTTAAAAAATTAAATATGAACCTGAATATTTCAACCACCTTGTTACCTTGGCTGCTAATCCTCATTCAATACTATAGTTGCGATCTATTGTATAAGCAAGATCAGATAAATTGATAAACTTTTCTGTAGCAGACCAACAGTGAGGGGATCCAATGGTAGAGTGTATCAGGTGCACGTCTCGATAAATTGCCAGCCGTTGGATGTCTCACTGTCTTGCAACAACGCTACAGAGAATCTAGATCTCTTTATTTGCGAATATACACACATACAAACAGAGCCTTCTAGATCCATGAAACTGATCAGCCCAAACCCAGTTAACTATTAACTTGGACACTAGGTCCGGATGTTCCTATAATTAAGGGGTCCAAGTTTGGTCTAGTGAGCCCGAGCCCGCTCTTAGCGCGAAAGAGCCTGGGCTAAGTTTTTTCTGGCTGCATGCTAGGCTAGGGTGGAGATTTCCAGGGTTGGGTTGGGTCGAACCTGAGCTTAGTCCTCTATTTTAATATTTTAATGAGGATGAAATACGTGTCAGTTTCCCATTGAATCTGTTCATTGAACCAATCTAGATTGAATAGGTTTTGGACATGGCTGACACCGTCTCCGATACCTGGATTTAGAACCATGGTTCAAGGTATCGGTATCGGATCGGTTGGATAGGCCAATATGTATCGGTTTGGGAACTGCTCGATCCTTGATTCGATCCTTGATCCCACCAAGTTTTGGATCAGACACATGTCAGTTTCCAATTGGATTCATACACCGAACCGATCCGAACAGAATCAGTTTTGGATATGGCCAATACCATGTTGGATGGCTAAATTTAGAACCATGGTTCAAGGTATCAGTATTGGGTAGGAATGAGTGCAATTACGATTTAACGTTATCCTAAGATTATTTAATTAAGATATTAGTTTTTTATACACTTTTACTTGAAATCTTGCGATGAATGTGATTTTACTAAATTATCCTTATTAATTTATTTTCAATATTTATTACTAATTTCAAAAGAATAATTGGTGTCATGTTATGTTTGGATAAATAACATATCCAAAAGAAACTCGAAGAAGAAAGAAAGAAATGACGATTCTCTTTTCCATTTTTTTTTTCTTTTTTTTTTTTCTCTCTTTGTTCGTAATTGAGACTATCTGAGTTTTAAGTGTTTTCTCAGACATTATTACCTTTAGATTGATAAGTAGCACAGAGTTCTGATAATAAGATGCTTGACTTTTGATATTTAGAACTGTCTGTAAAAATTTTGAAAAATGAAATTAATTGCAGAAATTCACGATTCAGGTTTATTTGCCTTTTCTTTAAACTGCAAGGTTGAGTTCTATTGATCTGCTCTTGATGGCTTTGTTCTGGAGGCATATATTCAGGCAGAAATTTAGGGATTTATTTTTAATGGGGTTTTTACCCTTCTTCTGGTTCTCTATTTTCCATCAAAAATTAATGTTCACTAGAGCCTATACATACTATTCTGTTCTTCATTCTCTAAAGTGAAACTTAAATATCTGCTATCAATCAAGCTAGCTAGAGTACAATTCTAGAGATGATTCCTTATGAAAGAACATCAATCATTAACATGAAATTATGAACATATTTCTTACACATTTCTTCACTTCATGTTCTTATTCTTATATAAAAAAAATGCCCATAGAAATGGTTGTTTACACTGGTCAGGAATTTGAGTTTTGGAGGTGTATGGAGGTAATACCTGGGGAAACAGGCTGAGAGAAAGTACACACCACCTTCAAATGGGGTATCAACAGGACCTATTATTGCTCACTGCCACTTGAAGATGTCATTTCCAACAAGCCCACCACTGCAGTGACTTGAAGGCTCTCTTGTTATTTTATCAACTTCTTTCTTCTGGAGTCTCTTCCTTGAAAAGCTGGCTGGAGAACCCTTTACTCTTAGATTTGAAGCCGAAACAGCAGCAGCAGAAGGTTTTGAAGAACAAACAAGCAGACGAGAGAGAAGTTCCATTGCTGAACCGAATTCAGTTTTAGACTAGAATTAGGAAACTAAGTAGTCTAGGGGGGTCTAGGGTTGTTGAGTGAGAGAAAGATTGCTTCAAATAAGCAGAGGAAGTACAAATTTGGAGGTTATGACCTAGAAAATCCTGGTAACAAGCTTACAGAAATGTAAACAAATCAGATAGTTATGGCCAATCAAGTTCTTTGAATTTTTTTTTGTTTATGTGGAAATTGCTTTAGTTTGGTTGGGACCCAAGACTCAAAGAAACAAAAGGAACTCATACCTATGGTTAATTCACATACATGCATAGGCAAAATTTTACATATTATTTATGGACAATGGTTCTTGAGCCACAAGGATACCCTACACCTACACCTTTTCACAGAGAATAATTAAATCATTATTTAAGGAGAGAGAATGAAAACAAATACAAATTTATCTGTAAGGTGGCATAGGCTCAGAGACACTTTTCCAATATTTATTTTCCAATAACTGTGACTTTGGAGAAATTTTAGCATGTAATTTGTTCAAAGACGACATTATTTTTTCTTTGCTCTGGAATTTTTAAGCCATCTTCCAAATCCTGTTTGAGTTGATAATCATTTTATCTATGTTTGTTTATTCTATCATTTTATCTATCTGCTGTACCTTTTTCCTATTTTCAGCTATTGACTAATAATAAGTTGGCAATCTAGCTATTTGACTTGATTTTCCAATAGGCTGAGTCTTACTGGTTTTGAAGCAATTTTTAGAGTACCATCAAAATTGAAGGACACATTAGATCTCTCTCGGAAATTTTAATAAGAACGAAAAGATGATAACATCTTGAGCATCAACTCAACACACACAGTTTTTCTCTACTCTGGGTGAACATGATGAACAAAAACCAGGAGACAGAATCAATAAATGACAAGTCCCTTATAGAATGAAATTCTTATTACATGCCCAACTGTTCCTAGATCCCTATCCAAAATCTATCAAGTTCAAGGTGAACCAAAATGCATCTCTAACCCAATATTAATTAATATCAGACCGAACTATTAGGAGTTGGGCTGTATGGCTTTTCATCACATCTCGATATGCTGCCATCTTACCTTGAACCCATCAATCCATCATGGTCCCGAACAAAGAAAACACCGAGCTCCACAAGTGCATATACTGATTTGATGGTGCTGATGTTGCTTATAAATAATAAAATTTTTGCCACATCAACAAGATGATTGGATTCTGTTCATTGGACAATTAGTTTAAACAAGCAATCATATCCAAATTTGAATTTTCAATTATCTGTTTATATCACTGATTTTTGTAACTCATGACCTTCTTTCCCTGAGTGGATATGATTCACTCGAAATCTTTGTCTTTCAGTTGTTTTAGTCTCATGATTTCATTTTCTCATTTTCTAGAATATGAATCTCCAAGAATCCTCAAGATTATTAATTAGTTAATTCTTTTTTTTTCTTTTTATTAACTGAATATCTATTCCAATAAGATAGATTATGTTCTAGATTTATCCAAATTCCAAACCAAATACGGGTACCCCTAAATGAATACATGCCGAATGCACAAATTGAAGTAAGCTTTCAACTGTTTTGACACCCTACATACAAGCCAATTCGTTGTTCAAATTTCGGTCTCAACAATTAAGAAGCTGTGTTAAATGTAAATGCAATTACTAAAAATTCCAAAAACTTTCATTGTTATGAAATGTTATTAATTAGTCTTATTAGAGTCACTTTTAACACCTTTTAGTGCTTTTTTATGTTCCCTAAGGAACCAATGGAAAAAAAAAAAAAAAAGTTCCTGTTTTATGTTGAGATTGCTGGATTCCCTATCCAATGGACTCACTTTTAGCATATTCTTATCGTTCTATACATTTGGAAGCACTTCTGATCTTCAATGTTTTTTTCTATTATTAATAAATATATAAAACAATGAAAACCATTTATTAAAAAAAAACGTAAATTACACTCACTTCTCTGTATTTTATGACACGAACCTCCCCTTTTAGTTTAGAAGTTACATGAACCTCCCTTGATTTTTAATTATATTACACTTAAGGGTGTCAATCTAGGCCGGGCTGGTAGCATGGACCGATATAACCAGAACCCAGCCCAGACCAAGCCCTTAATGGACAAGTTTCAGTCTGGGCTTGTAAAGCTTGATATCGTTTCAGCCCAGACTGAAATCAAACCTGACAGGCCCGTTAAGAGGCCCGAGCTAGCACAAACCAATAATATCCAACCCGAATATCAGTAAGGCCCATTAAGAAGCCTGAGCTAGCCCAAACCGATTTTTTTTGCTATTCAAATAATAACCAACTGACTAAGGATCTAATGATTCCAACTAAATAAATGCAAATATGCAATCCATTATCCATACTCAGATTCCCCTAAGATCAATAAAAACTCAACCAATTACAATTGTATTAAATATAAACAAAAAACACCACAAAAAAATTATTGTCGTGCAAAAATAGTTACATGTGAAGGTAGCCTGATAAGCCCAAAAAATACAGCTCGGACAGAACCGGTCAGAAATCAACCCGATAAACCCAGTCCGATAACAACCCAACACCGGACAGTCCCATAAATTAATGTGTCCAGCGCAGCCCACCCAACCTAAACCCTTAATGGATAAATTTCGGTCTGGACTTGTGAAGCTCGACACCACTTAAGCCTGGATCGAAACCAGACAGGACCAGCCCATTGATACCCTTAATTACACTCAACTATTGTCTGTATGTTGAAAGACGTTAGTTGCTTGGCCAAATTAATGTAAATGGCTAAACTACCCCTTACAGGTAGTTCCAGATTTGCCCTTCAAATAGAAAGGGGTCTTCTTCTTTGAGATAACTTGATCGATTTGAATTCTTCCACTCAGAGTCTCAGCTACTATCTCTGTCTCTCCATCTCTCCCTCTCAATGGGATAGATATAATTAGGCATTGAAATCGGAGATCAGTAAAATCTTGAGGTTGCAAACCGTACGGATGCTATTTTTCTGACGTTGTGACTCTAACCATGTCTTATGTCTCTTGACGCCATGGCTGCGCTCAAGGAGGCAGCGGTGAAGATGATAGCGCAGGAGATCTTCTTCATTTCTATGACGGCTGTGTTTTGGTTGAAAAATTACAATGTCAGAGTTAGATTTTTCCATGAACAGATTGACACAAGCCGATAAGATTAGTGAAAGCTGCGAATGCTACAGTTGAAACATATTGGCCGAGTTTGTTTGCTAAGCTGGTGGAGAAGAGTGTTGGGTTTCTGTCTTGTATTATGTGGGATCTACATAGTTATTGGGTTGTATTTGTATTTGAGTTTAGGTCAATTACATGTATAAGGATTTATTAGTAATTATGTGGGATTAGAGTTTCTAGGGATTCTATATACTATCTCTATTAGGAAAACCCTAGGTAAAGTCTGAGCAAAGGAGAATACTTTATCAGGTGGAGAGAGGTGTAGAACTTTCTTGTGATTAAAGGAATTCTTTGATTCTCTATGGTGGAGGTAGGCATTCCGGATTAGGTGCTGAACCACGGTTAATCCTATATTGTGTGTGGTTGCTTGATTTTCGTTCTTTCTCTCTAGTTTGCGCTTTCATTCCTACCAAAGATGAATATTGAAGATCTCATTATGAATCTAAGGTCCGACCGTAGCGGTGATGGTGGAGGTCCTCCCATTGTTGTTGCTGCCCCATCTGGAGGCGTAGCTGGTGCCGCGGCCACTACCACTGCTCCTGCAGCTGGAGAGAAGAAGGTAAAATCGTTTTTCTATTTTGTTTTGGTGTCAATTTCCCTTCAATTCTGATTGGAGAAGAAGGTAAAATTGAATTGTCAGACTTCAAACTTTGGGTGGTGCCTTGATTGTACCCTGCTATTTTAGTAATGAATAGATAAATTTTACTATAAAAAAAAATACAAAAAAATTTGGATCGTGCGATGTGGATGGAGTATCTCTAAAACGTACCATTAATAATTTAAGCTCATGAAGGATTCTTCTATTGTTGAAAACCATATATGAACGTGGGCCTAGCTGCCTTGGGCGACTAGTAAGCCAAAGGTGCATATTCAACACTCCCAATATCACATTTTTTGAGAAAAAGATCGTCTATAGTGAGGCCAGCAGTGTAGTGAGGATTTTACCCACTCAAAGTGGATCGGCATATATTTCAAGACAGTCAAAGTACATCGAAATATATGTCAATCCACTTTGAGTGAAAATGATCCTCACTACAGCTCACTACAGAGGATCCCAGACCCATTTTTTGTGCTCGTGTGGCACCCGTTTCTTCTCATCCCTGACCTCTTCAAGTGCCCACCTCCCCTCCAAAACATCATAGTGGTTTCCCAAATCATCATAGTGGGTTTCCTGAGTTCTTTTAATGCCGATCCTTGCATGTTACATGTGAACTTACGACCACACACACACAAATAGAGCCTCCAAGATGCTTTAGATATGAGGGCGATAATTGAGGGGCTCAAAAATGTACAAACACACAACACATACACACAAATAGTGTTTTAGATGCATTAAAGTGAGGGTGTCAATCGGCCGATCCGGTCTGGTTTTGGTTTGAACTGAAATAGTGTTGGGTTTTACAAGCCCAGCCCGAAACATGTCCAATAACTAATGAATCAATCCGATGTCAATTTGTTATCAAGTTGGACTTATTGGGCTGGATCGCTCCTGTCCAGACTTATCGGGGTTAGATAGATGTATCAACCTAAAATTAATCAGTTGAAAGCCAATATTATTGTTATTATTCATCTAACCCCAAGGGGTAGTTAAGTTGGTAAGGAGCTTATGCCTCAAGAAGCATGAGGTACTAAGTACGACTTCTTTTATTGTCTTGGAGCCACTCACATAGGATGTTAAGTGCTCTTTATTTCTTGCTATGGGTGCAAGTGGAATGGTTCTCATTCAACCCTAGAATGACCCAGTCCATGCGATTGTGGGGCTACTATTGGCCCGTGGGATTCGTCAGGCCAAAAGTTTGGACACCAGTCATTAGCAAAAAAAAAAAAAAAAAAATTCATCCTTCCAGAAAAACCAAGAAAGAAAGATATGCAGTTATTTTCATCTCTCTATTCAATCCTGAGAACGTTTTATTTTCTAAGCTCCTTCAAAATCTACTACTGAGATCTATTAAAATAGTGATTTTAGGATTTTCAATTGCAGTACATACATCAACATTATCGTTGAAATAGAAATGGATAAAATTCAAGGCCCTTTTTCTGTTCTTTCTTTTTCCTCATCTGTTCCACCTTGTGGAGAAGGTTTGTAACCGATTAATGATTTTTGGATAAATTTGTGGTAGAACTCAGTGATTTATGGTATTGCGTAGGGCTCTCTTTTTGGAGTATATTTATTGACCAGCTGTCAATTTAGAAAAAAATGGAACTCCACAAGTAACTCATGGTCTTGCTGTTTGGAAGAACATCAAGAAGAAATGCATTAGTAAACCAAGGTTTAATTGGATCAATTGGATTAAACTTAAGCAGCTCCTTCAATAAATGCATTGGATCACATTTAATTAACTCCAACTGAAATTCTATGAATAATGTATTAAAAGTATTACAGGGACTCAACAAACACCAAGAAACGGCAAGTGAAATGTTAGGGAGACTGATACAGATAAAGCAGAAAATAAACTATTTCAGAATTATAGAGAACAAGAGAAAAAAAAAATATCGTAAAAACTAAATCAAGATAGATCACCATCAAATGAAAAGGAAGAAATCAAGGAACAATTATTTTTGAATATGTTAATATGGAGGACAACTTGGAGAGAAATACCATATTAAATCCTAGAAAATGGTCAACTAGGTCCCAAGGTTATTTATAATAAGCCCCTTGGATACATGAATACTTTTTTTGTAATATCTAAGTCTAGGATGGCATTCTAGATAAAAAAATATATATATGGAAATGAAATCCATATCCTAGATAATCTATATTTTGTAGAATGCCTTTTACATTCTATGATGTGATCTTCTCAACTATCTATTAATATTGCTGGTATTAGTCTTTAGAAGGCCAACTTCCTCATGATATGTTGTTACCTAGGGTTTCAATTAAGTCATATCTAATATTTTGAATACAAATGATATTGAAAATTTCAGTTTAAGATCATTCTACTTCCTATAATCATGGTTCTATTGCTTGAATGATATCTCTTTTTAAATACATAAATTCTATCTCTTTTTCAAATTTTATTCTTTTGTATTTTAATGCTAGATACTTGATCTATGTCTAATTTTTTTTATAATATCAAATTAAAATATGAATAATTATTCTCTATATAAAACATTAATGACAGTTCAAAGAATCTTATTTTTGTAAGAAAAATAATCAAAAAAAAAGAAAGAAAAAAGAAAGAGAGGACTGTAATTAACTTACAACCTTTTGAGAGAATAATTCATTATAGCTAAACTTCCCCATTAATATGCATGCCACCGTATCAAAGAATCAAAGACAAGAAATAGATATTCAAAAAGGTAAGGAACCAATTGTCATATTATAAAGAAGGCGAAGCTTTAGTAGTTGAAAAATGAAATAAGTGTAGATGCAAAAAGAACGTGAGTAGTTAAAAAACTCACAACTAATAGACTCACAACATGTTTCAAATGAACTCTCCATGGCTTTGTAGGCTCTATTTGCCACGTGGTTTATCATATGAATCAAATTTTGTGGATAGGTAAGCCCACAAGATTCTCAATTGAATGTAAAATTTCAACTTAGATAGAGTTTGCCAAATGGCAAAATAGAAAGATTTGAAAATTCGATGATATAGAAGCGTATAATAATGGTGAAAGTATTGTAGACTTATATGGACATACATGGGGATTGATTCATACCAATACAGTAGAGTATCTGATTCAATTAAGTTCTGACATATGACATGTGACTGATTCAAATAATGGAACTATCAAAATTACCACATTATAATCCTATGTGGCAAAATAAAAATGATCCGTTTCGATAAGGCAATCAAAGTGGACAGCTCAAATGAGTTTTAGGCTAAGCCTATTCTTTAACTCTATTTTTTTTTTGGGTAAAAGCCTATTCTTTAATTTTACCCACTCAATGTATCATTAATTTCTTGGTTGCAAAGCATGAATTGAACGGGTGAGCGTCAGGCAAGTTGGGTAGGCTGGAGAGGAAGCCCAAGCCCAAACCCAAGCCCAAACCCAAACCCAGGTAGTGGAAGTCAAGCTCCGTTCTGATAATCTCAAGCCGAACCCAATAAAAATTTATGGGAAATGGTTTCTTGTCAGGCTGTGTATCTCTTACATTAACGTTCTTATATTAACGTAAAGACCAATGAAAGGATATGCACAAGCATCCAACTAGAGGGTGGAACAGTCATTTCACTTTCACCCGTCCAAAGTCTGGGTACAGGTACACACTGCCGGACATTAATTTTTTTTTCCCAAAATCATTTAGGCTGTGTTTTTTCTTCTTCCTACTTTTTTTTTTTATTTTTTTTTTATAAAAGAGGTCTATTTACCATTCATCATTCCATCCTTTGTACAAAGGTCCAGGAGCCAAGGTGGTGGTGAGTCATCCCAATACAAAAGACCAGCACCATGAGATGCTTGGTTAGCCACCCAATGAGCCACACCGTTAGCTGATTTGGGAGCATACAAAAAAGAAACAATGCACCCCACAGGATGCACTTCCTAATATCCTGGATTATATCACCCAACATTATATCATAAGAACAAAACCCTGCATTTAAACAGTTTACTACCTCTAAACTGTCTGACTCTATTTGGAATACTGTGGCGCCAAACTTAACGATCAACTGAAGAGCCATTCGAATGACCAATGCTTCAGTACCAATGGACACCGAGGAGAATACCAAAGCTTCCGCAACTGCAAATAAAGGGTATCCCTTATCATCTCTACAAACACAACCGATCTTGCTATTAGAGAGATCCAAAGACAAACCTGCATCAGTGTTTAATTTAAGAACACCCGGATTGGGAGGACACCATCTTGCTGAAATTGTGAAAGCTTTACCTGCTGAGGAACGTGAAGAAACTGAATTTTTCCAGATCTTGTGAATGTCACAATATTCTGTAAATGCCCAACAGGCACTTTGTATTACCTCTTCTGGTTTTGAATTCTTATTCTCAAAATAGAGTTGATTCCTCCTTTGCCAAATAGCCCAACACATGAAAGAAATGAAAGACATTGTGCGTTTACAATCATCCAAAGATAGTCTAGAAGTTGGAACACTAAATTGAGCTAACCATTTAGGAAAAGACTGTGTTTCATGATCAGCAGATTTCAAAGAGAAAGGTGATCCCAGCCAAACCGCCTTAGCGAAAGGGCAATGTAACATGAGATGATCCAGGGTCTCCATGTCATTCTGACATCACCTACAAAGCACATCCACCTGGACATTGCGATGACACAGTTCTACACTAGTAGGAACTGCAACAGCCCAACATAACCATAAGGATTGTCTGAGTTTGGGCAAAGTTTTACAGGACCAAATTGCTTTCCAAAGAGTAGAAGGAATGGCCATCCATGAAGGGCTACTTCCCGAAATATTTCTGGATTGAAGATATTGAAAATGAGCTGTAGATGATAGATTGTAGGAACTTTTGACCGAAAACTAACCCCCTCTGGATCCTTTCCATATCAGAGTATTAGGCCCTTGATTTACAGTTAAAGGAATAGACATAATGGCATGAATTTCTACAGGTTGGAATAGACTCCGCAGCAGCTCAATGTTCCATGTTCGAGAATGAGGATGAATCAAATCAGATACCCATTGGATGGGCAATTGAGCATGAGGAGAAGAAAGTACTCTATCATAAGGTAAATTGGGAAGCCACGCATCCTGCCAAATATTAATCTGATCCCCTTGCCCTACTTTCCATATCAAACCCTCCAATAAAACTTTTAACCCCTCAAACACGCTTCGCCATAACCATGATGGTCGAGAGCCCAAAGTAGCATTAAGAAACGAAGAGTGTGGAAAATAAATTGCTTTAAGACATCGAACCAGTCAGCATCAGGGGATTGCCATATCCGCCACGCTAGTTTTGCTAATAAAGCAAGGTTTTGAAATTTTGGATCCCTCAGCCCCAACCCTCCTATGTTCTTTGGCAGACAGAGACGATCCCATGACACCCAATGAATCCTTTTATTTCCTACACCATTACTCCAATAAAACTCTACCAGTCCTTTTTTTAGTTGATTCAGTAAACTGGAGGGCAATTTAAAAATGGAGCATAGAAAATCGGAACGTGGAAGAGCCACAGCCTTAGTTGAAATCTCCTGGCCTGCTTGTGTAAGTAAAGCTGCCTTCCAATGTTGAAGTTTTGACAAAGTCTGATCCATTACAGGTCTGAAAATCTGGTTTTTGGATCTTCCAAAGTTTTTCAGCACTCCCAAGTATCTCTCTGAAAAAGGACCCGTAGGTATCCGCAGAATCTTAGCAAACCATCTACAAAACCGAGGATGAGTATTAGAACTAAATAGGAGAGAAGATTTTTCATAATTCATGCGCTGACCAGAGGCCCAGCAATATACATCAATGCAGTGCTTTAATCTCATAATCTCCTCCATATTTAAATTTGAGAATAAAATGTAATCATCCGCAGATAAAAGATGGTTAAAGGGCTTTGTACGGCTCCTAATGCGAACCCCCGTTGGTCTGCCCTGATGTGTCTGAGTTTGAAGCAATCGAGACAAAACATGAGTACATAATATGAAAATTATAGGAGAGAGGGGATCTCTTTGCCTAATTCCCCTGGAAGGATGGATAAATCCCTGCTCAGCACCATTAATCAGCAAGGTAAATGTCACAGACTGAATACACTGCATAATCATATTCACCCACCAGAGTGAAAAGCCAAGTTTTTTAAGGGTCTCCTCGATGAAAGTCCATTCCAATCTATCATAAGCTCGTTGTATATCCAGTTTAATGGCCACATATTTAGATTTGGACTTTGTACAGGTTCGCATAAAATGGAACATTTCATGAGCAACAATTATGTTATCAATAATATTTCGCGCGATCTGAAACAAAAGCTGATTGAGCTGGATCAACAATATAGCCTAAATAAATTTTTAATCGAGTCACCATCAACTTAGAGATGACTTTCATGATAAAAGTGTAAGACTTTTTCAGTTCTCTTTTAGTTTTCCCATGGGATTTCCCATGAACCATAACAGATACACCACACAGATTACTAGAACACAATGGGCATTAAAAAGAGATGATGAGACACATACCTCTTGCTGTAGATTGATTTCCGACCATTTTCTATAGCTTTGAATACTTTGATCACAGTCTTCCACAGCCTGCCGGGAATCCCTTTGCTTCTCTCTGCCTATGGGAATAGGAGAGGAAAATAACCGTGGCTGTGGGGACCCTAACCATTGGTATATATAATACCACCCCACCCCTGGACCAGTCCCACAGTGGACCAGGTTGGTCCATCTCTAATCATACTTAAACTGGTCTACCTGTAACCAGACTCCTACTGAACCAACTAACCATATAATTAATATAGCCCACAATAATATTCTTACAAAATGTATAGAGACTAATCAGACGATAATGACCTACTGATTCTGGTCTATGTCTCTTTGGGATGAGGCAAATGTATGTATGATTTAAACCCGTTGGAATCTGAGAGGTAATGAAAAAATACACACAACAAACCTGTATAGAGTAGAGTGAGTCTCCTGCCAGAACTTTTGGAAAAAATGCGGAGGCAAACCATCTTGGCCCGATGACTTAAAAGGAGCAAAGCTGAACACAACAGCTTTGACTTCATCTAGCGTTGGAACAGCAAGGAGAGCAGCATTTTCTTGTGGTGTAACTAACGAGTCCACTGATTGCAGAGCTAAATTAATGTCAACATTTGTCACTCCTTCTCTATGAAAAATAGAAGAAAAATGAGTAATAAAAGTTGCATAAATTTGTCCACTCACCATTGGCCAACTTCAAACGATACACACGATTGTATTGTCTGCGACGAACAGTTGCAGTGTGGAAGAAGGGAGTATTGGCATCACCAAACTTCAACCAGTCCACCCTTGACTTCTGCTTCCAAAATATTTCCTCTTTCAATAACAGATCATTAAGCTTACTCTAAAGTTCCCGCTCCTTTTCATTAGTTCCTGGTAGAGTCGAGGTACACTGTAAAGCCATTAACTCAGATTTCACTGAAGCAATTTGGGATTGCAAATGACCAAACACTATCCGATTCCAAATCTTAAATTGGGCCTTAAATAGATCCAGTTTTTGTTGAGTGGCAAAAGCAGCTGAATGATGGGACTCCTCTATCGACCATATATTATGGACCAATCTTCGACAATCAGGATGCATCGACCACATTGCTTCATAGCGGAAAGGACGTGTAGCCCAAATCAAATGACAGTGCAAATTTAGAAGGAGAGGATGATGATCTGAACCCAGAGCCAACTTGACAAAACAGCTGCCCATTCAAAGAAAGATAACCATTGTAGATTTGCAAAAAAATCTTTCAAGTCTAATTCTAATATTAGCACCACCCAATCACCAATTAGACCAAGTAAAGATAGGTCCATGTGAAGGAAGATCCACAAAATTACATGCATCAACCATATGTCTAAAAGGAGCTGCATCAGATGCTGAGAAAGGCGACCCCCTTGTTTCTCATGCCAGGACAGGAAAGAGTTAAAGTCACTGCAACACAGCCAAGGGTCCTATCGTTGAATGGAGATAGACTCAATTTGATGCCACACCTCTGGTCTACGATACTTAACCGGATCGCCATACACGCAGGTTAAGTAAAAAGAAGAAGAGTGCGGAAAATGAACCTTGTGTTAGATTCCTGTTGTGTGGGCTTGATTAATTACCTAATCAGCTGTTAAGTGGGAGTTCA
The DNA here is from genome assembly GCA_028583415.1 of Protea cynaroides. Classification (NCBI taxonomy): domain Eukaryota; kingdom Viridiplantae; phylum Streptophyta; class Magnoliopsida; order Proteales; family Proteaceae; genus Protea; species Protea cynaroides. Next base: position 20,343,336 of record CM053275.1, read on the forward strand.
ATTACTAGTTTGATCGGTTCAGGTCTGGTTCGTCACTGGTTAGAGACTACTAACCCGGTCCACTGTGGGAATGGTTCTGGGTTAGGGATTGTATTATAAATACAATGGTTAGGGTCCCCGCAGCCATTGGTTTTTATCTCTCTGTTGCTCCCATACGCACAGAGGCAAAAGGGATCCCAATGAGGCTGTGGAAAACTCTAATCGAAGCATTCAAGCTACATGAAACGGTCGGAAATCAATCTACAGCAAATGGTATGTGTTCTATCATCTCTTTTATTGCCCATTGTATTATAGTTATCTGTGTGGTGGATTCGTTAGGGTTCATGGGAAAACCCTAACTTCCATAAAAAACTCTAACAATTGGTATCAGAGCCACCCACACAGAGCTAGGATCGTAGATAAGGAATGGTAGGAGTGATTGAATTGAAAAAAGGGAGAGATTTTTCTCCATAATTTTTCCAACGAAACTGTCAAAGTTTAAAACCTTTCAAAAAAATTTTGGACCGATGAAATTTTAAATAAATTATACTAGATAGTAAAACTCGGAAAAACGAGTCGACCGGCACTAAGTTGGTCGCCGGCGGTGGCCGGACGCGCCCTCACGCGTCGCCTGAAAAGGCGCGTGAGATTCACGCGCCGACGGTTGGAAAGTAAAAAAAAAAATATTCTGACGGCGCCGAGTCATCGCCGGGTCGACTCGGCGCCGAATCGTAAACCCTAACGGTTTATTGGGTTGACTCGGGCCGAGTCTACCCAACCCCGTCCCGCCAGGCCCAGATCGGGCAGAACCAGCCCAGGCCAAAGCTAGCCCGGCCAGTGAGACCCAGCCCAAGGCTGGCCCAGCCCAGGCCAAGCTAGCCCGGCCAGTCAGACCCAGCCCAGGGCTGGCCCAGCCCAGGCCCAGAACTAGCCCAGGCCAAGCTAGCCCGGTCAGTCAAACCCAGCCCAGGGCTGGCCTGAAAACCCGAACGGGGGATCCACGTGTATCCGACCCAAACCCGAATGGGTGACCCACTAACCCGAACCGGAAACCCAAAAGTTTGTCCCAATAACTCGACCCGGAAACCCAGAAATTTGACACATTGACCCGATTGAATGAACCGGTTTCGGTTTGGTTTATCCAAACCAGTTTTGGTTTTGGTTCAGACCGCGGTTCATCCCCGGTCCAGATTCTAAGGCCTGTTTGGCTTGCAGTTTTTTTTTACTGCGTTCACAATCCGACTTTAAACTGGATTTGTGGGAGTTAGGAAGGTCGGATTGACCTCTGGTTTGTTTCGTTGGACTTGGTTTTCAATGCTCTTCAATCTGGAATATATATTATTACATTTTGATACATTGGAAATAATATTTTTTTCACGTTAATGCTTTTTTGGAGCTCGATTTGCAGTATTTCTGCTGGGTTTTCTCAATATTCTTGTATCATAATGATTGTTGAGCTAAAGTGCATGTTTATTTGAATGTTTAGACTTATAAAGTTGATTTTTGAAAACATACATGGTTATATATATCCCACTAGAGCTGTAATTTGGGATTTGTTCATATCATGGTAGAACTTGGTGGATTTCACCAAAGTGGTATACCTTGTTTTGTCATGATGTGTTCAAATTCAAGCGACTGTGTTTGTAAATGCTTTAAAGAATGATAGTATTCACCCAAGGGTGACATTGTCCCAATTTATTCAAATTATGATTTGTACATGTTGTGTAAGGATTGGGTAGAACCATCAAAGTGGCAAGCTCAGTTCTATCATGATATGCTTAAATCCAATACTTATGCATTTATAGACACAGCAAAGAAGGATAATGCTCACTCAAATGTGACATTATCAAGATTTTTCACTTTTGTGGACACAGCAAAGAGCGGCATTGTCCACCCAAAGGTGGCGGTGTCAAAGATCATGTAAACTCATGCACATGGATGAAGGATCTTGATTTTAGGAGTTTCATACACCCAAAGGTGGTGGAATTTCGAGAGTCATTATCCCTTCGCAGGTTCTACACAGATAGTAAGAGGACCAGTGCGCTCTTGTCCCAAAGGATAAGGGTGTAGTTTCGGTTGACTCTACACAGATAGTAAGAGGACCAGTGCGCTCTTGTCCCAAAGGATGAGGGTGTAGTTTCGGTTGACTCTTCAAAGGAAATGGACTTGCATATATTTAATTATTATAAGTTTAACTTATCTTGTGTGTATGTTTGCATTATATCACACAAATATTAAAAAACATATAATGATCAAACACCTCATGATGTCTGTTATGGCGGGCCAGTTCTATGAATTGGCATGAAAAAGTGAAAGCTAGTCTAGGAATGTTTAACCTAGTACTCAACAAAGATTGTATTCTGATCTTTAGGAATATTCAATCCCTAAGATCAGGTAAAAGAAAATTCAAATAAGGAACATTGGAAATAGATGTTCAGAGTGAAATCCAAAGAAATTTTGGTCTTTAAAATGGAGCGGAGAGATGTTGTATTCTCAAGGTTGTCTGTACCAATTTTGATGGTATAGGATGATAATGGTGTGAGAGGAAACACAGGTTAGAGCTATTAGCCATCACTAATAAGCTCTAGGATATGTGAATCTCTATAGGTAACTCATTAGAATATTATAGATGATTCACTTGACTTTCACTTCCTCACCTAAATTGTAAAGTTAGATCCTGGTGACCCATAAACCCAGTGGACAGAAGATGAGTTGATTTCCTTTATACTAAGGAAGAAAGTTCAAAGAAAAGAGAAAAGAATGAATGCCAATGTCATGATGTGTGAGTCATACTCTGACAAATGCAGTAAGTGAAATGTAAGGTCTTACAGAAAGAAAAATAATTTTTCAAGGAATAGTAAGAAACTTTTGACAAGGAAAATGATTTTATGGAACTACAAGAACTTAGAAGAAACATGTGAAGAAGGTTATATTGGAAGAAAAGTAGGTTCATGAAACTTTCGAGTGAGAAGGTAGTGGAGATTGGAGACTTAAGTAGTAGAAGTAATCCAAACCTATAAGAGTAGCAAAAACCCTTATTTACTCTCTGTAGTTTACTTGGCTATAAAAGTTAGACAGTATATCCTAATTCCATCCTTAGCATAGACATTTAGGATTCTTATCTAAGGAAAGACTGTAAAAAGATTGTAAATAACAGAATTCTAGAAACCCCTAAAGTTAATGACTTGTTTACTTGTAAGGATGTTTAAGGGGAAACTATTTTTATTAAAGGATTAAGACTGTTGGATCTGAAGGATAATGTAAATTGTTAAGGTAGATTGGGTGATATTGATATACTCCCAATGATTTTAGCCAAATATTTATAAGTGCTAATGTAAGACCCGTACTTCGTAAACTCAGTCTAAACCTTGGTTTTAATGTCGTGACAGGTCTTCCGATCATCACCGGGCCAAACGGGACGAGCGGATGACAAACAGGTATGAAATCGGACCAAAGACGATCGAATCAACATAATTTTATGTTGACCGGTCGATGGTACCGGTCTTGGTACCGGTCGACCGGTCAGGTCTGCGCAGCTAAGTGTGGAAATCCAAAAATTGACTTCTGAGGGTCCCACTTTCTTGATTTCGAATCCTAAGACTTTCCTAATCCTAATAGGTTACTAAACCCTAATTCTAGCCTATAAATACACCCTTAAGCCTCCTCAAATCCTTTCCATTGTCTCTCACAAACCCTAGAGAAGAGAAAGAGGTTGGAAAGGAGAAGGAGCTAGGAAGAAGAAGAAGGTGCCGCCATTACCGTTCGACGACGCTCACGCTACGCCAGTCAACGGTAAGTGTTTGAATCAATCTTCTTACCCTGTTACCCTATGTTAGTTGTGTGGGTGAATCAATACCATGCAAAGTAGGTATTGATCTAAAACCCTAAATTGGCCAATAAACCCTAAGTTGCCGTCAAACCCTAGATTCGAGTTTCGAGATGATATTCATCGAAACGAGACTTGAATGAGTTGGGGATAACTCTAACTCCAAGTTTAGACTTAGAATGGAAAGGAGAAACCTTGGAAATCCATGGAGGATGATCGACGGCAGTCGAAAACCCATGTATGGTCTTCCGGAGACATACCGGTCGACTATACCGGTTGCACATGGTGCGACCGGTATGTTGCGACCGGTATCCCTCGGGAGGCTGGTCTATGGGGACCGGCTGACCATACCGGTCGCCAGTCTTCCCCACAGAGTTGCGACCGGTACATGCCACCGGTAAGCTCTGTGAGGGTATTTTGTAATTTTGTTGGTTTCCGACCAACATGAAACCCTAAGCAATATATTCTAATGAAACCCTAATAATGTTGTAGGACTTTGTGACATATCGTTTGGATCTTGCGACGTGGAGCAAGTTATCGAACGAGCGTCAGGTAAGGGGATCTGACCTAAACCTAATAATTTAATGGACAGTAAATCATTGTTAATCATTAATTATGTATGATGTGATGTTTATGCATATTCACATGTCATCCCTTACTTTCAGATATTATTATTGTTCATGCATTGATTAGGATGTGATTGTTATGCATGTGATTGTTTTCGTTAGTGTGTGGAATGGGGCATGGGCCTGGGATCGCTCCTCACACTAGCACCTTTTGTAGTATTCTGTCTTAACATGCTTGGTACGGGTGGGGCATCAGGGGAAGGTCGTGGTACGGTGGTCTCCGATATTGATGTTGGCCTGGCCATGGTTATGTGGCATTGTGGTCTCCGAGTCGACGTTGGCTTGTCCACGATGCTTTAGCTCTATCTCTATGTCGTAGGGAGTTATGTTGGGATAGGGTCTACCTGCGTATTGTTTCTATCCTAGTGGGTTAGTTGCGGATAGGGCATCAGGGGAGGTGTGGGAATGCCTTAGCTCTATCTCTATGCCGTAGACGGCTGTGCTGGGATAAAGCATACATTGATGACATATAGGATTGGTTAGTTGCGAGCCCAGTTTGTGAGCCCTGGCTAGTAGGGGCTTAAGTACTGGTATGGGTAGAGTATCAGGGGAGGTACGGGGGTATCTTAGCTCTATCTCTATTCCATGATGGGTGCATGTGGGCCAATGGGGGTGTGATCCATGAGGTGTCACACACTCGTGTATAGAGGTGCGGGGGCCACCAAACCTTTCTATAGCACATTGCAAACTTAAAACCAGACCACAGCATAAAATGATTGTTACTCATGCATAATATTGTGAAATTGTCTGATTGTCTTACTGAGCTAAGTTGTGAGCTCACCCTTTGTATATACATTATTTTTAGATGCTGATGCAGGTTACACGGTGGATGACTACATGAACGCTCCGACGTATGGAGGTGTAGCTGCTCTGGATGTGCAAGCAGGAGAGGATGAGCATGACGCTTCATGCGAGTGCCCTTTCTGCGTGTACCTTTGATCGGATTTTATTTATTTCTTTCAGTTATTTTCGGTTGGATTACATGGATGTACAGATATTATTTTATGTGTTTGAATTTGGATAGTTGGATATTTATTTAAATTATCAATAGATACTCAGTTCATTCTATTTAAAGTCTTTCGCTGTATATTTATATTCTGATTGTGGTTATGTGTAATGGTTTGTATGAGTGGACACGGCCTATTCGAGATCCTGGTGTGAACCGTTGGTTCGATGACGGTTCACTCACACCATTCTGGTTGGATCAGAATTGGGGTGTGACAACTTGGTATCAGAGCCCTCGGGCTTTGTCCAACAAACCATATTGCACTTAACTAAGTCGATGAACTGAGTTAGAAAAAATTTAAAAATCTTAATACAAACACACCCTAAGCATTTTTTGATACCTGAAACTGATTAAGAAAGAGAATAATGTACTATTCTAAATATGGAACTTAACATGTGCACATACACTAGTTAGGTGAAACATAAAATTTTTCATTAAAAGAAAAGTGTGGCAAGTGAAATAGTGCTATAGGGTACAGTCCACAAACCGGACAGTTACCCTGTTATATAAACAGTCAAAAGAGAAGAAAAATAAGGAACAATTATGGGGTAGGGGGCCTAGGAGGAATAGGGTCCGCTATATCATAATCTCGCTCGTAAGCGACCCTAAGCCAATGCACCTGGTCCTGAGTCACCCGTAGGCTGCGAGCCAGACGTCCCAACTCCTGACCCATCTCTCGCTGAGACTCTAGGATGACCCTCTGGGTGTCCCTGATCTCAATGAACAAACTCAACACCGGGTCTGGGGAAGAATGAGACAGCCCAGCTGTAGAGGAAGATGGTGGTGCTGCAGATGTAGGTTGTGGAGCTGGCGCTGGTACACCCTCGGCTCTATCCTCGTCATCATCACGCCCGAGTTCGGCTGCATAGGCCGCATTGGCTGCTGCTGCTGCTGCCGCCGCGGCTGCTACCCTCCCGAGTGGGTGAGGGCGAGCCTCCAACTCGTCATCGCTAACAGGCAGGTCAACTTGCATCCTCTGAATGACGTCCCAGTCTATGTCGAAGGTCATAGTGTCCTCAACGGTCACCTCACCTCTCATGCTCACGCCCAGGCGACGTAGCAGGAAGGTAATGAGACGACCGTAGGGAAGGTTACTGGCCTGATCGGCCAGGGTCGCCTGATGCATGGTCCTAATGATGAGGTATGGGAGAGAGACCCGCTCCCGCGCAGGCGCAATAAGTAATGTCTTGAGTGAGCTGGGATAACTCACTATAATGGCCGCTCTGGGGCACGATGTTGTGTTGAATGATGCGACTGTATACCCGAGGTATAGGTCTCAAGCTAGCCGCCTTCATGGGAGCTCCAGGGTTTAATATTTGATCTGCTATCTCTCGGCACAGATCCTCAGTCAGATAGCCCTTCGCTTTGGGAGGGCAATATACTAGGTCTCCATCATTTGGGACCCCTAAAAGGTCGGCCAGCTGGTGGGTGTTGAATGAAATGGGGACACCCCGGACATAGCTAGAGATGCGTAAATCCCTACCTTGGTTGGGATCGTTAACGTCTCCGTGCAGCTCCAGGTTAGCAAAGAAATGCTTAACCAGATTGGGACGGGTGGTATCTGTGTAAGAAATGACAGGCAACCAACCAAGCCTGCCGAAAGCCGCTCTTACATCGAACCGGTCCAATTGTTCCAAGTTAACCCGACGCCCGAATTCTATGCTTTTGTTATCGAACCACGGGAATCGAGCCTGTGCTTCTACAGAACGAAACCAATGCTCGTCAAGTTGGGGAACTGGTGGCTGGGGAGCACGTGAGCTCGAGCTATGAGGACGTTTCCCAAGAGCACGTCGGGGAGCCATTTTAATCTACAAAACAAAAGAAAACAAGATAAAAATGTTAGAAATTGTCAAAATTTCGGAAGCATAACGACAGTAAATTGGGAAAAAGCCTCAAACTCACCCAAAAACATGGGGAGGAGGACTTACGTAACCCCCACTCTCTTCGACAAATCAATCACAAGCATTTACAACAAGAAATTTTAAGAAATTTAAGAAAAATCAGAAATTTCAAAATTTTTTGAAAACCTAAGTCAAAACATGTAAAAATTTAATTTTTTTGAAAACCGTTCGGTGAAACCCCAAATTGATTGAGGGTTTTTGCTCTTGGGGGTCCCTAAACCCTTTCCAAGCCGAAGGAAAAGAGTTCCTACGGTTGGAACATCTCGATCAATGAAAAACCTAAATTTCTACATATAGACGATATGGAAAATTTGTAAAAACATGAGGGAGAAGGAAGAGACCTACCTGGAGACGATGTTCTACGCTTGGAACGGAGGAAATCGGCTTCTAAAGGCACCGGTAGGACTGTAGCAACTCGGAACCCAGAGGAGAATCGCCACCGGAGAGAAGGAAGAAAGAAAAAATCCAAACAGAATAGTCTGAGATGGTGGGAGGAAATGGTCGTAGGGGTCGGAAGTGTCATCAGGCCAGGATGCGCCTAGACGAAGAACAGGTTGAACAAGACCATGTTAGAGAGCCAAGTCCGGAAGTGGAGGAGGAACAGGTTCCAGAAGTGCCGACAAATTTACCTGGCCCACCTCACAGGAATTCTGAGACCATTGTTACAAACTTGGTCTATCAGATGCAAACTCAGCAGAAGGAATTCCTGAGCGAGATACTGAAGATGCTCAGGCCATCGGGTTCGGTTTCCACTGACGGTACGCCTGAGTCTGGAGAGAAAATTTCTTCACAGCCGATACAGGGTAGCCCAAGGCCGATGGGCCAAGCACAGAACGTACCACCACCGCATCAGTTTCCGTCGCCTTCTGCGTACCCAGGAGCCTACCCGTATCCACCACCATGGTACAGAATGAATACGCAGGGACAGCATGATCTGAGCCGAGCGGTGGATAGATTCCTGAAGTTGAAGCCTTCATCGTTCACCGGTAAGGCAGGGAGACCATTGTGGCCAGCACAGTGGGTTGCAGAGATGGAGAAAAACTTCTGATTGATGATCTGTACAGAGGAGAAAAAGGTCTTATTTGCCACTCACATGCTGAAAGAAGATGTAAATGTTTGGTGGAATTCTACACGGACATATCTGGAGACTAAGCATACGCAAGTAGATTGGGAAGTGTTCAAGGGTGCCTTCTTCGATAAGTATTTTCTGAAGAGTTTCAGAGATCAGATGGAGAAGGAGTTCCTTAATTTGCAGCAGTCCCAGTCGACTGTGGATGCCTACCAGCAGAGGTACGAAGAGTTATTCTTCTTCGCACCGGCAAGTATGCAAGAGGAAGAAACCAAGACACGTAGGTTCACCATGGGACTACGTGGGAGCATCAGAGAGCACCTATTGGGTTTGGACAAGAAGATCTACAATGAGGCTGTGCAGGTTGCAAGGGTGATAGAGTCCAGTCAGAGGGACAGCTTCTTCGCTCAGAACAGGGGAGTGAAGAGACTTGCTACTGAAAGTTCGGGTGGCGGTAACAATAGACCCTTCCGCCCATACAGGGCTCAGACCGCTACAGTGCCTGCAAGAAATAATACGGCACCACCTGTGCCACCGAATGCTGGATTCAACCCAAATATCAAGTGTTTCAACTGGCAGCAAGTGGGTCATATTGCAAGGACCTGCACTCTACCTAAGAAGCAACCTCCCCAGCAAGGAAGAGTTTATGCGGTCACCACTGAAGAGGCAGCTGCATCACCTGATGTGGTCACTGGTATGACTCTATCCCTTACTATTTGGCTTACTAATTTTCATTGTGTGTATGCGCATGTAGAACTAAGGGATAATAAAAATTCCAAGAATTGTAAGTGTAGCTGGTATACCTGCCAGAGTACTATTTGACTCTGGGGCCACGCACTCCTTTGTTTCTATTTCTTTTGGGAAGCGAATGGAGTTACCAATCAAGCATTTGAACCCAAGCTTGATAGTTCGCTCTCCACTAGGAGTCGAAGTGGCTTTGACCGAATATTATGGACCATGTACTGTATGTATTGAGGGCCAAGACTTAGAAGCAAGCCTAGTACTACTTGAGATGGTAGACTTTGATGTCATTTTGGGAATGGATTGGCTAGGCCATCATTCGGCCGTCCTTTTATGTGGTGAAAGGAAGCTTGTGCTTACTGACAAAAAGGGAAGAAAATATAGCTTCACTGGGATCAGGCTATCTAGGAAGCGGAAGCTAATTCTCTCCGCCCTAAAAGCCAAGCGATGCTTAGAGAAAGGGGGAGTGGGGTATCTAGTATCTGTAGTCGACATCACGGCAGAGTCACTCAAGATGAAAGATATAGATGTGGTTCAGGCGTTCCCAGATGTATTTCCAGAGGAGCTTCCAGGTCTACCATCGGACAGGGCTACAGAGTTTGTGATAGACCTTATGCCAGGTTCGGCGCCGGTATCCAAAGCACCATACAGAATGGCCCCTACCGAGTTAAAGGAGTTGAAGACCCAGTTACAAGAATTGTTGGATAAGGGTTTCATACGACCTAGCATATCGCCTTGGGGAGCACCGGTATTATTCGTCAAGAAGAAAGACGGAAGTGTAAGGCTATGCATTGACTACCGTGAACTGAACAAGTTGACGATCAAGAATCGGTATCCTTTGCCTAGGATCGATGATTTGTTCGATCAACTGCAGGGTGCAAAGGTTTTCTCAAAGATTGATCTCCGATCGGGGTATCACCAACTGAAGATCAAGGCCGGAGATATTCCGAAGACTGCTTTCAGGACGAGGTATGGGCATTATGAATTTCTAGTTATGTCTTTCGGGCTCAAATGGATATATAAGAAAAAGTGTGATTCCAGTGGGAGAATTGATTGCTACAAAGTAAAACTTGTAGCGAAGTGGAATCACACAAAGAGAATGAAAAGTATAGACTTCAAATCTTTGAGGTCTTAATTGTGCATTTTATGTTAGAGTTGCATCAGATAGATGTAAAGATCATTTTGATCAAAAAAAATCTGGAAGAAGTTCTTTATAGGTTTTACCCAGAAGGTTTTGAGGTAAAGGAGAAAGAAAATCTATTTTATAGACTTGTAAAGTCAATAGGTGGATTAAGCAAGCATCCAGGTAATGGTACCTGAAGTTTAACAGAGTTGTATCTTCTTAAAATTTTGTTAAGATTATCATTGATCATTATGTATATATAGAGGTCAGTGGGAGTGGATTCATTTCCTAATCATATATATTGATGGTTAATCACTGACCAGCAGTGACATGGTTTACCTGTTGAAACCATAGTTTCAATGTCTGATAAATTCGATATGTAAAATGTGTGAGTAAGTACTTTTGTACTTGACATTGAGTTTCCTCGTGACAGAAAAAATAGAACTCTGGGCTTGTCTCAAAGGGTATTCGTTATTCATGTTCTCGAATGATTGAATGTACAAGCATATCAGTTAAGTTGAAGATGCTTAAATCAGTAAAGGAGACAAATTGACAGAGTTATGTTCAAGAAATGATGTTCAGAGAGAGCATCTGAAGTACAGAGCTTGGTGTATGCTCAAGATTATATTTATTCTCACATAGCCTTTATTTAGAGAGTATCGAAACATTTTTAGTTGGATGCTGGTATAGCTCACTAAACAACGGGAATATAAAGGTCATACGGAACTTGCAGAGGACCAAGGATTATCTACTCATTTGTTACAGTAGTGACACTCTTGGCTATTGTGATGTAGTGTTTTGGTGATTGCATTGGTGGCATGAATCCCATCTCAGTTTTTTGTTATGATGGTAGATGTACCCTTTGGGGAAAAATGTAAAGAAGTTTATCCATGCATCATCCTCCTGATAAGGTAAATTTTATAACTATATGTGAAACTAATAAGTAGCATATCTGGTTGAAGAGTTATCTTTCAGACCTAGAAGATTATAAGTTTAACTTAGGCCTATTGAGAGGTATTATGACAGCAGTTTAGCTGTGTTGTTCTCAAAGAATAATGTGAAATCTAGTAATTCAAAGCATAATAGAGATTGGATTTCAAATCTCTTTAGGTGAGAGAAAAACGTCAAAGAATTTATATCATTGTAGAGCACATTCGTTAAACATCTTGATTGTAGATTCTCTGACGAAAGTTTTGTCAAGGGGAGTCTTCAAGGGATTATATGTTTAATATAGAAATGGTTAATTCATTAAATGTGCTTGGTTAGTGGGAGACTTTTCCCATATTGATAATGATTTATTTCATTATGTTTATTTACATTGTCTATAGTTTTGGCATGGATATTTATTACCATGGTTATTTTTATTTCAGCATTCATTTATTGTTATGTTGCATATTCATTGACATGTCATTGACAAAGGCGGTATTTAGCCAAATGAACAAGGCGATATTAAGCCAAATGAACGGGGCGGTATTTAGCCATAGTTCACGACGGTGTGCCAAAGTACGATATTGACCAAAAGGGTATGTGGTGGTTGCTACGGTCAATATCAAGGTTTATTGTCTCTGAGGTTTTATCAAGACAATTAGTATGATATTGACCAAAAGGGTATGTGGCGGTTTGCTACGGTCAATATGAAGGTTTATTGCCTTTGAGGTTTTATCAAGGCAATTAGATCGAAGGTTATTCGATCTGGACCCACATGAAATAATATTTTCATGTATACATGTTTCTAGGCGATTCATATCATTAAATAGACCCTTGTATGTAGCTGACAGAAGGTAGTACACCAGATATGTTGGAGTATTTTCCGCTGTTGCTCGACATTGGTAGGCTTGATGAGTGGATCAAAGTTTGATGACAGTTTATTATGTAATAGGATTCCATGGCCACACTTTTCGACGGTGGTTTTGTAATTAATCTAGCCCAAGTGGGAGATTGTTAGATTCCTGTTGTGTGGGCTTGATCAATTACCTAACCAGTTGTTAAGTGGGAGTTCAATTACTAGTTTGATCGGTTCAGGTCTGGTTCGTCACTGGTTAGAGACTACTAACCCGGTCCACTGTGGGAATGGTTCTGGATTAGGGATTGTATTATAGATACAATGGTTAGGGTCCCCGCAGCCATTGGTTTTTATCTCTCTGTTGCTCCCATACGCACAGAGGCAAAAGGGATCCCAATGAGGCTGTGGAAGACTCTAATCGAAGCATTCAAGCTACAGGAAACGATCGGAAATCAATCTACAGTAAATGGTGTGTTCCATCATCTCTTTTATTGCCCATTGTATTCTAGTTATCTGTGTGGTGGGTTCATGGAAAATCCCATGGGAAAACCCTAACTTGCATCAAAAACTCTAACACCTTGCAATCAATTATCCTCAGAGAACCCCATAGAATCTGAATATCCACCCCCTGTTTCCACAGTAAAGCCAAACCACCAGCCGACCTTATCGAATCGATGACGTACCGATAATGAACACCGATCGGTGAAACAACTGCGCTAATTTCATGTCTGGCAAACGAGTCTCCATCTGGCTTCTCAGAATGGACGAAGTGGAATAGAGATCGAACTGTCGGGGCCCTCCCCAATCCCTGAGAATTCCAGCTAAACATCCTCATGATTCCCCGTGGGGCTGATTTCCCCCAGCCTCCACGGGGCCCAAAGTTAAAAAAGAATCAGTTTCAGTTGCAGAAGGTACCACTTCAACACTTTCCTGTCGCGGACGTTTCGAACGGGGTGGCACTGAGGAACTGGAATCCGTGGGAAGTGCAATAGAGATAGGCACTAGTTCTGAAAATAAAGGGAATAATTCTCCACAAAAAAAAGTCATCGACGATTCAAAGATAAGCCAGAAAGCTGTGGTGCCAAGTTGAGGATAGCAGAAGCCAGACCTGGATTATAGGAAATAAATTCCTGAATGAAAGCCTGTTGGTGTTGGGATAAAGTAATGGGAGATAAACTTTTTGGACCATGAGGAGGTAAAGTGGGGATAGAGAGAGCACCAGACCTCGAATTCGATCCAAAAGGGTAAAAAACTCTGGATAGATCCACTAAAGAAGACTTAATAGGAATCACAGGAATTTCTCCATGTGGACGGGAGGCAGCTAAAATATCAGAAGATTCTGGATAAGGGCAGAAAGATAAATGTTCACCTTGAGGAGCTGGACACCGAATCAGAGGAGTCCTATCGAGAACCATCGCCGTGACTAGAGCAGTAGATAAACGAGCCTGCACCGAGGATGGCCGGGACAGGTCAAAATTCCTAGCTTGCTCCAAAAGCCTTTTTGAAGGTGCATTTCCTTTAAGATCTACTGAATACATCAGCTTCGGAAGATCTACACAGTGGCCTTTATCCCAACATTGATGCTCCTGTATATGAACCTGACCATCAGCATAATAAACCTCACATCGTTCATATTCGTGACCGATTCAACCACAATAGTAACAAATTAAAGGTAACCGTTCATATCATAGAAGAATAAGTTGATCTTGTTGAAGTTTCCTTTTCAATTTGAAGGAATCACAGAGCGGTGTCTGTAGCGGCCAAAGAACCCGAGCACGTAGATAAGAGACTCGTTTACCACCAGAAATTCCATCAATATGCATAATCCACAAAACCGAACCCACTTTAGCCACGATCTTTGTAACCATTGTTAGATTCTTGTTGTGTGGGCTTGATCAATTACCTAATCAATTATTAAGTGGACGTTCAATTACTGGTTTGACCAGTTCAGGTCTGGTTCGTCACTGGTTAGAGACTACGAACTCGATCCACTGTGGGAATGGTTCTGAGTTAGAGATAGAATTATAAATACTATGGTTAGGGTCCCCGTAGCTATTGGTTTTTATCTTTTTGTTGCTCCTATACTCACAGAGGCAAAATTGATCCCAAGAGGTTGTGGAAGACTCTAATCGAGGCATTCAAGCTATAGAAAATGGTCGAAAATCAATCTACAGCAAATGGTATGTGTTCTATCATCTCTTTTATTGCCCATTGTATTCTAGTAATCTGTGTGATGGATTCATTAGGGTTCATGGAAAATCTCATGGGAAAACCCTAACTTGCATTAAAAAATTCTTATAATTGGTATCAAAGCCACCCACACAGAGTTAAAATGGTAGGACTGATTGAATCATAGGTAAGGGACAGTTAAAATGGTAGGACTGATTGAATTGAAAAAGAGAGAGATTTTTCTTCATAATTTTTTCCCACGAAACTGTTAAAGTTAAAAACCTTTCGAAATTTTTTCAGATCGGTGAAATTCAAAATAAATCATACCAGCTTGTAGTACTCTGAAAGACAAGTCGACCGACACAAAGTTGGTCATCGGAGGTGGTCGGACGCTCCCTCACGTGTCGCCTGAAAAAACGTGTGAGATCCACACGCCGACAGTTAAAAAAATAATAATAAAAAAAATCTGATGGCGTCGAGTCATCGTCGGGTCGACTCAGCGCCGAATCGTAAACCCTAACCGGTTTTGCTGGGTTGACTCGGGCCGAGTCCACCCAGCCCAGGCCCGCCAGGCCCAAACCTGCCCAGGTCTAGTCCAGACAGAGCAAGCCCAGCCCAGGGCAGACCAGCCAGTCCAGCCCGACCCGAAAACCTGAATGGGTCGACTCGGTGATCCAAGTACACTCGACCCAAAACCCCGAATGAGTCAACCCGAATACCTGAATTTTGACCCATGAACTTGATTGGGTGAACCAAGGTGTCTGATTTGGTCTAGATAGACTGATTCAGATTGGTTCAGACCGTGGTTCATCCCGGTCCAGATCCTAAGGCTTGTTTGCCTTACAACTTTTTGACTGCATTCACAATCCGACTTTAAACTAGATTTGTGGGAGCTAGGAAGGTCGGATTGACCTGCGGTTTGTTCCGTTGGACTTGGGTTTCATTGCTCTTCAATTTGAAATATATATTGTTACATTTTGGAACATTGAGAATAGTGTTTTTCCAAGTTAATGCTCTTTTAGAGCTCGATTTGTAGTGTTTCTGCTGGTTTTTCTCAATATTCTTGTATCATAGTGATTGTTGAGCTAAAGTGCATGTTTATTTGAATGTTCAGACTTATAAAGTTGATTTTTGAAAACATTCATGGTTATATATTTCCCACTAGTGCTGTAATTTGAGATTTGTTCATATCATGGTGGAACTTGATGGATCCCACCAAAGTGGTATGCCTTGTTTTGTCATGATGTGTTTAAATTCAAGCGACTGTGTTTGTAAATGCTTTAAAGAATGACAGTGTTCACCCAAAGGTGACATTGTCCCAGTTTATTCAAATTATGATTTGTACATGTTGTGTAAGGATTGGGTGGGACCACTAAAGTGGCAAGCTCAATTCTATCATGATATGTTCAAATCCAATACTTATGTATTTATAGACACAGCAAAGAAGGATAGTGCTCACTTAAAGGTGACATTACCAAGATTTTCACTTTTGTGGAAGCAGCAAAGAGCGGCATTGTCCACCCAAAGGTGGCGATGTCAAAGATCATGTATACTCATGTACATGGATGAAGGATCTTGATTTTAGGAGTTTCATACACCCAAAGGTGGTGGCTTTCGAGAGTCATTATCCCTTCGCAGGTTCTGCACGGATAGTGAGAGGATCAGTGCGCTCTTGTCCCAAAGGATAAGGGTATAGTTTCGATTGACTCTACACAGATAATAAGAGGACCAATGCGCTCTTGTCCCAAAGGATAAGGGTGTAGTTTCGGTTGACTCTACACAGATAGTAAGAGGACCAATGCACTCTTGTCCCAAAGGATGAGGGTGTAGTTTCAATTGACTCTTCAAAGGAAATGGACTTGCATATGTTTAATTATTGTAATTTTAACTTATCGTGTGTGTATGTTTGCATTATATCACACATATTAGATAATATATAATGATCAAACACCTCATGATGCCTGTTATGACGGGTCAGTTCTATGAATTGGCATAAAAAATTGAAAGCTAGTCTAGGAGTGTTTAACCTAGATATACTCAGCAAAAATTGTATTCTGGTCTTTAGGAATGTTCAATCCCTAAGATCAGATAAAAGAAAATTTAAATAAGGAACATTGGAAATAGATGTTCAGAGTAAAATCCAAAGAAATTTTGATTTTTAAAATGGGGTGGAGAGATGTTGTATTCTCAAAGTTGTCTGTACCAGTTTTGATGGTATAGGATGATAATGGTGTGTGAAGAAAACACAGGTTGGAGCTAATAGTCATCACTGATAAGCTCTAAGATATGTGAATCTCTGTAGGTAACTCATTGGAATATTATAGATGATTCACTTAACTTTCACTTCCTTACCTAATCCACAAAGTTAGATCGTGGTGACCCATAAACCCAATAGACAGAAGATGAGTTGATTTCCTTTACACTAAGGAAGAAATTTCAAAAAAAAGAGAAATGAAGGAATGCCAATGTCATGACGTGTGAGCCATACTTTGACAAATGTAGTAAGTGAAAGGTAGGGTCTTACAGAAAGAAAAACAATTTTTCAAGGAATAGTAAGAAACTTTTGACAAGAAAAATGATTTTATAGAGCTACAAGAACTCAAAAGGAACATGTGGAAAAGGTTATAACTGGAAGAAAAGTAGGATCATGAAACTTTCAAGTGAGAAGGTGATGGAGATTGGAGACTTAAGTAATAAAAGTAATCCAAACCTATAAGGGGGTGTTTGATAACACTCCAGAAGTTGGATTCTGACTTCTGGAGTATAAATGGAGTAGAAGCATGTTTGGTAACCCGGTTCAGACTTCTAGAGAATCCATAGGTGAACCAGCTCCAAATAGTCTCCAGAATCCAATTTTTTGAAGCATAAAATAGATGCTTTTCTAATTTGGAGTAAAATTTTGGAGTAAAAAAAACCCCACACCACTACTACCACCAACCACCACTACCACCAACCACTACTACCACCACAACCACCACCAGCCACCAACCACCACCGCCACCACCACCGCCACCACCACCACCACCACCACACCACCACCACCTACCGCCTCCACCACCACCACCACCATCACCATCACCACTACCCACCGCCACCACTATCCACCACCACCACCATCCTCAACCACTACTACCCACCAACAACCACCCACCGCCACCACCAAGCACCGCCACCTACCGCCACCACTACCCACCGCCACCACCAACCACCGCTACCCACCATCACCACCACCACTAGCCACCCACCACCCACCGCCACCACCACCAACCATCACCCACCACTACCACCCTCTATCGTCACCACCACTACCACCACCATCCACCACCACCACTACCACCGCCACTACCCTCCACCCACCCACGGCCACCCTTCGCCACCACCTTCGACCCGTCACCACCGTCATCAACCATCACCACTCACCACTAGTGCCACCATCCGCCACCCACCACCACCACTATAGAGTCCATGACTAAATTAGGTTAGCAAACATGTTTCTACTCCCTTATACTCTTGAATCCTTTTAAAGTTGGAGTAGAAATTTGAACCAGAAATAAGAATCCTAGAGTTGAAGTTTTATCAAACAGCCCTTAAGAGTAGCAAAACCCTTATTTACTCTCTGTAGTTTCCTTAGCTATAGAAGTTAGACAGTATATCCTAATTCCATCTTTAGCATAAACATTTAGGACTCTTATCTAACGAAAGACTGTAAAAAAGTTGTAAAGAATAGAATTCTGGAAACCCCTAAAGTTAATGACTTGCGTAATTGTAAGGATTGTTTAAGGGGAAGATGACAAGATTAAGAAATATTAAAAGGTATTCGCAACAGGAAATTATTGGATCTTGTGGACATCAATATTTTATCTAGGAATTCTTGTGATAATCAGTTCACTGGATGTTTTTTCAATATATTGAAAAGAAAGAAAAATATTTTATTAAAGGATTAAGATTGTTGAATCTGAAAGAGAATGTAAATTGTTAAGGTAAATCGGGTGATATTGATATACTCCCAATGATTTTAGCCAAATGTTTACAAGTGCTAAAGCTTATGGCTTAGCATCATGTGGATGATATTCAACAACAAAAGAGTGACAAATAGATATGATCAAAAGAACTGGAGAGTGTATTAGCTCCTATAGAGTGATCAATACTGCAGCCTGTAGTCTTGATAGGGTGCCAAGTAAGTTGGTTTTAGTTCAAGTTATCTTCTTGATTGGAACTATAAAAGTAACGTGGTTTCATAACACTCATGGGAGAGTGATTATTTTAGGACATTGAGTTATCATTTTTGAGATATCCACTCATGTCGGAAGGATTCAGCAAAGTTCATTGATGATGTTGGTTAGCAGTCACATCCAAGAAACATAAGTTTAATAAGACCACATGAAAATTGTTATGGAACAATTAGTTGAGGTATCAAAAATATTATCAGAGTGTAATGAGATAATTATTGAAATTATCTTCATTCAGGTTGCAGTCAAAATACCAGAGCTAGATAAGGGAATGAGGAGATATACTAGACCATGTAGATCTGTGATTTCATCCAATCACATGTTATACCTCAAAAATAGATGTTTTGGCATTGGACAAGATAAAGATCCCAATAGTTTTGAGTAAGTTGTCAATAATGAAATTGCTTTTGAGTGATTACCAGTCATAAATGATGTATCGTTATTTATGAACATTAACGAGATTTGGGATTTTATGCTCTTGTCATAAGCAGTGTACACATAGGCTCAAAATGGATATATAAGGAAATGTGTGATTCTAGTGGGAGAATTGATTACTACAAAGTAAAACTTATAGCAAAGTGTAATCACACAAAGAGAATGAAAAGTATAGACTTCAAATCTTTGAGGTCTTAGTTATGTATTTTATTTTGGAGTTACATCAGATAGATGTAAAGATCGTTTTGATCAAAGAAAATCTGGAAGAATGTATTTATAGATCAATTGATTGCTATAAAGTAAAACTTGTAGGGAAGTGGAATCACACAAAGAAAATGAAAAAAAAATATGGAAGAAGGTGTTTATAGGCTTTACCCAGAAGGTTTTGAAGTAAAAGAGAAAGAAAATCTATTTTATAGACTTATAAAGTCAATATGTGGATTAAACAAGCATCCAGGTAGTGGTACCTGATGTTTGACAGAGTTGTATCTTATTAAAATTTTGTTAAGAATGTCATTGATCATTATGTATGTATAGAGGTCAGTGGGAGCGGATTCGTTTCCTAGTCATATGTGTTGATGGTTAATTACTGACCGGCAGTGACATAGTTTACTTGTTGAAACCATAGTTTCAATGTCTGATAAATTCGAGATGAAGAATGTGTAAGTAAGTACCTTTGTACTTGACATTGGGTTTCCTCGTGACAAGAAAAATGAAACTCTGGGTTTGTCTCAAAGGGTATACATTATTCGTGTTCTCAAATGATTAAATGTACATCCATAACAGTTAAGTTGCAGATGCTTAGATCAGTAAAGGAAACAAATTGGCAGAGTTATGTTCAAGAAATGATGTTGAGAGAGAGCATTTAAAGTAGAGAGCTTGGTATATGCTCAAGATTATGTTTATTCTCACATAGCCTTTGTTTGGAGTGTTTTGAGACATTTTTTAGCTGGATGCTGGTATAGCTCACTGAACAATGGGAATAGAAGGTCATGCGGTACTTGCAGAGGACAAAGGATTATCTACTCATTTATGGCAGTAGTGACACTCTTGGCTATTGTGATGTAGTATTTGGTAATTGCATTGGTGGCATGAATCTCATCTCAGATTTTTTTTGTAATGATGGTAGATGTACCCTTTGGGGAAAAATGTAAAGAAGTTCCCTAGGGACTGCATCTTTCCTTAATTCTGAGGTACATTGAGAACTATGATTAGATTTTCCTAGGGACTGAATCTTTTCTTAATTCTGATTAATTCTAAGGTACATTGAGAACAGTGATTGGATTTGCCTAGGGGATGAATCTTTCCTTAATTCTGAGGTACATTGAGAACTATGATTGGATTTACCTAGGGGCTAAAACTCTCCTTGATTATGAGATGAACTGAATATGATATTTGAGCAAGCCCAAAGACTAACTGTATGGGAATATTGTAAACTTTTCAGGTATAGGTGCTTATCGCTGCCTAAACTGAATGCTCTATTAGACCAGATTGGCTGAGTTACTGATTGTGTTCCCAAATCTGATTGCCTTCTTTCTTACAAAATTTGATGTTCAATCAAGATCTAGATTCATGACTTCCATTGATTCATTTAGAAAGATAACATGGATGGATCTCAAGGTGGGAGATCAAGATAATTCCCTAATTGTAGGGGTCTCTCACCCTAAAAGGGTGGATATGGTTACAGTTTGATTCTCTTTTCCAAAGGTATTGAAATCCAATGGAAAAATATCAAGATTTTAGACATTTAGAGGAGTGGAAGAAGTCACATGCACAATCAAAGATGACTTAACCAAACAAAGTTAGCTCCCTCATAAGGGCGATTGGGTAAACATTATCCAAGTCAATTTAATTGAATTTGATTAAGCCATGTGTTCAGTCTTGGGACCTCGTGATTCTAAAAATGGATAATCAGTGGTACCAAAGTCTGACCAATTGGGTTACTGAATTCAATGAAATTGAAATGGATATATTAATCCGTTGTCCTTATTAGGGATGGTTAGCAAAAGTAGTTCATGGAGGAACAAACTAGTAAATTTCTTCTTGACCATGGTATCTATGTCTTGACATGAATTTTCTGCTCCTTTTTCGAAATCGACGTGTTAACAATGAGAGGTTTGACACATCGAGCTTACTTAATGGAGGGTGTATAGTGACCGTCTACTATGATGTAGAACAGGTGTATACATACCCCATACTCCCAATGGGTGAGAGTCAAAGATGCTCATCGTGTAGATTCTAACATGTTGACCAATCGAGGACAAAAACAGGTAGAAATTCGATGTCTCGAACATGAATGTCATGGTTAAGTAGATTTTACTGGGTCGGTTCAGGGATGAACCAAAAATAACAATCATTGGGCTACAATCTGGGTTAGGACAGAAAAGGCCACCTTAACAAGGACGGGATAACCTATCACCGAATGCACGATGAATAATGGGCCCTCAATCCCTTTATATACTATGTTGCAAGAATCAAGCGACATGGAGTAGCATAACGCATTCCCAGGCAGACCCAAGAAACGTTCATTAGAGGCTGCTCATCGGTTGTGGTCTCACAAAGTACAGGCCAAGGTTGTGTGTTTCGCCTAGCGGGCTGCCCCATATGCATGGGATCCGGTTCGACTACTCGCACGAATGTGTGACTGAACCCATTCCCCCCAAAATAATATCATACAAGCATAAATATAGTATCCTAAGAGCTAGCATCCAATTCACACAAGGAAAGTTTTCATTTAGGAGTTTGACGTTTATATCCCCAGTGAAGTCGCCACTGTGAGGACAAAGATCGTAATCTTTTTTGGAAAGTCGCCACCTAGATTAAGGTCTAGGACCTTAGAAATGTGAAATCTCATCCTAAGGTAAGACTTCGATTGACTCATGACCCTTAGATTGGATTTCTGGTCCATCAGAGATTGGGTAAGCGTCAGGTTACGGTTATGGAAAGGGGTTAGGCACCCAAACCGCCCGATCGAAATCGGTCTCCTATACCTTTCCTATGCTAGACTCTATTTGTTAAACCGAACCAAACCAAGTGGTTTGATATCATTGAACCGAATCTGTATCCATCAGATTTCCTACGTATCACAGAATTATTCCAAAAATCAGATTCACCAACGTAGTTCAAGTGTGATTAAAGTTTATGGCTGTGATTTATGCTTGTGTTTGATTAAGTTCATTGTTCAAGTTGAAGTTTATGTTTGAAAGGATGAGAAATCCTATGGGTTAGGATCTGGATAGTCCATGTGAACTGATAGATAGTCCTAGTGGATCTAAGAATGGGTAACCCTTTCTGGGTCTGAATGTGGATAACCCTATTTGGGTTGGAATGTGGATAACCCTTTCTGGGTTGGAATGTGGATAACCCTATTTGGGTTGGAATGTGGATAACCCATTCTGGGTTGAAATGTGGATAACCCTATTTGGGTCAAAATGTGGGTAAATATCCTAGTGGATCTATGGATAGTCCAAGTGGACTAAGATTTGGATCCGAATTTGGGATTCTCCCAAATAGCCTACGTATCCTAGGGTTTGCCCTAGGAATCAGAATCCGCGTAGTTCGAAATTGATGGGATAACATGTTCTAGGTTAGAATGTACGAACCTGTTCTAGGTTTAGGGTTTAGAACCTATTCTAGGTTTAGGATTGAGAACCTATTCTAGGTTTAGGGTTTACTGAGAGGTGAAAATCGTCCTGAATTATCCTTTTCATCATAAGTTCTAATTTTGAAAAGTTTGACAAAGCATTCTCTTTCTTTATTAAGATTTTTATTATTTCCATTATGCCCTTCCCAAGAATGTGGGTGCCTAAATGCACGTCCCCACATCTAATATGTTTGCTAGGTGTACAGATATGGCAGTTCGATTATGGTACAACATAAATTAAGTTATTGCCATAAATGGAATATTCTAAGCATGGCATGTATGATATTTATGGTAACTATCACAAAATATAGTAAGATTATGAAAATCTCCCTAATATGGCATGCATTGCAAAAAAGGCAAGAACCTAATATGGCAAGATCTAATATGCTAATTAAGCATGACAAGACCTAATATGACAAGATCTAATATGCATCTATATATCAATATGGTAAGTACCAATCATAGAACGCAAATATGACATGATTTTTTCAAAAAATGTAAGATCTTATATGCTATTTTCTAAGCATAGTAAGACTTAAAAATGGTAATTATTAAGATTTTGTTAAATATGATAAAAAATCTATTTATTCTACCAAATATAGCAACACATGGAATATGACAAATATGGTATGCACAATCCAAACAAAACATATGAATGCTCCAAATATAATCATTTAACCAAATATGGTAGAATTTGCTCAAACAACCAATTTACATGTTACAATGAATGAGACATCAATGAAACCATTTTTTTTTTGAAAATTACAAAATTATTAAAAAAATATATGTTCAATGTTCTTTGAAAAATTGTAATTTTGACTCAAAACTGTCAAAATTGTGACACAAGGTTTCAGATAATGAACAAAACTATGAACTACATTCAGATTTTATCATATTACACAAGAATGACCATAAGTAGGTCTTCTGTAACTCAAATCAAGCTCAAATTTTTTTTATAGATAGATGACTTAATATATTATATTTCATATGAAGGAGTCGAATCCTAACAGAGAACAAAATTAGGTCAAAGATATGCCCTAAGATCGGACATGTGCACTGGTCAAATCTATTCCAGATTTTTGACCAGTTACACCATAAATTCCAAATAAAATCCTATACTTAATGAAAATTAAATCCAGACATATGTCTATATAGATAACTGTTTGATCTAAAATTTCATCAAGAAAAATAAGTTAAAATAATATATTTTCTTTGTGAAAAATGATTCTTTTCAATCATGCAAATCAGTACATCATGACAGATTCAAAATCAGAGTACTATGTACTTAAAAATTGATATCAATTCAATAAAAAATTAAAAAAATACGAAACTAGTGCCATTTTTGAGAAGACTTTCATGTATAAAAAGCTCATATGAAGTTGATTTTCTGATTATGGCCATAAGACCCTTGTCTAGAGATTTTCTGATGGAGGATTGTATTACATTCGAGTAAAACAGCAATGTCAAAGACAAATTTTTTGATGCATTTTTCTAATTCCAAATGGAACAAAATTTTTAGGATAGTATTTTAACATATCAGAGAGACTCCCATAAAAATTTAGGCTTCAAAATCCAAGAAAAAATACATGTGATGTACGTCCTAAGTTTGAATCTTAAATCTGGAAATTTTAGATTAGAAAACCACTTTATAAAATTTGTAAAAAACATCAAACATCATCATATATCATTCAAAACTTCATCATTGAATAGCTTAGACAAATTATCATTCATGAAAAATGCTAGACATAGGCATCCTAATATTAACAAGCATGTAATAGAGCATTCTTGATTGAGATTTCATGGAAATTAGTCTTTTTCAAGCAAAACTGACATTCGAGCATTCTAACGACCTCTAAATTTGTTTAGAGTACTAACCTTGTGCTCGAATCAAGCAAAACCGTCGATGTAGGATGATTGGAGGTCATATCAAGCTCTTTGAATCCGAACCCGCCTTCTCCTCTCCTCTGCTTCTCTCTCTCTTCTCTTTCTCTCTTTTCTTCTTCTCCTTTCTTCTTCTCCTTTCTTTTTTTTCTCTCTTCTTCTCTCTTTCTTTCTCCCTCTCTCACATTTCTCTCTCTCACTCACGTCCTCCTCTGCTTGTGGTCTGGAAAGAAGCCCCCTCTCTCTTCTCTTGGCCTATTTATGTTTTTTCTCTCCTCTTCTAGAAGATCCTTCTTTCCTTTTCTTCTTTTTCTAGAAAATCTCTTTTTTTTTCCTTTTTTCTTCTTTCCTTTCTTCTCTTCCTTCCCTTTTCTCTTCTCCCTCTCTCTTCCACACGTTTTTTCTCTTTTCTTCTTCTAAAAGATCCTCTCCTTTTCTTTCCTTCTTCTCTCTTCCTTCATTTTTTTCTTTTTCTTCTAGATAATCCTTTCTTTCCATTTTTTTTCTTTCCTTTCTTCTCTCTTTCCCATATTTTTTTCTTCTTCCTTTCTTTCCTTTTTCTCCTTCTTCTTCTAGAAAATCCCTTCTCTCTTTCCTTTTTCTCTTTCCTTCTTCTAGAAAATTCCTTCTCTCTTTCATTTCTTTCTTCTTTCCTTTTCTTCTTCCTTCCTTTCCTTCCTTTTTTTTCTTTCTCCCTCCTTTTTCACGTTTTCTTTTTTTCTTTTTTTTCTTTTTCTTCTTTTTTTCTTTTTTTCTTTCCTTCCTCTTTCCTTCCTTTTTTTTTTCTTTCTCCCTTTCTCTTTCACGTTTTCTTTTTAGAAAATGTAAAAGAGATCCCCTTTTTTTCTTTCTCCCATTCTCTTTCCCACGGCCTCTCTTTTCTCTCTCTTTCCACGGCCTCTATTTCCTCTCTCTTTCCACGGCCTCTATTTCCTCTCTCTTTCCATTAATATATATATATATATATATATATATTATATACAATAATATATTATACATTATACACATATAAAAGAAATGCATGCATATGGACTGACATAACTTGATCTGGATTGGTCTGAGCTGGGCCGGACTAAGTTAGACTAAGCTGGATTAAGTTGGTTTGGACCAAGGTTGATATTTCATAGTCCATTTCTGTCACCCTTCCATATGGAATTTTCTGATAGCATCAATTCTAAATTTTCTGTGTTCATTTTGTAGAACATTAAAAATGAGAAATATTAGAACTTGAATTACCTCATTTGGAAATAAAATTGTCAACTTATGAATTTCTGAAGTTTAAGCAAACCAATTATCGATAATTTGACGGACCATTCTACATGGGATCCTTCGGAGACTTCTATCGAAAATCCTTTACGTCCACTTTGTAGAGTACTAAAAATGAAACATAATGAAACTGAAATTACCTGATTTGGATATGGGGTGACCAAAATATGAATTTTTGAAGATTAAATGATCATTTTCATGTGTAATTTTGCATGGGACCCTTCAGAAACTTCTACCCGAGATTTTTTACATCCACTTTGTAGAACATCACAAATGAAGAATAATGGCCTTGGAATCATCTGAATCCGACGTAGAACGACAAAGATATGAAGCTTTGAAATTCTAATGATAATTTTGCATGAAAGCTTGCATGGGGCCCATCGATGACCTAAGTCTGGGATTTTTCACGTCCACTTTGAAGAGGACTGAAAATAAGGAATATTGGCATTTGAATCATCTGATTCCGATATCAAATGACCAAGATATGATGTCTTGAAGTTTGAATGATAATGCATGCATCATACGATAATTACGTAAAAGCCCTTGCACTTTCAAACTGCGATATCTTCCTTGTTTGACGTCAGAATTTGATGATTCCGGTCTCATTTCGAAGATAATTTCATGACCTATTCATCCAAGTAGGTAATAGCCTATGACCCTACTGTGGGGTTCATTAGAGAATCACCAATCTTTGGATCAAAGGCTAAAAACCTACCATATTAGTTCACTTATGCTGAGGGTGGCAAAAATGGGATGCTTACAACAATGTTGATTGAGCCTAGAGTTTACCTCTCTCTCTCTCTCTCTGTCACACCCCAATTCTGCACCAACCAGAATGGTGTGATGAACTGTCAATAAACCAACGGTTCAACCAGGATCTCGTATAGGCTATCCCCATTTTTGTTAAACAAAACACATTCCACATTAATCAGAGATAATAAAGTAAATAGTGGAAGTTTTACAGATAATGAACTGAGGTCTGGTCATGATAAATAATTAATATTCCATTTATCTCTAAGTAACCAAAACATAATTTAATACATATTACAAATATCCAAATATGAAAGTTAAACACTAAGCGTATTCATAGTTGAACGCTCGCTTAACTAATCACAATAATCCTCCACAGCTTGCTCATCATAGTCGCCACCTGTTCATATGTTGGCGTGTTGACAAAATCTTCAACCGTAATACCAACAACATCAGAAACTAAAAAGAATTGCGCGCGTGAGGGTCAGCTCTCCAACTTGAGCTCAGTGAGTAAACAAAACAATGCAACAAAACATATGCATGCATTCAATTCATATCTTTGGTCTGGTTTATAAGTTTGTAATGTGCTATAGAAAGGTTTGGTGGCCGCTGCACCTCTATACACAGGGTGTGTAAGCCCACCCAATGGATCAAACACCATTGTCGTCCACATCCACCCCACCATGGAATAGAGATAGAGCTAAAGTGCCCGGATCAAACACCGCATAACACTTCCCCTGATGCCCTACCCATACCAACACGTAAGCCCCTGTTGGTGAGGGCTTGCAAACCGGGCTCGCAACTAACCAATCCTAATGTCAAACAGTGTATCCAAGGCCTCACCCCAGCATCCCTCAATACGTCCATAGAGATAGAGCTAAGGCCCCCCGGCAGAGTCAAAGACTACACGGTCCGAGACCACCTCCCCTAATGCCCTACGACGTAATAGTTCCGCTAAGGTAATGGCGATACGACGATGCTAGTGGACAAGACTTGAGTAGAGATAGAGCTATAGTGTCCGGATCAAACACCGCATAACACTTCCCCTGATGCCCCACTCGCATCAAGTACACTAACCACACACAAATATTCACATGCCTATTCCTAGCATCATCATCATCATCATGTTATAAATAAACGAAATTAAATATGCATGAACAATATTAGCAGAAATATTGGATGACATGTGATATGCATATTACAATCATACAAACATGGAATCATTCACGGTGTTGGACTCAATAAACAAAAATAGTTTATTATTAGCCTATTAGTTTAGGTCTTGTTCCCTCACCTTTGGTTGCTAGTAGATCCTCGTTCAAGCTTTATAATTCACTTTTAAATCACTAGAAAGACCTAACAAGTCGATAGAATTTAATTAGAATTAATTCTAATATTTTTAGACTAACAGAAATTGTAGGGTCGCAGGGTAGGGTCGCACCTAGGGTAGCAGTTTCTGCGACCCTAGGGTTTAGGATCGGACGTGGGGTCGGATACCATTCGACTTCCATCGAAAACAAAGTAAAAGAGAAGAGAGTAGGTGCACTTCCACGCATGCCAATATATGAATAAAAAGCTCTACAAGAGAGTTCCCGCCCCCTACGTGCGACCACACCCTCCCTGGAACTTCCCGAGGGCATGTGGTCGATCCTGTGGTCTCGTAGGGTCGGATATCATTCGACCGTACGTGCGACCACACGTATTCTGAGTCGAACTTTCATTCAAAGTCCATTCTTTCATGTTTGGATCCTTTCGCTTATTTTTATGGTTCATTCTATGATTGTTCTATGGCTCAAAACTATGATTTTTACACACTTTTCATTGTTCACAATAATTTCCTCCATGGATTCCATTGGAATTTGTCCATGGATGGATGATTTGGGTTTCTCCTAGATCCTATCCTCTTCATGAACTATTCTAGGCTCTTAAACAAACCATGGAGAATGTATTCATACCTTAAGTTTGCTGAGATTCAGAGTTTTCTCTGAATTTCTTCCTCCTTAGTCTTCTTCTTTAATTCTCCTTCTCTTCTCCTTCTCTTCCTTCTCTTCTCTTTCTCTCACTTTCAATTAGGGTTCTAAAAGGAGTGAAAGAGGCTAAGGGATGTCCTATTTATAGAGGAAAACCCTCCAAAATAAGTCTCATTGAGTTTAGGAAAGACCCCCTTTTGAATTAGGAAAGTTTCCTAATTTTTTATTTATGTTGTTTTCGTAGGGTCGGACGTAGGGTCAGATGTAGGGTCGGAAAATCCGAGACCCTACATTTTAAAACATGCGACCCCATGACCAAAATGTCATGGGTTGGACTTCTGTTGAGGTGGGGTCGACCCTACCTGTTTAGGCATGCGACCCTACCCTCATTTTGACTGTTTTTGAGTTAAATCTCATATTGGGTCTTGGGTTTCTTCATGCACTTGGTCCATTTGGCTGGACCATGATATGTAGACTGATCACGATATGAAGTGTAAGGTTAGACCGGGTTCATGGCGTGCGGGTCTTACAACTCCACCACCCTTAAAAGAAATTCCGTCCTCGAAATTTGAACGTACGGATCTTACAACTCCCCCATCCTTAAAATAAATTTTGTCCTCAAAATTTGAATTTAGGTGGGAATTCTATTTCCGCATTGCATCTTCTTCTTTCCATGCAATCTTCTCCACGTCTTGTCTTCGCCAGATTATCTTCATATAATAATTATCCCAGTTTTTGAGATGTTGTACCTTCCAACTAGTGAACTAGGCTGGTACCACTTTAATAGTTAAATCTTCTATCTACTCCAGTGGATCAGTGGTCAATACCTTTGATATGGATCTCCAATGTACTTCTTCAATAGAGACACGCGAAATACGTCATGCACACTAGACACGGACAGTGGTAACGCTAATTGATATGCAACTTTTCTATATCTCTCCAAAATTTATAAGGTCCAACACATATATAGGATATCAATTTTCCTTCTTGCTGAACTGCTTCAAACAAAGGAATTCGACATTTCTACCATACCATGCTTCATAGGTGACATCTACATAGTAGCTTGGTAGCAAAGTCAATCCACATGTAGCTTAGTTAGCCGTTCCAAAGCATACCGAGGTCGTATAGCAATGGAATGAGCTATCTTCCTAAGGCGATCAACAATCACCCAAACTGCGTCAATCGATCTGGGGGTCAATGATAAATTGATGACATAGTTCATTGTAATGCAGTTTCACTTCCAGACTGGCTCCGATAGTGGTTGTAGTAAGCCATGTTGGTTTTTGTCCTTCAGCCTTTACTTGCTGATAATTCAGACACTGGAACACGCACTAAGCCACATCTGTTATCATTCCTCTTTATCAGTACAATATCTTCAGGTCATGATACATATTAGTACTCCAGGATGTCCTGAATATAGAGTACAATAGGCTCTTATCATTATCCTCTTCATGATATCAGAGTCTTTACCTTCAGGTATTCAGAATCTACCTCTGTATCTGAGTACCATCTTCGCATCCAAGTAAGTCAGGGTTAGGTTTTTCTTTCTTTAAATCTTCTTACCCCGCTCTTAGATATAGATCTAACAAAATTACTACATTTATTTCGTCTATCAATTCAGAGATGATCTTTAATGTTGTGAACGCAAGCGAGGAACTATTGCTCCATAAGTTCATCCATAAGTTCTCGCTCAATTAGATCATCACGAGTTTCTATTATATGTTACTCTCCTTCCAAATCTGAATCTATTGTTGTGAAACATAAGACAGCATTTATACTGGGTCCTTCCTTGGACTTCATAATTCCCTTTTTCTTTAAGGCCTTAGTTACTACATTAGCCTTGCTCGGGTGACACTCAATATCACAGTCTAAATCCTTGGGCAATTCCAGCTATTTTTATCCTCATGTTCAACTCTTTCTGGTGAAGAGATAAATAAAACTCTTGTGTTCCCATTTAATCTAAATTCTTCTCCGTATAGATAATGTCTCCAAGTCTTGATTGCATAATTCATCACCGGTAATTCCAAGCCATGAGTAGGGTAATTCTTTTAATGCTCCTTCAGTTTTCTTGAAGCATATGCAATCACTTATTTACCTTGCATCAACCCACATCCTAGATCCAATCCGAAAGCTTCGATGTATAGGGTAAAAGGTTTCCCTAGTACCGGAACGATCAAGATGGAAGCTAATATCAACCTTATTTTTAGAGTTTGGAAACATTCTTCACACTTGTCAGTCCAATTAAACTCCTCTCCCTTCCTGGTTAGTTTGGTAAGAGATTTTGCGATTTTAGAGTGGTCCTCTACAAATCGTCTGTAACAACCAGCTAAACCCAAGAAACTTTTGATCTTCACAATATTCTTTAGGTGTTTCTCACCATATGATTACTTCTATCTTAATAGGGTCCATTTTTATCCCTTTTTATGATGCTATGTGATCTAAGAAGATCACTTCGTTTATTCAAGTCTCATATTTCTTGGACTTAGCATAAAGTTTTTCCCCTTCTCAGCTGTTGTGAAGCTGTTCTAAGATCCGTTGTATGAGTTGCTTCATTCTTGGAATAAATCAAAATATCATCTATGAAAATAACGACCGACGTGTCCAACATGTCATGAAACACCCAGTTCATCGGTTCCATAAAATGTAAGGGCATTGGTTAATCCAAACATCATAATCAGGAACTCACAATGTCCAATCCCGATTCTAAAAACTATCTTCGAGATATCACTGTCTAAATTATTCAGCTGATGATATCTTGACTGAAGATCAATCTTAGAAAATACCTTTGCTCCTTGCAACTATTTAAACAAGTCATCGATCTGAGATAGTAGTTATCGATTCTTGTTTGTGAGCTTGTTTAGTTCCCAGAAGTCTATACATAATCTGACACTACCGTCCTTCTTCTTCACGAATTGCATTGGCGCTCCCCGTGATGCAATACTTAGCCTATTAAGACCCTTGTCTAATACCTCCCGTAGTTGAGTCTCAGTTCCTTCAACTCCATAGGAGCTACTCTATAGGTGCCCTTGATACAAGTATCATCCTTGGTAACAAGTCGATGATGAACTCGGTCGCATGATCAAATGGTAACCTAGGTAAGTCTCCTGGAAACACATCAAAAAATTTATGCATTACATCAATATCTTCCATATGTGGTGCTTCTTTGGGAATGTATACCACAGATACCATGTGTCCAACTTTTTCTCTTCAAAGCATCTCTTCACCTTTATCATAGAGGGGATCAGCTTTTCTTCTTAGGCAACATGCCTCCAATAAAACTCAATTATATGCCATCTTTATTCTTGAATGAAAACTTCTTTTATGCACAAAACAACTTTGTAGAGTGTTGTGACAACCAGTCTATTCCCAAGATGATGTCAAAGTCTGTCATCTTAAGCCGAATTAGGTTGCATCCAACTTCTGTCCATCCATACAATTCGAACATTGCTCATAACACTCATCCAATACAACATCTAGTCTAAATGGGCTTAAACTAGCAAAATCTGGTATAAGGTCTTAAGAGCTTGTGTAGTTCCTTCATCTCTTAGTTTTTCAAAGACTATTGCTTAAAATCTCATATATCCCAGAAAGCTCATTAGCTTACACCTTCTTTTATCATTCTATCATATATCTCGAAAAGCATCTTCTGACTATTTACTCATTACATATCCCAAGTCTAAGCATTAGGGTATATGCTCAAAATTTCATTAATTTTGCCAAACTGTTTTGGTCTTTGCTTAATCATTTCATTTAACATTGGGCATAATTCAGTATTACTTGTACTAATCTGAATACTATCAATGCCATGATTTTTTACTTTATCCTTGTATCCACTCTTAGATTTGCCTTTAGGAATCTTCTGCTTTGTCAAAATTCATATCGATATAGCCATCTTTAACTTTACTTGAGTGCTATCTACTATTTCCTAGTTACTCTTGATAATTTTCACTTTTGCTCATGCACTATTTTATGACCATATCCATCTATTCAGCAATCTCGAAACAGATCCTCTATTTTTTCATCTGAGGTTCCTTGGCTATAGAATCTAATATGAATTTAATTATCTTACTTCCCATAATTTCTTATTCACTAAACATCTCATCAATGGATGTCGAGAAATGTAAGAATCAAAATGTTTATCGAAAAGCAATTCATTTCTTTCTTTCAATTTAGCATAATGACAAACACTTGCTTTATCTAGTGAACTTAAGTTTAAAGGATCAGGAGTAAATCTATGGTAATCCAACAAGCATCAAAGGTCGTTAAGTTGCACGGTGGTCCAAATACATGAAAATAGAGGTTTTACAGCTCTTAACCTCATGGTTATAGGTTCTATCGGGCATATAATGCCATTGGTCAAGGCACTACAGGAGTAAATCCAGAGAAAGTTTTGGTACATCAATAAATTAGGTATAAATCGAAAAGATGTACGCTCAACATGATTAAACATTTAACTGTTTATTCAGTTCATGTCTCTGTTCATGTTGTCGATCATGAGAGTGGCTCAGATTGGTATAATCAAGACTAATACTAAAGAAACAATATCTATAACTCCAATTGACAGGTTGAATCAAGAAGGTATCCTGTCAAGGTACGAGAATTAGAATCAGGTATGTGCATCCTTTATAATCATAAGAGTAAATCAATAATGCACCGCATCCTATATAACATATCTAGTTATATGGCCACAATAAATTTGATCCTTTGCTGAAAACGTTTAAGGCCTCATCTTCAAAAAATATTCCTCAATCCTTGTTGGATCATTCTGCCATGATGCAGTTATCCCATACATCGGTGGCTGATAAGGTTAACCACCTTGATACACTGGTTGTTGTGCACCAAGCTTCTGCACTGGGGTGTGCATTACTGGGACTTGTTGTATGGTAGGCACTGTGTTATAACTAACAGGTGTTGGGGGTACAGTGTTGCTACCAATAGATACCGTACTTGGTTTGACCCGGAGGTGTTGATGTAGCATTGGCAACCTGGATAGTGATTCACATAGCAACTTGCATAGTCGGTCTTATCTGTTGTTGCTCTTGTATTTTGTCAGGCTAAATTTATTACAACCGTGGCCAAGGTACATTGGCTGGAGTGGCCTGGTTGTTTACCTCCTTTGATTTATTCTAATCTGATTATCATTATTTAGCATCTGCTCAGATGAGTTTTCACTACTAGCTCCACCCAGATAGTGGTGGGGTCAAGTTGCAACCTCTTCTTAATACTCAGTGGGCAATGGATCAGTATGTGATGGATCTTACTCTGAGTCTCCACGTCACCCAGGAGTATAGCTTTATCTTCTTTTATAGTTACTCTCAATTTTTGGTGTATAGCTATTATTCTCCTATCTCTGTTGCATTCAGCCTGAGATCTTTTCCCTTTACCTTTGTAGGGATTTAGGCGTTACTAACCATTTTTCTTCTTTCCCAATCATACATCGAGTTTCACATCTTGTGAGTACCAACTCGATATTCTAATTTTTTGCTTTACAGATGCTCCCTTCTTGCTACTGTACTATATCCTTTGTATACTTAGGCAATTGCCCGACTTATAGATAGTACCCTATATTATTTGTTTATCAGGATAAGTTTTGAGTTTTCTCTTTCTGTCTGTGTATATATATGGTTCCACCTTTAATATGTATATTATTTTCTTGTTTAAGTTTTGTCTCAACCAACACAGGTGCTTATGGTGTGTTTGTATTAAAGCTTTTAATTTATCCTAACTCAGTTCATGGACTCCAGTGGAAGTATTCAGGTTTAATGGGCAAGGCTTGAGAGCTCTGATACCAAGTTGTCACACCCCAATTCTACACCAACCAGAATGGTGTGATGAACCGTCAATAAACCAACGGTTCAACCAAGTTCTCGTATAGGCTATCTCTAGTTTTGTTAAACCAAAACACATTCCACATTAATCAGAGATAATAAAGTAAATAGCGGAAGTTTTACAGATAATGAACTGAGGTCTAGTCATGATAAATAATTAATATTCCATTTATCTCCAAGTAACCAAAACATAATTTTATACATATTACAAATATCCAAATATGAAAGTTAAACACTAAGCATATTCATAGTTGAACGCTCGCTTAACTAATCACAATAGTCCTCCACAGCTTGCTCATCATAGTCGCCACATGTTCATATGTTGGCGTGTTGACAAAATCTTCAACTGTAATACCTGCAACATCATAAACTAAAAAGAATTACACGCGAGAGTCAGCTCTCAAACTTGAGCTCAGTGAGTAAACAAAACAATGCAACAAAAGATATGCATGCATTCAATTCATATCTTTGGTCTGGTTCATAAATTTGCAATGTGCTATAGAAAGGTTTGGTGGCCGCCGCACCTCTATACACAGGGTGTGTAAGCCCACCCAACGGATCAAACACCATTGTCGTCCACATCCACCCCACCATGGAATAGAGATAGAGCTAAAGTGCCCAGATCAAACACCGCATAACACTTCCCCTGATGCCCTACCCATACCAACACGTAAGCCCCTGTTGGTGAGGGCTTGCAAACTGGGCTCGCAACTAATCAATCCTAATGTCAAACAGTGTATCCAAGGCCTCACCCCAGCATCCTTCAATACGTCCATAGAGATAGAGCTAAGGCCCCCTGACAGAGTCAGAGACTACACGGTCCGAGACCACCTCCCCTGATGCCCTACGACGTAATAGTTCTGCTAAGGTAATGGCGATATGACGATGCTAGTGGACAAGACTTGAGTAGAGATAGAGCTAAAGTGTCCGGATCAAACACCGCATAACACTTCTCCTGATGCCCCACTCGCATCAAGTACACTAACCACACATAAACATTCACATACCTATTCCTAGCATCATCATCATCATCATGTTATAAATAAACAGAATTAAATATACATGAACAATATTAGCAGGAATATTGGATGACATATGATATGCACATTACAATCATACAAACATGAAATTATTCATGGTGTTGGACTCAATAAACAAAAAAAGTTTATTATTAGCCGATTAGTTTAGGTCTTGTTCCCTTACCTTTGGTTGTTAGTAGGTCCTCGTTCAAGCTTTATAATTCACTTTTAAATCACTAGAAAAACCTAACAAGTCGATAGAATTTAATTAGAATTAATTCTAATATTTTTAGACTAACAGAAATTGTAGGGTTGCAGAGTAGGGTCGCACCTAGGGTAGCAGTTTCTGCGACCCTAGGGTGTAGGGTCGGACGTGGGGTCGGATACCATTCGACCCTACGTGCGACCACACCCTCCCTGGAACTTCCTGAGGGCATGTGGTCGATCCTGTGGTCTCGTAAGGTCAGATATCATTCGACCTACGTGGGACCACACGTATTCTGAGTCGACCTTTCATTCTAAAGTCTATTCTTTCATGTTTGGATCCTTTGGCTTATTTTCATGGTCCATTATATGATTGTTTTATGGCTCAAAACTATGATTTTTACACACTTTCCATTGTTTACAATGATTTCCTCCATGGATTCCATTGGAATTTGTCCATGGATGGATGATTTGAGTTTCTCCTAGATCCTATCCTCTTCATGAACTATTCTAGGCTCTTAAACAAATCATGGAGAATGTATTCATACCTTAGGTTTGCTGAGATTCAGAGTTTTCTCTGAATTTCCTCCTCCTTAGTCTTCTTCTTCAATTCTCCTTCTCTTCCTTCTCTTCTCTTTCTCTCACTTTCAATTAGGGTTCTAAAAGGAGTGAAAGAGGCTAAGGGACGTCCTATTTATAGAGAAAAACCCTCCAAAATAAGTCTCATTGAGTTTAGGAAAGACCCCCTTTTGAATTAGGAAAGTTTCCTAATTTTTGGTTTTTGCTGTTTTCGTAGGGTCGGACGTAGGGTCGGATGTAGGGTCGGATAATCCGAGACCCTATGTTTTAAAACATGCGACCCCACGACCAAAATGTCATGGGTTGGACTTCTGTTGAGGTGGGGTCGACCCTACCTGTTTAGGCATGTGACCCTACCCTCATTTTGACTGTTTTTGAGTTAAATTTCATATTGGGTTTTGGGTTTCTTCACGCACTTGGTCCACTTAGCTCGACAATGATATTAGACTAGTCACGACATGAAGTGTAAGGTTAGACCGGGTTCGTGGTGTGCGGGTCTTACACTCTCTTTCCCTCTGAGGTCTGCATGACCTAGTTTTCTCTTCTTTTTTTTCCATCTCCATTTTAAGGAAAACCATCTCTGCTTGGGTATTACTCTTTGGTTGACGATAAAGTTACAGTACAAGTGTATCCGAATTAAAAATTCAGTGGGGGATTTTCAAGAAATCACATGCAGATGAGGAGTTCAGATTTGTTCTACAAGAACCTGAAGTTACAAAATAGGATGGCAGAAATTAAATCTTAAGATATTTTCCTTAATTAAAACAAGAGGGTATCTTCCATCTCTCGAAAGAATGGAGAAGGCAAAAAACGAGAATAGTTTTGATGGGATGAACTCACTCAAGAGAGCTCTGATCAACTTGAAACTCCAGGTGATAAATTGCAACCCTCAAATATGATTGCCATAACAGAACCCTTGAAAATCCGATCATTGTTGTGCTGAAAATGTAAGATTTATTAACATCAAATCAAAATTAAATGAGTCACATATCCGGATCCATAATCATTTGTAGGAGAGATTCCACTTCAAGCTTCAAGTCCACTGTTAG
The DNA here is from genome assembly GCA_028583415.1 of Protea cynaroides. Taxonomy (NCBI): domain Eukaryota; kingdom Viridiplantae; phylum Streptophyta; class Magnoliopsida; order Proteales; family Proteaceae; genus Protea; species Protea cynaroides. Next base: position 20,380,412 of record CM053275.1, read on the forward strand.
TCAATTGTTAATCCCTTTTGTCAGTTTTATCTGCTCCTTTTTCTGTATATGTTGAATGATAGCCACAAATGAAAATTGGCTATCTATATAGAGACTGGAAGCAGAGACCAACCCTATTAAAAAGGATAATTTAATCATTCCCATAATCGGGCCAAATTACCAAAAGATCCTAAGCTATTACACGTTAAGGTGGATTAATTGGAACCCTCCCATAAAGGGTATCATCCAATCACAGCTGTCCATTCAACACCCATCCACTAATCCTACCCGCACAATGTATGGTGCATGCCCATACATGATGAAAACATTACAGAAAATGACTTGTCTTGTACAAGTTAGGTTCGAGATTTGATCTCTGCAACATCTTGAAGAAGATTTGATCTTTGCAACATCTTGAAGAAGATTTGATTTTTGCAGCATCTTGAAGAAGATGATCGATTTCATGAGCTAGAGAGCCTTAATCCCTCTCTAGCACTCCCAGATGTGCCCCTCTCTCTCTCTCACTTCCATAGTGACGAGGAATCATTGGAACGAGAAAGATCCGCTGCTATGGTCGAATTGAAAAGACCCATAGAGGGATTTCAAGAAGAAGGAAGAAGAATGGTGATAGGGGTAAAAAAAAATCTATTTAACTATTCTGTGAGTTTAGATAATGTTTCGGTGTCTTTAGGGGATGTTAGTGATATTATCGCCAACAATCATGGGCGCATAAGATTAAGCTATACTACAGGGGGCGTGGCTGAAATTTTTCTAATAATTTAATGACAAAACTACCCTTTAAACATGTTAACTTATCATTTTACCCTTTTAATAACAAAATGTCTAATAATTTAGAATCTCCCTTAGGAGGCCATCTATAATAAAAGTCTACATCATTGCCTCCATTACTGCAAATTAATATTTTTTTTGGGTCATCACTTTCAGCTATCAATCGGCTATCGCTTACCCAAAAAATGGGGTTTTTGTTGGGCTCTCTTCGTGAGCATATGTATAGTTGAAAGAAGACTAAGTCAGAGACGAGACATGTAAGACTAGGGCGTCAACTCAAGCTCTGGAATCACCTCCTCAACACCTATCACATCTTCAAGCTCTGTAACAACCCCAATTTGTTGTTCTCTGTGGCCTTGTCCTCAAATTTCGACCTCTATTTCCATCTGTGGGACAAAGTAGATGCATATGATAACGAAGGATGGTGGGTTGGAAGGATCAATAGCATATTTGAGTCCAAGTATTACACATGCTTTGATGGCAATGGAAAGATTTACCTAATGATACAAAGAGTCAAGTCACCTTCCGTACCTTCCTCCAGACATCGATTGTTCACTTCCAATAACAACTCTGAAACCTCTCTTTTCCCAACCTAACTCTCTTTCTTTCAACTCTTTTCTCTCTTCGATCCCGACGATCCTTGTTAACCTTTAGAGCTGCAACTACCATGGAAAGTGATCGCGCAAAAGGAGTCTAATATTGATAACAACAGAGTATTCTCAACGATGAAGCTATTGTTTTGAAGACTACGAGGAAAACAAAATCTGCTTGAAAGATCTAAAGTGAGAATTGAAATATCAAAATTATTAAGCAAGAAAGAACAAATTGCAAATAAAAAGAGTTTCAAAATCAAAGGTAATAATGGTATTGGGGTATAGAGTCTTTTTAATTTTTCTATTAGTCTGTATAACGTTTTGGGTAAGAGTGTCAAAACTGGGCCTAGCCCGGTAGCAAGGACCAAGTCGACCCGATATAACACTAACCCAGCCCGGACCAAGCCTTAATGGATAGGTTTTGGGCTCGGCTTGTAAAGCCCGATACCATTTCAGTCCAAACCGAAACCAGATAGGACCAACCCATTAAGAACCCCGAACTAGCCCGAACCGATAATACCCAACTTGAACACCGGTAAGGTCCGTTCGGGCCCAGTTTCTTAATTTCAATGGTTTTAAATTTTAATGGATTGTTACAATTTACTTCTTGATTCAAAATATTATGTGAATCTATAATTGAAAAGATTATGTTAATTGTTACAGTTTACTGAATTACATACATATGAAAAGAATGATGTTAATTTTATAGATAGAAATAACAAAATAGGCTATATAGCTTACATATAATATGAGCCCGATAAGTCCGGTCCGGACCAAACCAGTCTGAAATCACCTCAATAAGCCTGACTTGATAACAAACTGATACCAGACCAGTCTGTTAGTGTCCAACGCAACTCATCCCAATCAAAACTCTTAATGGGCATGTTTTGGACTGGACTTATATAACCCAACACCAGTTCAGCCTGGAACTAAATCGGCCCAGACCACTCTTAGTTTTGGGATTGAATCGATTGACGAGTGGTGTTAATATAATTATTGTGAAGAAAACGTAGGCTTATGCTATTATGGATACCCCTACCCGCCCCGAGGATCCAAGTCTTGGACCGGCTAACCAGGACCGGCTAACGAACAAAGTTTGGAAACCCTACGTTGTGATAACCTAGCTAGCCGGCTAAAGTTTAGAAACCCTAAAGTTTAGAAACCCTAAAATTTTATAAACAAAACCTAGAGGCAATCTCGAAGGACAGAGGGAGAGAGAGGCGGAACGAAAATGGTTTCAGGTTCAGGCGTCTGCGCACCAAGAGTGGTGGTTGATGCTCGCCACCACATGCTCGGCCGACTTGCTTCGATCCTAGCGAAGGAACTTCTCAATGGCCAGAAGGTTGTTGTAGTTCGCTGCGAGGAGATCTGCCTTTCTGGTGGTCTCGTTCGCCAGAAAATGAAGTATCTTCGTTTCCTGAGGAAGAGGATGAATACCAAGCCCTCTCATGGCCCTATTCACTTCCGTGCTCCTGCTAAGATTCTCTGGAGGACTATTCGAGGGTAATTTCTCGTTATCTTTTTTTTTTTTTTTTTCATCACATTTAAGCTAAAGAATGATGTATGACTGATCCTATTGTTTCTTTTCGGGTTTCTGAAGGATGATTCCTCACAAGACCAAACGTGGTGCTGCTGCACTTGCTCGTTTGAAAGCCTATGAGGGTGTCCCTCCTCCATACGATAAGATTAAGAGGATGGTTATTCCCGATGCTCTGAAGTGAGTCTTACTCGTTCTTTGCTTTGTTTGGTTTGTCTGATAGATTCGTTCGGGTTCTGCTTTCAATTTGGATCACATATTCTGTGTTTGGGGTTATTGTGAAATTAGGGTCTTGAGGCTTCAGGCTGGACATAAGTACTGTTTGATGGGCCGCCTCTCATCAGAGGTTGGATGGAACCATTATGATACCATCAAGGTGCGTTTTAACCATTACTATGTATTTTCTTTATATTTCATTTTGGATTTTCTGTAAGACGTATATTAGGTTCTTAATGATTGATAGGTATGAAACAAGAGTATATTTCTATTAGTTAAAAAGAAATTATCTGGTCATTTTCTCTGTCTTCGGTTGTATCAAGTTGATTAGATGGACATTTTGTATCTACGTGCTTAGCATGAAAATTTTTTGCCCTGTTTTCCTATTCCACTGGGTCACCTATTTGCAATTAGAGTCCATTGTGCTTTACTATAGTGTTTCAAGAATTGGAAAATTCTCTGCCGTTGAGAATGTTGTTTATATAACCTAGAGATACTGTAAAGTCTTAGGTCGTCTTTGTTATCTGTTATTTTGAGGTCTTTAGCTCACCTCTTCTCATTGTTTTTTGGCGTCATTATTGAGAAACTAGATCTGTAGCTTAGTCTATATCAGGTGATTGAGTAGGTGCTCAAGTGACAGTAGCATGGGAAGTTCTAGTTTAATGACTGGAACATGAGCTTGATGTGGAGGATGAAGGATTATATGTACTCCCCAGTAGCATGGGAAGTTCTAGTTTAATGACTGGAACATGAGCTTGATGTGGAGGATGAAGCATTATATGTACTCCCCATTAAATAATTATGGGATTGCTGTTTTTTCTGGATTCTGTGCTGACTAGCTGTTTTGAATACAGGACTTGTGATGCCTATTGAGAAAAAGTTCTCTGTTAAATTTAATGAACAAGTTTTGTTATATGCCCTTTTGTGGGTTTCCCTCTGGTGTACCCAGTTAGGCTCAGATTCTGTGCCACCAAGTCCAACCCAGCCACATTCTTGCCCTTCATTCTATAACCTGATTGCATTCATAATAGGTTGAGGTTAGGGTCAATTTGGCTGAGTTTCTGTTGCAGCGGTCCTATTCCAAGCCTTGAGCTGTCTTGGGTTACCTACCAGAGGTATCGGTGTATTGCTCATCAAATGACACACTGGCAGTGGTTTGGAGTTCTTGCTGATACGAGAAAAGTGCATGTTACATGTGAGGATGTGGTTTTTATGGTGTTGCAATTATGAATGTGCTTTGGAAATTGTATATGTATTCTTTACCTGTGCACACATGAATGTAAATTTTGTTTAGGACAAGTCCGTGAGCTTGCCTTTTTTCCTGTGAGCTCATTTTGTTGGGTGTCTAGAAGAGGCTAATTGTTAAGTGTTTTTCTCCATGCACTTATTTCCTATTACAAGTAGATCTGCTTTTATTTGGTGGACACTTCTATGGTCACTTCCATTGCTGATAAAAGAAACTTTGCCAAATTAGTCAGCATTTTCCTAGGTTACTTGAAAATGTCCATTGTAGACTATGCAAAGTGAAATAAACTCGACCTTCAGACAGGTCAAGGTCTCTTCATTTGTATTCAACAAAAACAATTTTGTTTGATTTTGATGTCTGGGTAGCAATAGCTAACCTTGGCAAGGAACATTTAGTATTCTTCTGCATAAATCAAACATAATAAGAATAGTAAGAAGCAGTTTTGGTGCATGTATCTGGTCTTGTACTTCTTGTACAACTGTTGGTTCTGGTATTTTTGCCACTCATCATTTCAAATCAATATTGTAAGGGAAAGAGTTGCAGCTTGTGCACTAGTTTGTTTGGTAATAATTTGTAATTAATCTCTTGTTTTCAGGATCTTGAGAAGAAGAGAAAGGATAGAGCTCAAGTGGCATATGAGAGGAGGAAGCAGCTAACCAAATTGAGGGTCAAGGCTGAGAAGGCTGCTGAGGAGAAGCTTGGTTCCCAATTAGACATTCTTGCTTCAGTTAAATATTAAATGTTTGGAAATGGCATCTGTTTTTTAAACGACAATTTTGCATAGGTTGATTGGTATTGAATTTATCATCAGTTTTGGCAACTTCACATGGAGAGAATGGCACTATGATCCCTTGTTTTTTTTGTTGGTATTTTTAAGTAGCATTTTGGTACTTCATTTGCTCACTTATGTTCTCTATGTGAAATAGAGCTATATTTATCTTGTAACATTTCTTACTAGTTGAGCACTATGATCCATTGCGATTTCTTTATGATGGCCGTAAGCATTAATAGGGGTTACAACTATTTGCGAGTTTGAATCCTGCAGGCAGAACCAGCTTGTGACCGTCCCCTTGCTACTTGATCTCGGTGACCATGTCCATAGTCCATTTTGTTCTTGAGTTCTTGAAGTGGTACTTTGCGTTCAACAGAAATCATTGCTACTTGGCACCACTCGATGGGCCACAATTTTCCTCATTACGAGGAGAAACATCAGAAGCTGCTTGGAGCAACGAAGAATAGAGAAGATGTGACAGAAAGGGCGGAGTGAGAGGGACGATGTAGGTTGGTGGCAAGCTTTGAAACAAAGGCGCCAGCAGCTTGGTAAAGTCCCCACTTCCAAATAGAGTAGTTTGCCAACATTGTGGGATCGCGGATGGTTTTACGACTCGAAGGTACTTTTCAGTCTGATTTTGCGTTAACGATACTGTTATTATACACTGCAACAAAATGGAGTAGGAGTAAGAGAAAGGAAAAGAAAAAGAGGCTCTTAAAGATAATGGATTCAAGCCTAGTAGTTCAGCTAGCAAGATTGGCTGGCCAACGAACTGAAGGTATTGTGTTGGAGTTCGACAGACCCATGGCCATGGATATGGTTTCCCCAGAGTAGGGTTGCCAACCCTTTTCGTTACTCCTTGTTCTCTTCCCATTCAGGCTTCAGGACAGTTTTTGGAAGGACCCAAGTTACAGGGGACCAACGGTGAAGGGTCAGTGTGGAGTTCTCCTTCAAGAGCCATCATTTGATTTCAAATTTTCCTAATACCCACTGAACTACCCATTTGTATAACCTTGGTGGAATAGTAAGATTGTTATATTGTATTCTGGTGGTCATAGGTTTTGAAAACAATATCCGTATTAAGGTATTAGGGGGAAGGAGTAGGACTTTATATATTCTACCCCTATGCAATAGTGGGAGTCTTGTGCATAGGGAAATGATAGACCCAAGCACTAAGAGAAGGAATTGCTGGTTTGGCTCGTTGTGTGGCTTGTCTTTTTAGTTTTATATTTTTATATAACAATTGATCTAGTGAAACCAAAGGACTAGGATTGTCTATAGCACTTCTTTGTAGCAGTATTGATCTTGATTGTTGGGAGTGCATCAAGACATGTGACTGATGCACTCTCAACGGTCAAGAGTAGCATTGTGATGTAGTAGTGCTACAAACAATTTTTTCCCAAAACAAAAACCTTGCCGAGGACCAAGCTAGCTCCATCTAATAAACGTACTAACAAGCCAACCTCAATGATAAGTATGTATAAATTGATTCAAATTTGAACTATATTTAGATGATGATGTGGGTAATGCGTCATACTAATTTTGGACCATAATTGAAGTACCACACTAGATTGATGGCGTAAGGGTATGGTTGAATCTTTCCCCGGACAGTCTCTTGCCCATCTGGTGCATGCCCACCCATTAGATAAGATGGTATCTTAACCCTCACATAAAAGTCACGGAACTCCTTAAGTTCTTTTTTTAGTATAATTTATATTTATGTTTATGAGTTATTTATGATACATCATTTATGAGAATAAATTATAAGTCATAAATAATAATCGTTTAATTTCACTAGATATAAAGAAGTAATAACAGGTTATCACAATAATGATAAACATCTTCTAACTTAGGCTGTCTTTGGTTTCATTTTTATTTTTTTGTTTTTACCTATTTATCAACAAACATTTTTAAAAATCATTTTTGATCAAAAATAAAATATTATTTGATAGAGGCTATGCATAATAGATGGTAATGAGGAATAAATTTGGTGTTCTATTAAGAATAAAAATCTATTTTTATTTCTTCAAGTTGTAAAATTTTCAAACCATGATATCTTGTGATTCTCTTATCTGATCGAAACAAAATTTGGACACATTTACCTTTTTATTCTTAGACTTGACATCCAACAAATCTGATCAGAGGTTTGATGGTCAAAAAAAGTAGGTGGTCAAAATCAAGAACAAGAGTTGGATTTCTTCAAGTTGCAGAATCTTCTAAGCTATGATATTTTGTGATCCCCTTATCCAATCGAGCTTAAATTTGGATGCCCTGCCCTTTTCCTTGATTTTAACATCCAACATATCTGATCGAAGGTTGAACTACCAGAAAAGTACAACTGAGGTGGCCAAAATCAAGAACAAGAGTTGGATTTCTTCAAATTGCAGAATTTTTTAAATTTTGATATCTGGTTATGTCCTTCTCCGATCAACTTGAAATTTGGAAACCCTTACCATTTTTTACTATACTTGACCTCCAACAGTTGGACGGCCAGAGAATATGTTTTATTGTGGCCGAATCCATGAAACAAAGAGGGAGAAAGAAGAGGAGTGGATGAGAAATTAATATTATAATAAAAAATATTGAATTTACTATTTTACCCTCACTTAAAATGCATACTCATTAAATACTTATGCAAAAATCGACAAAAACAAAAACTGACACCAAATACCTATAAAAACAAAAACTTGATAGAAAAATAAAAATAAAAATGGAACCAAAGACACTCTTTATTTGTAGATCTTAGATTCTTAGATTATATCATTTTATTTCAAAAATAATATATCATATAATATGTACCAAACTACAGGTGTTATAATATATTATATAATGCATACCAAAGAGAATCTTAAATGGCAAATAAAATCTATTATATGAATTTCTATCAAAAATTAAAAAAGAAATCTATTATATGAATTTTTTTTTTTTTATAAAATATATCAATCATTTAAACAGTGAATCTTGGGTAATCGATGGAAATGAATAAGATCATTCATGCCTTATTGCTCTTAAAGAGGATCTATTTTCTTTCTTCTAAGTGAAAAAGAAGTGAAAAAGAATGATTAGACACAAATGCGCTAGAAAAGCAAATGATTGAAGACCATTTCATCATGTCTATAATCCTAAACAGCGGATCTATTAAGCATCCTAGGGCCCTTTTACGCACAAAGTCAAAATTGAAAGTAAAAGGATAAAAAAGGAACCTTTCCAACGTCTCTTCCATTGAAATTTGAAGGTGGAAGCTGTAATCCAAGAGAAGACATTTCAAGAAACTGTGCAACGGTTGAATTGGTCGAATCAGGATCCCATATTCCTGTTGATTTTTTTTAATCATTATTTCTTTCTTTTGAACCGTAAATTAGTAAAAAAAAATTCACAAAATTTTAAAAGGAAAGAGTATCTCTGATCCGAAGACTCAATTGAGAGTTGTAATACCAACCTTTCCTATACATTGAGACAGAGTGTTTGTACAGGATTACGGATGAATATTGGCAGACCACAGTGTCAGATTTTTGATCTACGGATTCGAAATTTTTTTGTTATTTTAAAAAATCATTGCTTCTTCTCCCTGATTCCAATTTCCAGGGTTCAATCGATATGATAGATTTCGATCCCATATTCGATTTCGATTCTTAACCCGGGATGGAAGGTGATTGGATTAAATGTAATATATATCTTACCTGTTCCATGAAAAAAAAAAAACACAAAACACATCAAATCCGAATAAGTTGGTCTGTGACACTGTATTGGCCTAAATGGTACGTAGTTGCCTAGTTGGATTACTTGGGTGGACCCATTTCTAAGTCATATTTCCCCTGTTAATCTATGAACTGGCAGTATGCATGTCACTGTTACACCTTTTGATCCATGTAAGCAGTGGCACTCTCTTCTTAGATCAACCACCCCAAAGTTGGCACGAGAGAGAGAGAGAGAGAGAGAGAGAGAGAATTAAAGCAGAAGCATAATCCAAACCGTGATCCACAAGTTTTTGTGAGGCTGAAGAAGATAATTGGATTGTAGTACTGTTCATCATTTGTCTGCTAGTTTGCTGATATTATATTTGAATTCCAAGGTTGGTACCCAAACTGACAACCCAATCATATGTGGTGGCGTATTGGGAACGAAATGATAATAATATATATATCAATTCAAGGGAAATAAGATCCTTTTCTTTTCTGGAGACTTTACTCATTGACTCATTTCCATCTTACCTACCAAAGTCTATATTACAATGCAAGTAAGAAAGACTTTCTCCAATGTTGGTTAAAGAATGAAAAAGTGTTCAGCATTACAATTTCAAATCTTTGAAGGTGTTGGCTAGTCAGTAAAGATGTTGGTTTGATGGTAATAGGTCTTGGGATTGACTCTTGCTTTCACCTTGGGGTTTAATGGGGGGACTACTAGTATTTATTTATTTTTTTTTCATAAAAATGTCTCAAACCTTCTCATATTGGTTAATTGCGTAGAAAATTTCGCCTTCAGATATTCATAGATATTCATAAGGTGACATAAGATGTTAGGTGCATAAAAGGAATTTAAGATCTGACAGAAAACGATGGGACATGATCATATATGACCTCCTCACAAATTCTCGATGATAGCTCCTTACTATTCTTGGATACTAATCTAATCACTCTGAAATCTAAGATTAAGATATTCCTCTTTACCATAGGTGAAGGAAAATAGTACGGAAACCATTATTTGGTTTTTGTTGGCACCCCAATTAACTGGTATTGTGTTAATTGTTAGCCCAATTATATTTTTCAATATAATTAAAGAGCCAATACTTATTAAACAATCTAAATATCAATAAGCCACAAGAAAGATTATCAAATTTGACTTATTAATAATGCAAAGAGTTTGCATCCATGAAAAAGTTGGAATACATAAATCATTCATCTGTGTGACAAAACAAGTAATGGATGCATTATCCTAAAAATAACAACAAAAGATTCTTTACACAAACCACTTAGGTTGGGTGGTTGCTATGGGTGTGAATGCGGCGATGGAAAGGGAAGATAGTGGATGTCAATGGTAAAAATGTCAAAAGATTGTCGAAACGGGGGAGGGATGCTATTTTGGGTAGTTTGTAAATTGAGACTCAAAACTAAGTAATCTTGTAGTTTTCCCTTGTTTTAATCAGAGTAGACGTGTAAACCATTTGAATCGCTTTCCAAATAACACAGTTGTCACTAATTTGCAAATTCAATCTCTGAGGTTATTTATGGAACGTCCATATCATTCTTATATTTTCTTAATATTTAATTGTACACTGTACTTGTTCTTGGAGAAAATTTTCCTTCACCTAGGGTAAAGAGAAAGAATGTCATTAATAGAATTTAGAATGACCTCTTCTGATATGTTGAATGTCCGAAGGCATTAGGATCCTTTGCAATGACTATCACTAGCATGTGTCCCGATATACTATGAGCGGTCAAAATCTCACTACCATTTGACAATCATTACAGAAGATCCAGATCCATGTCGGCAATGTCTTTAATTTTGTTTTGACAGTTCTATCCATGATCCAACCACCAAAAATAATAGATTAAGAATGAAAATCAGTGAAGGAAAATATAGGTTTCAAAGGAATGCAAATAAAATTCCCATAACAAACAACACTTTATAATCCCCGGTGAAGTATTACATTTCACTACTTGGCACATGGCTATACATGGATAGTGCCACATGGCAATACATAGTGTAATTCACTGGGACAAAAAATTATATGTATTATACCCCAGCAGTGGAGAAAGGTTTTCAGAACAAATGAAATGGAATCTCCCACATCCTATGCCACCATTTGGTGGTGTAGGGGTGTGGGAGATTCCATCCCACCCCGCTTGTAAGGAAACTTTTTTTTTCGTTGGGTGGTAAAAGTCTAAGCACTTTCAAACCGTTTGGAATTGCAATTCGACGACCCAGTCTAGATAGGGAGAGAGAGAGAGAGACAGAGGGCGCCAGCCATGAAAAGCCCTTCAAGTTCAATGCTTCAGCTTTCACTGCTTTTGAACTACAGTGGAAGCAGAGGAAAAAAAAAACCAACGGTAACCCCAAATCGCCATCATTACCTCCCAACACTCATCATCATCACCTTCTCCTCCATCTCCGCTACAACCACACCCACTTTGGAGCCAGCCAACCTCTTCACTCATTACTACTATCATTTTCGCAGTCCCCAAAGCAGAAAAGCAGAGATTAAACAGGATCTGTACCCTGTTTATCTGTGTTAGTGTTTTTCGTTTCAATTTGTTCTCCCTTTTTCTTTGTTGCTCTGAATCAGTTCGAACTTCAAGCTGTGGCAAGGAGTCGAGGATTTGTCAATTTACCGGGTTTTATTCAACGTGAATTTTGATGGGCTTGTATCATTTTTGTCTCGGGTTTTCTCTGATATATGGGTTCTGGAGGGCTGTTCTTTGCGATCAAGAAGGTATGCATTTGCTTTTCTTCCAACTTTGGTAAGACCAAATTATTAGAACTTGGGTTGATTTCTCTCTGAAAAATATGAAAATATATTTAAGCAGCACTCAGGTTGTTTGTTGATGCGTGCTTCTATTTTTTGCTATAACTCTGAAATTTCATGTTGAATTGCCCACCAAAAAAAAAATCAAATCAAATCACATGTTGAATATGATAGTTTGTTATTGATAGAATGTGTTGTATAATAATTTTAGGAAGTTGATATGGACATGCTGAAAATTTCAGTTACCTCTGTTCATATTTTCAAATATATTTATTTATAATTCTGTTTTGGCACTTACATTGGTGCTCGATAGTTGTTCTATTGCCGTTTCTTAATTGAACTTTTGTTTTATTTTGATGGGTGATTGTTTCTTTTAGTATGGATATACTTCTTTTTATGACAATTTTTTTTTTGTTGACATTTTTCATGGTTTTAGTTAAGGTGTCGCTTGTTTCAATCTGCATATTTTTCTTTAAAAAAATGGGGTCAAGTAATTCTGCATGGGTTGTGGATGGTTGATACCACCTTTACTCTGTGTCTCTGCACTATTCCTATTTTTGAACTGCATTTTGAATCTTTTTTTGTTTGCTGACAATTGTTTATTCATTTTGTACCCAACAGGTTTTTTGAGTTTATACTGTGGGGATGGTAGGAGTTTTGTGGATTCCTCTAACATTTCATGGGTACCGGACGATACTTATGTAAGCAAAGGCAATATCACTGCAGTGAACTTCATCGAAGGTTCTTCATCATCTCAAGTCCCAGTCCGGTTCTTCCCAGATGCTCAGGAAAGGCGCAAGTGTTATACACTGCCTGTAAAGAATATGTCTTCCATGGTTCTTGTTAGGCCTCAGTTTTACTACAAGAACTATGATGGACTAAGGAAGCCTCCAGCCTTCTTCGTTTCTCTTGGAACAGCCATCACTACTACAGTAAATCTTACCATCTCTGATCCCTGGGTTGAAGAGGTCATATGGGCAGTTACTAAAGAAACTCTCTCATTCTGTTTAATTTCTATTCCTGATGGCGGAGTTCCAGTTATGTCTTTCCTTGAAGTTCGCTCACTCCCTGAGGGAGCCTACACCAGTGGCATGGAGGACTTCCCAAATACGTCATTAAGGAAGTGCTATAGATTCAATTGTGGTTACAGCAATGGATCAATACGGTAAAAAACTCTTTAGTCATCATCATTGTTGTTGTTTTTTTTATTACTTTATTTTATTTTTAAGCTTCTCTAAAGACTGTTCATAATTTTTTTTATTTGCTTTATAAACCAGGTACCCTATTGATTCTTATGATCGTATATGGGATGCTGATCATAGTTTCTCTCCTTCTCTTTTGTCATCTGAGTTCGATATTCCGCTTCCTTTAAATATATCAGGAATTAAGGAAAGCCCGCCTCTTGCTGTTCTCCAGTCAGCAAGGGTTGTAACAAGAAAGAACGTTTTGACTTACAACTTTCCTCTTAATAAGCTAGGAAATTATTACATTGTCCTATATTTTGCTGGGATTCTGCCTGTGTCACCCTCATTTGATATATTAATAAATGGGGATGTTGTGAGTACTAACTATACTGTGAAGAATCGGGTAGCTAGTGTTCTCTTCTTTGCACGGAAGGGCATCCAAAGCTTGAGCATAACGTTTCAAAATATCAGTTTCTATCCACAAGTGAATGCAATCGAGGTGTACGAGATTGTTGGGATTCCCTTGGAGGTTTCTTCAACTACAGGTGCCCTAAGTACTGAATAAAATAATATTTGTTGTGTCTACCACTTCTCATAACACCCAGAGTCCTTAATGTTTTAATTTTTGCTGCAGTTTCAGCCCTCGAGGTTATCCAACAGTCTACTGGCTTAGATCTAGGATGGGAAGATGATCCATGCTCTCCAACTGAATGGAAACACATTGGATGTGAAGGAAGCATGGTTATATCATTGTAAGTGTACTATTTAAGAAAATTTATATTCATCTCTTTGTCCCAGACAAGACTTGTGATCTTATTATGTGTTTACCATGCTTTTTCCCTGTTAGGGAGCTTTCAGATATTAAGTTGAGGGCAGTCAGCCCGACATTTGGTGACCTACTGGATCTCAAGACATTGTAAGATCTATTAAACACTCTAATGAGACTAATTATAAACATTTCATAGTCGGTATATTATTATTATTGTTAATTTGTTATCCTTATTTTGCTGCTTGTGGAATTATGCTTCAGGGATTTGCACAACACATCACTTGCTGGACAGATACAGAATTTGGACAGTCTGCAAGAACTTGAGAAATTGTAAAGTTATTTCTTGTTAACTTATATAATCCAAACCCATACTTTTTTAGTTTTGAGATAACATGAAATAAATATTTGCAGGAACTTGAGTTTTAATAAGCTGACATCCTTTGGGTCTGATTTCGACACCTTGGTTAACCTTCAGATATTGTAAGTTCCAGCATGGAGCACTTATGGAAGCTATCTTTTAAGTATTTTGTCATATCTACTTATTGTTTTCAGGCTATGCAGTAATAACTTTGTTCAGCATAATGAAGACACTTCAGTTCCCAAAAATGCCTCCTGTGGATCCACAGATGTACAATAAATTTATGACTACTGTGCATTTTATTTGTTCTATGTGAAGGGACTTGAAAAACAACAGCTTAGAAGGAACTGTTCCAGAGAGCATGGGAAATTTGAAGAATCTTCACCTACTGTAAGTCGCATAAGAAGTTCTGCTAATGAAGCACCACTCCTTACTGATTCCAATAGTGACTAATGTTTTAGTATATGGAAACTCTTTTCTGCAGAAATCTAGAAAACAATAAAATGCTAGGCCCCCTCCCTCAGTCTTTAAATAGAGAAAGTTTGGAAGTTAGGTAAGCATTGATGCTTTATTATTTCTGATTATCAGACATACCTTTTTCAGCAAGGAGACTCCAACATCTTTATGCATCTTTTTGTGCAGAACATCGGGAAATTTGTGTCTTTCCTTCTCCTCATCGACATGCAGTGGTTTTACAGGAAATACTTCAGTTGAAGTTCCACAGGTTACAATATTGATCCCGAAGAAGCATAGTGGCCATAATCAAGGGGCAATTATAATTGGTACAATTGGAGGTGTCTTATGTGCTGTTCTCTTTATTGCACTTTCAGTACTCATATACAGGAGGAGGAGAAAAGAAACTGAAGTCAAAACCACAAGTATGCAGAGTTCAGATTTCATGAAGATAGTTGTGAATAGATTTTGACTGCATTTTAATACAATTGCTGTTTGTAATGTTTAGGGACAGCAACTGAGATGCGGAACTGGAATGCAACAAGGGTCTTGTCTTACAAAGAGGTCAAAGCAGCTACAAATAACTTTAAGAAGGCTATTGGTCGTGGTAGTTTCGGTTTTGTTTATCTTGGAAAACTTCCAGGGGGGAAATTAATTGCTGTGAAAGTGAGGTTTGACCAAACTCGACTTGGGGAAGATTCCTTTATCAATGAGGTTACTGTCCTTACTCTTCAAAATGCTAACTAATGATCATTAACCAACTTTTCAAAATGCTAATGATGATGACCATGATATGATCATGATTATACCATTTATGCTGGCATGTGTTAGGTAAAAGGAAACTTGTTACTTCACAAGTAGAATTCTAAATTCATCTGTGATATTTCCCTCTCTCCTGACAAAAGGATTAAAAATAGAGAAGGACAAAGGATTTATTGGTCATATTAAAAAAAAAAATACTGGTGTAAACAAAATTTGTATGGACAGTGGACATCTCAGCACCTATCTTTGAATTTCAGCATACTTGGCTTTGTCAACATTTGTTATTTTTATCCTTGACCCTTAGAATTTGGGCTAACCTGTACTGGAAATACGATGGATAAATACCTCTGTGTGTTTATGAGAAAATCTGATTTAATTTATATAAAAAAGAATACGTGATTTAAAATAATAGAGGGTTTTATGAATTGGTACCTTGAGAGTTTTTACAACCTTCATATATAACATGGTCAACTGACTTGAGCATACCCTCAGTGTATGTTCGTCCTTTCAAAGACCACATCAAAAAATGCAAATCTTTAAAGAGTTGATTTGATCACAGGCTAGCCAAACCTGTCCATGGTGAGAACTGAGAAGTCAAGCCATGCCTATTGCGTTTGGAAGTTTTTGTTTTTTCCAATGTTTCAGAAGAACAAATCACATAGTCTTCTATTCTTGCTCAGAATGGTTTTGGTTAAAATTATCTGGTCTTCATTTAGTGGATAGCTGTCTTCAGGGTTTTGTTTGGACTTCATGCTTGGACTTTTTAGTATTGCTTCTGTGAAATTTTCCACTTTCATTCTCTTCACCTTATTTTGTTGTCAATTCAGTAAACAAAGTGGATCCCTTAAAGAAGGTTGGATTCCCTGGTTCGCCCTCTGCTCAGTGCTTCTATTTGATCTAATTCTCGTGGTCTTATGTGTCATTGGGGATTGCAGGTGCATCTTTTGTCACAAGTTCACCATCAAAATCTTGTATCCTTGGAAGGATTTTGTTATGAATCAAAGCAACAAATTTTAGTCTATGAGTATTTACCTGGTGGATCATTGGCCGATGCCTTATATGGTAAACTTTATCAAATATTTTTTTTTATCCTACTCATAAATCATAAATCCATTTTCAACCTTTTTGTACTATAATCCTTGGCGTATCATGATGGGTATTCTTCCTATAATTTTAAATAAGCCGTTTTTTCAGGTTCAAACAGCAAAAAGATAATGTTAAGCTGGGTGCGTAGACTGAAAATTTCTCTTGATGCCGCAAAAGGTACATCTCTTTCCTATATGAATCCAATTATAATCTTTTCATTGTCTGCGTTATAGAATTGATATCCTCAACCTTTCCCTTGAAAGGATTGGATTATTTGCACAATGCAAGCAATCCACGAATCATACACCGTGATATCAAGTGCAGCAACATTCTTTTGGATTCGGAGATGAATGCCAAGGTCTGCGATTTTGGTCTCTCTAAGCAAGTACTTCGGGCTGATGCAACTCATATTACTACTGTTGTCAAGGGAACCGCTGGCTATCTTGACCCAGAGTAAGTCTTTGAATTCATCTTCAACTTGATTCTTGGTGAAGTAAGTCTTTATCCTCATTCATTGTTTCTTTTTATCCTCATTCATTGTTTCTTTCTTCAGGTATTATTCCACCCAGCAATTAACTGAGAAAAGTGACGTCTACAGCTTTGGCGTTGTACTTTTGGAACTTATTTGTGGTCGTGAACCTTTGAGTCATGCTGGCACTCCAGATTCATATAATTTGGTTTTATGGGTACGCTTGATTTCCTGTTTCTTCTAACCATTGATTATGAACTCATCGGAACCTTGCAAACGTGGTCTTCTATTTGTTCCCTACATTGGTTGGAACTAGACAACAAAGAAATAATTTGTTGAACGAAATGATCAAGGCCACATCTCAGCTAAGTCTTGTCTGTAGGCAGGGACATTTACTTTTCCTCCTTGACTTCTACATTTGGGGTAATCCCATTTACAAAGGCTACATCTAGTTCTCATGAATTAGAGAGCATATTGATGATGGGCCATATTTTCTATCAGGAGACTGATAAGCCGATTTTCATTAACCCAATCCCCTTTGTACTTTTATCCTTCTAAGACCACGTCAGAGGTTCTGGACATATTGTGTCTCTTGAGTGTCCATACGAAACAAGAGTACCTAGGGTTTTAAATTATAAGTCCAGTAATATTTCAGTGTTTTCTAAGTTTTGAGTAGAGTTCAATGGAAAAATAGGATGCATGGAGCCGACCCCATTTAATGGGGATGAAGCTTAGTTAAGTTTTAATATTTCAATGCTCTTTTTAGCTTCTATTTTTCTGCTTGAGCTACTGGCATTGTTTTCCTATTTCTTCACTGAGGACGTGGGAAATTTAAAGGAACTGAGCTTCAAATGTTTGTCGATTTGGAATTACCCCTAGTATTAACTATATGTTGTACCTTGTGTAAGATTAGTTTATCTTATTGATGCTAACATTTGTTATGCATCTTCTTGATGTCAACATTGAAGATTATCTTGATGTTGAAAGTTTTGACCCTGACCTTATTATTCTCGATGAAATTGATCATTTCAAGGTCTTCTGTAACATATTAGCATCATTCATATTCACAGTGGAGTGGTCACATTGTTTTGGAATTTAATTGTCACCTGCAGGCCAAGCCATATTTGCAAGCAGGTGCCTTCGAGATTGTGGATGAATGCTTGAAGGGAACTTTTGCTCTAGAGAGCATGAAAAAGGCAGCTTCAGTAGCTTCAAGGTCTGTAGAAAGAGATGCTTCACAAAGGCCAACAATGGCTGAGGTATTGGCAGAGCTGAAAGAAGCCTACAGTATTCAGCTTACAGCTTGCAACTAGGGGACATATGTATTGATTACTAGTATCTCATTTTATCTAGAGATTCACATATTTATCTGAAACTCTATATGATACTTTGTTTTGGAGGATGAAGAAATAAAAGGCCCAGCATTAATAGGTAGAATTTCCTTAGGAAGTGATGTAATTAAGAATGTAAGTCAAAATTATTTTCTTGCAAGATTTCCTCTTAAGCTCATGTGTAGGCATGTTTGAGTACATTTGTTTTGTTTATATATTTATCTACTCATTCTGTGGGAGTGGGTGTGGTTACAATATAAGCCTTCCCTTTCTGGCTATTTAAGTTGAATCTTTGTGCTTCTCTCTTCCATGTTCTGGTTGAGCAGGAATTATCAATAACCAATTCATCCTTCTGTTCAGTCCATGAGGTTTAGGGCCTCTTTGGAGGTAAACAAGTCTGCAAATTGTAAACAGGTTATGCTGAAAATGTTACTGCCAATAGTGGTTTTTCTGAGCCCAGATCTCTTGCAGCAGCACTTGCAAATATTTCCAGCTAAAATGGTGCATCTCTGAGTAACTACCCTTCTGTTCTGTCCTTCCGATCTTGCCAAATCGTATCGTTCAAATTTCCCCCATCTAAATTCATTTGCTGCTTAAGGTAAGAACTTAACTAACAATGTAGTAGGATCATGGCTGTTCAAAATATGATCAATGAGTAGGACAGTACTCTTGGATTGAACACTAATCCACATAATAACCTTTAAGGGTGCAGAGTGACAAAAATTCCCCCAAGAACCTTCAGGTTGCAGCTCTATGGATACATGGAAATTGCAAGTTACTTGGGACTAAATTTTAGTAGCAGATATATTCCATCCTCTACTTTTGTGCTAAATTTGAGTCTAATTTTGATTCTGCAATGCGTTGAAACAAATGGAAAAAAAAAATGTTATTAAAAACTTCAAGCTATTAAAAAATACAAAGAAAGTGTGCAATACAAGGTGGACCACAATTGAATTTGGGCCCCAAGTTTGATACTGACCGAATACAAAGTATATTATTCCAAATAAACGGTTTTGCATATATCCAGTTGGCATGCCATATGGCCAGATGACAGGGTGCAGGAATTTCACTTTCCATATTTTTGCAATATTTTCATGGGTTGTCCCACCTGATTATAAATGGGATAGCCTCAGGCCCTTGGACATGTGACCCACCTTTCTATTTAATGATTTGGCTCGTTTTAATGCGAATAAGAAGGATATGGGCTGAAGGCCCACATTTGATATAAACCCTTCAATATGGGGAAAAAAAAAAAAAAAGCCTGAGGTTTCCTGTCCGGATCCTGTGGTAGCGCAGGGTTCAATAGGAGGGCTGACACAAGTTTCCAGGAGGAGGGATAGCAAAGTCATTTCACATGTCTCTCACCACCCATTTCTCGCAGTAGATATGAGCTATGGCTTCTTCACGCATGTCCTTAATGTATGCTGCCAGAGGGTGGAAATCTGAGCCAAAAGAGGGTGTTAATTTGTGATTGAGTTGGTTTATTAAGGCTTTCTTTGGTATGTATTATAGAATTAATTATATAATATATTATGATATATGTAGTTGTTTGGTATGATTTATGGTTCTTATTTATAATTTAAATAGATTAATATAATCTAAAATCTATAAATAGGTTAGAAGGTGTTTATCATCATTGTGATCATTTATTATTAGTTCTTTATATCTAGTGTTATTAAATGGTTATTATTTATGATTGATAATTTATTTTCATAAATAATTTATTATAAATAACTCATAAATATAAATATAAATTATACCAAAGGGAGTCTAAGATAAAGGAAAATGACCCCCAAACGGGCAGCTCGGAAATTATTCATATATCCTTTCACATAACTGACACTCTCTCTCTTCTTGATATTTTTCCATCCCTCCCTAACATTAATTCCCCTATTGACGACATCAATTATTGCATGTTAATTGGTATGTCTTGAGAATTTCACCCCACCCCCAACCTCAGGAAAAAAAAAAAAGAGGAAGGGTGGCAGCATATGGAACCCTTTCCTTAAGATAATATTGGTAGTTCATCAATTAGCTAATATGTCTGTTTTTAATGTAAATTCTATCTTATGGCATAAATAATTTTAATTTAATTAAGAGGGATATGTTTCAATCCAACCTAGTTTAATAAGATAGCTTAGCCCAATTCTCAACAAAATAGTATGTGCCATAGGGCTAGAGTCTGTTTCTTAAAGATGGCATTACTTAATCTATTGTTGCAGCTGGGGGAGAACCTAAACTTGTTGACTTCCATAACATAATTAATATTTTGTTTTTTAAAATAAATTATAGAAAAAGATTCTTTCGTTAGAGGAGTAGAGAAATCAAGGGTATTCATGAAAACTTGTAAATAGGAAGCGAGTATTTGTCATTGATTGACTCTCGAGAACAGAAAATTTTTAGCCATAATTTATTGTATGTATCTCAATATTTTTCTCCATCCACTTTACAGCTTCAAACTTCAATCTCATGGCAGCTAATGCAATTTAATAAATCTTAAATTGTAAGTTAGTAGCATGTGAATACTCTATAGTCTATACATGTGCTTATGTCCTCCTAATCACTAAGTTAGACCCAACAAAACATTTTGACTCTTTGTTTTTTAATGTGAAATCTATGTATTTAAAAATTTTCAAATAAAATCTGATTTTTCGTATTGATTTTACATGAAGATTTTACTTTTGATATATTTTCTCTGAAAATGAATGGAGCGAAAAGCAAAAAAGGTTTCTACTCGGCCACTATTTTTTTTGTCACATAGATAACAAAATTTGGCATTCTGGGTGTTGAATAGATTATAAATTTTTTAGAATAAATCACATATTAAATTCCATTTTTCTATGCTTCTTGAAAGATCCTTGTCGCCATTAGAATTCGGATTAATCTTTTTAGAGGATATATACATAACAAACAACAAAAACAAGCACAATGGCAGTCAAACTTAGAGGTCCGAAAGGTACATTCCGATGCTTAAATTAAGAATTCAAGTAACAATAAGAGGGGCATAGTAGAAAGAGAGAGTGAATGAATATATGATGTAACCTTCGATAAATGAGCCATTTCATAGTATTTGGATTTAGGTCTCATTTTCACATTCGTGGTATTACTTCCGAAATTGCTATGGACGGATATGCTCTTAACTGGTATGGATGTTGACACGTAACCTACCACATGTTAATCATCTATTGGTGGGTTGCATTTATGCACATCAACCCCTATTATTCATAAAGTTCTAAAAATAAATTCACCTTTTTTAACCATTTCGAAACCACTATCATGTATGTAAGAAGAATTTTTATTATTTTTATTTTTTTATTATTTTTTTCTTTTTTTAAATTTAGCACATGACTAGGTAATGTTGAATGATGGACATGTTTGGATGAAACCAAAATTATCATCTTAATGAATAATGAGTTTTTCAATTAACCACTTTAATGTGTAAAGCGACATGTGAACTACTAAAAATAAATCGATTATGAGACAAGCTTTGGTAGTTAGCTATTTCATGATTGATCATACTTTAAATTTATATATTGATAACAATCACCTACTAATTACTAACCTTAATCAGGTAGACTAGACCAACAGAATATTATAGGGATCGTCTTCCACAAATACAATGGATTCATACATGATTCTCACTCTTATTTATATTTACAATGTTCAATAATTCAAACATTAGGATCTTGTAATTCTAATACTTCATTGTCTTAGAATATGGTGACATTATTGACATTTTTATCACTTTTTGGGGCTGAATCTTCATTGATAAGCTAGGCTTAGGGTCCTCTATAATTTAGACTCATACATGTCTCCCACGTGGTAAGTGGTGCCATTTTATTTTTCTTTTTATCAACAATAGTCCGTGACAAACAGGATTTATTAAAAAAAATTAAAATAACCCCTCAAAGCTAGGTCTCCTAGTCTAACATGATAAACGGCCGATGGGCCCAAAGCCCATTTTGGTTGTCAAAGTTGTCACTCTATGTATAGATTATATGGGCTATAAATTGGCACTATGAGGTCTAGTTTAATACTTTATTTATTTTTAAAACGGCTAAAGGTATGAAGAGGGAGAGAGATGGAAGGAGGAATTGTTTTTAAAAGGAAAATTTACATATACTACCCTCATTGACTATAGACTAATTACATTTACCATCTATTAGTTTATGACAATTATACATGCCACCCTTAATTTCAAAAACATGTAACAAAAAGATCCATTCTATTAATGGATGATCAAGTAATCGAGTCAATTCCACCTCTTTATCTTGTTCTAGTCAATTTTGTCAAAAAGGGATAAGGTTTCCCACATTGCCATGACAGTTTCCTTTGTGAACCCAATAATTGTAAAGTTGTCTTTTAAAATTTTGATTTAACACCATTGACGGAATGGACCTTTTTGTTAAATGTTTCTGAAATTAAGGGTGGTATGTGTAATTGTCAGAAACTAATGGATGATAAGTGTAATTAGTTTATAGTCTAGGGGTAGTACATGTAATTTTTTTTAATTAAAAATAAAAAATGAATAAAAAAAAACATGTAAAAGGACGTACCCTACACTGTAAATTCAGAATTACTTTTCGTTTAGGTTATATATATATATATATATATATATATATATATATATATATATATATATATATATATATATATATATATATATATATATATATATATATATTGAAGTGACGGCAAGTGCTACATTATCATTCTCTCTCTTTGAAGTGACGGCAGATGCTACATTATCATTCTCTCTCCTCCTTACCCCTATTAGTAGACCGACGTGTAACAATGCAAATGGATAGCTGAAAATCTGAATTCGATTCAAATTCACATTGTTTAGGAAAATCTGAAATCAAATAATCAAATTTGGATTCAAATTTGATAGCATGGGTCGGATTTGGATATCAATCAACCGGTCATATGATTAGATCCACTTAGCTTAGTGTTAAGACACATATAACCTTAGGTTTTAGAGTATTAAGACGCATATAGCTTTAATGTTTATATATCAATTTAATGTTTCATCTCTTATTTTTCTTAGGGTAGGTTATATATTTGTTTTAAACAATGTTTTTTTCTTTTCTTTCTCATTTCTATTCAATTTGTATTTTAATTCTATTTTTTGGATTCGAATCGAATTTTAACCAAATATCCAATAAATTTCGAATTCAGATTTGGTTTTATTCATTCTCCGGATTTTGAATAAGGTAGTTGATAAATGGATTTGGATTTAGGTAGTAGTGTATCCGATTAGAATTCGATCCGTTTATATCCCCACAAATGAGTGCTGTTCTTTCTCCAATATATCTCCAATATAAATATAAGGATTTGGGAAAAAAAATTGCCTCCGGGTGGTATTCACCTAGGGATGATCATTTTTCATTATCCTATGTAACAATTTAGTTTGAAAATACCTTGATTTTTAACACATAAAAAGCCAAAAAGGTGAAATACAAAAAAAGAAAAAGAAAAAATGTCTAGCTTGCTTAACTTGAGCCTTGAAACCTAGACCTTTATCTTTTCCGGTTGCCTAGACATCCAAGCCGTTTATCGTACAGGTTGAGATACTTGACATATCTGTCGATACATCTCATCCCATCAGATGAACGGCTCATCAACAAGACAATGGGAGATGATCTTTTTCCTTAAAACCTACCCAGGGTAGTTGATCCAACTATATTTGTTTTCTATTTATTTTTCCTTTTAAATTTGATCCTCTCTCTTTGGATAATAATTGCACCCTACGGCATATGAGAGGCCTCCACGAAGAACAGATATGACCTCGTCTTAGGTAATTCTGTTTTTTTCTTTTTCCATATATAGTAAGGGAGTTGCATTATAATAAGGGATAAACCAAACAAAACCTAAGCAATATATACATAGGAGATATCAAAACTTTGTTTGGTCGGCAGGAAATGGTCCCAAACTGATAAGAATAGGGTTTGAGTCAGCATTAAAGGTCCAATTATAAATACATGGAGAAGGCTCAATTCCCTTTAATCTAATTCTACCATTGTCTGTATCCTCTATTATGTTGGTCCCAACTCTCTCAATTTGTGTGCTGTGGTCCATTAAAAATAAATAAATAAAAGTTTCCACACCGACTGTGTGGGATATTTTTTTAGTTTTCGTATCCCACGCTCTTTTTCATCCCTGAACTGAACATGTGAGTTCTTATTGATGAAACCATTTTCAATGCCTAGATTGGTGTGGTGTGAGAGATTAATCCCTGGCTCCACTCTGTCGGCATGAGAAACCCTTTTTCTCAAATAAAAACATTAATATAAAGAATATTGTATTCAAACCCTATTAGACACTTCTTCATGTTAGGCAAATTCTGACCAAAAGAGGATGAAATTTGATGTATCTCTTGGGCAGATACTAAGGGAACTGTCCCCATGTGGTACACCTGTGTTGTGGTTTGTTGAGGACATGATGCATCTTTGTATCAACAGAATGGTTTGCTTTTATCAGGAAAATAAACCTTGGTTTCCTGCCAACCAAACAAAGGCATAAAGGACTCTCCAATATAAGTTAGCACAATCAGGCATAAAATTCTTATGATTGAGTTGAGAGTTATTTTTGTGTAAGGTTGAGCCTTTAACAGGTGTGTTTGGCTGGTCAGGCTTTTGTAGCCTTTCACCATCTGCAGTCTCTGTGTCTTTCACCATCTGTAGTCTCTGTACAATAGTTCGTGGTGGTCCTGAAAATGCATGGTTGACCACTCCTTGTTCATAGCTTTTCATCCATTTGCAAAGGATTCCAAAAAAGAAATCTCTTTCCACTTCCATTTGATAATCTGAGGGGAGGTAATCTATGACGTGGGGATTCTTTATCACTGATGATGTAGCTTAATCCCTCTATAGCTTCATTAATTAGTTTAACCACTATTCTGTCTAGAATGTCCTATAAATAAAAAATAAATAAAAAACCTGAGTTTCAGGGATCTCATTACCTGGTATCATAAGTAATACCATTGTAACAAGGAAAGCAGCCTTGCTTGTTAGATTTTTCACATTTATAGGTTTTTTTTTTCAATTCTAATAATTTATATAGAGATCTAGAACACAATGGAGATATAATGGAATTTATAATTGCAAAGACAGACCTGTGTGTTGAAGATTAATTTCGTTCATTTAATTATAAGCTTTTATCACAGTCTTCCACACCCATAGAGATTCCATATTGTTCTCAGTACTTATGGGTTCAAAAAGAGAACAGCAACTAGTGCTGCAAAGACTCATGACTTAGTATTTATAGTATTACTACAAACTTTAATCAGTCCCACACTGAGTAAGGTTTACCTATCTCTTTATCTTGTGACGAATCAGACAAAACCAGTCAACTTAGTGACATAGAGTCATAGACGCCCACTACTCAATGAGTCCGATAATTAATTAAGCCCACTAGGATATTATCCAACAATGGCTACCCAGGCGAGACCACTTTTTGATTCATGATCATTTTGTTCTTATTAACAATTTGGGTTCTATAACAACTCAATTCTATACAGTATTTATGAAGGAAATAAACATAATGGATCCATCAACTTGACACCAGCTTCTGTCAATGGTCCATTGACTATATTGATTCCTTTTCATGGGATTTTATTGGACCATCATGGAAATCTCAAAATACAAAAAATATTTAAGATTTGTGATGGAGGAGTGAAGGACTTTAATTTTGAACACAGACAATGAAACAGATCGATATCAATAAGAATATCCCAAACATAAAGGGTTAAAATGAGCGTCTGATTTATGTTATTGAGAACTTAGCATTGTTGGACAAGAATTCAAGGAACATCTGCTTTGTGAAAATCTTACTTGGGTTCCAATTAGACAACGGAAAATCCCACATTTTTTCTAAATCATTTCCAAATTCATGGCAAGGATTACCTTATAAGGATTCACTTGTACAGTTTTGAGGGTTAATTTGGATCGTCCGTTGTCTGAAGTCCATTTAGTCGTGATCTAACAAGATGGAATCACTCAATGTATATCAATATATTGATATATGCATCGAATGAATTTCAATCACTGAATCACGATTGAAGAAACTGAACAATAAGAGAGGATTTTTTTTTCCCTGATTTTGATGTCAATAACCAAATTTTGAAGACATCACTAACAGAAAAATGGTTCTAAAAGCTTAGAATGCAGTGATGATAGGCAGTTGGTAGTGCCCTATACGGTTACATCCAGAGATGATTTTAGCAGTGTATATTGCTACCAGGTTTTGAATATTTAGGCGTTTGCTACCAGGTTTTGAATATTTAGGTGTATGGGAGAAAGAATTTAGCTTCTTTTTTTTTTGGGTACATGGAGAAAGAATTTAGCTCCATGATCTGTCATGAAATCCAATCATTGCTTCTCTAATTAAACTATTGTAATCAATTAAAAATGATTTAAGAGTATTATAAGTATTATGACCAATTGTCGTCCATTTAATGTTCATTTTTTTTCTTAGGTGTACTACATCCATTGTTCTTTGTCGTCGCTCCTTGCGGTTGCCGTTGTTGTTGTTGTTGTTGTTGTTGTTGTTGTTGTTGTTGTTGTTGTTGTTGTTGTGAGAATGAAAAAATTTTCTAGTCTCAAATAAACAAATTAATTACGTCCTTTTTTTCACTTAGTTGTGTTGCATGGAAAGATGATGTGGCAATACTAATCGTTGGTTAGATGTCTAGGCCGGAAATGGTTTAAATTGGCCGTGTATGTGTCAAATTAATTCCGAACTAGTCATAAATTCAACTGATTCATATCGGTCTCAACTGTAATTGATACAGATACTTGGTCGATACAATATTGTTTTGCTGAATCACTATGGGAATCAATACCAAACCGGCACCTAACCGTTACCAAATCGATACCTGACCGATATAGGCCGATATTAGTTGATACCTAAGAGGTACACCACATCAGTATATGACCGATACTTGACCAATATTGATGGACACCCATATCCAATATTGATACCGATATCGTGAACTAAATCCATACATATATGTATTTACAAAACTTGGACCCTATCCCAAACAATCACGTGGCAGATTTAGTGCCCCCCCCCTCTCTTGTTTGTTAAGTATGTATCAGGAAGTCCTTGTTATAACAGATAGATTTGTTAAGTGATGATATGGTATGATTTATAATTTTCTGATGAAAAAAACTATCATTTTAGATTTGTTAAGTTACTATTTTACCTTCTCTTAATAAATAACATATTTATCTTCTTAAATGCTATTTCCAAATTGCTATTTGATTATCAAGTTATTAGGGAGGGAAATTGAGTAATTTTGCATTTTCTATTAGTCAAGTTAACAGCCGGAGGTGCTCCTAAAGTTAATTGCAAATTTAAGAGTTGGATAACTTAAAATTGAGGTACAGGGGATGGGTGAAATTTTCTCTTATTATTATTAGGGGCAATTACCATCACTTCTTCATACTTATCCTGTATTTACTCAATATCCCTTGTCCTAAATTTCTTTTCTGATTACCCATTGAAGCAAAGTTCCACCTCTCCTTTTCCCTTCAAATTTCAAAATGCCTGAATTACCATCAATTGCAATCCCAATCGATTTCTCCTCATCCTACTAAATCAAACTAATCTTTTCAATTGAACCAAAAAATTAAAGATAAAATAAAATGAGAAAGAATGTTGGCTGCCTAGCTGCGGCTTTGATGGCCCCAATCTTTTTCTTTTTTTTTTCCAAATCTGTCCCGTCTTCTTGCTTTCTCCGTTGGTTGTAATTGAACTCTGCTGCTTCATTTTTGCATTATCTCATGTCACTTTGTTTGGGAAAAAAAAAAAGCAATAAAGTATTGTTTAAGATTTAATTATAATATGCAATGATTGATACAAATCACTTTTAGCATTATGTCTATAATATGAACATGCAACAACTATGATGTAAACCAATATGATAATAAATTATTACTTACAGTATGAAAATAGATGCAGAAATGAATGGGTTGAGTCGCGTATAAAACACTATCCTTAAGATTGTATTCATCATCTATGGTGCAGTGGGTTCTTGTGAATCAATCTTCAAGATGAAACAGCCCGTTAAGGCCCTCTGAATTATGTGCACATAAAAACTGGACCTTGTCAGAAAAATCGATGGCTGAGATCGACGGTCAGAAAACCAGAGTCGGCTCAGTAGCATTTAAACAGAATCTAAGAGAGAGTTGGCGAGAGAGAGAGAGAGAGAGAGAGAGAGAAGAAGAAGAAGAAGAATACTGAATTCACAAAACAAATTCTAGACTTTGAAACCCTTGGTAGCATCCTCTATTTATAGAGGACATGTGTCCTTTCAAGGGGCCCGTACAATGAGGTATATCCATTAGATTGGACGGCCAGGGTGCGTTTGATCTAAGGATACGGTCTAGATCGTACCCATCTATACATAGGGATGTCTCCCTATGTATAGGTACATGTACTTATAGGTAGGAGCACTACCCTATGTATAGGTTTCCTTCCAAAAGGGTATCTACAAAGGGACCCATCCGAATCTGAATCCACAACCTTGCCCTCACCTTAGCCCTAGCTAGCCTTAGTCACACAGCATGGTCATGGTCATGGCTCGGCTCAATGCTCGTGTCAACGATGATCCGAAACACCCTGACACCTCCCTTAAGAGGAAAACTTTCTTTTAAGGGCTCAAGATCGATGTATTAGAACACCCTCTACATATAAACTTCACTCCTCCATTGTCCCTAAGCAATGTGGGATTAAAAATCCCTACTTGTTTAATTAACTCAAAACAAACTTTAAAAGTTTTCCTACTATAACAAAAATAGAAATTTTGAATTTTTATTTTGAATTTTTTTTGAAACTTTTTAATATTTTGACTTTTATACAACAATTCCCTCCACAAGTTTCAAAAAATTGATAACTCATGAGAATATGTAAGAGACATCGTTATAGATGTCTCTCGACAACCATCCTTTACAGTTCGACCCTCGAATAATTCCTTTCACAAAAGGTGGACATTTTTTATCCGGCTTTTTTTCTATCTTGGTTGCATGAATGTTTAGAAAGTTCACCCTTAAAACTATCATCGAAAATGACCCCATCTCCTACATTCACTTAGGTCAGTCCATAGTATGCTCCACAATTAACATACTCCACATTTCAATGAGATAGTTGGCTTGATTAAAAATCTGTGTGACTCATCTTCTATTCTTTGTGATGAATACTACTTTACCATCTAACCAGAATGAGCATAAGAATGATAGTACTAAACAAGTTATCTGGTGACTTCATTTTTACCCGTTGAACTTAATTCCAAGGATCTCCTATCACATAGGTTGGGTTTGTTAGGATTGGGAACGCAAACGAGAAGGAAAAAGAAAAACAAGATTTAATAACATGGTTCAGCATCCCAACATGGGATGCCTACCTCTATCAAAAGAAAAAGAGATATACTTTATTACCAAGAAAAAATCTACAGTTCTCCACCTAACAGAGTGTTCTCATTTGTCAGCCTTACCTAGGGTTTTTCCCATAGAGACAATATATAGGGATCCCTAGAAACCTTAATCCCCACACAATTATAGATTTACCCCTGTATATGTAGTGGACCCAAACTCTAATACAAGTAAAATCCTGATAACTGTGTGGACTCCATAGAATACAAGACACCAACCCAACAAATCTCCACCTGGCTTAAATTTTGTAAGCCACCTTGCAGAAGAACACATTGATATTGATTCTATAAACCCATCCATTGTCTCTACCAAACCGCTATACCCAAACCGGCATAGCCCACACCTTGTCCGAGTGTCCTGCACAACTTACCGCCATATGAAGTGATGTGACTCTACCTTTCTCACTGTCTTAGCACCTACCGGAGAGATCATCGTCATTCACAGTCCTCTGCAACTCCAAGTGCACTTGGAACCTAAGCCTTTCACATCTGCACTTTTAGTACAAACCTAGAGATCCGACTCCTCATCCTGGCTCGCTAGTCCTCCTTGACCCCACGGTTCAACATCAAATGACCATTATGAGCACCTTACCGGGATTTAAACCCGCCGTTAGATCCAACACCCGATTCGACCAGGTCCACTGTTGCCAAACCTGAGAGATCCTTCTTCCGTAACCAAGCCGCACACCTTCTTGATCTGTTGTTGGCCATTGACATCTGGCAAACCCATATCAGATCCAATCGTCGTCCCTGCTCAGATCCACATTGAAAAACATGGTGCACCTATGCATGCATTATAGACATCGTTGCAAGCACTAATCCAAGCACCGTCGGAACCATCTGGATTCATGAACTCTCCATCGACTGATTCAGAAGCCCTGTCGAATCTGACCTACTAGGTTGCACTCCCATTGACACAGCCAATTCATTATGTCCGTTGATCACGACACATTCACCTACTCCAAAAAATAGAGCTTGAACTTCTGCAACTTCATGAGATCACACATGCGATAACACGAAACTCTCAAACATAACCTGAGACACTTCCTCCGTTTATCCCAACACACAAACTAGCAGCTGTAACAGATCTAAAGCTGTCACAAACACCATCGGGTCCAACGATCCGATCTCATCAGACCCCACATGTGATATCGCTTAAGTTTCGTGAACCCTAACACTAGGATTAACATGGGCTTGAAAAACCTCCCTTACCAGCACTTTATCACTTCCTCATGCCGCCGTTATCTGTATTTACCTTAAATACCGACAACACCTCCATTGCCATGGTACGAGATCCAACACCAAATCCAGGCTCAACGAAACCCATTATCTCAATGTGTTTTTTGCTCACCGTAAATGCAAGAAAGAATAAAAGAGCAATGATAGTGATAGTTTTTTTTTTTATTATTAAAAAAAAACCTCACCTTTTTTTTTCTTACGATTGTCAATCCGTTTTTTTTCTTCTTTCTTCTTCGTAC
The DNA here is from genome assembly GCA_028583415.1 of Protea cynaroides. Lineage (NCBI taxonomy): Eukaryota > Viridiplantae > Streptophyta > Magnoliopsida > Proteales > Proteaceae > Protea > Protea cynaroides. Next base: position 20,411,328 of record CM053275.1, read on the forward strand.
TAACCTTTGCTCACCTCCCTTCTTCTTTCAGATCTATGACCAATCTGTCGGACCTCGCTCTAATACCACTTGTTAGGATTGGGAGCGCTAATGAGAAGAAAAAAAAAAGAACAAGATTTAACGTAGTTCAGCACCCCAACGTAGGATGCCAACCTCCACCCAAAGAAAGAGAGATATATTTTATTCCAAAGAAAAAATTTACAATTCTTATCACACCCCAACTCTGCACTATTCAGAATGGTGTGATGAACCGTCAATAAACCAACGGTTCAACCAAGATCTCAAATAGGTTGTATCCGTTTGTTTAAACCATAGACATCCACAACCATAATCAGGGTAAATAAACAATAGCAGAAGTCTTTAATATTAAATGAACTGAGAGTCTAAAGATGATAACATAAATAAATTATTCAATTATCTTCAAAAAGACTAAGACATAAAGTAAAATAAAATATTCATTTACATTTCCTTAATAATTTAATAAAAATCTAATCGAAGACGCATGAGTTGCACTCGCATGACGAATCATGTGACTCCATCATAACTTCAGCATCCATCGCCGCCGCATGTCCATACATCGGAGCATTCATGTAATCTTCTACAGTGGTACCTGCATCATCAATTAAAAATATTCGACGTCGAAAGGGTGAGCACACATCACAGCTCAGTGAGCAAACAAAACAATGCAACAAACATATGCATGCATTCAATTCATATCTTTGGTCTGGTTCATAAGTTTGCAATGTGCTATAGAAAGGTTTGGTGGCTGTCGCACCTCTATACACAAGGTGTGTAAGCCCACCAATGGATCAAACACCATTATCGTCCACATCCGCCCCACCATAGAATAGAGATAGAGCTAAAGTGCCCGGATCAAACACCGCATGACACTTCCCCTGATGCCCTACCCATACCAACACGTAAGCCCCTGTTGGCGAGGGCTTGCAAACTGGGCTCGCAACTAAGCAATCCTAATGTCAAACAGTATATCCAAGGCCTCACCCCAGTATCCCTCAATACGTCCATAGAGATAGAGCTAAGGCCCCCCGACAGAGTTAGAGACTACACGGTCTAAGACCACCTCCCCTGATGTCCTACGACGTAATAGTTCTGTTAAGGTAATGGAGATACGACGATGTTAGTGGATAGGACTTGAGTAGAGATAGAGCTAGAGTCTGGTGACCAGGATGAACCACAATGTTACGTTCTTCCCCTGATGCCCCACTCACATCAAGTACACTAACCATACACAAACATTCACATGTCTGTTCCTAGCATTATCATCATCATCATGTTATAAATAAACAAAATTAAATATGCATGAACAGTAATAGCAGGAATATTGGATGACATGTTAAATGCATAATACACTCATACAAACATAGAATCATTCATGGTATTGGAGTCAATAAACAAAAACAATTTATTATTAGCTAATTAGTTTAGGTCTTGTTCCCTCACCTTTGATTGCTAGTAGATCCTCGTTCAAGCTTTATAATTTCCTTTTAAACCACTGGAAAGACCTAACAAATCGATAGATTTTAATTAGAATTAATTCCAATATGTTTAAACTAACAAAAACTGTAGGGTCACAGGTAGGGTAGCACCTAGGTACCAGTTTCTGCGACCACAGGGGTAGGGTCGCAGGGTAGGGTAGCACCTAGGGTAGCAGTTTTTGTGACCCTAGGGTGTAGTGTCGCATGTGGGGTCGGATACCATTCGACCCTACGTGCGACCACACCCTCCCTGGGACTTCCCGAGGGCATGTGGTCGATCATATGGCCTCATAGGGTCGGATATCATTCGACCCTATGTGCGACCACACGTGTTCTGTGTCGACCTTTCATTCTAAAGTCCATTCCTTCATGTTTGAATCCTTTGGCTTACTATCATGGTCCATCCTATGATTGTTCTATGGCTCATAACTACAATTTATACATAATTTCCATTGCCCACAATGATTTCCTCCATGGATTCCATGCTAGACTTAGGTGCAAGTGTAAATCTTCTATCTTATCATGTTTACCAACAATTAGGATTGAAAAAGTTGAAACCAACGTCCATCTCGCTTTAACTAGCTGATTGCTCTGTAAAGAATCCTAAAGGAATGGTAGAGGATGTTTTATTGAAGGTAGGAGAATTTCTTTTTCCTATTGATTTTATTGTTTTATAAACACATCCTGTCTCCAATAGGGATCAAATCCCTATCATTTTAGGGAGATCGTTTCTGGCTACAAGCAATGCACTGATAAATTGTAGGAACGAGCTCATGAAACTATCATTTGACAACCAAACTGTTGATTTAAATGTATTTAGGTTGGATAAGCAATCAAATGAGGAAGTACATATGCTCCAAGAATTCCCTGACCATGTAGAGACCACTTTTGACATTGACTTTGATTCAAAATTCTTACAGTGTACGAAAGAATTGGGAGGAGTAGAGGAAACTTTCTCATCAAAGGCATGGAGTATCCACATATCTGTGGAATCTCTAAGACCTCTATCCACTTTCATTCCCAAGCCCTCAATGGTTGAACCACCTAGCTTAGAATTAAAGGAGTTACTATCCACTTTGAAATATGCCTTCCTAGAGCCTGACCTGACTCTTCCCGTTATTATTGCATCTGATTTGACTTCTAATCAGGAAGAAGAGTTAGTCAAACTCTTACAAAATCACAAAGAAGCCTTAGGTTGGATTGTAGCTGACATCAAGGGTATTAGTCCGTCTATTGTTTAGCATCATATACACCTTATGGAAGGTACCAACCCCTCGAGGGAACCTCAGAGACGGACAAATCCTATGATGAAGGAAGCCATTAAGAAAGAAATTTTAAAGTGCTTAGATCATGGGATCATATATCCCATATCTAACAGTGAGTGGGTAAGTCCAATATATGTGGTACCAAAGAAGTCAGAAGTCACTGTAGTTGATAATGCTGACAATGAATTGATTCCAACCTGTATCCAAACAGGGTGGAGAGTGTGCATAGACTACAGAAAGCTGAATACGGCAACGTGGAAGGATCACTTTCCTTTGCCTTTCATTGACCAAATGTTAGAGAGATTGGCCGGACATGAATACTATTGCTTCTTAGATGGATACTCTTATTACAATCAAATTCTCATTGCCTTAGATGACCAACACAAAACCACTTTCACATGCCCCTACGGAACCTATGCTTACCGACGCATGCCTTTTGGGTTATGCAATGCCCCTACCACGTTCCAAAGGTGTATGATGAGCATCTTCTCAGATATGGTAGAGCAATATTGTCACACACAATTCTACACCAACCAGAATGGTGTGATGAACCGTCAATAAATCAACGATTTAACCAGGATCTCGTATAGGCTATCCCCATTTTTGTTAAACCAAAACACATTCCTCATTAATCAGAGATAATAAAGTAAATAGCGAAAGTTTTACAGATAATGAGCTGAGGTCTAGTCATGATAAATAATTAATATTCTATTTATCTCCAAGTAATCAAACATAATTTAATACATATTACAAATATCCAAATACGAAAATTAAAGACTAAGCTCCACAGTTGAAACGCTCGCTTAACGAATCATGTTCGTCCTCCACAGCTTGCTCATCCATAGTCGCCACCTGATCATGTATTGGCGTGTCAACATAATCTTCAACCGTAATACCTACAACATCAGAAACTAAAAAGAATTACGCACACGAGGGTCAGCTCTCCAACTTGAGCTCAGTGAGTAAACAAAATAATGCAATAAACATATGCATGCATTCAATTCATATCTTTGGTCTGGTTCATAAGTTTGCAATGTGCAATAGAAAGGATTGGTGGCCGTCGCACCTCTATACACGAATGTGTGGAACCGTCCAATGGATCAAACACCATTGTCGCCCCCACATGCACCCACCATGGAATAGAGATAGAGCTAAAGTGCTTATGATCGTACCGTATCACACTTCCCCTGATGCTCTACCCATATCAACACGTAAGTCCCTGTTGGCGAGGGCTTGCAAACTGGGCTCGCAACTAATCAATCCTAATGTCAAACAGTGTATTCAAGGCCTCACCCCAGCATCCCTCAATACGTCCATAGAGATAGAGCTAAGGCCCCCTGGCAGAGTCAGAGACTACACGGTCCGAGACCACCTCCCCTGATGCCCTACGACATAATAGTTCTGCTAAGGTAATGACGATACGACGATGTTAGTGGACAAAACTTGAGTAGAGATAGAGCTAGAGTCTAGTGACCAGGATGAACCATAGTGTCACATCCTCCCCCTGCTGCTCCACTCGCATTAAGTACATTAATCACACACATACATTCACATGCCTATTCCTAGCATCATCATCATCATCATGTTATAAACGAAATTAAATATGCATTAACAGTAATAATAGGAATAGTGGATGACATGTGATATGCACATTATAATCATACAATCATAGAATCATTCATAGTATTGGACTCAATAAACGAAAATAGTTTATTATTAGTCAATTAGTTTAGGTCTCGTTCTCTCACCTTTGATTGCTAGTAGATCCTCATTCAAGCTTTATAATTCACTTTTAAACCACTGGAAGGATCTAACAAGTCGATAAATTTTAATTAGAATTAGTTCCAACATGTTTAAACTAACGGAACCTATAGGGTCGCAGGTAGGGTAGCACCTAGGGTAGCAGTTTCTGCGACCCCAGGGTGTAGGGTCACAGGTGGGGTCGGATACCATTCGACCCTACATGTAACCACACCCTCCCTAGGACTTTCTGAGGGCATGTGGTCGATTATATGGTCTCATAGGGTCGGATATCATTCGACCCTACGTGCAACCACACGATCCGACCCTACGTGCAACCACACGTGTTCTGAGTCGACCTTTCATTCTAAAGTCCATCCCTTCATGTTTGGATCCTTTAGCTTACTTTCATGGTCTATTCTATGATTGTTCTATGGCTCAAGACTATAATTTATACACCATTCATTGTCCATAATGATTTCTTTCATGGAATCTCTTGGAACTTGTCTATGGACGGATGATTTGGATTTCTCCTAATCCTATGTTCTTCATAACTATTCTAGGCTCTCTTATTCAGGTAGGAAATTAGGTTCATACCTTAATTCAGAGGTTTCTCTGAACTTCCTCCTCTTCCTTAGTCTTCTTCTTCAAGTTTCATTCTCTTCTTCTCTTCTTTCTCTTTCTCTTTCTCTCCTTTTCAATTAGGGTTCTAAAGGAGTGAAAGAGGCTAAGGGACGTCCTATTTATAGAGGAAAACCCTCCATATTAAGTCCTAATGAGTTTAGGAAAGACCCATTTGAATTAGGAAGGTTTCCTAATTTCTGGATTATGTCTGCTATCGTAGGGTCGCAGAACCCGTCGACCCTACATTTTTCTAGTCATGCGACCCCACGACTAAAAAGTCATGGGTTGGACTCTTTTGAGGTGGGGTCGATCATACCTGTTTAGGCATGCGACCCTACCCTCATATTTGACTATTTTTGGGTTAGACTTCATACCTGGTCTTGTGGTTTCTTTACGTACTTGGTCCACTTGGCTCGACCATGATAGATAGACCTGGTACAAGGTGGTAAGACTGATTAGTTCGATACGGGTCTTACAAATATTTAGAGGTATTCATGGATGATTTTTCTGTACATGGGTCTACTTTCTCTGCTTGCCTACATAATCTTTCCTTAGTTCTTATCAGGTGTACGGAGAAAGATTTAGTTTTAAATTGGGAGAAATGCAACTTCATGGTAAAACAAGGCATAGTGTTGGATCGCATCATTTTCAAAGAGGGGATCATGGTTGACAGAGCCAAGGTAGAACTAATTAAAAAGTTACCTGTTCCTAAATCTGTTAAGGACATTCACTCCTTTCTAGGACATGTAGGTTTCTATCAAAGGTTCATTAAGGATTTTAGTCAGATTGCTCGTCCTCTCACCTCTTTACTTGCTAAAGACCAGATCTTTGATTTTAATGATGCATGCCTTGAGAGTTTTAATCAAATCAAAAAGGTTTTGAGAATTACCCCCGTCATTCAGGCACCCATATGGACAGAGCCTTTTGAGCTTATGTGTGATGCTTCTGATTTTGCATTAGGAGCTGTCCTTGGGCAACGGATCAATAAGTTACCCCACGTAATCTATTATGCAAGTAGAACTCTAAACGATGCACAGCTTAATTACACTACCACTGAAAAGGAATTCTTAGCTGTTGTATTTGCTTTAGAGAAATTCCATGCCTACTTGATAGAATCCCATGTCATTGTGTACATGGATCATGCTGCCCTAAGGTATCTTTTGCAGAAAAAGGATGCCAAAACTCGTCTCATTAGATGTGTTTTGCTTTTACAAGAGTTTGACTTAGAGATTAGGGATAAACCAGGAATAGAAAATCTGGTTGTTGACCACTTATCCTGACTACCTAATTCTTTGACTGTTGATTCACCAGTCAACGAGTCTTTCCCAGACGAGCACTTGTTTGCAGTATCTAGTGAACCTTGGTTTGCTGATATTATAAATTACTTGGTAACTGGTGCGCCCCCTTCCCATTGGTCCGTCCAGGATAAGTATAGATTCCATTCCCAAGTCAAGTACTATTTTTGGACGATCCATATCTGTTCAAAACTTGCCCTGATCAGATTATCAAGAGATGTTTACCTGACTATGAACAACAATCTGTGCTGTCTTATTGTCATGATCAGTCGTGTGGCGGTCACTTGGGCCAAATAAGACCACGATCAAGGTTTTACAGTCTGAATTCTACTGGCCTAGTCTTTTTAATGATGCATTTAATTACTATAAGGCATGCCCTTCTTGCCAGTCTTTAGGCCACATTACCAAGGAAAATATGATGCCGCTCAACCCAATTCTGGTGGTTAAAGTTTTTGATGTTTGGGGCATCGACTTTATGGGTCCATTCCTAAAGTTTTTTCGGAATGAGTATATCTTGTTAGATGTGGACTACGTATCCAAATGGATAGAAGTTGTTGCTACTAAGATCAATGACCACAAGGTTGTCATTAAATTTTTAAAGGAGAATATATTCTCTCGATTTGGTACCCCCCGAGCTATCATTAGCGATAGGGGAAAATACTTCTACAACAAACCATTTAAGGCCCTTGTTCGAAAATATGGTATTACCCATAAATTGGCAACCCCTTACCATCCTTAGACTAGTGGACAGGTTGAAGTGTCCAATCGACAAATCAAGTAGATTTTGGAAAAAACTGTCAATCCGACTCGTAAGGATTGGTCCATTCACCTCATAGATGCTTTGTGGGCTTATAGAACTGCTTTCAAGACCATTCTTGATCAATCCCCTTACTGTCTAGTGTACAAAAAAGCCTGCCATCTACCAGTCGAATTGGAACATCGGGCGTTTTGGGCAATTAAGAAATAAAATTTTGATTTGTCAGATGCTAGTACTCATAGAGGACTTCAGCTCTCTGAGTTTGATGAATTTCAAAATGATGCCTACGGCAGTGTCTACATTTATAAAGACAAGACCAAGGTTTATCATGACAGACATATCCTTCGGAAGTCTTTTACCCCTGGCGACAAGTTTTGCTTTATAATTCTCATTTGCATATTTTTTCTGGTAAACTTAGATCTCGTTGGGAGGGCCCTTATATTGTTCAAAATGTTTTCTCATCGAGTGCAATTGAGATTTTAAATCCAAGTACAGGTGCAACCATCAAAGTGAATGGCCAACGTTTGAAGCCATTTTTAGAGCTTCCACACGACTCCACTGAAGAGGTCATGAATCTCCATGAGCCTTTTTACATTGATCCTTGATTCAGGGAATTTTTTCTTCCCCATGTCCTTGTCTTTTATTTTTCTACATACATTGAGGACAATGCATGATTTAAGTATGGGGGAAGGGTTGAGATTTCATTAAAAAAATAAATTTTGAGTTTTTATTGAAGATTTTAACTTTTTAACTTTGGTTTTTGGAAAAGTGAGTCACTATTTCTATGGTTTTGACACAAAAGAGGAAGGAGAAAGAAACCTACGAAACTATCACATATGAAGTAATGAAACCCTATGTGAGGATAGTACTTAGACTGTATTTTGATGTGAGAATTGAGTTAGAAAATACATCTTACCTTACCTGAAAGGATGAATTTTTTATGGTTGTAGTTGGTAATTTCAACATTTGAATAAAGCTGAGACCTCCTTGTACTAGAGAAAAAAAATTATTATAAAAAAAAATAATATAAGAGTTTTTGTTCTTGGAACTAGACAGGGCATTCTGCCTCAAGAAGTGAGGTGTCTTGATTGAAATTCCTTGGATACAACTCTTGTAAAAAAAAAAAAAAAACCTTTAGCATCAATGTCCTTAAAGATATATGCCAAAAGCCAAGCTACATAGTAACATGAAAATGCATAACCATCTGCACTTCTCAAGCCAACTGTAGTGGAGTAGCTTAAAGAGAAAAAAAATAAAGAAAAAAAAAGAGAAAAAAAATTATGAAATACAAGTGTTGAAAGCTATTCTTAGGTCTTGGTCCAGTATGTTACAAGGGTTCACCCTAAGGAGAGATATGTTTAGAAGATATAACAAGGTTTTCTAATTGAGATGCAATCTTAGTGTTTGAATCATATGAGGTAGCAAAACTCAAGTGTGGGGATTTCTATGTTTTCTTGATCCCAAGTTGAGTGTCTTGACTAATAGGATGTGTGTGTACTCTCTTTCCTTAATACCAAAATTAAAGTTTGAAATTTTTATATGAATTTTGTGTTTTTATTCTCTAAAAATACTCACGAGACACAACTCATCCATTGGGGGTGACTTAGGGGTTTAAAGGCTTGTTGTACGTACTAAGTGCAATCATGATTCCTACGAAAGTGAATTAGGGTTTTATTTTATTTTCTTTTTATATTTTTCTTTACTCGGGACTAGCAAAACTCAAGTGTGGGGGAATCTGATGAACACATTTTATGTGTGAATTTAGGGTGTATAGTATGCATCTCTTATTCTATTTATGATGCTTCTCGAATATTTAATGTTGATTTTATGTTTGTAGGGTGTAGGTGAAAGAATGGAGAAATTTGAGCTTGAAAAGACCACTTTATGAATTTTTGGTGATCTTGTCCAGTTAACTCACCCAGTAACTCAGTAGCCAGACATAGGGATGAATTTTATAAGGAGAGCCACGAATTTTGTGTATAAGATCAGCCTTAGATCAAGTCAAAGAGTAGCCCAATCTCATGTAAAAGATTTCATTCTCTTGAAAAAATATTACTTACTTATTTAGAATCAAATTGACAAGATTGACATGACATGGAAGAATGGAAAGCTCCAATAGATTATAAAAGTTTTCAAGAAGAGATAATAATGCTAAAGATATGATGAGTTGGTCCAAGGTTTTTTCCACTCAAAAATCGTCCATATACAATGAACCTACAAGATTGAAATTTGATTACCAAAATTATCTCCACAAAATCTCTTGTAATCCAATTGTAAAGATTAATTGTGATATTTACTCACTTATATATATATATATATATATATATATATATATATATATATATATAAAAAATAATAATATATAATATATAATATATATATAATAAATATATATATATATATATATATATATATATATATATATATATGTGTGTGTGTGTGTGTGTGTGATGCTCAGCAATAGAAAAATCATCCAAGAATTATATTGTAAGTTTTTTTTTTTAGTTTTACAAATTTATAAGAGAGTTGGAGTTTTAGTTTCTTCTATTCAAGTTGTGTTATTCTTACTTAATTTATTTATTTATTTATTTTTCTTCAAATTTTAATTTCAGTTTTAGAACTCTGTAGTAGGGTAGATAAAAATAAGGTTTTACTCCATTACTAATTTAATTTAGGGGAGAAGGCTCATTTTGTAATCGTTTGCACATCGCCTTGGAGTAACAACAAGACGACGAGCAGCGACAGAGGAATCTTCCAACAAGATAAGTTTTTCTTATATTCTTTTATTTTTAATTTTATTCTCTTCATACAATAGATCTGTGTTACTCTATGGTTAATGTAGTAGTTTCGTAAATCTTCGTGCTGTTAGGAATTGGTAATTATCATTTTTGTGGCTTGATTAATTTTTATTTGAAGTAATTAGAGTGGTTAATTCATTCAAATCCATTTGGTATGCTTTGCCTTATTTGAGTTAGGATAATAGCGATTCCTCCCTGAGATCGACCCGTTATTGCACGATACCGTGCACTTGCAGTTACATACACATTTATTTTACATCACCATACTTAGTTACTCTATAAGTCCTTAATCTTTTGATTTTTATATCTAATTGATTTTCTACTTCTTACTTATATGCTTTGAAAACGTCTTCGGTCTCATCTTTTGATCTTAAGAGTTATACCTTTGTATACCTAGAGAAATCATTAATAAAAGTGATATGATATTTTTTACTACCTCTAGACTCAAGGGATCTAAAATCGACAAGATCACTATGAATTAACTCTAAAAGGCCTTTCAACAGACTTACGGGATTTTTTTTTGATAATTTTTACCTCTATACAAACTAGGCATTTATGAGGTAGAGGCTCAGGGTTTCCACTAATATATCCTAACTTGGATAATCTTTTTATATATAGTGCACTATGATGCCCTAATCTACCATGTCACACATCAAATGACTCAGTTAAGTAAGAAGAAGATGAAATTTCATTCATAACATTAGCAACACTTAGTACAAACAAACCATTATTGGCATATCCCTTACCCACAAATACACCCCCGTTAAATAAAATAGCCTTATCGGCTTTATCGACTTCAAAGATCAATTTCATGACAACCTTGTTGAAAAAAGAACTCGACACCAGGTTTCGACGGATCTCCAGAACATGCAACACCTTATTCAGCACAAGGGTTTTTCAGAGGTAAGCTTTAGGGTGACTTGACCCTTTCTCATGACATTAAAAGTTTAGGAGTTTCCCATATACACTAAGTCACCTGCACTGGTCGTTGTATTTTTCACAAATAAATTTCAGTCAGCATAGATATGCCTAGTGGCACCAGTGTCAATAACCCACTCATTGGGTTTTATACTAAATTTATCTCAGTTACAACTGTCGCAATCAGTTCCTCCTCAATGAGGTTCACTTTGGCTTTGTCACTGCCCTGTTTTTTCTTGAAAATTCGATAGTCCTTCTTGAAATGTCCCGACTTTCCACAGACGAAGCAAGCCCCTTTATCCTTTTCGAATTTTGTATTCTTCTTCATACGAAGGAACTTTTCTTTTTTCTCTCATTTTTCGGACTTAACAAGGGTTGCCTTGGATTTGAATTCCTTGGCTTTTTCTATCTTGTCCTTTTCATGATTTTTTCTTCAATTTTTATCCATAAAATGTAATGCTCCAGAGTTCCATCTTTTGACTTATGCTTCCTGTGTGATTTTAAGGCATTCCATGAAGAGGTTAATTTCTCAATCAAAGCAACAGACACAAATTGTTTAGGCAGGTTAATCCCTTCTTTCACAAGGTTTGCAACCAATACTTAAAACAAATCAATTTGCATAGACAAGTTCATATCATCTTTCATATTGAAATTCAGAAAATTGGTAGTCACATACTTCTTACTACAAGCATCATCCAATGAATATTTCTTATCTAAAGCATTCCAAATAGTATAAACATACTCATATGGAGCATACGCATTATGAAGGTCATTGGTCATGGAAGTTGAAGATTCGGTTCTTGCTTTGGTAGTCAGTTTCTACCCATTCTACCCTCTTAACCTTAATTTCAGGGTCCTCAGATTCTTTTGGCATGGGTTTAGTAAGGGCAAAAACGGCTCCAAGTTGAGCCAAAACAAAATGCATCATTTGCTTCTACCTTTTGTAGTGAGAATCATTAAATGGTTCTATACTATCAAACTCGGAAACAGTCCAAAGCTTTCCCATTGCAGAACCGACATTAGTTGTCAGACCAGATTCAAAAGTTGCCATGAAGTCTCAAACATGAATACAATCTTAAGAAATTTAGAAAAAAAACAGCAATAAAATATTTTTAAGACTTAATTATAATATGCAATGATTGATACAAATTACTTTAAGCAAATTAGCAATATGTCTATAACATGAATATGCAACAACTATTATGTAAATCAATAAGAAGGGCATCCCAGTGCACGAGACTCCCGCTACTACAAAGTCTGGGAAGGGGCAGAATGTATGTAGCCTTACCCCCACAACATGGAGAGACTATTTTCGTGTTTCGAACCCGTGATTACCAGGTTGCAATATGACAACGGATGCATAAATGAATGGGTTGAGTCATATATAAAACACTCTCCTTAACATTGTATTTACCCCTTATAGTGTAGTGGGTTCATGTGAATCAACCTCCAAGATGAAACAACCCCTTAAGGCCCTCCCAATTATGTGCACCCAAAAACTAGACCTCGTCAGAAAAATTGACAGCTGAGATCAATAATCAGAAAAATAGAGTGGCTCGGTAGCATTTAAACAGAATTTGAGAGAGAGAGAGAGTGAGAGAGAGAGAGAGAGAGAGAGAGAGAAAGATGAAGAAGAAGAAGAATAAATTCACAAAAAGAATTCTAGATTCTGAAACCCTTGGTAGCGTCCTCTATTTATAAAGGACATGTTTCTTTTCAAGGGGCCTATACTATGGGGCATATCCATTAGATTGGACGGCCTAGATGTGTTTGATCTAAGGATGCTTAGATCGATGCTTATCTACGTATAGGTACCTATATGTATGGGTAGGGACACTACCCTACATATAGGTGTCCTTCCAAAAGGGTACCTAAGAAGGGATCCATCTAATCCACGCCCACATGGTCACGGCCACGGCTCAGCGCGCATGTGAAAGATGACCTAGAACCCCCAGACACCTCACTCAAAAGGGAGACTTTTCTTTTAAGGGCTCAAGATATATTGGGACACCCTCTACATATAAACTTCTCTCCCCTCCATTGTCCTTAAGCAATGTGGGACTAAAAATCCCTACTTAACCAACTCAAAACAAACTTTAAAAATTTTCCCACCAAAAAGAAAACAAAAAATTTGAATTTTTGTTTAGAAAATATTTTTGAAACTTTTTAATATTTTGACTTTTATACAACACACTTCTTCTATGGCTATCTCCTTATCCTTTCCACTTGTCGCCTTTGTTGTTATTGTAGTTTTTGTTTCTGTTCTCATCTCCATTGTTGTCTTAACTGGTTTTTCTTTTGTGATTATGAAGGTTGATCGAGATCTTCTCCCACATAAACAGATCAAACTAGGCCCGACACCAGAGCTAGCTTGAACTTCGATGATGCTTCAAAAACCTACTTTGATCTCGAAAATTCTGCAGATACAGATTGTATATAACCGATTTATAAACTAGAGAAAAAGACTAAAGAAGAAATCTAAAAGGCGATGATTTATTAGCGATTTTCACTAACTCTTTGAAGAATGTTTGAATTGTTGTGGCATTCTTTTTTTTTTCCTACATCTGTACATTCCTTGATTAAGTTCTGCAAAAATTTCAAACCAAATTTGAGCAACATCATTAAAATTCTCCAAATGGAAAACAGAGAAATGGGTTCGATTTGAATTTTAAGGAGAATTTGAAACCATATGCTATGTCGTCAAGGAAAAAAGAGGGATCCATAAATATCCCATCATCTCGATGCTCATTACCGTTTCTTACTTCTTCTTCCAGAGCAGAGTTGGTTATGGCCAACAAAGAAAGGAAGAAGAAGAGGTAGATTAAGGAATAGTTGGATGGTGAGTTGAAGGAACGTTATAATTTATATTCCCACCCGGGTCATTCTATGAACCTGTCCCGGGATTGTAATTGCAGTGGGAATTCACTAAAGCTAAAGTAAGTGAATACCTTGTTCTTTGATTTCCCTCAAACAAGCAGCTGCTAGACTAAACGTTCAGTATTCCGCTTTCGTGGAATACCAAACAGAACTTTAGTACTGGCAACCTGTGTTTGGTATCATTTTTGTTTTTGATTTTTGCCTATTTATCAAAAATCATTTTTGATCAAAGATAAAATGTTGTTTGGTAGCTATTGAGCATAATGGATTTTACAATAAAAAATAAGTTTGGTATTACATATGTGCAAAATAATTTATACAGTCATCTTCTTCCTTACATCTCCTCCCTTCCTCACATCAATGCATCATTTCTTTAAATGTTTGTCTGAGATTTGATACACTTAAATAAGGCTCATCACTTATAAATGTTCCAATACCCAATAAAAATTAAACGACAGATAAAAATCAAAAGCAACAAAGTAAACAAGTGAGACCTTAAAGCTGAAATGGGTAAACCCCTAATTTCACTCCAATCCTCTTAAAATGATCGCACAAGATAACATCTAAATTGCATAGTGGAACTTGGCAAAACTACAATCAATAATAAAAGTACAAAACAAGATATTATAAAGGGAAAGAGGTATCACATTAAAAGCAGTATCAAATTGTTCACAAGCAATTGCTTAGCAATTCGAGTACGCCTTTTCAGCCGTTGATTCACTGTAGGCACCTTGAACTCCCTGAAATCCGAATAATCAAAACATACCAAAAGAAGAATAAACAAATAAATCAAAACTCGGATTCAGAATTGACAAGAACAAATAATCTCCCATGGTAATTTCAAACCTGGTACGCGACATGAAGGCGAGAATCAAGGAAGCGAATTCGGCAAATCGGTTAGAGGTTTGTAAACTTTCAGAGATCTTCTTGAAGGGATTTTCTAAATTTTCTCCAATGTAAACTTTGTTCCGCAGTAGAGGTTTGTAATAGGCGCTGCTACTGTTGCTCGCAACGGAGGCTCTTCCAAGCTCGACCCAACGCTGTTGCCATTGGTGACTCATGTCCTGTCCACACCAAGCTCCAAAGCTTCAAAGCTCTGTTCTAAAAAGAAAAGAAACATACCAAGAGCGATGTTATCGAGAGACAAAGGAGGAGGGCAGTCATAGATGCAAGGGCTACAAGAAAGCGAAGCCTTTCCCGACTGGATTTTCTGACCGTGATCGATCGACAAGGGTTTTAACTTATAAGAGATGAATCCATGGTGTCAACGAAGTGTAACTCTCGAAATGTTTTTGGAAACGATGGTTTTATAAAATGAAAAAAAAAAAAAAGTGAAAATTACTTTATTACCCTCTTATTACAACATGTGCTCTAAGTGATTTGCGCAAAAATAACCAAATTCGATTTTTGGTCAAAAATCAAAAGGAGGTCTCAACCTCTTTTTGATTTTGGGCCTGTTTTGATTTTTCTTTCTCATAGATAGCACTCAGAAATTATACCAAATACCTAAAAAACCAAAAATTTAAATAAAAATAAAAAACACAAATGATACCAAACACGGCCGAAGAGGGAAATAAGGATTGAAAAAGAAAATTTGAAGAAAACATAAGGATAGTTTGGTAAGAAAAATCTAATGGTCCATATCAAACTATTATAATTAAACTAGTTTATTTGGTAAAGAAAGAAACCAGTTGGCATGAGAAATAAAGGGTAGTTTAGGTATTTTAAAATTTCAAGAGAGAAAAAGATGTGATAATTTACTTTATGGGGGAATTAGAAGAAAAGTATTTTCTTTGAGGTAAAAAGAAAAGTAGATTAAGGGACAGGAGTTTGAGTAAATAAGGGTTAAGTATAGGGGAGTGATAGTAATTGCTTTTCTGTTAGATATTGTATGGTAAACACGTGACATTTGTACATTACCTTTGATACAAGACAAAAGATTTTGTGCACTACATGGCAAATCTATCCCTCCTATTGAGAAAATGGCTCGATTCACCACCGTATATGTACATGTACATGTATAAAAACAGGTTGTTATAAGAAACTCTGGGACCATATTGATGTCTTTATTAGAAAGGATTGTCTAAATGACACCTCTATAGGTGTCTTTAGAATGATATATTCTTTTTAGAAAAAATTTCATCTACACCCCATCAAAGATCTTTAACATCATCTACACCCAAAAGAATGCCGAAACATCACCTAGGTCCACTAACTTTGGCTGTGGTAATCAAAGAAGTCCACTCCGTCAGTTGATTCCCGTTAGATGCTGACGTCAGGTGGATTGAAATTTTTCACGGACAAGAATACCCTTTTTGTAGGTTGAAAAGACCAATATACCATTCTGACAATTGTTTCGAAACCTCCTTTATTTCGAACTGTTTCACTTCGAAACAGTAAGTGAAACAGTAGAACTTGAGACTTAACATTTTCCTTCTCGACGAGGACGATAAGGACAAAACCCTACCTCTACTCGACGAGGACGAAGACTACGAAGTTCAGAGTTTTCTTCTTTGCCGTCAACGATGCCTTCATCTTCCCCGACCACGGTTATTACTACAACAAAGGTAGGTAAATGTTTATCAATGTTGAGAAGTTTGCTTGGTCTGGACAAAATTTCGTGCTAACAAGGTAGCAGGAAAATTTTTGCTTTCCGATTTCATGTGTATGGATATGGAATCCTACCCTAATTAAAAGGATATTATAGATAATACTAAAACTTAAGAGGGGATTTGTGAAGCCGTAGGAGAAATAGCAGCAGATTGCTTCATCGCAGGTTAAAAATTTTGGACGATTATCTAGCAGTTTGATGAACAGTTTGTTTTCACCGTGAAAAGAAAAGAAAAAGATGATTTGCATAATGATGAAGACGTCACTTCCATTCAATTTGCATTTTTGAAAGAAAATCAACTACTTAAAGCTTTTCTGATTCTCCAATGGAAAGAGGGAAAATAAAATCCGTAGAAACCCAATAATGTCTTTAGGTTTTGTAGATCAATTTCTCTTCTTCTTAACTTACTTCTCCAAAAAAATTAGGATTGTTACTCTGCTTTCCTCTGTACTTTAATGGCATCCATGTTTCTGTAGCATTTGGGTATTTTATGGAAACTGTAAAAACCTCCCAGATTCATCCATTTTCGACCCAAATTAAGTTTCGGATTCGCCAATGTCAGCCTCCCCTAAATCTAAACATGGCTTTGTTGCAGCAAGGATAAGTAACATTTGAAGGCTAAATTTGTAAATGAACATAAATTTTCTTTTTTAAAATTTTTATTTGAGGGGTAAAATTGTATTTCAACAATTTTAGTGATTTCCGTCAATTAAGTGGACCTAGGTGATGTTTCGGCATTCTTGTGGGTGTAGATGATGTTAAGGATCTTTGATGGGGTGTAGATAAAATTTTTTCTTCTTTTTCTCTTATTTCCCAAAGTTTTTTGAGTTAATGATAAAATGTGTTTTTCATAAATTTTTTGAAAATGATTTATCATATTACATTGTTAGAGTTGTTATCGTCTTGTATGCCATGTAAAATGAGAAGAATTACCCTCATAAAAAATCGAATACAAAGAGAGTAAAAAAAGTAAAGTTTCAAATGATTTAACTTCTTAATAGGCGCCAATAAGAAAATCTCTTATTAAAAATGTCCAATAAAACTTTTTGTGTTTACTCAATCCTGTGTATAATATCAATATAAAACTTGACCCACGTAAACTCATACAACCACCCCTCTTGAGGGGAGTCACTGATATTTTTTTAATATATATATTTTTAAAATATTGACTTGATATCATCAACAATTAAAATAGATTAATCATCAAAGCAACAATAATTAATCATACAACTCATGCATAAAGATGCATTAGTCACATGCACTCTGTCATCACCATAAAAAAAAAAAAGTGTTTTGAATCGTCCATATCAAGGCAACATACCCATGTGGTTTAGCATTCTTCATGAACACATTTAGGATCCAAAAAAAATAAAAAATAAAAAATAAAAATAAAAACACAGAGAAACATGTGGTTCTAAATTCCTCCTAAATAAGTGAAAACAGGGAAATGAAGGCAAGAAAACAACAAAAAGAATGGTTCGACATTCTTCATAAACACATTTTAGAGCTCATAAAGACAAAAATGGAATACAGCTTCTTTGCCATTTCAATCTCTTAAATCATTTTTGTCTCAGATAGACCTCTGACATACATTGTCCCTTTCAAGGTTGATGCCAAAGCCGATACAGATGGGTGGTACAATCAATACAATCAATAGTTGAATCATGAAATGTGGTTCATTTGATTTAAAAAATTAATAAAAAATAAATTGGAATCGGCTTTGGTAGAAATTGAGAGGAACTACTAAAACCGTGACCTTTTTCTCATTTCCTTTCTGGTTTTTCTATTTGACACCGGTGGGTGGGTGTCAAGGCCCTTGTGATACTAGTCGGTGCAAGGTCTGCTTGACACTGGTTCCCTTTAGTGCACACCCATTGGGCCATCACGAAAATTATAATATTTTTTTTGGATTAACGGGGGATATCTAGCCTTTGGCCTGACTAATCCCATAAGTCTAGACTGATCCCACAACTATGTAGACTGGATCATTTCAAGATGATCATTTCAAGACTGAATGAAAACTATTCCATTTGTATCCATAGCAGAAAGGAAAACACTTAACATCCGTGTGATTGGACTCCTAAATAGTAAGAGTCAGACTAGTCAAATTCAATACTTCCTTTCCATAAGAGTTTAACTCAATTTTAGTATTTGAGGCAGGAGATGAGTTGGACTTGGATCGTCTCCAGTCTGTCCAGTTGTCCAGTCGTGGACTGGACGGCCTGGATTAAAAAGACACGCATACTACTATATGGGGGGACGTGTCCTTTAAATCCAGTCCGTCCGTCCACGACTGGACGGCTGGACGGACTAGAGACGATCTTTTTCCAAATGAGTTGGTGTGATGAAAAAAACCCCTTGCTAATATATAGTTTTATAAATGGTGGGGTCCTTGCAAGCTGCCCTTATTGTGTAGACCTCAGACTCACACAGACACCACCAGCCCTTCGAGAGTTCGACTGGCTCTGTCACTCTCCCTCCCTCTGCCTTACCCAACACAAGTTAAATCACACCATAACCCATCAGTCCATCACCCTGGATGAAGGGCATACATAGCATTGACGAAGATCAAAGTGGTAAATAGAGGTGATCTGGTTCTGTGGGCTCTGGCGGTTTTACTGTTTCACTTTTTTTGTGGAACTGGTTCACTGAATCACTGAATCACTGTTCACTGGGTATTGGTGATTTGGGTTTTGGGTGCTATTGGCTATTTGGCTGATTTTGCTCTTCAGACTTGGCTCCGTCTCAAGAAAAGAACAAAAGGAAAGAGAAAATTGCCAGCCACATCTTCTCTCTCCAGGAACTTTACTCACAAGGACCAACACATCGCTTTCTCTCTTTCCATGCATGCCTTCTCCTATACCCTTTTAGGATTCATAAAGCTTTTGACGGCATTGATTGCTTTCTGGGTTTGAAGATTTTCGGGGCTTCCAGCCCTGGAACCTAGGTGGGTCTGTGGGTTTTTGCTTGGAATTTTTTTCTTTTATTTTTCCTGCTTTTAATTCAAAAAAAAAAAAAAAAAAAAGAGTTATCGTTTGTTGGGTATTACTTGGGTTCTTCTTCTTCTTCTGATCCTTTTTTGTGGGCTTGCAGAAGAATGTACTCTGGGATTCATTCGCTCGACGGTGGCATCGGGCATGAAAGTTTACAGGGATCTCTAGAAGGCACAAATCTTCCTGGTGATGCTTGTTTAGTTCTCACTTCCGATCCGAAGCCTCGGTTACGATGGACTGCTGAGCTCCATGAGAGATTCATAGATGCTGTTACTCAGTTGGGTGGCCCTGACAGTGAGTATTGTTCATTTTAACTGGCTCGCTTTTCTTCCCCTTTCGTTTCATTTTTCTACTGTTAAAAATTGCCTGAGGTTCTGCTGCTCTATTTTATTTTTATTTTTTTTTGGGGTTATTCATCAATTTGTTGCTTGCTTTGCACATTGTACTTCAGTTGCTTCTCTTATATTTTTGTGATGATCTTAGGGTTATGCCAATAGTGTGTATCTCCCTCACATCCCCTTCCTGCTGCTGGGATGACTGCGAGTCTTACCGTTAATGTCCTGAATTTGGTTGACCAAGTAAAGTGCTTCTTTTATTAGTGGTATTTGCTGAAGGAGGTTCACTGTTGTTATTATTTCTCTTATAGCAGTTAAATGGGTCATCCTGATGAGTATTGTTACTTTGCTGGAATGGTATCGCATAGGTACATAGGCTGGACGGCCTTGAAATTTCATGAATTTTCTGTTTTAGGTCGTTGATGTGTTGCCTCCTCTCTTCCTTCCTCTTCAAGAGCCAGTGGTTGACCTCAAAACTTAACAAAGCCCCCTTTCCTCTCCCACACTTCCCCCTTTGGGCCTTTTTTTTTTCTTCTTTTTTTTTGTTTTTTTTTTTTTTTTTTTTGGGGGAGAGATGGGGGTTAGGGATTCCTGCTGCGTGTTCTTACGTTTATCTTCCCATTCTCTGATTGTATCTTAATTTTCTTCTAATGCAAATTTACAATGGATCCATTGAGGAATTGTATACGTGCTTTTGAGGGTCCTGGTCACCGTGTTAGAGTACACCATGGAGAAATTACTGAAAAGATAAATGCTTTTGTGGGCCCAGTTACCAGTCAGCCTGCAGAAGGATAGAACAAGGACTTCCTCTGTGGTTGTCTACTTGTCTATGAAGAACATTAATTGACATATGATATGGCGTGAATATGCTTATGGTTCTAGGCTTCAAGCACATCATAGAAAAGTGCACCAGTTAGAACACATAAAGACCATGTCAACTTACAGAGGAAATAACCATGCTTCACTGTTGTTTATATTTCTTTTCAGCCCTGTACTTTTAAGTCTTGAGCTGATTTTCATACTTAATTCCTTTGATGTGATATTAAATCTGTTCGTAAGAAACTTATGGGCTTTTATTCACAAATATTGATGGCTTAAACCAAATGCTGATCACTGCTAAGCACATGCGAAGGAAGTGTTTTTTCTCCTTGATTTTGGATGCTCATTAGGGAAGGGCTTCTTGATATGATTGGTGGGTAATTTGAAATTATGGACATGGTTATGCAAAGAGGTATAACTAACATCGAGTCTTAAGGGTCTTTTGAAGTGTAACCTATTGCCATCCATTGGGAAATTGGGGAGGTGGAGGCTGGCATATGTTTGAATAAGGGTCTTTTGAAGCGTAACCTATTGCTATCCATTGGGAAGGAAGGTGGAGGCTGGCATATGTTTGAAGGCTGCTGCAATTCATTGGGGTAGTTGTTGAGGTTAACTGTTTGCTATTTTATTCTTCTGCACATAATGAGTTTGCTGGATTTAGCCGCCTTGTATATTTTCAAAGTTATTGTTCTAATGCTTAGGTGAATCGATATGAAATGTATTCTGGCGTATTGTAAATTTTGTTGCATCCTTTAGCATGTGGGTACTGTGTAACAGTCCTGGGGCCTTCTTCCATTACAACTCTGAACCATTACAGTGCAGATACCTCTTAAACATAGCCAACCAAGCTATTAGGTGAAATGGCTTAGGTTTTATGAGGATGGGAAACTATTAAATGTAGAATGAAGATTTAAAGTTACATCTTTGAAAGATATCCAACAGAATATCGTATATTTGGAGATTCATTGGTGTGTGCAGGATTATAGCTTTCAACATTATCAACAGCCATCTAATAGTGATGATTCACAACTACTGCAACTTTGTGGATCTGGTGGTGTTGGAAGTGTGCTCATATGCAATGTCTCATATTTCTCTCATCACATTCTAATGTCAATGATGCAGTATGGGCCAACCGACAACGATCAAGGCCAAGCCCAGACTACACTGTTCACACAAACAGTACCTGCGGGTTCCACAGTACCTCCTTATAAGAAATAGCTTGCGGCAGCCATAAGGAGGTCCTGTGAGACCCATGGGTACTGTTCACTTGAACAGTACCTTCGTGAACAGTGTCAGCTGCACTTTGACTGGCCTGAACTGTTGTCGGTTGGCCCATACTGCATCAGTCTACAACACATTCTTACGTCACATTCAAGTGTCAATCATGATATAGTATGGTTGAGAATCTTAGGAATGGTGAAAAACTGCTTAGTGCAGTTAATTGGTATCCTGCCAGTAGAGGCCAGGCACCCAAGAGGTCCAGCGTTCGACTCTCCTGTCTCACATTGTGACTTAAGGAATCCCCTTCCCTTCTTCTATTTCTAAGTAGTCTGTAGTCAAAGTACCACTAGGCAAGTAGATAGGTCGACCCCCCTAAAAAAAAAAAAAAAAGAATCCTAGGAATGCCTCTAGTTTATGTTAACCTGTACAGGGCTTCTTGCCTTAGTTTTTCAACCTAGCCTCTAGTATATATATATATATATATTTATCAAAACGTTATTCCAACACAAGTTGATATAAGATTGGATTGAAAATTAGGGAATAATTAGATGATGACATGAACAACTTGTCCACAAAGCTTGAGCATCGACAAATACTATCACGTGGGAAAAAAATGTGCTAGTTCTGGAATGGTTCCAGTTTTGTTGGCATGGGAATCCACTCCCTTATTTTTAACCTGGTTTCTCATAACATGTCAAGTTGTTAAATAGTGTAGGAAACTTTATCGTTATTTGAACACATTGTGTAATTCGCCCAATCACTGATTTAAAGAGGAAGTATCAATGTCCCTTGGGAAGTTGTGTGGAGAGTTGTGAAATGCATATGATCACGAATTATGGGAGTAGTAGCAACATCCCTGAGGAGGCTGCTTAGGAACTTGCATCTCTGGCAACTGCTCTCTCTCTCTCTCTCTCTCTCTCTCTCTCTCTCTCTCTCTCTCTGCGTGTCATTTCTGGTGATTTCTCCATGGTAGAAGAAAAGGTTTTCAAGCTTCTGTGAAATGGACGGTCCAGATCCACTTGTGACAAAACGAAGCCCAAAAAACAGTTTTGACATCAATCATGTGCCTTAGTTAATTTTTTATGTGAAAACTTGGGAAGGACGTGGCCCTTTAGAGTTGCCTAGGGCTTACTTATTGGGTGGCAGTCCTAAGTAAATTTTCTTCTCATAGTGGCATGGTTTCATCTAACAAAAAAAAAAAAAAAATTCTCTATAAGAGTTGTTACAATATCAACATGGGCCCAGCCCATGTCGATATCGCTGGCGGTAAGCTAATGCCTTTTTTAGTTTCAATTTTGTTTCCTATTTCACTTTATTTGTATTTCCTTTCTCGTCTCTTCTTATTATGGAGACTCTGATTGTAATAGTTAGTTTCTGGTTCTATAAATACAAATATGGAGAGGAAAGACAGATTTACTAATTTCGACCACAGTACACTGCTGTGTCGAAACCTCTCTCTCTCTTTCTCTTTTATCTTCTTCTCTCTTTGGTTTCTGGTTTGTGAGCTTGCTGTCCATCTCTTTGTGGAATTGTTATATGGTATCAGAGCATCTGTATCTTTTTTGAGTACGGGAATAACCAAGAAAAATGCACTTAAGAGAGCAAGGAGCAAATTTTCCCAATTTAGGATGCATGATATGGACAAAACAAATACTACCAAAAACTCTAGGGTAGACATGAAATAAAGAAGTATCTGGATAAAGAAGATGGAAGGGAATTTTATTGTGTAAAACAGAAGAGGGTATCTGATTAATAAATTAACAAAGCAGTCAGAATAACATCACACTAATAAAATTTAGGCACATTCGTATGAAACATCAGAGATAGGGCAATATCCAAAAGATGTCAATTTTTACGTTCAGCAATCTCATTTTGTTGAGGGGTATAGGCACAACTAGTATGGTGTATTATGCCATGTTCAAAACAGAAATCAGAAACAGCCATTTGAACATATTCAAGAGCATTGTCTGTACGTAAGATCTTAATGGAAACCCCAAACTAATTTAAAATTTCTTTATAAAACCCTTGAAAAACAAAAAGAAATTCAGAACGATCTTTAATTAAATAGAGTCAGGTCATTCTGGAAAAATCATCCACAAAGGTTACAAAATAAGAAAGCCCTAGCCTATTGGGGATATGATAAGGACCCCAAATATCAGAATGGATTAAAGAAAAAGGGGTAAAATTTCTAGGTGTAGTACTAGTAGGAAAAGAGGAACGGTGATGTTTTCCTAATTCACAAGCCTCACACTGTAGAGTAGAGAGAGACTTGCAACTAGGGATAAAAACTTTCATCTTAGACAGAGACAAGTGACCAAGCCGGTGGTGCCATTGAAGAGGGTAGTATTAGAGGCAGTTGCAACGGTAGGAATGTGATCAGTATGTTCCAAATAATACAGACCATTATGCTTACGTCCTCTACCAATCATCTCCCTGGTCCTGAGATCCTGAAAAGTACAATGAGAAGGGAAAAAGGTAGCAATACAATTCAGAGATTTAGTCAGTTGACTGATTGAATAACAAATTACGAGGTAAATTAGGGACATGCAAAACAGAAGGTAAAGACGTCGAAGGGGTAAGGGAAACAATACCATGCTGAGTGGCTGTAGTAGAGGAGCCATCAGCAAGATAAATAGTAATAGGCTTGTTGGTGGTATTAAGGGAGGCAAAGACAGAGGACTCACCAGTCATGTGACAGATGGTATCAGAATCAATGATCCAAGAATGAGGAGAGGCATGAGAGAAGAGGGTAGATGTACCTGTATGGCCAGGGTAGCAATAGAAGTGGAACTAGTAGCCTCAAGCTGTTGAAATCCTACGAAGAAGGGCTTCATATTGGGTAGATGATGGATTGGATGAGGATGGTGGAGCTGGCACAGCAGGAGATGCATCATCATTGGTAACAATATTGACTAAATTTTCAGCCCATTCAGGACAGCCAAACTTTTCCCAACAGGTATCAATGATATAGTTGGTCTTGTGGCAATGAGTACAATAGCGGGTAGACTTATCAGACGGTGTTCTCCCAGAACCACGACCAGGTGCACCCCGGCCATGCCATGACCATAGGTGGAGCCATGATTTCTAGGGGATGATCCTCGACCATGACCAGCAAACAAGGCAGATATATCTTTGGGAGAAGAGTCACTTTGGGGAACTAGTCGTTGGAGATGAAAGAAAGTTTCACTCAGGGTAGGTATGCATGCACCGGAAAGAGGCTGACTCTTCACAGCCTAATACTCAGGAGAGTCCAGCCAAAAATTTTGCCACATAAAACTCAGATTGTTGGGCCTTTATCTTATTGATGTCAATGGTAAGAGGCTGCAGAGCCTGTATTTCCTCAATAAGACCTTTGAAACCACCATAGTAGTCAGTTAGAGATTTATCACTAATAGGATAGGTGAACATCCTCTCATAGAGGTCATAAATATGAAAAACATTCTTATCCTTGCCATAGCTTTCTTATAAATCAGCCTAGATGGCCTTGGCAGTATTGTGAAACATCACAGTAGGTAAGATGGAAGGCTCAGTACTATTCCACAACCAAGTTTGAACCAAGAAGTTGTCACAAAGCCTTATACGTTTTAACAGACTCAGGATCCTTAGGATCACAAGCAAGAGCATCATCAGTTAACAACTGTACTTTATCCTTAGATAGAATATAGGCCTTGATGGCTTGAGCCTAGAGAAGATAGTTTAAAACCTTTTTCAATTTAATGGAGATGATCTGAACCTCTGTAGGCTTGGGATCAGTTATCTTAGAACAAAATAAATAACAATCAATATAATCAAGCAATATAAAATTGTTCTTTTTTCACTCGGTTTAGCCAACCGAGAGGCCAAAGGATACAAGGTTCAAAGTGAAGCAAGGGTTGGTAGTGGATATAGGGTAGAACAACAATAAAAATAACAATAATCCAAAATTTCGGTTCAACCAACCTAGTGGCCAATGAATGAAGGGCTCAAGAGGGGTGGTGGTAGTGTAATAGGTAGTAAATTTTTTTTTTTTAAATTATTGCTCAACTCATTAACAATAAGAAGGTGATCGAGAAGTTAAGAAAAAAACCACACCATTGACAGCATAGTAGTAATAAAAGTAGATCTCGATCATCGAGACAAGTAGTACATAGAGCAAAAATATCAAAGGCCTATCAAACCGAAGCTTTGATGAATGATAGCCAAGGATCTAGTGCACTGATAAACGTCACTATGTCAGTCCTGATGTTACTTTCTTTGAAGACAAACCATACTATCCAGTTACGGTGTCGACTCCTTCCCCTCTCCCTCTCTCATCTGATGATTCTGAACCACCAATCCCTACCATCACACTTGATGGTCCTGAACCACCATCTTACCAAACCTTACCATTTGACACTCCACTTCCCCTGTAGGTTTATACACGCCGTCATCCAATGGTTCCAACTACTACTGCACCAGTTGCTTCGCCAACTACTACTACTCCTGATCTTGAGGTTTCTTCTGATCTCCCTATTGCTCTTCGTAAAGGTACTTGTACTTGTACTCAGTGTTCTTTAGTTACTTTTCCTATTGAGCATTTTATTTATAACCCACCTTCCTCGTTGTCACCAAAATTTGGTTCACTTCCTCTCTACTACCTTTGTTCTTATTTCTCTTTCCCAAGCCTTGTCCCATTCAGGGTGGAAATCAGCAATGGATGCTGAGATGGATGCTATGATGGCACGGCTAACTTGGATCCTTGTTGATCTCCCTCAAAGTCACTCGGTTGCTCGTTGCAGATGGGTATATATAGTTAAACATAATTTTGATGGCACTATTGATAGATTGAAGGCTAGATTTGTTGCCAAAGGGTTTATTCAGATCTATGGGGTTGATTATTTTGAGACGTTTTCTGTTGTTGCTCGTCTCAATTCTGTTCGTGTTATTATTTCTTTGGCTGTGAATTTTGATTGGCCCCTTTATCAGATGGATGTCAAGAATGCATTCTTATGTGGAAATCTTCACGAGGAAGTTTATATGGACCAACCTCCTGGGTATGTTGCTTAGAGAGGGAACTCCACTAAAGTGTGTAAACTACTTAAGGCTATCTATGGCCTTAAACAGTCTTCTCGTGCTTGGTTTGATAAATTCAGTAATATCATTACAAATTTTGGTTTCACTGCCTGTTACTCTAATCACTCTAACTTTGTGCGATGTCGTTCCTCTACTGTCACTATTATTGCTATGTATGTTGATGATATTATTATTACTGGGAATGATAAGTCTAGTATTACTGAAATCAAGTCTTATTTGAAAACACAGTTTCAGATGAAAGACCTAGAACTACTTCACTATTTTTTTGGGGATTGAAGTGGTTCGAAGTAGCAAGAGTATTAGTCTTCTCAGCAGAAGTATGTTCTTGATCTGCTTTCTGAAACAGGACTTATTGGAGCCAAACCAGTTGACACATCAATGGACCCACATCAGAAGTTTGAAACATGTGATAGTCCTGAATATTCTGAAATTCATAAATATAGGTGCTTGGTTGGAAAGCTGATCTATCTTACTGTAACTCGGCCTGACCTTTCCTTTCTGTTGGAGTGGTTAGCCAATTTATGCATGCTCTTAAGATTGCCCACTAGGAAGGATGATGCAAAAATCTCTTTTTGGTTAAATCACATTATAACACTTATAATAGAGATGCAGCAATTTTCTCCCAATAGAAAATGTTGGGGGAATGCCAATTCCTCCTATGTTAAAACTTTCAAGAACTTGTTAGCAGCATTCTGCTGGGTGTTAATAATTGATCTCCTTAATAAGCCTTTACCTATAACCCACATGTAGCAAGGAACAAGGAGTTGGTTTAGTTCTTTCTGAGATTCATTTTTGTATTAATTTTTCCATCAAATTCCTGATTTTATTCAACCGTTCCATTTATACTGGCCTGTTGTTCCATCTTGCAGAGTTGTTCCTGTTCCTGAATTCGCTCTAGTTTTCATAATTCTACCTATTTTCTAAACCCTAGCTTTCTGGTCTTCTTCAATTTCCAAATCCCAATCTTTATTTTCTCCCTGAAAATTCCCTCACTTAAGGTGCATGCATTTGTCTAAACCCCAGTTTTGACAATGCCCTGGTTGCTTCTCTAAACCTCTGCTGGATGTGATGTTTGCTTAGTAGTTATTAGGGTATCATTTTACTTGCATCTGTGCATATAGCAGGAATCATTGTTTATGTTTGCTTTGGTGGAGATTTTCTTGGTTCTATCAATTTTCCTTGTAGGCAAAAGCTTTTTGATTCTTATCAATGTCAGGTTCATTGACTGTATTGACTTTGGAATTCTGAATCAAATTATCCTTCTTGTCACAGAGATGTTTCTTGACTTCAAGGTGCAATCCTTTCTCTTGTAAGAGCTTTTTCCTAAAATATTTACAGGAAAGTGAACTTAGAATTATAATCCTACCTGAAAAAATTTCAGGAATCTGAGTTTTTACAACATGAATATATTGATTGTGACTTGTTAGTCATGGCCTTGTTCAGGTAGTGGGTGTTGTCAACCATCTTTTTGTTTTGGGGGTGAATACTGTTGTCAAACATCTTAAGCAAAATACTTAGCAATAAGAAATATATTTCTATGATTCTTGTTGGTCTTAATGCCAGTGCATTCGAAACTTGTTTGGCCAACAGAGAATTGATATGCAAACCTTAGATATTGTCAAAAGGTGCTTAGGATATGATAACAACAATTCAATCCATCTTTTTCCACTTCATTGTTTCTGCCTTTTGTTTTTTAGTATTGTTGTTGAAGAGTTCTGGTATAGGCTTGTTATTTGGATCAACTACATATGAATATAAAGATCTTTCATGCAATTGGAAGAAATTTTATCTCATCTTGCCACCTAATAACTATGCATCAACATTCTTGTCCGATTTTATCTCATCTTGCCACCTAATATAACTATGTTGAAGAGTTCTGGTATAGGCTTGGTATTTGGATCAACTACATATGAATATAAAGATCTTTAATGCAATTGGAAGAAATTTTATCTCATGTTGCCACCTAATAACTATGCATCAACATTCTTGTCCGATTTTATCTCATCTTGTCACCTAATATAACTATGTTGAAGAGTTCTGGTATAGGCTTGGTATTTGGATCAACTACATATGAATATAAAAATCTTTATTGCAATTGGAAGAAATTTTATCTCATCTTGCCACCTAATAACTATGCATCGACATTTTGCCCGATTTTACCAGAAAGACTCAGGTTCATGATGTGAACTTGACTTCTGCCCATAGTTGTCAAGGCGTCGTCTAGGTGCTGCCTAGGCGTCCAAGCACACTAGTGACGCCTTGATCGCCTTGGGAGTCCGTCAGGCTTCCAACGCCTTGGCGCCTTGACAACTGTGCTTTTGCCTCACTTATGTGGACTCCATACTTTAATATAATGGTTTGAAATTGCTACAATGGCCAACCGGAAACAATAGGAAGCGATGGTTGGCAACTTGGAGATTTCTGGTCTCCCTAAAATTTGGGATCATAGGACATTTAGGGCCCATTTGATAACCATCTTGCTCCCAATCCCTTAATCTTGATTGGGACTAACTTTTGGTGATCCCATGATTCTTGAGATTAGGATAGTGTCTGGTGACATTGCTCTAGAATTGATTATAGAGCATTTTGAGATTATAAACTGTTTTGGTAAAAACCAATCTAGAAAACTAATAAGCCAAGTATTTTTACCTAAGAGATCTTCACGCTCAAATCAAAGTCGATTTCACTAATAGCAGGCCAAGTATTTTTTACATAAGAAATCTACAGGCTCAAATCAAAGTTGATATGATTGTAAGAAGTACAAGGGGCAAGAGATAAAAAGAAGCAAAGGGAAAAAAATCACCTTTTACAAAAGATGGAAAATGGATAAGTTAATGCAATTTCACATAAAACAGAATCTCAAAGCCGAGGTTATTAATATAAGAACCATAATTTCACAAAACACAGGCATTAGCCCTAGTGAAAGATACGATTTTTATAATAAAGCAAATTATACAAAGCTATTTCACCAAGTTCGAAGATTATCACCAAGTTCCAGCGTTTCAAACTGCAGTTAAGACAAAACCCCTATCGGGGAAGAAGATGAAAGCTTTAAGACGTAATTACTTTTGATAGCAGTAGAGATTGAAGAACTGTGAGCTTCGATTGCATTGAAATGGTTCTTGGCAGCAGGAAAGAACCCAAACTTAGCGAATCTAAGGTTATAGGGCACGAGAGAGAGAGAGAGATGTGTGTATATATATATATTAACAAAATAGAAAAATAAGAGAAGATGGAGAGAATTGATGTGTGTCGTCCTCCTCTTAGCAGTTACTATTTATATACAAAATAAAAGAGGCAAAGTGATAGGTTTAGTGCTTCGCAAGATAAGAAGTCCTAGTTACAAAGTAAATAGGAGTTCCACATGACAAGGACATGACAAGGACATGACAATGACTCTCATGATTAAAAGGATTAAAAAAAACAATCCTATTCTAATAAAGAGAAGTAGTCTTGTTCTATTAAGGAGAAAGAGGCTAGAACTCTAAAGGATAGAGTCTTAGTTACAAGTAAGAAGGGATAGGATAGGCTGCACGGTTTCTTAATTAAATCGGTATTGAGAATGAATAATCAAGCCCATCACTAAACACTTAAATATTTAAACACTTAAACTAATCGATAATGGGCCTTAATAAACAGGCCTATTCCTTTACAATAGTATTAGTTAACACCCCTCCCCCTCAAACTGAAGCATGGGAGAATGTGAGAGCTTCAACTTGGGATAATGTAGCAATAGAAGTAGCAACAACAACAACAGAAGTAGCAGTAGTGGCAACAATAGTAGTAGCAATGTAGCAGCACAATATAGGTTACTATGAACCAAGTAGTAGTAGCACATTATAGGTCATTGTGAACCAAGTAGTAGTAGCAGTAGTAGCAGGAGCAGCAATAGTGGTGGCTGCACACCTAACAGAGAACCTTAAACAACTCTCAAAATAGCAACCCAGGTGGTTGCTTGGATACCATGTAATAAAATAGAAAAATAAGAGAAGATGGAGATAATCGATGTGTGTTCTTCTCCTCTTAGCAATCACTATTCATAAACAAAACAAAAGAGGTAAAGTGATAGGTCTAGGACTTTACAAGATAAGGTGTCTTAGTTACAAAGTAAATAGGAGTTCCACATGTCAACATGACAAGGGCTCTCATGACTAAAAGGATAAAGAAAAACAATCCTATTATAATAAAGAGAAGCAATCCTATTCTAATTAAAGAGAAGGTGAGAGTCTAGTACTCTAAACGATAGAGTCCTAGTTACAAGTAAGAAGGGATAGGATAAGCCGCATAATTTCTTAATTAAATCGGTGATTGTGCCTGAATAATCAGACCCTGAACATTTAAATATATAAACACTTGAACTAATCGATAATGTGCCTTAATAAACAGGCCCATTCGTTTACAATAATATATATATATATATATATATATATATATATATATATATATATATATACCTCAGATGTATTCTTGAATATTGCCTTGAGAGAATCACCTGCAACTTCATAGAGAGGTTCTCGAAGAAGGCGATGAGGAGAAAACAGACTTTCGTTGGAAGACAATTGCGCAAAGCTCGGGAATAACCGCGCAATTTCAGAGTCGATTATTTTAACCCGCAAAATGCTCTCTCTCTCTCTCTCTCTCTCTCTCACTGGGGCACCGAGAGCTTTAAAAAAAAAGCTCTCGAATTCCTAATCTTTCGTCGTTTTGAGAGCGGTCCAATCCCTTGGCGCATGGGATTGGACCATATTTACCAAACAATATTCTACTCCCAAATTGCTCTCAGGGAATAGAAATCAACAGAATCAGAGATTGGGATGATTACCAAATTTCATTTTTCTTTCCCTATAGTTCACGTATGTGAGTTTTAGTTTACAAATAGGATTTCATTTGAATTTCTTTTAGCAGATGATGATAGATACCGTAGGAATATGAGTTTTGAGTTTTCAGTCACATTAAAATTCTGTTTTGATTAGGATTAGTTTGTTTTTAAATTTTAATTCTTTTATATATGGCATGTATCCATAGATAAAGGGTGGTCCTTTGAGAATGGAATGATATAGATTTGGTTCTGTGCCTCCGTGGCCTACTGGCGTGAGAGCTTCCTCTCTTCTTTCTCTCTTCCTTCACATCAGGTGCATTCTTCCGTTTTCCTCTTCCCTTAATCTTCTTTTCTTCTGTCTCCCCTTATTTCTGTCACTGGCATTACTGTGGGTGAAGTAATAAAGTGCTAGAACCCATTCCTTCAAGTTTTGAACTGGTATCTCAGAGAGAAGATCACTACCTTGAGGTGACCCAACCCCCAGGTCCTACCCCCCTTCCAGCTTTCCCATCGTGAGCTTCAAACTGAAACTCAGATCTGTTCTCCCTTCTATCACCAGATCTGTTTGCAGGTTTTTTTAATTGTTTGCTATCCTATTCTACCGTGGGTTGGATTCATGAGGGCTATCTGTGGGGAGTTACATCCTAAAATTTCACTCATTGGAACTCTAATGAGGGAGTTTTATTGAACTTCTTCAGATCTGATTCTTCCGCCTTCTTTGGCTGGAGGTTGAAGACAAACCCCACCCCAAAATCGTGGATTGCTTTTATTACCCTTTTCCAAAACTACTTCTCTTTAATGGAAATTTTGTTCTGTCCATACCTTAGAGTTGCTTCCTAGCCTACCCCTACACTTCATATATATACTCTTCATATCCTCTTCTCTTTAACTTGCCAGTAAACCTTAAAAAATCTTGTTTATTACAAGTTTGCAATTGCATCTTCTATTTAAGTTGCTTATTGTTTGGGTGGGCCCATAATGATCCCAAATAGGGTCTTTGCAACCCGAGACCACACCAGAAATTGTCAATGTTGAGATTTCAACCCCCCCCTTCCTTTTAATCCCTTGGGTATCAAGTATAAACTAAAAGAAATAAACTAAAAGAAATACATCTGTAATTATTATAGTCATGCACATGGATACGATATGGAATGACAAATTTTCCATGCAAAATTTTTGTCACTTCTCAAGAGAAGACTAATGTTATGGAATTTTGATCATTCCTTTGATTTTAAACATTGTATTGCTAGACATTGCTATGGTTTTTTGTTACATTGAATGTTGAGAGAATGCTATATTTGGTTGGTGTGCCATCTGAGCTTTAAAAGGCCCTGGTGGCTTTGATAAGAGACACAAATCTTGGCATTCTATATGAGGATGGGTTCCTTGGGCATATTTTACTATGTTCTGTGAGCTCCTACTCCTAGTCTTAGAATAAAATCCATTATATTCCCTTTTCCAATAGCTGGGAATGCTAATGCTTTGACTTTGTTATTGTCAGATAGGTTATTGTATTAGTTAGCCAACGTTTTGCAATCCAGACACGAATTTTGTCTGAATGAGTTTGATCCATGTCTATCATGTGTTTTGCAATTGCTGTTTAACTACTTTCTTTAGTTTGATATACTAAATATTAATACCTGTGGTACTTCTTTTTCTCCATATTATTTGAATTAATCAAGACATAAGAAGTCTTCAGGATTTCCGGAATTTGTTTGTGTAACATTTGTTTTCCAGTTCAAGTCTTTAGTCATCAATCTGACATGCTTGCAAACTAGTTGACTAATCAGCCTTGATGGGTTTTCCATACTATTTGTTATTCTGACCTGTTTAAAGGCCTCAAGATTAAGCACAGCCTGTACACCATGGATCTATCAGTGTCCGGTTGACTGTGCCTCAGCGTGTTCTAGCCTGGCCTGGTCTATGCACCTCCTCACCCCCACTGTCTCTGAGCCATTTCCAGATTGTGCTTCTGTAGCCAACCATAAAATGGACCTTTATCATTTAATATATATATATTTTTTTTTTCCAGAGTTAGTAAACCCTCCCAGTTGATTAATGATTCTTTTTCTTTTAAATCATTTTTGAATTTCCTTGCAGAAGCAACACCAAAGACTATTATGAGAACAATGGGAGTAAAAGGCCTCACCCTTTATCATTTGAAGTCTCATCTACAGGTATCTGTCTGGACATTGACATTGTTTTATATCTACAGCTATTGTATTCAATTTTTTTCTTTTGGCAAGTGTCTTTTACTTTTAGTAGTGTAAGCCTTAGGTAGGTGACTGAATTTGAATTCCTGGATGGTTAAATGACTGGATTTGAATTCCTGGATGGTTACAAGTTTGGTACGTCAGTTCTGAACTCAAATTGCACTGTTTCTGCCACAATTTTTGGTCATCTCTTTCTTTGTGCCACAGTTTCTGGTTTCTAGTTTTGAAATAATGAAAAGCAATCTATTTTTATGTGTAGATTTTAAAATTACTGTTCTCTATAATATGTATCCAATGTCTTGTTTTTGCAGAAATATCGGTTGGGGAAGCAATCATGCAAGGATTTCATTGACAACTCTAAGGATGGTATCCATCTCTTTCTAATGGACAAGCTTCTGCACTCATCTATGCTTTCGGATTGCCTACTTTACGTACTTTTTGATCCTTTTCTTTCGAATTTTGTTGATAATTCTAAGAAACGGGATGACAAATTAGTGGGTGCCTCAACTGGAATGTCCTTGTCAGCTCTATTGTTGCATTTCTTGTTTACGGCTCTAACATGCAGAGCTCTCTTGCTCCTTGGTTTTGCTCTAATATGTGGGCTCTTGCTCCTTGGTTTTCCAGTTTCCCATCAAGTGTGTGTCGTCACTTATCCTTGGTCTTTATCAAAATGCTCATTCATTTACCATTTCTCTGTGGTATGCAGCTTCTTGTGCAGCAGAAAGTCAGGGTACCGGTTCACCATCGTCATCATCCTCATCAAGAATGATTACCCAAGACTTAAATGAGTATGTTATGACATTTGGATTTCCTGCATATTATGCAAGTTAGCCTAGCTTCTCCTGTTGACATCATATACTGTCTCTTGCTTTCAATTTTACAACAGCGGTTACCAGGTTACCGAGGCATTACGAGTCCAAATGGAAGTCCAAAGGAGACTGCATGAACAGCTGGAGGTCAGTTTCTCGGTTACAGTGATAGCTTTTGGTTCTCCAATTAAGTCAATCAACCCTATATGATAATATCTAAAAATCATTGCTTTGGATCTCCTGATATCAGGTCCAGCGTCATCTCCACCTTCGGATTGAAGCCCAAGGCAAGTACTTGCAATCTATACTTGAGAAAGCCTGCAAAGCTCTCAATGAGCAGACTCTAGGCGTTGAAACCGCGAGGCAAGAGCTCTCTGAACTGGCAGTCAAGGTTTCCAGTGACTGCTTAGGCATGGTCTCACTTGACACACTCAAAATGCCGTCTCTGTCTGAGATTGCAGCAGCTTTTGAAGAGAAATCTGCTTCCAATGGGCCAGGCAGGATTGGGGACTGCTCTGTTGAAAGCTGCCTGACATCAACTGGTAGCCCAGTATCTCCAATGGCTATTGCCATGAAGAAAAGATCTCGACCCATCTTAGCCACAGGGGAATCGTTGCCCTGGGAGAGTGATTTGCGGCAAGATGTTGAATGGCTGATGACCAGTATTTGATGTTAGGCTGGCCAAACCCCACCAAGAAAATGCCTTTTTGTGGCAATCAAACTGACCTATCAATCTGTAATCGCAACTGTTTAACACCATTGGTCTGTATATTCTTTAATCGGATCCTTGTACTCAAGTGACACCTCTTAGTTGGAATTGTAGTGGCATCCTTTTATGCCTAGAAGCAACACAATCAAGAAATTATCTGATCATTGTGATTCAGGCATCATGTTTAGCTCATACAAGATCATGTTGCTGTTTGAATGTATCAGTAATGTGTAGCCATTCAGAATGTGGATTTGAACTTAGCAAATTTGAGATTAAAACTCATCAGTTGAACTTGATGGATCAAAGGGGTTCAATGGGATAACTTAAAGAAGACTGATATTGATTGAAATATGGTTAAATGAATGATAATCCTAATGACTTTGTCTTCATCCATTAATTTTCTTGGGAGAGTAAAGGTGTTTTGAAGCTTGGTGATGGCGTCCAACCCAAAAGCCAAAGATTAAGGGTGGAGAGGCGTTACCCGTGATCATTAGTCAAGTATCTGCACATTACCAATATGAGTCTAAACCTTTCCCATTTCTGGTCATGGAGTACAAATCCCTCCCATCATGGGCTTAAGGGCTGCATGCCTGTATCACTTGGGCTCCTCTCTCAGATAGAAAACCATGAAAAAAAATACCTGGTAAGTTTCTTTTTAATTTTCTTTTCATTGTTCTTTTTTTGAAATTCTTATAATTGTTGTTTCTTTATTTTATAATCAGTGTACTTTCATATTCAAGTTTGAAAATAACTAATTTGCTTCTAACATTTTTTGTTTCCACCATTATTGAGTTCTTGAACAATATAACTATGGAAGCTCAAGCCCACCAGGCATTTCAATTTCTGGTCTAATCTAAAGTAGAACAAAGTTAAATTAAAGTTTCATGATAATGGGTCATTTCTTGTAAGTAAACCATTTTAAAGTTCCCTTTGAAATAAGGGTGTCAATTCTGAACCGGAGCTGAGAAACCAAACCAAAACTGATCGTATAACCAAATTGAATTAATCGGTTCAGTTTTGGATTTACACATAATTAATCGGCTCCGTCACGATTGAGAATTTTTAAAACATTACTTAATCGATAAAAAAAACCAATTAAATAAAACTGAAAGAAAACCAAATAAAACCGGTTAACTGCCTAACTACATGTATAATATTTTATATGTAATATACAATATATTGTCCGCCCATGTGAAATGATATTTTTAGTTTATTATTTGATTTTCGGAGTTTTATTGTTGAACTATTACGGTACTAGAATATTCACTCCTTCCCCATTCACCGCATTAGAAATTGTTTATGAACCGATTAATCGAAACCGACAAACCAGTTGTTAATCAGTTATGTTTTGTTTTAAAAATAAAAACCGATTATTAATTGATTGATTTGGTTTTGATTTCTATATATAACAATCTGGTACCGAATTGAACCGAACCAAACCAATAAACCATTTATGAACTGATTTCCAACCTTACCTTGAAATGCTCACATTCCTACTATGCATACAATTTGATCCACTTGGCTGTTATTGCTATCTTGGAGATGGTTATACATTTTTTCCCCACATGTAATGCACCAAAGTCATTTCGACTGTAATGCTTGATGTGATTACATGAAAGTTGGTCCACTGTTGCCATGAACATTACTTTTTGTTGATTTCTATTGGTGTCGTTGATTTGCAGTGAAGTTTGAATCCCTTAGACCATTGCAACGACTACCCCTGAAGTTACAGGAAGAGGCTGAGAGTGCTAAGCTTAGTCAAAACTTCCAGAATCCGTTGAATGGAGAAACAAATCTAATGTTATGTGGATGACCTTCCCAGTCTAGGGGAAAATTTTTCTTTATAAAATGAAATTATTAGGCACCCATATGTCAGAGCTTCAGAATTGATGAAACACGTTAAATCAAACATTTTAACTTATCTCATACTGGGGTGGCCCAATCTAGCAGGCACATACAGAAATCCGTACACTGTGCTTCTTCTTAAAGTTTTCGGATCCAAATTCTCTACTGCGGCGGGAGAGTCCTACGGCTGATCCAAAGGGTTGAGGATCAGTTACATGGGGAGGTGGACCGACTAAAATCCCACCCTTGGCAGGCGGCAGGTCGGCAAGAGACGATTTGATTGCGAAGTTTTCAAGGATGGATGTTCTCCATCCCTTTTCACTTAAGTATAGGGAACTGGATATTTGAGTATGCACAAAGATAATTGTATTTGCCATATCAAGTAACAGTCTTGTTATTCCTTTGCTGTGTTAAAACAGGAGATACACCTTTTAGTAGATTGATATTTGATGGAGTTTGCATTCAATAACTTAAATGATGGAGTCATCCTCTAAGTTTCTCATATTCCTCATAAACATGCACTTTTGCTTTCACACATATGCTTGTACAACTAATGCAATCTCCCCTTCATTGGTTAGAAATGTTCCATGATCTTACTAACATTTTTTCCCCTGAGATGTTAAAGCTCATAGATTTTTCAGAAAACCAGCTAAAACTAATATTTGTGAGTTTGAGTTTTCTGTTTGACTAGAGATAATTAATAACTGAAATTTACACCATCCCACTGGAAAGAAGAGTAAGAAATAGAATCCATACTGCTGCATTTATAGTCTTGCTCCATCTTGTTTCAGGCACAAGCACACCGCACATCTGCCCCTTACTAGTGTCTTTTTCAAAAATGTTGGAAGCGTGCTTTCCCATTGGAATTCACCAAAATAGTACAAGAGATTACATGCAAAGCCTGAAAAGAAGATGGTGGATGCCATCACTTTCTTCCATCGTTCCCGACCGCTTGTGCTT